>CM030367.1:89013620-90216120 GCA_017893485.1 Hemerocallis citrina
TTCCTTTTTGCATAATATTTAGGGAACATTTGAAGCCAGTTTAATTTGTTTGAAGTTTCATGATTAACCTGTTACTCTGTAGATTAAATATAGCTTTCTTAATATGCACAGAATGAAGAAGGTTGAAAATTTTCATGCAACCTCTGTAGTGTCTGACAGGCATGTTTTTCTTAAATGTTGTCAGTCATCTTACTAACTTGGCAAGATGCTATGAAGCTTTAGAATCTGAAGGTTTTCAATAAATAGATTAAACGGATGAAACTTTAGCTGAATGAGGAGAGGGTGTAGTTCATATTGATAGCCCTGAATTATTTAGGGTTGACCATTTTTTGCTATCTAGGATAAATTATTCATTGAGATAGATAGTGAGGAGGATGTTGCCAAAAGAATGAAAGTTAGGTCACTGAAATGCAGTTCATATTGAGTATTGTGTGATTATGAAATACCCCATAAGGATAAAGACTAATGGTACTAAGAGAGAAGAAATAATTGTCTCCGGAAGGAAATAGAGGTCGCTCCCATTAGAGAGAGAGATAATTAATTGAGATGGTTGGGAAAGTGCAATGAAAACCACTAATGGTGATAGTTGGGAATAATGATAACATTGCAGTTAGTTGAGAGGAAAGGCGGCTTGCCAGAGTAGCTGCAGCTGTCTTTGGGCAACCAGATGGATCCAATCAATAGGGGAGGACGGGATGGGATGACCACTTTCCTTACTTGAAAGGTATCGAACTAAGACGTTCAGTCAATGATAGGTCTTTCACAGTAGGGTTTGAATCAGGGGCGGACTATGGTTGATGTGGTTAAGAACATAGTAGTTGCGAAAGTCTATGACCGTTAATGAAGCTGAATTGACAAAGAAGAACCAAGCAGTTAATCCCAAAGATATAAGATAAAGGTTTTAGTTATTCTGGTATATTGACGACATCGTAAGTCAGTTGTGCAATTTAACTTGTACCTGTACGACATTTATCCATCCTAATTGGTTAATTTTCCACTTTCTTATAACCACAACTGTTTAGAGGATTCTGCATAACTCTCTGCATCAGAAGCAGAAGTGATGACTATGAGAATGATTTTAAGTTTTAAGCTGCATTATTTTGTTTACATCAACCACATGACCATAACTTGACATAGGTTACAATAACAACATCAACAAAAAACTTCACAAATCTTGGGTGATATGTTTTTGGAGAGGACTGATCAGCATATGCATCCAGAGCAAAACATTGGTACATGTTTCTTGGTTGTAGTTTCTTTTGCCACTAATGTTTTTCTCTCATGTTTGGATAGAGCTGACTAACTTTTTGCCTTCACATATATACTATGTAAGACTACTTTTGCTTTAAATTTTGATCACATATTTACTCTCTTAGGGCATGGAGGGAATCAAAGCATACGGGATGGAAAAACTAGTCCAAATTGTTGAGACTCAGCTCAGTGATCAGCTCCCCGAGTCAAGAAGAGGCTGTTCGAACTCTTGCACTCGAGTTACAGTCTATGTACGAGTAGTCTCAAGCAGCTTCCACAACCCAAGTAGACGAAGAAGACCGAAGCAGCAAAATCAACTCGTGGGAGGCCTTTTGCCAACCTAAGCTCTCTCCTTTGAGCGCTTAGGCAATACTTCGTGATATAAGAACATGTAATGAGTTGGTTTTTTTTAAAGGTTTTTTTTTTGTGTTTAAGATATGAGAACTGATATTTGGGTTTTTTTTTTGGTGTTTTTTTTGATAGATTTGTTAAAAATAAACCGGCTTTTTTAATTACTAATCCAAATGAATTAGAGCCATTCATCTCAATCCCTTCATATCCCAATGGTTATAATTAATATTTCTCATTTTTTTATTTAACATGTTTCTCATTGGATCACTCATCTCTCTCTCTCTCTCTCTCTCTCTCTCTCTCTCTCTCTCTCTCTCTCTATATATATATATATATATATATATATATATATATAAAAGTAATGTGAGCCTCATATTTTTATGAGGAAATTTTCTCATACAAAATAAGGTGATTCTATTCACTTGGTGGGTCCCCATGAAAGATCCACTCAGTTCATCATATTCATCAAAGGTTCACTTTTCCTTATATATATATATATATATATATATATATATATATATATTTATTTATATATATATATATGAGAGAAAAATTTTCTCATATATATATGAGAGAAATTTTTTTTCATACAAAGTGTCATATAGAGTATGAGGAAATTTTTCTCATACAAATTAATTATACTCACTTGGTGTTGCCCTTATGAAAGATCAACTCCATACATCATGTTTATCATGTTAATAGATGTATGTGTAGAAAAAATCAAGTGTTTTGAAGGTCATTCACCCATGCATCTTGTGGTTGAAAAATGAACGATTTCAACAATAATATAATTCGAACCACAAATTGTACCCACATGATGTGTCACGCCCCGCTTCCCAAAACATGGAAATACGGGCGCGAAACTAAGGCCCAGCGAATAGTGCGAACACACCATTCATAAGCTGTACAAGTAAACTCAACAACAAGATGATAAAACAATCCACACAGGCATGTAAATCACAATGTAATAATGAAAGTTCATGATATAGTCCATAAAAATAACCAACAACTGAGAAATATAATAGTTACGGGTCAAACAAGCACGGATTACAATAAATAGTTGCAAGAAATAAAATACAACTAAAAATAACATGATAATGATAAACTAGAACACTTGGTCAGCAACACCTTCTGGTAACTCTCTAATTGGGCCTGTAGGTATATTATAACAACAAAAAAGGAAAGGAAAACAAGAAGACCCGTTAATACAAGTTACGGGCTGCAAGAGGGTACAAGCTAAGGGAAACAAGAACAAAAATAAAACAAAAGAAAAACAGGAAAGAGCAAGGAATCAGGAGAAAGGGAAATGCAATATGTAAACATGGTATGAACAAGGCATTATGAAACAAGTGGCATATAAAACAAGTAAACAAGTAAACAAGTATCGAATCAACATGAACATGTAACATGTAATTGGATCATGCAAGTGCACGTGTTAATCTTATGTCTAATGTTTAATTCTATCTAGGTAGCACTTCATGCATCCATCTTTTTACTACATGGTTGCTACTTGCAATCAGTTTCGTTTAGATTTAGTGGTAGTTTTATAGGTCACGTACTCGGGAAAAACATGTACATTCAATATTATATTGAGATACGTGCAAACTTGTAACGTGAAACATGTAGAGTGTAAACTTGTAACGTGAAACATGTAAACTTGTAATTTGCAATCTTGCAGTTTGTAACTTGCAACTTGCATCGGGAAACCACGAGCTCCCGTCCGAGTACACTCTTCTATATTGCCCACTACTTAAATCTTTCCCTTATATCCCGACTTGTCACTTTTATTAATTTGTTAACACGATCATAATGCAAAAAAGACGACGTCAGGATATGGACAGGAGACATCTAGGAATTGTACATAAATTTTGTTCTAAGTCATGAGGCGTAAAAACATGTGGTCTAATGTCATATTCGGTCTAATTCATTATTACATATATGGATCTAAATTATTATTACATATATGGGTCCATAATATATTAGGGTCATATAAATAATATTGCAACTACAAAGTGACTGATTACATGCATAAAACTAAATCAAAAATTAGGGGATAATATACAACACTTAAATTATTAACAAGGCTAAAATAGTCATTCACACCAATATGTATAATCCCTAATATGACATATGTTTGTATTTATTTTTGTGTTCGTGTCATGCATAGGATAGCAAAGTATTCACGATCATATGTGAATACAGGATCGACGGATTAGGAATGGAAACAGGTATCAATTCGACTTATGAATGCGAATTGGTGTAAAAAAATAACATACTTGCGGTATTTTTACAAGGGCTTGTACTAGAACAAATAAAATTGTACAAGAGATACTTGCCTGTTAGTTGACGACGATGAAATTGAGGACAAGAATAACGGGATCAGTATCCCGGACAGTAGAACACGTGCAAGATGTTTGGAAGCCACGCCAAATCAGCAACAGCAACTCCACAAAGCAACTCCAAAATAGCCAACAACCCACCTTCTCCAAAACAATAATTCCAAAACAACAACTCACCACTCAATGCACTTCACAAACACCAACCAGGGTCCTCACAACTCCAAACAGTAAACAAATAATCCACTTTTTCCAACCAAACACCAAATAAATCCCACACCACACACAACACACTCAAAACAACCACCCAACTCCAAACAGAGATACAAACCAACCAAACTCAACTTCACAACTCCAAACAGTAAACACTCCACTCCAATCTCCTAATCCACAACACCAAACACCAATACAACACCCAACACACCACACAAACTCCCAATACAACCAATACACCACTACAACCTGATTTCCAAACCCAACACAATAGCAACAAGTAACCCAATCTGTTCTTTCTCTACTTCGATACAGACACAGCAAGAGGGCGGGAGAGAGAGAGAGAGAGAGAGAGCGAGAGCGAGCGCGGGAGAGAAGTGAGTGGAAGAAGGGGAACGACGACGGGGACGGCGACCGACTGGTTGAACGGCGACGGAAAGTGGGTTCGACGGCAAAGCGACTGGACGGCGACGGAGAAGATGGTGCCGCGACTGAAGGGGACGGGGATGGCGGCGACTGGTTTGGAGCCTGAAGATGATGCGGGGCTGAGCGGCAGTGGCGAGGTGTTGGGTTCGACGATGGTGAAGTCGAAGCTTGAGGTTGGGGTGATTGGCAATGGCGGAAGTCGCTGGCGATGGAGAAGACGGGCGGGAAGATGGTGGAGCGTCGAGATCGAGGGGCTCTGCGGTGGAAGGGATGGAAGGCGAGCGGAGATTAATGGAGGAGGAGACGGGAGTTATGGGTTCTGTTGACGATGGAGGAAGAAGGAGAAGGATGAGTTGGTTTGGGGTCCTCTGTTTTGGTTAAAAAGAAATAGAGAGGGAGAGGTTGAATGGGAGAGAGAGAGAACGGGGGAGAAGGGTTTTTATATAAAATAATAAATAATAAGAAAGTGGGGTGAGAGAGAATGGGGGTAGAGAAAAATATTGTATACGGGTAGATGTGTAGGGCAAATCTGTACAATAGGAGTAATGGGTTCTGGGCTAGTGGGATTTAATAATTGGGCTCAAAATATTTAAATAAACAATTAGTTTGTTGGGCTAGATTTTGGGCTCAGATTTAAATTAATAAAATCAAATACGAATTTAGGCTTTAGAATAAACAATTTAGTTTCAGAATAATAATAATAAAATCAAAATACAACTTGGGTTCACATTAATAATTAATAAAATCAATAATGTAAACTTTGGCTTAGAAATAAACAATTAAACAATTGGGCTAAAAATAGTTTAAATAATAAAATCAATTAGGGATAAATAATTATAAGATACTGAGAATTTAAATACGAAAAAATACTTTGAAAATACGTATTAATGAAAACAGGGATTACAAATCCTACCCACCTTACAACAAAATTTCGTCCTCGAAATTTGCGTAGGCGGTATGTAGGACGGGGCAAACGTAACACCCAAAAGACGGAGATGCAGGAAACAATGAAAGGAAAAGAGTGTGCTTAGATAATACTAAGGTTGAGTCTAAGAGTATAATAAAAAATGTACATGTACAAAAGGGTATGCAGAAATAAGCAATGCAAGGAAAGAAATGACAGGACGATGACAAAATAACAAACTGCAACATACCTTCGATAATAACTTCAGCTGCCTCTGCTTCTTTTGCAATCAAGTTGTAAGCTTGCCCTCTCTCAGGTGCTGCGGGCCTCTGACCATAATTTTGCCGCTGTGGTGGGGGCGGTGGTCCTCGAACTGGCGCTCTCTGTTGGATCGGCCCTCCACCGACTATACCATTTCTTGCCTGTGGACAATCCCGGAGTATATGGTCACGAGATCCCGGAGTATATGCTTGAACAAATATTGTATTTTGAGACTTGTAATTATTCTTGTATTTGGGCATTATGACCCAGGAATATTGTGTATTTCAGATCATGACTATTTGAGATCAATCTATTTTATTTCAAGTATTCTTGTTGGTATTTGGTTCATAAGTGCATGTGGTTGATCTTTTTCTGGCTTCCGACTCTGATTATACTGTGATATGTTGTAAAGATTTCTTGAACAGCTTATAGATGATGAAAATCATTCGCTGGGCTTTTGTTACGTACTCGTATTCCGTATTTTTGGGAGGCTTCGCCCGGAATTTTTCGGTCCCATTTTCTTCAACAATCGGATCTATTCGTCGTTAATCAAGGCAAGTATCTAGTAAGTGTCGGGTGTCAAGTTGTCAAGTCTAGTATCAAAGTTTTATTTCAAGTGTCAAGCCTCAAGTAACAAGTTGTCAAGTATCAAGTAACAATGTATCAAGTTCAAGTTTCAGGTTTCAAGTCTCATGTATCATGTTTCATGTATCATATCATCAAGTATCAAGTAACAGGTGTCATGTTCAAGTTTCATGTTCAAGTCTTGTAGTTATTACTATCTCGGTAGCACTTCATGCATCCATACTTTTACTACATAGTTGCTGCAGTCAAAACAATTTCGTTTAGGTGTAGTAATGGATTTTATAGGGCGGCGCACTCAGGTATCAAGTATCAAGTAACAAGCAAGTCATGTTCATAAATCGGGTAATCATATAACTAGTTCATGTGTCGAGTCATAGCAAGACAAGTCATGAATCACATATATATACTAGTTCATGGATCAATAATATACTAGTCCATGAATCGATTTATAATATACTAGTTCATGAGACATGTGTCAAGTGAGAAACACGGGCCCCCTTCCGAGTACACTTACCTATATTGTCTACTACTATGGTCTTTCCCTTAACCCTGACTTATTACATTTATTAATTTTATCAAACATGCATACAAGTGTGTGAAATGTTGCAAATTAATTCTAAGAAAATTTGGAAATTTCCTATAGGGTGTCCAGCAACTACATATGAAATTTCATGTCCAACGCTTGCTGTTTACATAGCTAAATTAATTCGCAAAGTAAAAGTGTGCAGCAGTTTTGTAAATCTGCGTCTACCGACACAGCTGCAGTAAAACTGCAATAACTTCTAGACGGTAACTTCGAATTCGAAACTTTCGGAGGCTATCGACATCTAGACATCTAGAGCTACATTTTCTATTCAGGGCTTGGGTCCAGATTCTAATGTTAAATAGGTCGAAACAGCAAAAAAAGATTCAGGGCAGCAATATGTGGGAATAACTTACTAGTATAGATTACATGAAAATTTGTCATTAGGCGTCTAAGTTATTGTGTGATATAAATACATGATATTGGTGGTCCAAATAGCAAGTAATAATTATTTTCCAAGTCAAATGGTTGTACGATCATCAAATGCACAATATACCATGTGTCTACAAATTTAGGTCTTCTTAATCTCATGTATTCATGTGTTCAAGGGGTAAAAGAGTCCAAGTAATTATAATTTAATACAATGAAATTTTTGTGACTCTTAGAATTATAAAATTTTGGAGGATTGATATTGATCAACAACGATAGTCAAGGAGGAGTCACAATTCTAACTATTTGTAGTATTTTTCAAGGGATGCTTGTACTAGAACAAATAAATTGTACAAGGGATACTTGCCTGTTAATTGACGACGATGAAATTGAGAACAAGAATAACGGGATCAGTATCCCGGGCAGTAGAACACGTGCAAGATGTTTGGCAGCCACGCCAAATCAGCAACAACAACTCCACAAAGCAACTCCAAAATAGCCAACAACCCACCTTCTCCAAAACAATAATTCCAAAACAACAACTCACCACTCAATGCACTTCACAAACACCATCCAGGGTCCTCACAACTCCAAACAGTAAACAAATAATCCACTTTTTCCAACCAAACACCAAATAAATCCCACACCACACACAACACACTCAAAACAACCACCCAACTCCAAACAGAGATACAAACCAACCAAACTCAACTTCACAACTCCAAACAGTAAACACTCCACTCCAATCTCCTAATCCACAACACCAAATACCAATACAACACCCAACACACCACACAACTCCCAATACAACCAATACACCACTACAACCTGATTTCCAAACCCAACACAATAGCAACAAGTAACCCAATCTGTTCTTTCTCTACTTCGACACAGACACAGCAAGAGGGCGGGAGAGAGAGAGAGAGAGCGAGAGCGAGCGCGGGAGAAAAGTGAGCGGAAGAAGGGGAACGGCGATGGCGACGGCGAGCGACTGGTTGAACGGCGACGGGAAGTGGGTTCGGCGGCAAAGCGACTGGACGGCGACAGAGAAGATGGTGCCGCGACTGAAGGGGACAGGGATGGCGGCGACTGGTTTGGAGCCTGAAGACGATGCGGGGCTGAGCGGCAGTGGCGAGGTGTTGGGTTCGACGATGGTGAAGTCGAAGCTTGAGGTCGAGGTGATTGGCAATGGTGGAAGTCACTGGCGGTGGAGAAGACGGGCGGGAGGATGGTGGAGCGTCGAGATCGAGGGGCTCTGCGGTGGAAGGGATGGAAGGCGAGCGGAGATTAATGGAGGAGGAGTCGGGAGTTGTGGGTTCTGTTGATGATGGAGGAAGAAGGAGAAGGATGAGTTGGTTTGGGGTCCTCTGTTTTGGTTAAAAAGAAATAGAGAGGGAGAGGTTGAATGGGAGAGAGAGAAAACGGGGGAGAAGGGTTTTTATATAAAATAATAAATAATAAGAAAGTGGGGTGAGAGAGAGTGGGGGTAGAGAAAAATATTGTATACGGGTAGATATGTAGGGCAAATCTGTACAATAGGAGTAATGGGTTCTGGGCTAGTGAGCTTTAATAATTGGGCTCAAAATATTTAAATAAACAATTAGTTTGTTGGGCTAAATTTTGGGCTCAGATTTAAATTAATAAAATCAAATACGAATTTGGGCTTTAGAATAAACAATTTAGTTTCAGAATAATAATAATAAAATCAAAATACAACTTGGGCTCACATTAATAATTAATAAAATCAATAATGTAAACTTTGGCTTAGAAATAAACAATTAAACAATTGGGCTAAAAATAGTTTAAATAATAAAATCAATTAGGGATAAATAATTATAAGATATTGAGAATTTAAATACGAAAAAATACTTTGAAAATACGTATTAATGAAAACAGGGGTTACATGATGCATGGGCGAATGACCTCCAAACCACTTAATTTTTTCTACACATACATCCATTGGCATGATAAACATGATGGATATAACATCCCCAATAAAATTGGAATGACTACCAGTGTTCTTTATGGACCATTCAATACACTAGCAACATTTTCGAATAAGTAATTTATCAACTCATAATATAAAAAAAAAACAAACTACTAAAACTAAACTGAAAAACAGACATCTAAACTGAAGAATGATCGACAGCCTAAACACATGAGAAATAATCCCACAACATTTCACTAATATAACCCTACACAATATTGCACAGATTTAAAAAAAAATGATAAATTAACACAACTATTTTTGAATTTTCATTCTAATAATATCAATAGTGTTGCAAAAGAGAAAGAGAGAGAAATAGAGAGGTGCAGCCAAATCCAAGTGTTGTGGCTATATATATATATATATATATATATATATATATATATATATATATATGAAAGTTAGGGTTAGGATTTAGTAGTAGGGTTGGGCTGCCACCTGAAAAATTGGGCTAGTGCTGCCACCTGCCACCTGAAAAATTGGGCTAGTGCTGCCACCTTAATAGGTGGGAATCCACCTAATAGATGTTCACGGGTTAACAACACTTCCCCTTGGATGCCCACTTTTAATATATTGCCTCATTAAAAACTTTCATAAAGAAAACCTACATTTGCGAAAAATTCTTAGCGAAAGTAAAGAGTACAACTAACTCTTTAGGAATATGATTCTTTAGGAATCTAAGTGGGTGTAACTTACACTGCCTCATTAAAATTCTTTCGAAGGAAAAATCCAGTGGAAAAAAAATCTCATCGAAGGAAAAGAGTACAATGCGCAAAGACATTCTTCAGGATGTCTCAATCAGCATCTTCAAGATACTTGCATCCTACAGATACCCCCCCTCAAAACGCTAAAAAATATTACATTTAGTTCTTACATCAACTTAAATGAAAAATCACCTCCCAATAATACATTTGGTCCTTACATTCCAGCCTAAAAAATAAAATTTATCAGCTTATACATTTATATGCCTATCTGCTGAAATCTTGTTATGCCAATCTGAATCTTGTTATGCTAATCTGTTGTACTAACTTTTGAAGTTTGGATTTTGGGAGAAATTTTGTGAAGAGATTTGCAAGGTTCTATGAAGACTTGATCCGCTTTACATCAATCATCTTTTGTGACTTGAAGTTGGTGGTGAAGGAATTTTTTGGTGAAATGTGTTTCGTCATGTCTCCTTCGATGAAGCATTTTTGAATTACTTTATACATGCTGTATTATCCTCATAAATGATTGTAGGCTTGTTTGTGATTTATGGAAGTTTACAAATCCCCTTGATATGCTGAACTAGAGATCTTGACCATACACATTCTGTACTTGCTTCATGAAGTGTCAGTATCTCAGAATAATTGGTCAATATTGCTGTAATTGTTTATTTGCTGATCTCCATGAAATAGCTGCACCATTGTTATGAAAAACATATTCTATTTGTGATCTCCACTTATGGGGATCAGATAAATAACCTGCATCTGTATATCCAACAATGTCAGCACATTCATATGAATAATATAAACCAAGATCTAGTGCATTGTGCTAAAAAAAAGGAGTAGGGTACTTCAGGACCCATAATATACTTATTTTCTTCTTTCAGCTGATATGGATCCTGGTCAACTTCTAGTGACCATACCACCATAGGTCTACTAAGGGGAGATCAGATAAATAACCTGCGTCTGTATATCCAACAATGTCAGCACATTCATATGAATAATATAAACCAAGATCTAGTGCATTGTGCTAAAAAAAAGGAGTAGGGTACTTCAGGACCCATAATATACTTATTTTCTTCTTTCAGCCGATATGGATCCTGACCAACTTCTAGTGACCATACCACCATAGGTTTACTAAGTAGATGGCAATCACTTATATTGAATCTCTTCAGGAGATATTAGTATATTTGACTTGATGTAGCAAAAGTCTAGTTTTACTGTTTTCGATCTGCAAGCCGAGACAAAAATTTGTTTCACACAAGTCTTTTATCTCAAATTCTTCCTTAGGATAGCTAGTAGCATTTCAATATCTTTAGGAGATCTGATCAATTTATATCATTCCCTAGATAGATATTCACTGAGCCTATTGTACCATATTCTTCCGAATTGTTTTAGTCCACATATGGCTCGTTTTAATCTAATACAATGCGTATTTCTAGACTTGGGTTAAATCCTTCGGGGATTTTCATATATATCTTATTGTTTAGGTTACCATATGAGTATGTTGTAATCACATCTATGATTCTCATATAGAGTTTTTCATAAACATCAAGACTGTCTGGGACTTATTTAAAGTGATGGAGACAAATTTGAGAGAAAAAAATAACCATGGTTTTTAAAGCATATGCATGGGTGGGGCAATGACAAAAATATGGCAACTACGGTAAACACAAAAGCGGTAAATCAGATGAACATGCCAAAAATATATCATAAGATATAATCCAAACGATTGAGGCCGAATTTAAATATACGTTCACAAACGATCATTATCTGGAAGCCCAATACATTCCAATGTAAACACGTAACAAACAAGATAGTATAGATAGCTTATTGAAAGATCAAACCAAACAAAACAAATCATGCCCTAGATTGAAATCCAAATCCTATAATCAAATTTGGTAAAAAAAATCAAATCTTAATACAATAATAAATCATAGATTACAAAGAAGAGATTTTTATTGAAAGATTAAGATGAATTTTTCTTGAGAGATAAAAGAGAAGAGGCTTGCATCCATTTCTTCGAAGTGTCGTACTGATAACGTGTTGCAAAAGAAAAAAAAGTGAGAGACAGAGAGGTGTAGTCGAATCCAAGTGTTGTGGCTTTTTATTCGAGGTGTAGTCGAATCCAAGTGTTGTGGCTCTTTATTCAAAACATATATATATATATATATATATATATATATATATATATATATATATATATATATATATATATATATATATATATATATGGGGAAGTTGGGGTTAGGGTTTGATAGTGTGGTTGGCTACCATTTGGATAAGTGGGCTTGGGTCGCCAACTTAATAGGTGGGTATCAATAGGTGGTCACGGTTTTACAACAAATACAATATTGCACGAGTTTTGAGTTTTGATTAAGGGATAATATTGTAGTTCAAAATATGAGAAAATAACAAAACTATTTAAAAAAAGTTCATTGAATAACATCTATACATTATTGCACAATTATTGAGATTTGATTAACGAATATGATTTCAGTTCAAAATTTGGATGGAGAAGTAGTGGGTGTAAGGGTGGCAATTGGCCCGAACTCAACCAGGTCCACTTAAGTCCGGCCTGATAATTAGCAGGTTTGGGCTAAAATTTCTCATTTTGGGCCGGGTTCGGGCTTAAATTTTTAGGCCTAAGAAAAATTCAGGCTGGGCTCGGGATCAAGTGCTTAGGCTCGATGCGCCCGAATCAAATTTTTGTATGTGCATGTGTATGTTCATGTATACATCATGTATATTTATGTATGAGTTTTTTTGTAAAGAGAATATTCATGTAAGTAAGTTGAAATGAGTGTTAAAGTTTACAAATAAAGAAATTATGCCTTGTATATAAAATTAAATGAAAATAGACAAATTTGATGTGAATTGCTCAAAAATTTGTAGTATTCTTATTATTTTTATTTTTTTATCGTATATTATTTTTGATATTGTTTTATTTCATTGGAAAGTTCTATATTAGAATATGCATAAGTAGTTCGAGCCTAGGCCTGAACATATTTTCGGGCCTAATTCGGGCCAAAGATCGGGCCTAATTTTTTAAGCCCGAAGAAAATTCAGATTGAGTTCGGGTCTATGTTTTAAACTTCGGGCTCGGGCCCGGGCCTATATGGGTCCGGCCCAAATCCGACCTGTTGCCAGCCGTATGTGGACGGTTGTCTCCTACATTTGCATATTAGAGACTCTAGTAAAAATAAAAAAAATTATTGGATAAAAAAATGATCTTAGCGTAATATATTGTATAGAATTATAAATAACACCAATCTCCATTTCTAAATTTAAGAACAATTTCTTAACAAAAATAGAACCAATAATAAATTAACTAAAATCATACCAACGCAACCCATTGAGAATTAAGAATAAACTGAATTAATGCCTAAAACTTCATATACCATAAAAACATACATCAATCATTAATATCTCAACATGCAATTCTCAGGATAGAGAAATTAAACATAAACCAAATAGTTAATCTCCCTTTCACAAACTAATCAACTTAATTAATCAAGTTCAAATTGTTTGTTAATTAAACAACACAGCAACTAGGGCACCTGACCAGCCCATTCTCATTGCACTCCCCACACCACCTCCTTCTCCCTTCTTCCACCACAAACACCCTCCTACTCCCACTGCACCCCTCGCACGGCACGAACCGCACCCCGCCGCACCCTCCGCAGACCCACCCAGGATCCTCCACCCTCGCCGCTCCTTCCAGAACCTTCACCAGCTCCCCTTCCTCATGCATCCTCCTCACCTCCTCCGCTCCCCCCACCAACTCCCCTCCCACAAACAGCTGCGGCAAGCACACTCCCTTGAGCCCCTTTCCCTTCACCGCTGCATACAGCTCTGCCTTGAATGCAGCGTTCATTGCCAGGTCACGCTCGTCCACAGCGACATGAAGGCCCCGCAGTATGTTCTTGACGGTGGAACAGTCCTCGTGGGTGCGTCGGATGCCGCGGAGCGACGTGACGTAGAGAACCACCTTCCTTGTGGGTTTGGTGGAAACAGGGGTGGGAATGGAGATGGGTTTTTCGTCGTCGTCGTCGTCGTTGTTGTTTTCGATATCATCCTTGTTGTTGTTTTCGTCGTCGGCGAGGTGGATCCACAGCGGTTTCATTGAAGGGTTCTTGGAAAGGAACTTGATGGTGCTCTTAGAATGTTCTTGATCATGCCGGCGCGAATCTTGAGGAGGAGGGTGGTGGATGGGGTCACCGGATACCGCAAGAACCTGTAGCTGCGGGGGTGGGAGGGGCGGAGGGGAGGGGGAGATGAGGGCGTTGCGGCGAGCAGAGTAAGCGCAGCCCATAGTTTCTCACTTAATTTTTTATTTTCTTGAAAAGTTGATGGTTTGGGGATTAAGACCGAGGCTCTACTTATAGAGAGATTAGCGGTGATTGATTGGGATAGACTTGGGGTGTGTGGGGTGTGCGGAGGGGCGCACGGTGCGAGATGGTGTTTGACCGTTGGATTGGAGGAGGGAAGGAGCACGAATGTGATCGGACGGTTGGGTTGGATAAATGCAGTGTACGGACTGGATGCAGGATTTTATTTTTATGGAATTGCCTTATTGCGGTTTGGAGTAATTAACTTCTGATTAATGGCTGAGGTGGAATGCGGGATTGCCATTGGTGACTTTGGAAGGAAAGGGGGAGGGGAGGGAAATAAACTGAAGAAAGGATAATTCTAGGTGAACTATTTTGATACTGTTTTAGATAATATGAATAGACTCACGTGAAGTCTACATTAGTTTATTACTATATAATTTATGGACTATAATTTTGTTTGTTGAGAGTAGGAAAGTGGTACGACTGATATTATTTACAAATTAATATCTTAATTGGAATTGTTTTGGGAAGTAGTTTGAACAATAGCTAGAAGCTACATGATAATGGTGGAATTTTCATGTATCAATCATATGTCTAGAATTCCCAAAAAAAATAAATAAAATAAAATAAAATAAAAATATAATAACTATCAATGATAGGAGTGAATTAAGATATATTGTCCACTTTATTTTTAAACTATCGATTATAGATTGGTATTTTATGAATCATAGTAGATATATTTATTTTGTTGGGAAAAAGACTGTATTATCATTGTTGTTATTGTTGTAATAGATACATATTTATTTTCAATTATGTTATTCTTATTTATTTCCAATGGCAATGTCCAAGCTAGGAGTGGTAAACCTTATAATGCTCTGAAATACTGTTATCAATATATATAGGGACGAAGCTAGCCATACAATGGGGGTTAATGCTTCACCCAATTTTCAAAAATCCCACCCAATTTTCAAAAATCCCCTATATTTTTTTAAATATATCCTTTTAGCCACCTCTAAAATTTATTAAAACCCCTCATATAGATATATTTCACTCATAGCCCTTTCGGTAAAAATATTCTAGCTTCGTCCCTGTATATAACCGATTCAATGCAAAAAATGAAAAGTGTAAATGAAAAAGCACCTAAAACTTACCCCAAATATTGACCAATAATCATACCCAATTAGGGAAACATCGCCGACAAAAGCAAAGGACATATGGTTCCAGCGAGAAAGCCACTGCCTATTGATTAAGGGGAGGGTTGAGGGTTGGGGGCGGGGGCGCAAGAGTGAAGATGTTTGATGGGCACTAATTTAGTTGACTCCGATTTTGGATTAGGGTTCCAACAAGGCAGTAGTGACTGATTCAGATGAGTGCGCTAGTGACCGGATTCAACAAAGGGGTATATGAGAAGGGTTTTTGTAATGGTGGTGGTGTTATGGTAAAGTAAGATAAAGATTGACATGGGAGAAGAAAAATAGATAGATCAGAAAGAGATGAGGCGGTAGGAGATAAAGAGATAGACATGAACCATGATTTCGATGTATTTAGAAGAAACGAAAAGTTGCCAGTTCAAAGACAGCTGTACTTTCTAAATTAAAAATTAGGTCATTTTTACATGCCTAATTGATTAAATGAAATTAAACGGTTCAAATAACATCAGTTAATTCTTATTTTTAATTAATATTTAGGCATTGATGTGAGTAAAAATTACAGCTAACCGGGATTCCAACATGAATCTCAGAGTTTTAAAGGGCAAGACGGTAACTTCATAACAACTTTAGGCCCACAAAAAGAATATGGACTATCCTCAAGCCCGCCAACTCAGCTTAGCCCATGCTTAAGATTGATTCGTAGCCCAAATAGGGGAAATCCAGCAGCCAATCATGGCTAACAATCAAATCCCTCCCCCCAAAATAGAGAGATATTAACTGATAGGATCCCTTGATTAGAGAAATCTTCCAATTCAATTAGGAAATCTTCCTAAAACTACTTCACCTCTGTCCTATCAACACATTCCCTCCCTCTGCATTACCAGTAATCTACATTTTATCTACTAAAACCCAGTTGACACTGCAGAGCTACTAACTTGATCGTCGGATGACCTATCTTAGGGAAAACTCCTCGTGTTTCAGGATTTTCTTGCAGATTCTCGGCGATATCTCAGCCTTCCATTATAAATCCTACCACAAATATCAGTCTCACATTAGAACTGACTAACGGGTGAGTCCTAAGCTTTCCCTAATCATCAAAGAACTCATTATCTGGTTGCTCCCACACCAAAAAGCAGCATCAGATTGGCGTTGTGTGTGAGAAATAAAAGATGCAGCCCTTCGGTCAGACCCCACAGTTATAAGCCACTTTTGACCATGGCCTTGAAAGCAAAAAAAGTGCCACATTCCCAAGTCGCTAGGCAGATCAGCCTCCCCCTCCACCGTTGCACCCCTCCCTCAGTAGGGTTACAACTCAAGGGCCTCAAAGACGACATTTGTGACCCCGGATAGGTTCATCCCCTCCCAAGGGCCAAGGACCTGTCCACGTTGCCTCTTTCTCTCCGCAGGTCTTAAAGCGGGACCATCTGCACATTCAGACCTTCGACATGTCCTCAACAACACACAGCAAGAGGAAGACCTGTGCCACATTATTGAGCAAAATTGATCCCAAAATGGAGGTCCCTGTTTAGAGCATTACGAAAGCTGCAAGAGCCTTTCTCCTCCTAGGAAAAGGCCCCTGAGTTTGCTCTCCCCTCGAGGACATAGGAGCGAGCGTAGTCTTACACCCGTCAGTCGGTAAGAACTGAGGGGGTAATAAGGAGCAGGCAGCCCCCGTCAGTAGAGCCGAGTTCTAGGACATCAGGAACGAGGTTTTATGAGTTATTGTCACCATTCTAATTGTCCTATTTCATGTTACCATTCTATTGTTCTCCTATTGATACTATTGTTCATCTCATGTCTTAAATTACATATTGTATTGTTGCACTGATAAATAATTAACAAGCCCAGGTTTAAGGGATTGACTAAAGTAGTTGATAATATAGCGACTGTACTCGGATGATGGCCTGTTATTACCGTTAACGTCATCGTGTAAGAAATTACACCATGGCCCGTGTTATTACCGTTATCGTCATCGTGTAAGAAATTACACCATGGCCCATGTTATTACCGTTATTGTCATCATACCTAGTACATGAACTATAAAATTTATCACTATAGTCTAAACGAAACTGTATGTATGCATCTAACCTATGGTATGGAACATATGGGACACAATTCTACATGCATTAGTTAAGATTTTAAATGATTAATAGACATAAGGATTGACACATCACCGACAATGCATATTGTTCATCATTGTTTCTATTGATATCAAATATTGGTTAAGTGTTACCGTTATTGATCATTGATTATTGTTACCGAATATTGAAACATTGTTTATAGCCATTGCATCGATTACCGTGATATTGATTATTGATTATCGTGCCATGTTATTGATTCCTATTGATCCATTGATTTTTTATTATACCGTTATTCGATTGTTCGTTGCTTTCTCTACTTGTTGTCCATGACTTGCTCTAAGGACAATTTTTCTTCTCTTTTTAGATGAAGTGCACACAGGTAATGAAGGAGAATTGCCTGTTGGAATTGAGAGAAAACTTTCTAAAGAACTACTGCTTTATAATTGACTGTTATTTTTAATGAACTTATTGTATTGAGACTTGTTACTATTGTGTTTCGGATTTATTTCTGTATTGGGCTTATGTCCCGGATTTTATTATTTGTTCCAGATGTTGGACTATCATTGCATTTGGATATTTTTATTGTTTCATTCCAAGTATTATTGTTCATGAGATTATTATTATTGTCTGCGCAATTGTTCTGTATTGATTATATTGTTGAGTTAATTCGATAAACAGCTTATGGGTGACTTTAGTAATTCGCTAGACCAATGTCATGTATTCGTATTTCGTATTTTTAGAAAGCAGGGCGTGACAAGATTTTTAGTGGTATCAGAGCCCGGATTTGAATAATACATCAGTAAAATGTGACTAACGAAAGGAAGTTTGGCTTTGATTGATATATTAATCAGATTTAGGTTTTATCGGTTTGACTCAACAGTATGTGCAATACAAAAATCGCATGAACAATTGATATCCAACTTATGATCTGGAAACTAGTCTTATTTGATTCCTCTTTGATCCCTTCCATTCATTGATTCCATATTGAGTATGATTTCATTCTTTTCATACCCATATTCTTTTGATTCCAGTGTCATCCGTTCTTCTTCTTCCTGCTTGGTCCGTCGTTCGGCATCGCTTGATCTACAACGATATGTCTTCAGCTTGGAGTTTCACCATCAGAGTGGCGCAGCGAAAGCGTGGTGTGCCCATAACCCACAGGTTTCAGGATTCTCATGATTTCTTCTCCCTCTTTGCATTGTTTGCTTTCGGTCTTTCCTTGCTATTTTATTATGTTGTTTATTCATGTTAGCCTTCCATTCATGTCTATTTCTTGCATTTTGTTTCTACCTTTTGTGTTATCACTTTGACTTCTTGCTAGGTATTATCCTTATCCATTCCTTTCCTGCTCATGCTCTTTTTGACTCTGGTGCAACTCATTCATTTGTTTCCTCCCGCTTTGTCGGTCTGCATCTCTTGGCTAGCAGCATTATGCCAGTAGCTTGGAACATTACTATAGGTGGAGGTGTTGTCGTGTGTTCTTAGATTTGTGAGCAGAGCCCCTTGGTTATTGGTGGTATTGATTTTGTTGCCGATTTGATTGTCATCAGCAATTCTGGATTTGATGTTATTTTGGGGATGGATTGGCTTGGTGCCACTCATGCTATTATTGACTGCCGCAAGAAGAAGGTGGTGTTCCAAATGCTGGAACGTCAGGAATTTGAATTCTGTGCTAGTGAAATGTTGCTTGCTTCTGTGGAGAAGTTGGCTAGTCAGGAAGTTGGAGTTATGGAGGAAGTGTGTGCTGATGATGTTGTTGCACCGTTGGTTGTGCAGGATTTTCTGGATGTTTTTTATGAGAAATTGCCGGGATTACCGCCAGATCATGAAGTGGTGTTCAATATTGATGTTTAGCCGGGCACAACTTCAATTTATAAGAGTCCGGCAGAATGGCTCCTGTTGAACTGGCGGAGTTAAAGGAGCAGATTCAGGAGTTGTTGGATAGAGATTTTATCAGGCCAAGTATTTCGCCTTGGGGAGCTCCAGTTCTGTTCGTCAATAAGAAGGATGGCAGTCACAGGTTGTGTATTGACTACCATGAGCTCAATAATGTCATAGTGAAGAAAAGGTATCCGTTGCTAAGGATTGATGATCTATTTGATCAATTGGAAGGCACTTCTGTATTTTCAAAGCTGGATCTTTGTTCTGGTTATATCAGGTTAAGGTAAAAGCCGAGGATGTGCAGAAGACTGCTTTTCGAATGAGATATAGGCACTATGAATTCTTGGAGATGCATTTTGAAGTTACTAATGCTCCAGCTGTATTTATGAGCTTGATGAATCGAGTTTTCTCTCCCTTCTTGGACAAGTTTGTGGTGGTGTTCATTGATGATATTCTTGTTTATTCTCAGAATAGGGATGAGCATGCTGAGAACTTGAAGGTTTTTTTGCAAACTTTGAGGGATCATAAGTTGTATGGGAAGCTTAGCAAGTGTGAGTTTTGGTTGGATCATGTGGCTTTCTTGGGTCATATTATTTCGGGTAATGGAGTTTTTGTCGATCCGTCCAAGATTTCTGCAGTTAAGGATTGGCCGACACCGAAGTCTGTATCGGAAGTTCTGAGTTTTCTTGGTCTAGCGGGTTACTACAGAAAGTTTGTTCGGAATTTCTCGAAGATTGCCGGACCATTGACCAAGTTGATTGGGAAGGATCAGAAGTTTGTGGGGGATGAGTACTGTGAAGAAGCCTTCGTTGAACTGAAGAATCGATTGACATCAGCACATGTTTTGACTATACTAGATGGATCATGAGGCACAGTTTGGTGATGTGCAATTGCAGCAATTTCGAGCTGAGGTTGAAGCGGGTTTGAGAACTGATATGATGATTCATGAGGATAGATCTCTCCGCTTTGGGACTCGTCTATGTGTTCTGAAGGGAGAAGTCAGGCAGAAACTACTTGAAGAAGCTCACCATTCGCAGTATTCTATTCATCCCGGTGGTACGAAGATGTATCGGGATTTGAAGTTGCATTTTTGGTGGCATGGTATGAAGAAGGCTATTGGAAGATTTGTTTCTCGGTGTCTGATCTGTCGGCAAGTGAAAGCAGAACATCAGAGGTCTACTGGACTTCTTCAACTGCTTCTTATTCCGGAGTGGAAGTGGGATAATATTACTATGGATTTTGTGACTGCTTTTGCCTAGAAGTTCCAAGGGTCACAATGCCATCTGGGTGATTATGGATCGCTTGACGAAGAGTTCTCATTTCATTCCTTTCAGAGTTGGTCAGTCTATAGAGAACCTTGCAGAGAATTATATGTAGGAGATTGTGAGATTGCATGGTGTTCCTGTCAGTATTATGTCGGACAGAGATACTAGATTCAGATCTTATTTTTGGGAGAGTCTTCAGACCAGTCTTGGGAGTAAGCTGAAGTTCAGTAGTGCATTCCATCCACAGACAGATGGTCAATCGGAAAGTACTATTCAGACCTTGGAGGATATGTTGAGGTCCTGTGTGCTTCAGTTTGGAGGATCTTGGAGAAGATCATCTACACTTGGTGGAGTTTTCATACAATAATAGCTATCAATCTAGTCTTCAGGCAGCTCTGTATGAAGTCTTGTATGGTCGGAAGTGTAGATCACCAGTGTGCTGGGATGACATTGGTGAAAGGAAGCTTTTGGGGCTAGAGTTGATCACGAAGACTGTTGATGTAGTGGCCCAGATCAGGAAGCATTTGCAAACTGCATAGGGCAGGCAGAGAAAATGGGCAAACATGCACAAAAGACCATTAGAGTTCGAAGTGGGTGATCATGTTTTCCTCAAGGTGTCTCCATGGAAGGGTGTGATTCGTTTTGGTGGTGGGGGCAAGTTGAGCCCTAGATTCATTGGTCCATTCGATGTGGTGGAGCGAGTAGGTAAGGTGACCTATAGACTCGCATTGCCGCCATCTCTTTCTGGAGTGTATGACGTCTTCCATGTTTCTCAGCTCAGGAAGTATGTTCGGTATGATAGTCATGTTATTGACTATTCGGAGTTGTCGGTTCGACCAGATTTTTCTTGTGAGATTCATCCAGTTTCGTTTGTGGACCGGCGGGAGAAGATTTTGAAGAATAAGGTTATCAAGTTGGTTCGTCTTGCTTGGAATCCTCACTTTCCTGGTGAGTCGACTTGGGAGCTTGAAAGTGTGATTCGGAACAAGTTTCCCCATCTTTTTGAGTAATTTTTGTTCTTTTCTTTTCTTCGGGGTTACCCTACTACCACTTGCTTAAATTTCGAGGACGAAATTTTATTGTAAGGTGGGTAGGATTGTAATTACCGTTCCCGCTATTTTTATTTTTTCCCTTTTGTAATATTTTATTTGTAATTGAATAAAATGCTCTATTTTTATTTCTTCATTATTTCAATTAAATCTTGTTCATGAAATTCTTCGTTCTTCGTGATTGAGCTATTTTTGTTGATCATATTTTTTCTATTTAATTGTGGGTATTTTTATTTGAACCCTATTGATTTGGATCCATCTCTTATTGAACCTTACAACCCAATTTCAATTGTTCTTGACCCAAAACCCTATTATTGGATCCTAAACCACTAACCCAATATCCTAATTGAACCCTATAAATACAACTCTATTGCAAACCCTAAAAATTGCATAATTTCGAAACCCTAGCCGCTTATTCTCTCTCCTCTCTCATCTCTCCTTGCAGTTCTCTCTCCTTGACCATAATTTCCCGCCCAATTTCTCCTGAACCCTTTGCTTGCCACCTTCTCTGGTGAGCCCCTCACCTCCGTTGACCCCCCTCTCCTCGTCAGCCCCTCCCGTCGACGCGCACACATCTGCCGCCACTTCCCCAACATCCCGTCGCCACCCCCTTGACCCTCCTCCGCTGTCCTTGACATTAACGGCATCCAAGACCCCCTAATTCGCCGTCGACCCACTTCACGCCGCTCCTGTTGCGCGTTGACCTCGCCATCGACGCCACCTCCACTAGTCTCCAACACCTCTGCCAGTCCCCTTTGCTCTGGCTGTAGTTGCTGTTGCCACTCCCTCTTTTACTGTTGCTGCTGTCTCTTTATTGTGTGTTGCTGTGGTTGCTTGGATCTCTTTTGCACGTTTATTGCACGTGCTATCTTGTGTGTTTGTGGGTTCGTTGTTCCGGGATTCTCATCCCGTTATTCTTTATATTCGAATTTACGGTCTAAAAGGAAAGTCACTGTCCTATTGAATTGTTAATTGTATCAAATTCAAGTTTTGTTGAAATTCTTGCAAGTAGATCCCTTATTTATCGTATTATACTTGTTCATCTCTTCGTTGGGTCTATTGAGGGTTTACACGAGCTAATCTCATTATTCTTGACATCATGCCACTTTTGACTCTAAAGATTGAATCTTCCATGTGTGCATATAGAATTGGTAATAGGGTTGTTCATATAATTATCACACAAATTAATTATTGTAGAAAGAATTGCTAGGTTGTATGTTGTTTTATCGATTGATGGTTGATTGATGATAAATTGATGTATGTATGTGTTCTTAATCTTATTTACCATGTTTTTATACCCTTCATGTTGATTGAGAAGTTTATCGACTAGTAGAATTGTTACCCATCATGTTTAAATTAATTTATTTCATGAAAATTACCCAAAACCTGTATATTACCTGTAACCCCTGTTTTCATTAATATGTATTTTTAAAAGTATTTTTTTCGTATTTAAATCCTCAGTATCTTATAACTATTTTCCCCCCTAATTGATTTTTATTATTTAAACCATTTTTGGAACCCAATTGTTTATTATAAGCCCAAGTTTGTATTTTGATTTTATTAATTTTTAATGTGAGCCCAAGTTGTATTTTGATTTTATTATGTATTATTCTGAAACCCAATTATTTATTTTAAAGCCTAATTTCGTATTTAATTTTATTAAATTTTAATCTAAGGCCAATTACTTAGCCTAATACCCCAATTGTTTTGTTTAAATATTTTGAACCCCTTTTAAGCCCAAGTCCAAACCCCATAACCCAGAACCCATATATTTGTGCAGACCCCTACCCGTATACAATTTCTTCCTACTTTCCCTACTCTTGAATCCTGTACTCTAACTTCTCCCCCACTTTGCACACACGCTTCCCCATCACTCCATAACTGCCCCCACCTTCTACTACATTACTCTACTCTATAGTATATTATTATATATTAATCTACCCTCTCTCTCCCGCTTACCCCTCTCTGTTTCGGAAACCCAAAACCAAACCAAAAACAAAACAAACCCGTTCTTCCTTCTCCTTCTTCCTCCATCGTCAACAGAACCCACAACTCAACTCATCTCCTTCCTCTTCCGCCAGTGTTTCCCCTTCTCCATCGCAGACCACCGCAGAGCCCTTCGACCCTCGCCTTGCTCCGTCTCCCCATCTCCTCGACGTCGTTCGCCTCGTCTTCCTCCTTCGCTCAAGCCTCGAGCACCGTTCGCCATTCCCACTCGCCCTCTCCTCCAAGCTCCAGACCTCGTCAGCCACCGCTCCACCATCCTTCGCTCGCCTCGACAACCCCCTCCTCCGTTCGTCGTCGCCACTGTCTTCCTCACTCGAAGCCGCTTCACACCGCTCGCCATTGCATCGTCAACCTCCTCCTCCTCCTCAGTCGAAGCTCCGCCCTCACCATTACCACTGAAGCACTCTGCCTTCTCCCCTCCAGTCGCGCCGTCCAGCCGAAGCACCCATCCTCCTCGCACGACTCAGCCACCTGTCATCGTCGCCGCTCGACCACCGCTCTTCTGTCCAGCCGTTGCCGAATCCAACGGCGTGCCGTCTGCTCACCCTCCGCTGTCGACAGACCCTGCCTGTGCTCGCCCCGCCCTCCGTTTGCCTCATCTTCATCTCCTTTGCCCCTGCCTCCAGCACCTCTCGCCCAGTCCACAGTCGCTCGACGCTCCCTTCTCCCGCTCGCTCTCTCTCTTTCTCTTTTCTATCTCTCTCTCTGTCCTGAGAAGAAGAAGAAGAAGGGATTGGGGGATTAATAGTTGGTTGCTGTTTTGGGTGTTGTGGAGATTAGATTATTATATTAGTGTTGGGTTGATTTTATTTTATTAGTGTTTGTGGAGTAGAAGACAAGGTTGGGGATTGATCTGTTACTATTTGGGTAAGTGGTGTTAGTTGTATTGGTGCCTTGGTTTCCTGATTGGTGTGTTGGTGTAGTTTTGGTGTTCGGTGTTGTGTAAAGGAGATTGGTTGTATCCTTGTTTGGTGTTGTGAAGTGAAGTTGGGAAGTTTGCTGTTTGGAGCTGCTATTTGGAGTTTTGCTTTGTGGAGTTGAGTTGCTGACTTGGCGTGGCTGCCTACCATCTTGCACGGGTTCTACTGCCCAGGATTCTGATCCTGTTATTCTGTCTTTAATTTCATCATCGTCAACTAACAGGCAAATGTCTCTTGTACAATCCGTTTGTTCTAGTACAAGCTATTTTGCAAAATGCCGCAAGTATATTTTTGACTCTCTTCGTATTATATATAATCTATTGATCCTGTATTTGTACAAGATCACGAATACTTCTTGTCATATATATTGCATGAACACGATACATATAAATACTCTTAGAACTATACATGATGTTGTGCATGAATTGCTTGTTATTAGGTTGCATGTTGTTATAATATATTATATTCTTGATTAAGTGTTATGCATGCCATTAGTTGCATCACATGTTTTATAAGCCCTGAAATATGTTTCCTGCATTGTATAAGTCTTGATACTTGATCTTGTCATGTTACCCTTGTCATGCTGCCCGTCCCTGTTGTTGTATGTAGTTATTGTTCATGTTTAATTGTAATAAAAAGATAACAAGCTGGGGTATAAAGGGAAAAAATTTAGTAGTGGGTAATATAGAAGAGCGTACTCGGACGGGGGCTCATGGTTCCTCGCTGCAAATTGCAAGTTACAAGTTGCAAGTTTGCTAAATTACAGGTTTACATGTGCGCGTTACAAGTTACACTACATGTTTCACATTGCACGTATCTTGATACAAGATATACTTGACATGACATGACATGACATGACATGACATGATTCCCGAGTACGTGACCTATAGAATCCACCACTAGTCTAAACGTTCACTTGATTGCGAGTAGCAACCATGTGGTATGGGACGCATGAAGTGCTACCTAGTTAGATTAATAAAAGACATGACATTACACGTACACTTGCATGATCCGTTTACATGTTGCATATTTATGATGACTTGTTTACTTGTTTACATGTTACTCGTTCATGTTGACACGTTTACTTGCTTACCCGTTTACACGTTACATGTTCCTATGGATTATTTACTTGTTTACATGCATGCTATTTGTTCCATGAAGTCTTGTTCTTGATTCTGTCACATGTTGTAATTGCTTTATTATATGATTCTTGATTCCTTGTTCTTTCCTGCTTTTTGTTTTATTCTATATTTGTCCCGTTGCTTGTACCACTTGCGGCCCGTGACTTGCATTAACGAGTACTTCTTTGTCTCTTTCCTTGTAATAATATACTTGCAGGCCCAGATGGAGAATTACCCGAAGGTGTTGCTGAACAGAGATTCTAGTCTTGTTTAATTTCATGTTATTTTAATTCATGTTTTATTCATGTACTCCTTGTTGTAATCCGGGCGTGTTTGACCCGTAACTATGTTTCTTTTCTAGTTGTTGGTTATGTCCTGTAATGTAATATGTCATGTACTTGTTATCTTATTGTGATTTTACATACTGCGTGGTTGATATTGTCATCTTGTTGTTGAGTTAAATATACAGCTTATGAATGATGTATTCGCATCATTCGCTGGGCCTCAGTTACGTGCCTGTGTTCCCGTATTCTGGGAAGTGGGGCGTGACAATACTTGCTGGCCTGTATGTTGACTACTATTTTTGAACTAGTAAATGATCTTAAAATGAATAGTTTTCCGAATATTAATTGTAGATTTATCTTTCTAGTTTCCAGAACATCTTGAATTTCTAAATTCTGAGTTGTGTAGCAAAAGTTATGCCCGTTTTACTACAGCTGTGTTTACTTTCAGATTTTCAGATTCTTGTATCTTCCATGCTTAAACAATAAAAAGGCTGATCAAATTTTAAAATTTTGCTTTGATAATTTCCATATTGTTATTAATCATGTTTAAGAGTCTAGAAAATATTTTTAATGAATTTTATATCGAGTTTTTGCTGTTTCTAAAAATATGATAATATGATGTCGAAATTCTACCTGAACATGAAATATGAAATGAACATTGTGATTGACCTAGCTAATGTTGTCGGATTTTGAACTTTAAATATGCGTTGGAACCGTGTGGAAGTATAGTTTCTAGAATTTTTGACAGATTCAGTTTTCGAGTTCTAAAACAACGGAAAACTGCATTTTTGTACAGACTACTCTTGCTGTCCAGAATTTCACTTTTAAGTTTTTTATAGTATAATTATTCCTATATCGTACTATTGCATGAATTAATGTATGTATGATACATTGCATGATCCTAATGAGTTATTGTCACCATTCTAATTGTCCTATTTCATGTTACCATCCTGTTGTTCTCCTATTGATACTATTGTTCATCTCATTTCTTAAATTGCATATTGTATTGTTGCATTGATAAATAATTAACAAGCTGGGGTTTAAGGAATTGACTAGAGTAGTTGATGATATAGAGACTATACTCGGATGATGGCCTGTGTTATTACCATTATCTTCATCATGTAAGAAATTACACCATGGCCCGTGTTATTACCGTTATCGTCATCGTGTAAGAAATTACACCATGGCCCGTGTCATTACCGTTATCGTCATCATACCCAGTACATGAACTATAAAATCTACCACTATAGTCTAAATGAAATTGTATGTATGCATCGAACCTGTGGTATGGAACATATGAGACACAGTAGTACATGCATTAGTTAGGATTTAAAATGATTAATAGACATAAGGATTGACACATCACTGACATTGCATATTGTTCATCATTGTTTTTATTGATATTAAATATTGGCTAAGTGTTACCGTTATTGATCATTGATTATTGTTACCGAATATTGAAACATTGTTTATAGCCATTGCATCGATTACCGTGATATTGATTATTGATTATCGTGCTATGTTATTGATTCCTATTGATCCATTGATTCATTGTTATACCGTTATTCCAATGTTCGTTGCTTTCTCTACTTGCTTCCCATGACTTGCTCTAAGGATAATTTTTCTTCTCTTTTTAGATGAAGTGTACACAGGTAATGAAGGAGAATTGCCTGCTGGAATTGGAGAGAAAACTTTCTAAAGAACTACTGCTTTATAATTGACTGTTATTTTTAATGAACTTATTGTATTGAGACTTGTTACTATTGTGTTTGGGATTTAATTCTGTATTAGGCTTATATCCGAGATTTTATTATTTGTTCCAAATGTTAGACTATCATTGCATTTGGATATTTTTATTGCTTCATTCCAAATATTATTGTTCATGAGATTATTATTATTGTCTGCGCAATTGTTCTGTATTGATTATATTGTTGAGATAATCGGATAAACAACTTATGGATGACGTTAGTCATTCACTGGGCCAATATCATGTACTCGTATTCCATATTTTTGGGAAGCGGGGCGTGACAAGTTTCCTACGATAGCAGGGGTCAGAGTGGTCAAGGGTAACCAAGAAGTAGCCCGAGCATGCTACCCCCCCTCGCGATGTAGTAGAGCTTGCTTCAGAGAGGAGCCCAATGAACGCAGGATCTATCGACAACTTGGAAGAAGTCCCATTATTTGAAGAAGACAAGATGAATAAGTTCTAGTGAGCAAGGTCCTCCCTCCCAAACTTAATGAAAGGGTCATTTATTGCATCCGGAGGAACATAGACCTATTCGCATGGACGACTTCCGATATGCCCAACAATTCGAAAGAGTTGATAGTGCATAAACTTAGTGTCAACCCATTGTCAAACCGATGCAGTAGCTTCGCCAAAAATTTGCCTCAGATAGGCAACATTCCGTAAAGGAAGAGGTCAACAGGCTCCTTCCTACTTGCTTCATCTAGGAGATTAGCTACCCCGAATGGCTGACCAATGTAGTATTGGTCAAGAAGGTCAGCAACAAGTGGAGAATATGTATAGACTTCGCATATCTCAACAAGGTGTGTCCAAAGGTTCATTTTCCGCTGCCGAGCATCGATGACTTGATAAATGCCACATTCGGACATTAGCTCCTCAGCTTCATGGGCGCATTCTCACGGTATAACCAGATTCAAGTGTTTCCTCCGGATATTCCTAAGATTTCTTTTGTCACCGACCAAGGACTCTATTGCTTGGGAATCATGCCGTTCGACATGAAGAACGCAGGTGCCACTTACCAGCGGCTGGACAATAATGTGTTCAAAGCACAAATTCTTGGCCTTCAAGTAGAACAAAGCAAAGAAGAAATTGTCGCAAATCTATCGAAATACGCAAAGAGTTAATTAAGAAATTCAGATTGGAAAGTGTAAATGCTTAAAAAACACCCATGGCAACTACCACAAAACTCTCAAATGACAAAAACAGTAAATTAATATTTCTACCTATCGTGGTATGATAGGTAGTTTGTTTTATACTGATGCATCTTTTCCTGACATTATCTTTAGTGTATGTTTATGTGCATGTTTTCAATCGTGTCCTAAAGAATCACATTTAGTTGCCGTTAAATATATCATTCGATTTCTTAAAGGTACTCCAAATGTGGGACTTTGGTACCCGAAATTTTCTCTTGTAGGGTACTCAGATGTCGATTATGATGGAAGTTTGACTGACAAAAGATGCATGAGTGACACATGCCATTTTCTTGGAGGCCTTAAATAAGCAAAATTATGTCACGTTATCCACCATCGAAGCCCAATACAGGGCTACAAGATCATGTTGTGCAATTGCAATATGGATGGAAACACACAATGGAGGACTATAAGGTATTTCTCGATCATATCCCAATTAAGGTTGACAGTACTAGTACTGTTCACATGACTAATAATTATGATCAATATAGTCTTACAAAGCATATAGAAATCCATTACTATTATAATAAGGATAATTTCATTAAAGTTGATATCATGCTTAATATGTTCCAACTAATTTGCAGTTAGCTATATTTTTACAAAACCATTGGACGAAAAACGATGTCATTATTTGCAAGGTGAATTGAATGTTTTTGACATATAAATTTATTATTTGTTTTGAAGGTTTTTGTGCTTTATTGGTTTTATTTATCCCCACAAAAATATTATACTAAAAAAAGGAATAAATAAAAACGGTCGACTGTAATTTTGAACATTCAATTGTCAATATTTCTCGACTTTCTGAGAATACAATTGACAGTCGACTGTCCAAAACTATAGTCAGTTGTGAGCTCTTTTAATTTTTTTCGAGAGATTTTAACAATCAAGTGCTACTTTGAATAGCCGCCCGTCACAAGCAAAACTGTTTTTCGGTCTCTCACTGAATTGTGGGTCCCACTTCTCACATATCTCAGTTATAAGCCTCTTCTCTTCGCTTGGCTGCCATCTAGCTCAAACCCACTCCCCTTCTTCCCCAAATCACCTAAAACCCTAGCTTCTCAATTCTCAAAACTTTCATCTTTTTGGGTTCTTTGTTGGGTTCATAATGCTTTTGGATCTATGGCACCTAAACCTCGTCGGTCTACTTGAAATTTGTCATCCTCATCCAACCCATCTTCCCAATCTAAGGGTAAGCAACCTTCCACCCCCTCATATGTTCTCTTTAATGGAACCCCTTTTATTGATAATGTTTGTGCCAAAAACTGCATCGAATTTCTTAAGGATAAATCTGTGGTTGCTACTAGGTTTGTGAATTTATTGAAATGGAAAGTTCATTTCGTAGGTTGTATGAGAGATTTATAGAGTTTAGGTGGAAGAAGTATTTGTCCCTTGAGAGTATTCATTCACTACTTCTTAGTTGTCAATTTAAAGTGAATTTAGAATTCATAGAAGAGAACCTTGAAATTCATTCCTTAATGGAAGGCCAAAAGGTTGTTGTTTCCCGTCAATATTTAAAATACAGCTACGATTTAGTTGATGGAACCTTTGATGTTTATCCTTTGAATCTTGCTATTTTTGAATTTTGGGAAGGGGGAGATCAATTAATCGCCTTCGCTTCTCTTTTAAAACCCGGTTTTGTCTTCACAGATAACTCTCCAAACAATTTTTCGCTTGAATCTAATGTCCTAAATAAAATTGTTAATGCCAATATTTGGCCTAAATAAAATAATAAACATGCTTTTAGGGATGACCAAACGCTTCTCTGCATTTGATTATTTTGGGTAAAACTTTCAACCTTCCCACATTTATCATCTGCATCAAGTATAATGGCTCGTTTAACCAATGAGTTATTCCTTATAACACTTTTATCTTTAACCTTGCTCGGGATTACAACATCTCGATTCCTGATGCCTACAAGGGCATGCTTTCCGGTCCCATTGCCCCTTATTTGATGGAAGAAGGTCCTAAAAAGAAAGGGAAACCTCACACACCTCATGCTAATGAGGATGATTCCTCAATGAAGGAATTGCTCTCAACCTAATTTGGCTTTCTCCATGTTCACTTGGACTCCATGGAAAATATTCCAAGATCAACTTTATTCTTACTACACCAACACCCTTGATTACTATACTTTTGTTCCGGGTTGGCAAAACCTTTCTCATCCTCATGACTGCCAAGATGATGAAGGGTGAGATTAATGACGAGTCATTTGGTGTGTTCCAAAGAGGGGGAATAGACTTAAGGTTGTGCAAGAATTTAACTCTTTGAAATTGCGATCTTATATTTGGTTTTGCATTCTGTGGTTCTTAATTTTTGAGCATTTTATGTATATTTCTCTATCTATATGACATGTATTACATTTAGTATTAATGAAGTATATCTAATTTATTGTTTTATTGGAATTCTTTGTATTAATCTATTGCATCGATAAAATGTGTTATGGTTGTCTTGTGTACATTTTTAAAACATTCCTCCATACACACTTATAATTTGTATGCATGGATTAAAGGGGAGTGTTGCCGCTAAATTTGGTGTGGGGGCAAACAGATGAATTTGTGGATTCTTAGGAAAACTGAATAGTAAACCTGTATACCTGTTCCGTCGGGCCTCGATCGTCGATCCCGCCGTAGACCTGCAAAAAGTGCGAGACACCGGGGTTGTTCCCGGCGATGCACCCTCCGACGCTCAAGTCAGTAATCTAGGAAGACTATGAATGAGCGCAAAAACTGGAGAAAGATTGATTACCTTTGAATGGAGATGGGTGGGGGGTATTTATAGGCGTCTTAGGGAACAGATTAGGCATGTAATCCCTGTGTATAGATAAGGAATGTAATCCTTAATCCCCAGAGAAAGGATAGATATGAATCAGGACCGTTGATTAATATTAATCAGAAACCCTAATTCTATCCTGGCGGACCGGGTTCGTTGCGGGTTAAAACCCGCACCCAGTTGAGGTGGATCCATTCGCGGGTTATTGGATCTGTGAGAAGGAGACCCAGTACCCGCTTCAGACCCGTTTGTAGGTGAAATTACTGTCTCGCCCCCAGTCTTCAGGATTCGTGCCCAATCTGGATGGCCTCGATTAAGCCCCTATTTTTAGCCATATCACGAGCCCCCCACTCCTAAAGGCTGAGGGTAATCAGTCTTTGTGGAGTAGTTTGACTGTTTTAGTGGCTAGTGGAGCTGTATCGGAGTCCGAATGGGTGTTTTTGAATCCTGAAGTGGGTGGTAAGGTAACTCCTTCTTCTTTCTTGAAGCAGTATGGCGTATCGGGTCTTTATCTATTTTCTCGGGCTATTTATCTAATTTTGCGTTGTGTCAACTAATTGTTCGGGGGTCTTAGCCGCTTGTTCTAGACAATGATTGTTCGTTCGGGGGCTCAAAAATATCCCCCCGAATTTTCAATTATTTCCTAGAATTTTTAACTAATTTTCCCAAATTTTTAGCGATTTTTTCGCAATTTTTAAATAAATAAAACGATTTAAATAAATAAAAATTGATTTTTTAATATTTATTTATAACGTGGCGTCATCTGAGCCCTCGATCAGGGCGGAGCACGAGCTTTGGAGCGATTAGACGGTCCCCGCTCCTCGGCGAGTTTTTCCGCCGTATACGAGGGTCGGTACCTCGGTGCCTCGGCTCGGAGAGCCAGCGACTCGGCTCGGAGGGTCAGCGCTTCGGCTCGAAGAATCCGAGGTACGTGGCATCATCTGGGCCGTCTATTTCAGCGTGGATCTCCATAAAATGCTATCTTGTCGTTTAGTGGACGTGGCCAAATCTGGGCCGTCCATCATGACGAGCGCGCTTTTTCGCAAGATCCATCGGTTGATATGGGTCGGTGCGATTTTTTGCCATATACGAGGGTCGGTACCTCGGCACCTCGGCTCGGAGGGCCAGTGCTTCGGCTCGGAGGGACAGTGCTTCGGCTCGAAGAATCCGCGCCCCGGTTCGATGGGTCGATGCCTCGTCTCGAAGGATCCGAGGGACGTGGCCTCATCTGGGGCGTCCATCTCAGCACAGATCTCCATAAAACGTTATCTTGTCGTTTGTGGGCGTGGCATGATCTGAACCGTCCATCAGATTCTGTCGCGAATTTTGGAGAGATCCGACGATGACTTCGCCTCGGGACGATTTTTTTGCCATATACGAGGGTCGGTACCTCGTCATCTCGGCTTGGCGCGTCAGGGCTGTTTGGCCGAGGTACTGAGTTGTGTTTTGAAGGAGGTATCTCCTGAGGGTTCCATTCCTCTGTGCCCAGTAGCTCGGCTGCTCGGCTGAGCTGTTCGGTAGCTCGGCTGGGCAAGCCGATGGCAGGCGGTTCGGAAGATACGCGTGGCCGGATCTGGGCCGTTTATCATGGCGCGCATCACGAGGATGGGGTTCAGATCACGAGAAAACGTTATCTTGTCGTTTTGTGGGCGTGGCATGATCTGAACCGTCCATCAGACTCTGTCGTGAATTTTGGAGAGATCCGACGGTGACTTCGCCTCGGGACGATTTTTTGCCATATACGAGGGTCGGTACCTCGTCATCTCGGCTCGGCGCGTCAGGGCTGTTTGGCCGAGGTACTGAGTTGTGTTTTGAAGGAGGTATCTCCTGAGGGTTCCATTCCTCTGTGCTCAGTAACTCGGCTGCTCGGCTGAGCTGTTCGGTAGCTCGGCTGGGCAAGCCGATGGCAGGCGGTTCGGAAGATACGCGTGGCCGGATCTGGGCCGTTTATCATGGTGCGCATCACGAGGATGGGGTTCAGATCACGAGAAAACGTTATCTTGTCGTTTGTGGGCGTGGCATGATCTGAACCGTCCATCAGACTCTGTCGCGAATTTTGGAGAGATTCGACGGTGACTTCGCCTCGGGACGATTTTTTTGCCATATACGAGGGTCGGTACCTCGTCATCTCGGCTCGGCGCGTCAGGGCTGTTTGGCCGAGGTACTGAGTTGTGTTTTGAAGGAGGTATCTCCTGAGGGTTCCATTCCTCTGTGCCCAGTAGCTCGGCTGCTCGGCTGAGCTGTTCGGTAGCTCGGCTGGGCAAGCCGATGGCAGGCGGTTCGGAAGATACGTGTGGCCGGATCTGGGCCGTTTATCATGGCGCGCATCACGAGGATGGGGTTCAGATCACGAGAAAACGTTATCTTGTCGTTTTGTGGGCGTGGCATGATCTGAACCGTCCATCAGACTCTGTCGTGAATTTTGGAGAGATCCGACGGTGACTTCGCCTCGGGACGATTTTTTGCCATATACGAGGGTCGGTACCTCGTCATCTCGGCTCGGCGCGTCAGGGCTGTTTGGCCGAGGTACTGAGTTGTGTTTTGAAGGAGGTATCTCCTGAGGGTTCCATTCCTCTGTGCCCAGTAACTCGGCTGCTCGGCTGAGCTGTTCGGTAGCTCGGCTGGGCAAGTCGATGGCAGGCAGCTCGGAAGATACGCTGGCCGGATCTGGGCCGTTTATCATGGCGCGCATCACGAGGATGGGGTTCAGATCACGAGAAAACGTTATCTTGTCGTTTTGTGGGCGTGGCATGATCTGAACCGTCCATCAGATTCTGTCGTGAATTTTGGAGAGATCCGACGGTGACTTCGCCTCGGGATGATTTTTCTCCATATACGAGGGTCGGTACCTCGTCATCTCGGCTCGGCGCGTCAGGGCTGTTTGGCCGAGGTGGTGCGTTGGCTGTTTGGAAGGAGCGTAATAGCTCGGTTGCTCAGTCGAGCTGTTTGATAGCTCGTCCTGGCAGACCGGTGGCCGAGTTGTCGAGTTAGTGATTTGGAGAGTTTTCGTTTCTCGTAACGTTGCCACTTCTCCGCTTGTCGCTTTGGCTTCTTAGTGGGCTTTTTGTGTTTCCCAAGGAGGCCCAACATCTTGGGGGTTATAATCCTTTCACCCCCACTCCCAAGCTCATTTCTTACTTTTTACTCTCAAGTCTTTACTTTCGCTCTCTAAGTTCTCTGCTAGCGGCGACTTTCGCTCCAAGGCGTTGTTGTTAGCTGTCGCGTGGGCCAGGCGATTTCCGGCAAGAGCACTCCGACCGTAAACGTCACTTCAAAGGTCAGTTTACTTAGTCTAAACACTTTTTCTAGAGATGTCTCGAGTGAACTCGGGGAGTGGGACCTCGTCTTCGGGCGATGATGGTGCCGAGGAGAGGAGGAGGTTGGAGATCCGGAGAAAGGGTAAACAGGTTGCCGAACCGTCTGTTGCCGAGACGAGGCAGGAGAAGAAGAAGAGGAGGGTGGAGACCCAATCTCCCGTAGTGGCGGTGATAGTGGAAAACCCGAAGCAAGCCCCCGAGATGGGACGATATCCCTCTATTCTGTCCGGGCATTCGGGGGTCAGGCAGTACGAGGGCAACCTCTTGGAGAAGGCGATCTATGGGAAGTCGAAGATCGTCGAGGAACCTAACCCAGCCCTTCCCATCGAAGCCGACGAGCTCATTTCGTTGTTGTCCGAGAAGGATCTGCTTCGGGTCAGAAAGGCCTTCGCCATCCCTCCGGAGTACAAATTGATCCTCCCGGGTCCCGGGATGCGAGCGAATTCCAAGCTGCCGTTGTCGGATATGTGCATGTTTGACGTCGACTCCTTGAATGCTGGGCTACGTTTCCCGCTACACCCTTTCATCCTTGAGATCCTCGGCTGGTTCTGCCTCGCGCCGACCCAATTCATGCCGAACACATGGCGTCACGTGAACGCCTTCTTGCTTCAGTGCTACCGAGCCGAAGTAGAGCCGGACCTAACGGTCTTCCGAGGAATGTATCGCGTAAACCGGCAGCACAGGACGGAGTATCGATACTACTAGGGGCCGAGGAAGGGTGTTAGGATTATAGAAAACCCCGACTCGATTAAGGGTTGGAAAGAAAAATACTTTATAATAAGGGGCGAGGGGATTCGGCCTATTCCGACCCGGTGGAAAGTGGAGGTGCCGAAATTCGCACGAGCTGACCCTGTTTTGTCTGAGGCCGAGGAGGAGGTGGCGAGGAAGATAATGGCTCTTCCGCTGTTGAGTTGGAGGGAGTTGACGGAGGAGGTGTTGTTCGGGTCCGGCCTAAGCCCCATCGACCCGAGTATGCTCCTGACATCTCATTCATTTTCGTTTTTCTTTCAAGTTTTTAGTTCGTCTCGCTAATTTGCTTTTCCATTTTTTTTGTCCGATGCAGAAGCAATGAAGATTGATTTCAACTCCATGATGGCCGATAGGTCGAAGTTGGTCGGGGGTAGGAAGAGGAAGAGGGCGGCCGCGACTGCCTCGTCGACTCCGCCGCCCACGGTCGCCTCAACCATCACTCTGCCTCCTCCGACTACTGAGGCGCCCTCGGAGATTGTGGTTGCTGAGGAGCCCTCGGCCCCTATGGCCCCTGGCGTGATTGAGGGAGCCCTCGGCCCCTATGGCCCCTGGCGTGATTGAGGGGGCCTTCTTTTTTGCGAATTTTCTCAAGTTTGTTGCTCGGCTCGTGCATCACTCTGATAGTCTTTTTAGGCCACTTGCCACTTCGGCCACCTCCTCGAGACGTTCGCTGCGCAGGAGAAGGAGTTGAAGGCCGCCAGCGACAGAGACAGGTTGGCAAAGGTCAGGGCGGTCAAGGAACTTGAGGCCGAACAGAGGCGGGCTGAGGCCCTAGAAGTCCGGGTCGCCGATCTCGAGACGGACTTGGAGAAGGCTAAGGAGCGATTCGAGGCGGAGTCTGCCAAGGCCGCCAAGACCGCCGAGGAGCTGGCTGCGGCGCTGAAGTCCTTGGCCGAGGAGAAGGCGGAAAAGGAGTCCTTGGCGACGAAGATCAGGGCCGAGGTGGAGAAGGAGGCCGAGGCCGAGGCGAAGAGGCATATGGCCGAGAACATGGAGCGGTCTTATCAAACGGCGCTCGATCATGTCCAAGAACGGATCCCTGGCTTCGAGCGGGTCGGCTACCGACTGTGGCCAAGGTCATCTTCAGGCGACGAGGGGGAGGAAGGCGAAGGCGACGAGACCGAGGGCGAGGACGAGGAGGAGGAGACCGAGCCACCTGTGGCGAATGCCCGAGTCGAGGGGAGGATCGAGGGGCCGTCTAACGACGCACCCAAGGTCGACGCGGCAACGCAGGTGGACCCTTGATCCCCTTGCCCATTCTTTGTAATTTCTTGTTTTGCCTCTTTCAAAAATGTAATGCCTTTTTGCGGACTGGCCACCGCCTTTAATGAATGAAAAATGTTTTGTCTCCGAAATTTTCGTCTAAGTGTTTGGTCCGGCCATATAGTATTTCAATGCTATCTCTTTCTCATTTCAGATTGCCGAGCAGACTTTTATCACCTCGGCTGATCGGCGCCGAGCCGAGTTGTTTAAGCGATCTCTGGAGGATCGTCTCGAGGGTGAGGTTCACCTGATGAGGAGGATACTTCACAATTTAGAGATTAGGCATAGTGAGGCGTTGGCCGAACTGCACCATCTATGGATAGTCGAGACCGAGCTATCTGCTAAGGAAGAGGAACTGGCGCGAGTTTCGGCAGAACGAGATGACTTTGCGAATAAGGTAGAACAGCTGCAAAGGGTGACGGTCGACAAGAGTATCGAGGTGACCCACTTGCGCCGCATTATATCCGACAGCGCCGAGTATCCTGGTTCGGCAAAGCTTCCTCGGTTTAAAGTGATAGTAAAGGATGACACACTGAAGGATCGGATCGTCGAACTGGAGGAAGAGGTTGCTCGGCTCAAGCCTCAGCCGGTGAGGGCTAACGTCCGGAGCACCTCGTGCACTCGGGAAGAGATCGAGCGAGGGATCACGTTCTATCAAGCGGTGAGCCGGACTCCTATCGTAGGCAGGTCAGTAGCCGACGCCCAAAGCGGTGTAGCGGTGTCTTCAAGCGGTGCTTCGGTTGGAGCAACTGTCAGGGTCAGCGGCGAGGAGGCGTCTCGGTTCGTTGGACTGGAGACGAGCTCGGAGGTCAAGAAGCGCCGACCCAAAGTGTCACTGAACCGGAGCATACCCCTTCCTCGAAGGCAGTAAATGGGTTGTGTCTTGTTGTTGTAACCCATTTGCAAGCTTTTGTAATCCACTTTGTAATTTTTTCCAAGTTATTAATAGAATTGGAGTTGTTTTATCCGAACTGCTCTCTGTTGTCTTCTTGTTTGTGCTCTAGTCGTGCTAACTAGGGTAGGCTCGAAATGAACCGCGAGGCAGGTGTTCGCATCGTCGAGCACCTTAGCCTCGAAACTCTCTTTCGCTGTGCTTCTAAATCTTGCCCGGTCCCTTCAGGTGCGGCTCGGTTCGGCTGCTAAGGCACAGTTGTTTCTCAGCTGCGCCCACGTGGCCTAATCGTAGCTTGAGGAGCGGAGTGTCTTCCGCCGAGCGAAGTGAAGCGATCAGAGCCGTCTGATGATTGCAGGAATCTTGAGGCGGGTCCAGTTCCCAAGAAAACGCTATCTTGTCGTTTTGTGGACACGTGGCTGAATTAGATCCGCTCATCACGCCCTAGCGCACTTTCTGAGATGATCTGACGGTGGTTTCGTCTTGGGGGGTTTTTTCGCCATATACGAGGGTCGGTACCTCGTCCGCTCGGCTCGACAGTCACGGGGCAGGTTGGGATGGCCATCTAACCCCGGCCCGTTTGAGGACGAGACGGTGAGGTAAAGTCGAGCCATAGGAGAGGTCCGATCGTTAGATCAGTTCAAGGGTTGTGGGAGCAGTTCCGAATGGCGAGCTACTTCTAGTTCGCTTAGGAGCGAACTTGCGAAGTAGAATCGAGCCAAGTGTTGGACTCCGAACCATTCAACGGCTGCGAGAGCAATTTCGAACGACGATCTACTCCTGGCTCGTCTATGGGCGAGCCGAGGAAGAAGAGTCGAGCCGAGTGTTGGAATCCGAACCATCGTGAGGTTAGTTAAGGGTTGCAGGAGCAGTTCCGAATGGCGAGCTACTTCTAGTTCGCTTAGGGGCGAACTTGCGAAGTAGAATCGAGCCAAGTGTTGGACTCCGAACCATTCAACGGATGCGGGAGCAATTTCGAACGGCGATCTACTCCTGGCTCGTCTATGGGCTAGTCGAGGAAGAAGAGTCGAGCCGAGTGTTGGACTCCGAACCATCGTGAGGTTAGTTAAGGGTTGCAGGAGCAGTTCCGAATGGCGAGCTACTTCTAGTTCGCTTAGGGGCGAACTTGTGAAGTAGAATCGAGCCAAGTGTTGGACTCCGAACCATTCAACGGATGCGGGAGCAATTTCGAACGGCGATCTACTCCTGGCTCGTCTATAGGCGAGCCGAGGAAGAAGAGTCGAGCCGAGTGTTGGACTCCGAACCATCGTGAGGTTAGTTAAGGGTTGCAGGAGCAGTTCCGAATGGCGAGCTACTTCTAGTTCGCTTAGGGGCGAACTTGCGAAGTAGAATCGAGCCAAGTGTTGGACTCCGAACCATTCAACGGTGCGGGAGCAATTTCAAACGGCGATCTACTCTGGCTCGTCTATGGGCGAGCCGAGGAAGAAGAGTCGAGCCGAGTGTTGGACTCCGAACCATCGTGAGATTGAGGAATTAAAAGCAGAGAGAGAACAGTATCGAAAATATGGAAAGCTTTATTTATTAATATCCAATGATCGGCTGCTTCTAAAGTTGCTAGCCGTTATTACAATGAAAAAATAAAGGAAAAATTACTACTAGTAACAGGAAGGGAATGGTTCGACATCTCGAGTTAGAGAGGCGTAGTTGCTTTCTCTTGGTATTTCAAAAGATGGTCGTCATTCCAAGTCCTGGGGATTTCTCTGCCTTCGAGATCCTCTAGCTTGTATGCGCCGGGGCGGATCACTTTTGAGATTTTGTATGGTCCCTCCCAATTCGGGACCAATTTGCTTTTCTGTCCGGGGAACGAGATGGCCAATTTTCGGAGGACTAGGTCCCCTTCTTTGAGGTCCGTTGGGCGGACTCTTTTGTTGTATGCTAGCTCAATCCTTCTTCGGTAGCTCTGTTGCCGTATAGCAGCTCTTTCTCGGATTTCGTCTATCAAGTGTAGGCTTGCTCTGAGCTCTCTGGCATTCTACTCTTCTTCAAAAGCTACCAAACGAGGATAGGGTATCCCAACTTCTACGGGAATGAGGGCCTCGGACCCATAGGTGAGATTAAATGGGCTCTCGCCTGTTGGGGTCCGCTTCGTGGTACGGTAGTTCCATAGTACGTTGGGCAGCTGATCGACCCACAAGCCCTTGGAGCACTTGTCTAGTCTTTTCTTGATGCCTGAGAGGATCTGTCGGTTGGCATTTTCGGCCTGGCCATTTGACTGGGGATGTGAGACGGAGGAGAAGCGGTGTTGTATGGCGAGGTCCTCACATAAGGCTCGGAAGGCCGCCCCAGTGAACTGCGTTCCGTTATCTGTAACTATGACCCGGGGAACGCCGAATCGGCAGATCACATTTTTCCAGAAGAATTGAACGACCCTATGCTCGGTGATTGTAGCCAGGGGCTCGGCCTCTATCCATTTCGAGAAATAGTCGACTGCCACGACTAGGAACTTTAACTGTCCGGGAGCTGGCGGAAATGGCCCTAGTAAATCCATCCCCCACATTGCGAAGGGGATCAGACTTGATAGGGAGGTGAGTGGTGCTTGTGGAAGGCGTCGGATGTCAGAGTACTTCTGGCAGGAGCTGCATTGCCGAACGTGTCGTTCGTCGTCCCGCAGGAGCGTGGGCCAGTAATACCCGTAGTTCAACACTTTGCGCGCTAGGGCTCTGGAGCCGGAATGGGCTCCGCCGATGCCCTCATGAAGTTCTTGCAGGGCGTAGTCGGCTTGCTCGGGGGAGAGGCACCTTAGGTAGGGACGACCGTCTACCTGTGTGAAGGAGCGTTTATATAGAATGCCTTCGATTAATATATAACGCTCGGCTCGGGTTCTTATCCTTCGTGCTTCCTTCGGATCCTGGGGGAGGAGTCCGTTTCTTAGAAATTCGACGAGGGGTTTCATCCAATTGTCTTCGAGGTGGACAGGCAATGTTTCAAGGGAGTCGAGTGCATCGTCCTCTATGCTCGGCCTCAGGAGGACTTCTATCAAAACAGTCTGTTCGAGGCCTTGAAGGTAAGAGGAGGCTAATTTGGATAGGGCATCGGCCTGGGCATTTTCTTCTCTGGGGATCCTTTGGATGAGGGTCTCTTCAAACAGTGCCATGAGGCTTTTGACTTTAGCCAAGTATCTAACCATCCTGTCATCGCGGGCTTCACACTTGCCGAGGACCTGATTGATGACCAACTGAGAGTCGCTGAAGATCCGCAGGCGTTGTGCCCCTGCATTTCGGGCCATTCCAAGGCCGGCTATGAGCACCTCATATTCGGCTTCGTTGTTCGAGGCTTTGAAGTTTATCCGGAGGGAATATTGGAGGATAAAGTCATCTGGGCCTGCCAGGATGACCCCTGCCCCGCTTCCCTCGTTACAAGAGGACCCGTCGACATAGACCGACCAGACGGGTGGTCCCTTCATTGTTTGGCTGGACTCGGGGATTGTAGTTTCAACTATGAATTCGGCCAGTGCCTGTGCCTTGATCGCGGTCCGAGGCTAATAAGTTATATCATGTTGGCTCAGCTCGATTGACCACTTCATAAGGCGACCGGAAGTCTCGGGCTTGTGAAGGACCTGTTTCAGCAGCTGGTCGGTAAGGACGACCACCGAATGGGACTGAAAGTAGGGTCGAAGCTTTCTCGCGGCCATTACTAGGGCATAGGCTATTTTCTCAATCTTCGGGTACCGGAGCTCGGCGTCCCGAAGCACCTTGCTGACGTAGTAAATGGGCTTCTGAGCCCTTTCTTCTTCTCTGACTAAGACCGCACTAAGCGTCTGTTCGGAAGCTGCCAGGTAAAGGTAGAGTGGTTCGCCAGGTATTGGTTTGCTGAGAAGAGGTGGATTGACGAGGTAAGCTTTAAGCTGGTCGAAGGAGTCTTGTTACTGCTGCCCCCACTCAAATCCTTTAGCCCCCCTGAGGGCTTTGAAGAACGGGAGGCACTTCTCCCCGGACTTCGACAGAAAGCACCCTATGGCGGCCAGGCGACCAGTCAACCTCTGAACTTCTTTGACATTTCTAGGAGGGGCCATGTCCAATATGGCCTTGATCTTCTCCGGATTTGCTTCTATTCCTCGTTGGCTAACCATGAAGCCGAGGAACTTCCCTGATGAGACGCCGAACGCACATTTGTTCGGGTTGAGTCTCATATTGTGCTTCCTCAAAACATCAAATGCTTCTTGGAGGTCAGCCACATGATCAACGCCTCGGATGCTTTTCACAAGCATGTCATCGACGTACACTTCCATGTTCCGGCCGATCTGGGCCTGGAAAACCTTGTTGACGAGGCGTTGGTATGTCGCCCCTGCATTCTTTAGGCAGAATGGCATGACTCTGTAGCAATAAAGGACTTGGTCGGTCACAAAAGATGTCTTCGGGATATCCGGGGGGAACATTCTTATCTGATTGTAACCCGAGAAAGCATCCATGAAGCTGAGGAGCTCATGTCCCGAGGTTGCGTCAATCAGAGTGTCGATGCTCGGCAGAGGGAATGGATCTTTGGGGCAGGCCTTGTTGAGGTCGGTGAAATCAATACAAATTCTCCAAGTCCCATTGGACTTCTTCACCATTACTACGTTTGACAACCACTCGGGGTAGTTTACCTCCTGTATGAATCGGGCCTTCAACAGCTTGTCTACCTCCTCTTTTATAGCGAGCTGACGCTCGGGGGCGAACTTGCACCTCTTCTGCTGAACTGGTTTGGACCCCGAATCAACGCTGAGGCGGTAGACCAAGAGTTCTTCGGAGATATCGGGCATGTCTGCAGCTGATCATGCAAAGAGGTCTTGATGGCTTCGGATGCATTTTACGATATCCGAGTATAGGGCGGATGGGAGGTTCTTGCTGACAAAGAACTTGTGGGTCGGCTCCTGCTCCGAGAAGAGTACCTCCTCCAACTCGTCCACCGGCTCGGAAGTTGGCCGAGCAGCATCTTTGGGGATTTCCAGTGTTTCTAAGGAGAGGACGGGTCCGAGGGTAGAGGTCATATAACACTTGCGGGCCTGCTCCTGATTGCCCCTTACTTCTCCTACTCCGGCCCGAGTGGAGAATTTCATTTTGATATGATAGGCAAAAGGGACGGCTTCAAGGGCGGCCAAACCGGGCCGACCCAAGATGACATTGTAGGCTGCTGAGACATCCACGACCATGAAGTCCATCGACTCCGTTCGGGTAGTAGGAGTTTTGCCAGCAGTTACATCGAGGGTAATCACCCCTTCAATAGTTACTGGCACTCCCGTGAACCCATGGAGTGTGTAACCGGCGGGTTTGAGTCTGTCCCGCGAGAGCTTCAGGCCTTTAAAAGCGTCAAGGAAGAGGATGTTGACGGAGCTGCCGTTGTCTACTAAGATCCTCTCCACTTTGAAGTTGGCCATGTGAAGACTGATGACGAGTGCGTCACAATGAGGGGTGCGGACACCCTCAAGATCTTCGTTAGAGAAGGTGACAGGCACTCCGAGGCCTTTGGGAGGAGGGGTGGTTCGGACTGAGTTGACTTCCCTTATAAAAGCTTTCCGAGAGGAGTTCGAGGAGCCCCCCATTGGACCCCCATGGATGAGGTGGAGGACTCGCTCTTCCTCAAAGTCTGGTGTCTCTTCTCGTTCCGGATGCTTGTTAGCCCCCCGAGGCTGGGGAGGGAGTTCGGCTCGGTCTTTTCTTACAAACTTCGTCAGCTGCCCCCTCTGGATAAGGGCTTCGATCTCGTTTCTCAGAGCACGGCAATTGTTGGTGTCATGCCCATGGTCCCGATGATAGCGGCACCATTTCTCTCTATCCCTTCTCTTGGCGGGGGTGTTCATCCTCGGAGCAGGGGGCAGGACCCCTTCTTTTTCGACTTCCATGAAAATGGCTGAGATGTTAGTGGTGAGTGGAGTGAACTTCTCAAATCTAGGGGGAGGCCGGCGCTGGCCAGCATTATCCTTTTGGAGCTTCTTAGCTCCTTCTTCTTCCGTTCCCTTCCTCTTGAACCCGGAGGTAGACCCCTCCCAGCTGGGTTGTTGTTCGGCCTCTTCGGCCCGGATATACTTTTCACTGCGGAGGCTTCTTGGCGAGGGAGGAGCGGAGGTTGGAATTGAGGACATTAGATTGGAACGCTACGGTAGCGACTGACTGGTCGAGGGATGCAATGGTTCGGGCTTCAGCAGTGAACCTCTTCACATAGTCTCTCAATTTTCCCCCTTCTTCTGGTGGAGGTGCAGTAGGGAGATGCTGGTCTTCTCAGCCCTTCGTCTGCTTACGAAATGGGTAACGAAAAGAGTCTCGAACTGCTCGAAGGAGAATATTGAGACAGGGGCAAGGCGTGAGTACCATTCTCGGGCTGGACCCTTAAGAGTTGCGGGGAAGGTTTTGCAGAGGAGAGCATCGGAAGCTTGATGGAGGAGCATCAGGGTCTTAAAGCTTTCGACGTGATCAACAGGATCGGTCTCCCCGGTGTAAGTCTCAAATTGGGGAGGTTTGAAGCCGAACGGCACAAGTGCATCCACTATGGTTCGGGAGAAAGGGGGCCGGCTAGGACGTAGGGTTCTCCCCCTAAGCTCCTCTTCTCGGTTTATCTGACCCAGGCGCCTCTCTACTTCATGAAGACGGTGGTGCATGGTATCGTCTCTTCGGCGATAATCAGCCGAGCCTCTAGACTCGTCTTCGTATGAGGGAGAGCGAGGGCTACGACGATGGTAACTTCGGGAGCGACGAGAACTTGGGGTACGCCGGGAGTTACTAGGAGCAGGACGAGGAGAGGGGGACCGTTGGCGAGGACTTCAGACCGGGGGAGGAGATGGGACCTTCGGTGCGTCGGTGTTGGGACGGTTGTTGATAGCTTGGAGGATGGTTGCTTGGAACTGCTGGAACTTGGCACGTGTGATGGGTGCCTCATTGTTCCGAGGCTATTGGCAACCTGTAGGGGAGTGCCTTCTTCGGTAATACTCGGGGGACTCTTTCCGTCCTCTTCGGATGGGGGACCTGTAGTACCGGTGGCGAGGAGACCGCTCACCTGGATGGTGTTGGCGGGAGGCTCCCTCTCGGGCTTGCTTTTCATCCAAATGACGGCGAAGGTCGTCTTCCTTCTGGCGGTTGAGGGCGGTTTTGTGGAGACCAGAAGCTCGGGGGTGATGTGAGGCCATAGAGTCCGAAGAGGCGTTGTGGATGGAGACGTGGTCTTGGTGAAGAGGCTGCTTTTGAGGATTAGGACCTTTAGGAGGTGGCTGATTAGGAGGAGGAAGGTCCTGTTGAAGCGGTTCTTCCACTGCAGGGGGGAGTTGCCCTTGCTGTTGAGCGGGATTAGGGTGGACTTCCTACTGCTGATCAGGGTTGGGTCCTCTGTTGGACCCCCTTGATCTGACTTTCCTAGGAGGCATGGCTGGAGAAGATCTGTTCACCAGGAAGAGGAGAGGTTTCTATTCGTTAGTTTCCCACAGACGGCGCCAATCTGTTGCCGCTAAATTTGGTGTGGGGGCAAACAGATGAATTTGTGGATTCTTAGGGAAACTGAATAGTAAACTTGTATACCTGTTCCGTCGGACCTCGATCGTCGATCCCGCCGCAGACCTGTAAAAAGTGCGAGACACCAGGGTTGTTCCCGACGACGCACCCTCCGACGCTCAAGTCAGTAATCTAGGAAGACTATGAATGAGCGCAAAAACTGGAGAAAGATTGATTACCTCTGAATGGAGATGGGTGGGGGGTATTTATAGGCGTCTTAGGGAACAGATTAGGCATGTAATCCCTGTGTATAGATAAGGAATGTAATCCCTAATCCCCAGTGAAAGGATAGATATGAATCAGGGCCGTTGATTAATATTAATCAGAAACCCTAATTCTATCCTGGCGGACCGGGTTCGTTGCGGGTTGAAACCCGCACCCAGTTGAGGTGGATCCGTTCGCGGGTTATTGGATCTGTGAGAAGGAGACCCAGTACCCGCTTCAGACCCGTTTGTAGGTGAAATTACTGTCTCGCCCCCAGTCTTCAGGATTCGTGCCCAATCTGGATGGCCTCGATTAAGCCCCTATTTTTAGCCATATCAGGGAGTATGATGCATTGATTAAGGGGGAGCCTAATTTAAATTCTCGTCATATTTTATTCACAGCGAAAGGAGGAGATTGCATACCATATGTTTGGTGCGTACAAAACATGCATATATTATTTAACATTTTCATCTAAGATTTTTTTACAGAAAAATATTGAAAGGAATAAGATAAAATTTAAAGTTCAAAACAAAGATATTTCAACATCTAATGATAAAGTATCAATTGAGAACACAAGGAGAAAGAATCATGCACGATATAGAAATACGATAAAATCAAGAAGAATTCCACAAAAGAAAGGAATGTGCATCATCAAACATCAAGCCTATCAAGAACGATCTTTTTTATTCTTATTTTAATGAGAATTATTATGTAAACATATTTTTGACAAATGATAAGTTCGGAAAGATATATTCTTACACTACAACACTAAACATCTTCCCCGACGGTTTTTTTCGATTCCCCGACGTTTATAAACGCCGGTGTATCTCATACCGGCATTTTTGAAAATGCCAGTATAAATGTTGGGGAAGCGAGCATTGCGGTAAAGTGGGGGTCTATACCGGAGTTTTAAAAACGCTGCCATAGGGGTATATTTGTTTGGTTTCTTTTTTTTTTACAACACTTACCCCGACGTTTTTAAAATGCCGGCGTTGGGTCTTAAAATTTTGGAAACTAGCAGGCCATTTCATAAATCGAAGACCATTTGATAATGAAAATCACATCCACAGTATAACTAAGATAACCGGATGATGTCCACCTACTCATCTTTAAGAAAAGAAAATGCAATATTGAGCAAAAAGCTGCTAATCGCAGTAAGTCTCTTTACATTTCTGCAGTGAAAAGTTGCAAATGGCAAAAGTTTCTTTACATTTTTGCAGTCGTATAGATTACATGGAGCCACTGTCTAGGCCGAGGCTTCAATTATTGATTAACTGTAACCCCCATCCCCGCCAATAAGTAGTTTCCCTTTATTTTCTATAATTTGATTTTTATAAATTTATTTTGTGCTAAATTCTTTCCGGATCATTTATTAAAGTAATTTCTAATCGAAAATTTTATTCATTTCGAATAGTGGTGTATTTTGATCTTATTTTCTACATCTTATTGATCGGCTATTTATATTTGAGTCCAAAATAAAATATTTTATTATTATTGGATTATTTTAATAAAATTGTTAAACCCGGATACTATTTTTTTGTATGATTCTATTATTGTTATGATTATAATTATTAATTATTATTTCTTGATTATTTAATTAAAATTCATCTTTAGAAATATTTTATTATTGTACGGGATTTGGTTTTCTCGGCGAATTCCAATTTATTTTCAAGCCCAATTTATATTCTATTCATTTGCATTATTTATTTATTTATTTGGATTTAAATTTTCGTTCATGAACTTTTTTCTCTTTTTGTTGGGCTATATATCTTGTGGATCTTATTTTATTGGATTTTGGTTATTTTAATTGAACCCTATTGTCTTCAAACACATCTCTTATTCAACTCTAAAATCCAATTGCAGTTTGTTCTCAACCCAAACCCATTATTATTGGATCCTAAACCACTAACCTAACATCCTAATTGTACCCAATAAATACAACTCTATTGCAAACCCTAAAAATTATACAATTTTGAAACCCTAGAGCCTTCTATTCTCTCTCATAGTTTCTTTCTCCTCTCTCCCCCGTTTCTCTCTCCCCGACCCAACATTTCCCGCCCAAAACCCCACTTCCTGCACCTTCTTCTCCGGCCACCTCCGGCGACTCATACCTGTCGTCGACCCCCGACCACCCTTCCCGCTCACCCCCAGCCACCTGCACTGCCACCACAGAACCCCCTGCCTCTCCCCTTGCCCTGCCCCTCTCGCCAGCAGCGCCAAATCCAATTCCCCGCTACAGCTCCTCTGTATCCCGTCGACCAACACAACGTCGCCTTGTCTCCGTTCGCGCCGCCCACCGCCGCCTGCGATGCTGACCACCGTCATCGACGTCGACCAGATCCCGCCGATCCTCTTGCTACTGCTGCTGTGTCTCTTTTGCTATTGTTGCTGTTTTGATTGAATCTCTATTGCACGTAATTTGCACGTGCTATTTTGGTGGATTTGTGTGTTCATGGGTTCGTTGCTTCGGGATCCTTATCCCGTTATTCTTGATATTCTATTTCGTCATGTAACAGGAAAGTCACTTCATCTTGAATTGTTAATTGTATCAAATTCAAGTTTTGTTGAAACTCTTGCAAGTAGATCCCTTCATTTATCGTATTATGCATTATTCATCTCTTTCGGTGGGTCTATTGAGGGTTTACACGAGCTACCCCAATATTCTTTACTTCGTGCCACTTTGACTTCAAAAATATTGAATCATGCATACATCATATAGTATTGATGATAGGAAATTTTCATGTATCTCATAGCACGATTAATTATTGTAGAGACAATTGCTAGGTTATTATTTGATCGATTGATGGTTGATTGATGATAAATTAGTGTATGTATGTGTTCTAATTTTATTTATCATGTTTTGACACTCATCATGCTGATTATATAATTTATTGACTATAGAATTGACACCCATCATGTTTAATTAATTTATTTCATGAAAAATACCCAAAACCCTGTATGTTGCTTGCTGGCTGTATGTTGTTTTCTATTTTTGACCCAGTAAATAATCTTAAAATAAATTAATTTCTGAATAAGAATTGTAGCCTTATCTTTCTAGTTTTCAGAACATCTTGAATTTTTGAATTCTGAGTTTTGTAGCAAGAGTTATGTCCATTTTACTACAGCTGTGCTTTTACTTCCAAATTTTCAGATTCTTGTATTTTTCATGTTTAAACGGTTAAAAGGCTGATCAAATGATAAAATATTGCTCTGAAAATTTCCAAATTATTGCTTAACTTGTTTAGGAGTTTAACAAATATTTTAATGAATTTAATATCGAATTTTTGCTGATTCTAAAAATAAAATAACATAATGTCGATTTTCTGCCTGAACATAAAATCTTTAAAGAACAATGTCTTTGACCTAGTTACTGTTGTCGGACTTTGAACTTTAAATATGAGTTGAAAACGTGTGGAAGTCTAATTTTTAGAATTTCTGATGGTTTTAGTTTTCGATTTCTGAAACAGCGGAAAATTGTATTTTTGTACAGACTACTTTTGCTGTCCAGAATTTTATATTCCAGTTTTTAATAGTTTAATTAATCCTACACCATAGTATTGCATGAATCGAAGTGTTTATGTTATATTGCATGATCCTAATGAGTTATTATCATTGTTTACCATCCTATTGTTTCCCTATTGTTATTATCGTTCATCTTATGTCTCATATTTGCATATTATATTGTTGCATTAATAAAATAATTAATAAGCTGGAGTTTAAGGGATTGACTAGAGTAGTTGATGATATGTACACTGAAGTGTGGGCCATGTTTCTAAAAATATTGTGTGTTGGCTGTTGCTGCTGATTTTGGTGTGGGAGCAAACAGATGAATTTGTGGATTCTTTTTGGAAACAATAAATCAAACTTGTTGACTTTCACTGATATTTGACTGGTTTCTTGCCACTGTCGTTGACCTGCAAAAAAGTTCGATACACCGGGATGGATCCCGGCAACGAACCCTCCGACGCTCTTTTCTCAGGAAGATTGTGAAAGAGCTTTTTGTGGAAAAAGATTGATTACCTTGTTATGGTGGGGGGAGAGAGGTATTTATAGTCGCCTTTAGAGACAATTTAGAGATAATGATTTATTGTATTTTTGGATAAGATGTAGAGTTTAAATTATTTCATAGAGATAACCATGAATTTGAATTACTCTTTAAATATCTGAATTGGTTTGTAACGGGTTGCTACCCATACCCAATAGGACATATTCGTTTTGGGGTTATTGGGCTTTGAAGAAAGACGCAGTTCCCAATTCGGACCTGTCTGTAGATGAAATTATCGTTTAACCCCTGGGAGCTTTAAGATTCGTACCCGATTTGAACAGTTCCAATTCGTGCCCCCACTCATGGAGACTGAGTTTTACAGTATTTGAGGAGTAGTTTGCCCGTTTTTAATGCCTTATAGAATTTATCGGAGTTCTTTGGAGAGTTTGGATCTTACTCGAGGTGTAATGGTATTAATCCGAGCTTGTAAAGTATCCAAAATTATTCTTAGAATTTTTTAGATTTTTTGTGATTTTTCCAGATTTTTCTGAATTTCTTCCAATTTTTAATCATTTTTTTGAATTTTTAATTCAATTTCCAAATTTAAATACATAATTATCAAAAATTTTAATTAATTATTCTAATTTAATAATTATTATTTTCCAAATTTTAAAATTATTTTTCGAATTAATAATTATTTTTAGAATTTTTAATTAATTTTTTCTGATTTTTAATTTATTATTCAGATTTTTAAATAATATTAATTCAATTAAATAAATAAATAAATAAATAAATTATTACCTGGATTAATCACGGCCGTTTGGTCGTGATCGTGCACGAATCTCAAAGCAGGGCATTTTTCTTCTCGTTTGCGCTCCGGTGCCACCAATGCTCGGCGGCACTGCCGACCCTCACACTTTCGTCACCAGTGGAGGTTGGCGAAGGTGGAGGCAAGGTCGACGTCGGAGGGGTTCGATGAGTTGGCGGTTCGACGAAGCTCTGAGCTATGGCGAGAGAGCTACGGAGAAGGTGGTGGAGCACAGCGAGAGTGATGGAGCTCAACACTAGTGCTCAACCTTGGTGACGACGGTGTTGAAGGTCAAGAGGGGAGCTCGGAGTTGAGAAGAGCTCGACGGAGGTGTTTGTGGAGGAGAGGAACTCGAGCTCGGCATGGGGACATCGACGCTGACGGAGGAGAGCTTCGGCGGAGGGAAGAGCTAGGCGAGGGAGCTCGATAGTGGAGGAGTTGGGTTCGACACTGGAGCTCGACGGCATGGTGAACTCGTGAAGGTGCGGGGTGGAGCTCGGTGATGCTACGATGGGGCTCAACGATGGAGGTGAAGGTGGGAGAGCTCGATGGGCTCGTCGAGGGTCGAGCTCGGCGAGGAAGAGGAGAGCTCGCGGTTGGCTGTGATGGAGGTCAGAGCTCGGCAGTGGAGGGGTTCGATGAGGTGAGGTCAACGAGGTGTTGGGTTTTTGGTGCAAACATTTAAGGAAGAAGATGGTTGCGGTTCGTGTCTTTAACGGATTCGAACCCGACCCGTTAACCCTTTAATACATTTTCCCGCTTTTTTTGGGCAAATCTGATCCGTTGATCGTGATGGAGCTCGAATCTTAAGGTGGAATTTTTCTCTCATTTCAGGGTCGGTGGCAAGAACGCTCGGATTGAGTTTCCGAACTCAGGAGAGGCTTCAGCGGCTTGACACGCGGCGGTCAATGGTTGACCGTTGACTTCGTCAACGCTGACCGTTGACTCTCTCTCTTTTGCTTTAATCACTACCGTTGATCTTGATTTGAGCGCGGATCTTGAGGCAACGCTATTCTCTCATTTCAGGGTCGGTGGCAAGAATGCTCAGATCGAGTTTCCAAACCCCAGAGAGGCTTCGGCGGCTTGACACGTGGTGGTCAAACGGTTGACCGTTGACTCAGTCAACATTGACCGTTGACTTTTTGATAAAATTTTCTCTTATTTCGACGTTGGTGACAAGAATGCTCAGAGACACTTGCCGAAGTCGAGAGACACTTCGAGAGAGCAACACGTGGAGAATTTGACCGTTGAGCAGTCAATGCTGTTTTCTCTCATTTCGACGTTGGTGGCAAGAACACTCGGCGTAGCTGCATTGTAATCAACTTTCCCGGTGCTACGAAAGTCGGATTGGGGTATGTGACCCCTCGTTTAAAACCTGACCCGAAGATCTACAACTTCTATTCCGAAGTCGGTTGAAGAATAACCCTTCTTCATGGTCAAAATAGTCTCGAAACATCTTCGCCTTCATGAAGTTTAGAAGAGCTTTGTATGACTCTAGGGGAGGTCCGTTCTTGGAAGCAAGTTTAAGGAGCGTCTCTAGACGAGTTAGGCTTCGAACTCTCTTGGAAGAAGGCCGCTCAGGAGACGAGCAGGACGAAGAGCATCACCAGGCTCTTGGAGAGAGTCGTTTGGGAGACATGTTTGAGGAACAACTCTAGGGGAGAGTTGAGCTCCGAACTCATTGAGAAGAAGGCCGCTCGGGCGGCGAGTGCGAGGAGCAACTATAGGGAAGAGTTTTAGCTCCGACCTCGTTTGGAAGAAGGCCACTCGGGAGGCGAGTGGGACGAAGAATCATCCCCATGCTCTAGGAGAGATCCGTTTGGGAGACAAGTTTGAGGAGCAACTCTAGGGAGGAGCTGTGCTCCGAAATCGTAGAACAGATCACTCGGAAGGCGAGTGGGACGAAGAATCACCCCCGCACGCTAGGAGAGAGCCGTTTGGAAGACAAGTTTGAGGAGCAACTCTAGTGGAGAGTTTTAGCTCCGAACTCGTTTGAAAGGAGGCCACTTGGGAGGCGAGTTGGGAGAAGAACATCTTCAGGCTCTAGGAGAGAGCCGTTTGAGAGACAAGTTTGTGGAGCAACTCTAGGGGAGAGTTTTAGCTCCGAACTCGTTTGAAAGAAGGCCACTTGGGAGGCAAGTTGGGAGAAGAACATCTTCAAGCTCTAGGAGAGAGCCGTTTGGGAGACAAGTTTGAGGAGCAACTCTAGGGGAGAGTTGAGCTCCGAACTTGCTTGTTGCAAAATTTAACCAGTAGTGGGAGTAGTATGAATGTTCATTTTGAGCATCGAAACCGCATACTTGCAAGCTGTGAGGGCAATTTCGAACTATGATTGTAAACTTCGAACTTGTCGTTAAGGTATTTTCAACAGTTGTGGGAGCAATTTCGAATGGTGAGCTACTTTCTACATGCTTGTTCGCAAGTAGCTAAGTAGCTTCGAACCAAGTGTTGACTCCGAACTTGTTGTTAAGATAGTTTCAACAGTTGTGGAAGCAATTTCGAATGGTGAGCTACTTTGTACTTACTTGTTCGCAAGTAGCTAAAGCGGCGTCGAACCAAGTGTTGGACTCCAAACTTATTGTTAAGAGAGTTTCAACAGTTGTGGGAGCAATTTCGAATGGTGAGCTACTTTGTACATGCTTGTTCGCAAGTAGCTAAAGTAGCTTTGAACCAAGTGTTGGACTCTGAACTTATCGTTAAGGTTGTTTCAACAGTTGTGGGAGAAATTTCAAATGGTGAGCTACTTTGTACATGCTTGTTCGCAAGTATGCGAAGTAGCATCGAACCAAGTGTTGGACTCCGAACTTGTTGTTTGAGGGGGTTAATGAGTTGTAGGAGCAATTCCGAATGGTGAGCTACTCCGCACTTGTTTGTTTACAAGCGGCTAAAGCGGTGTCGAACCAAGTGTTGGACTCCAAACTTGTTGTTTGAGGGGGTTATCGAGTTGTATGAGCAATTCTGAATGGTGAGATGCTCCGCACTTGTTTGTTTACAAGCGGCTAAAGCAGCGTCGAACCAAGTGTTGGACTCCAAACTCATTTTTTGAGCTTAGTAAGTTGGGGGAGCAGCCTTGTAGAAAAAGCTGGACTCCGAACTCACCATTTAACGAGTCGTAGATGTGACTCAGAGAGAGGAATGAGGAAAATGCAATAATTTACAATAGAAAAAAGCTAAGTTTTATTGAGATAAACTAAGCGGCCGCTTCAATGGGACGAGCCATTATTACATGCTTCTGGCTGTGTTACAAACATCGACCTTATTGAAACTGAAAACTTACTTCTACAATAGGGTGAAGGTCTCTTGGGAGGAGTTTGGTTCTCCCCCCATTGGACCTCCATAGATAAGGTGGAGGATGGCCCCAGGTTCGGAGTCTTGGAACTTGTTGGGCCTCTCAGTTCAATTGTTGGCTCCTCGGGGTGGAGGATCGGCCCCGTCTTTTTGAACGAACTTGGCCAGGTGTCCCTACTGTATAAGTTCTTCGATTTCCTCTTTGAGAGTCCGACAATCATCCGTGTCGTGACTGTAGTCCCTATGAAAGCAGCACCACTTATCCCTATTTCTTTTCTTGCCATGGGTATTCATTTTAGGGGGACCGCGGAGTAGCCTTTCCTTATCCACCTCCATAAGAACTGCTGATATACTAGCATTGAGGGGGGTGAACTTCTCAAAATGGGGAGCTGGGCGGCACTGGCCATTGTCGTCCTTTTGGAATTTTTGGGACCCTTCTTCGCTTGTATTCTTCTGTTCGTTCCCGGAAGATGGTTCCTCAAGACTGGGGGGATTGAGATCTTCTTTCGCTCGGATGTACTTCAATCTCCTAAGCAGGAGTTCTGAGAAGTCCCGAGGAGGCTTCTTGGTAAGTGACGCCTTGAGGTCGGCGTTGGTGACGTTGTGTCTGAATGTTGTAGAGGCTACTGACTGGTTGAGGAAAGCAATAGACCGGGCTTCGGTAGTAAAGCACCGGACGTAATCTCTTAGGTGCTCACCCTTTCTTTGGCTAAGTGCTAGCAAAGATGCACTTGTTTTCTCAGCTCTGCGAATGCCCACGAAGTGGGTAAGGAAGAGCTCCTCAAACTGTTCGAATGAGAAGATGGAGGCGGGGGTTAGACGGGAGTACCACTCTTGCGCTGGTCCCCTCAATGTGGCTGGAAAGGCCTTGTAGAGGACTGCATCCGAGTTTTGATGAACCATCATGAGAGTTTTAAAACTCTCGATATGATCGGCCGGGTCCGACTCCCCATTGTAGGATTCAAAGCGGGGCGGCCTAAATTCTTCGGGGATCGGAGCTTCCATGAAGGCCCTAGAGAAGGGGGGTCTGCTTGGCCGGAACTTATTGGCCCGTTGCTCCTCTTCTCTGTCCAATCTACCAAGGCACCACTCCATCTCGTGGAGACAGCGGTAGACCGAGCCTTTCCTTTGGTCATATCTTGCTGATCCCCAGGACTCATCCTCATGCGGAAGGGGACTGGGAGTGCGACGGTGATATCTTGGGGCAGGTTGAGGACTGGGAGCCCGTTGATCGTGGTTAGGAGCAACGTTAAGGGCCTGTAGAACGGCTTCTTGAAAGTCCTAGAATTCCGCCCTTGTGATAGGCACCTCCCGATCTCGGTGGTCCCCTAGGGCGGGCCGACCGGTCAGAGTGCGGCTCCTCCTCTGACGACGCTGGGGGTGACTCCTTCCGTCTTCGGGGAGAGTTCGATCTTCTGCGGTCGGGCCTACGAGGGGATCAGGCTCTAGGGGACCAAATCGCAAGGCCCCTTTGGTGTCATGACGGGGGATTTCGTCATGGGTCCGTCCCTCATCCAGGTGGGTCCGAAGGTCTATCCCATGTTGCCGGTCAATAATAATGTGTCGGAGATCCTTCGGCGTTGGAGGACTGTGAGAGGCCATGGAGTCGGATGAGGGGTTATGTATCGAGACATGGTCATGATGAGGAGGTTGCCTTTGGTGACTTCGGCGGGAGGGTCTCGCGGCAGCCCCTTGAGGCCCTTGAGAAGCCTGCTGGGGCTGAGGTTGCTGAGGAAGGGGTTGTCCAGGCTGCGGTTACTGGACGGGTTGAGGGAGAGTGCAACCCCCATTTCTACAAATACATATTTTCATGAGTACTTTTCTGTATTTCGATATTTATAAATTTGTTATTTGTTGAATTCATTCTGAATTTTATGTCAAAGAATTTTTCTAAACAATAGTTATAATTATTTCGAATAAACTTTGTTTTCATTTCTACTTGATCAACTATTTACATTTTAACTCAAATAAAAAATATTATTACTATTTGGATCATTTCCACAAATTCCTATTTTTATATAATGATATTGCTCGGATAATTTCTATTGTTGTTGTTAGTATTATTTATTGTTATTATTATTATTATTTTGTTATTATTATTGTCACTACTATTATTGATAGTATTTTTATTCTTATTGCTATTTTTATTATTAATTAATATTATTAGGATTATTATTTTTATTAACATGGTTATTATTATTATTCTTATTGTTTTGGAATTATTTATTTTTACTATTGTTATTATTATTTTCTTCGTCCGTTGATTATTAAAACAAATATGTGCTTATTTAATATTTGTGTTTTTAATTGTTTCAAATAATTTATGTAATACAAATTATATTTTATCAGGTATCTTATTCCTTGTATATGGATTTATATTGATCAATTATATTCATATACAATGTATTTTTTTTATTTATTGGGTCAAATACCCAATTACCCTTCAACCCTATATCCTATTTTCCCCTATAAATACTCTAATCTTCTAATTAAACCCTAATCCAACCCAAATTAATCCCTCAGCCGTCATTAACATCCCTGATCCCGCTTCTTCTCCCTCTCCTCTGTTTCATCTTCAACTGAACCCACCCATCCGCCAGCCCGTCGCTCCTCCCGTTCTCTCTGACCACCTTCATCATCTTCACCTCCATCTCGTCGCCCTCCGATCATCCTTGTCCTCGCCATCATCCCGCTCTAACCCAACTCCACCGCAACCCATTACCCTTCGTCATCCATCGCCGTTTCCATCGTCGTCGCTGCCTATCGCCTGCACCATTTCGTCTTCGCCACCCCTCGTCTCCATCGTCTTTCCCTTTTCGTGAACCCTCACAACCACCGGAGAACTCCCCAGTCGTCTTCTCCTTTGTTTTCGTCGAGAAACAGAGCCGTCGCCGAACCTGTCGTTGCGTTGCTTCCCGACCGCAACGCCATCGCCGCCCTTGCCGTGGTCACCACTGTCATCGCTTCACGACCGCAGCATCGCGCCGCAGTCGTCGGAGTTCTCCCGCTCTCTCCTTCTCTCTCTGTCGAAGTGGGGAAGAAGAAGCCAGGTTGGTTGCTTCTGCTGTTTGCTATTTTGGCATAGCAGATCCGAGGTTGCCGTTTGGTGTTTTGCTGGATCTACTGTGGGGTTGTATGCTGTTGCTATTTGGTTGCTCTGTGTTTTTCTATTTCGGATTTTGCCCGTGTCTCGCCATGTTTTGGTTCGTCGCCTGGGATTCTTATCCCGTTATTCTATTTGTTCGAATCTACTAATTAACAGGCAAGTCTCTTCTTGAACTAGTATTTTATTTTGTTCAAGATTCCTTTGATCTCTGCAAGTAGATCCCGTCATTTTTCTTATCATGCTGTTATTTGACAATTCTGTTAAGTTTATCGAGGGTTTACACGAGCTAACCCGACATACTCTTAACATCATGTCGCTCTCTTTGGTCTAACACCCAGTCCCTATTGTTTCATGCATATGCACATTTACATGAAAAATAACTAGATCCATGTTGTAGACCCGTTTGGTGAATTGTATACATATTAGATTGAATGTGATTAAATGATTTGATTACTATGCCTGTGAAACTGTATCTTAAAACTGAAACTATGCATGTTAAACACCTAAGAACACTTTGATTGTTAATTTGCATGAAATATATGGTTGTATAATTTAATTATTGCCTATCCATGTCAAAATATATTCTGGAATGCTAGTTGTTCCTTTTTGAATCAAATTTTCGACCATGTTGCTGTTATATTTTAAAATAACTTTCTGAACATGAAATTTAGTCTCAGATGTCTAGTTTACTACCCTTTTTGCAGTTTTGAATTCCGATGTGTAATATGTTAGATATCATCATTTTAGTACAGCTGTGTCAGAATTTCCAGATTCACAAATGCATGCGTACCTTGCTGTTTCATAATTTATTTGAGCACGTTAACAGTAAAAAATCTAGCTGAGACTAGACATGTGTAGGAATGACCCAGAAGTTTTATAGAATTATTTGATGAGTTTTTTTACCTGAAACAAACAATTTTCATCATGCTGCCTGAATATAAAATCTGAATAGAATAGAAGTTTCCCCTAGTTTCCATAGTTTTCATATATCATATATATATTTGCTGGAACTGTATGGAAGTCTAGCTTCTAGAATTTCTGACGGATTCAGATTTGCTTTTCAGTAGTAGCAGTAATCCATGTTTTAGTACAGCAAGGTCATGCTGTCCTGATTGTGCGAATTGTGCTTATTTGATTTTTCTCTAACGAGTAGAATTAGTCACACTTAGTATCATACAACATTGAAACCTTCTTGCATGCTCACATAGGATGAAAATAAAATGATAACAAGCCGGGGTATTATGGGTAGACTTGGTAGTGAACGATCGGAATATGTACTCGGTAAAGGCCTTCTTGCTTGCATGAACACTTGACATGGAAGGTAGAGAAATACTTGTTATCTTGTTATCACGTTATCATGTTATCATGATATCTCGTTATCTCCTTACGCCGAGTACACGATCCGTGAATTCATCATCAGTCTAAAACGTTCACTGTGTGCTTGCGCCGAACCTGTAGTATGGGATGCAGTAGTACGTACACTAGATAGGTTAATAAAATGATTAATAACCTGCATACTTGATCCTGTATTGAACTTGACTTGACATCACCCATTACATGTGTGATTATTGTAAACCTTTGATATTATTGCCTGCTCTTTGCTTTGTTCTTTGTCTTTGATCCCGTCCCTTTTCTTCGATATACATGCTTCCTTTATCCTCTGTTTTTCTCTACTTGTTGTCCACGACTTGCTCTAAGGATACTCTTTTCTTTCTTTTTAGATCAAGTGTTCACAAGTTCTGAAGGAAATCTACCAGCAGGAATTGGTGAGCAACGATTCTAGAGATGGAGTTCAGATTGCGCTGCCTAATCTATTTATTGCTAGGCTATTTCTCTGAACATTGTTATGACTTTGTATTTTGTTTTGGGCTTATGTTCCCGGAGTTTGTTTTCTCAGATGATGGATTTTTGTGTTGGATATTATTATTGTTGGATTATTTCATTTATTATTGAAGTTATCTTGATTCATGTGATTATATCTTCCTGTGTGATTGTGTTGGTTGTTGCATATTGTTTGAGTTAGTCTGGTATAACTTATGGATGGTGTTCACATCATTCGTTGGGCCTATGTTATGTACTCGTATTCCGTATTTTGGGAAGCGGGGCGTGACAGAGAGGTTGTCCAGGCTGGGGTTGCTGGATTTACTGGACGGGTTGAGGGAGGACCTTCTGAAGTGGAGGAGGAGAAGGAACGGGAGTGGCTCTGCGGTTGGAGACCGTCACCTTCCCTTTCTTTGGAGGCATAGCTTGGAACTACTTTCGCTAATGAAATAGGGTTGGATTGCTTTTCGGTTCCCACAGACGGCACCAATCTGTTGCTGCTGATTTTGGTGTGGGAGCAAACAGATGAATTTGTGGATTCTATTTTTAAACAATAAAGCAAACCTGTTGACTTTCACCGCTGTTTGATTGGATTCTTGCCGCAACCATTGGCCTGCAAAAAAGTTTGGTACACCAGGATGGATCCCGACGACGAACCCTTCGACACTCTTGTCAGTAATCAAGAAGATTATAAAAGAGCTTTTTTGTGGAAAAAGATTAATTACCTTGTTGTGGTGGGGGGAGAGGGGTATTTATAGTCGCCTTTAGAGACAGTTTAGAGATAAGGATTTATCCCTATGTCCCGGTGTTTTTGGATAAGATGTGGAGTTTAAATCGTTTCATAGAGATAACCATAAATTTGAATTACTCTTTAAATATATGAATTGGTTTGTAACGGGTTGCTACCCATACCCAATAAGACAGATCCATTTTTGGGTTATTGGACTTTGAAGAAAGACCCAGTTCCCAATTCGGACCCGTTTGTAGGTGAAACTACTGTTTTACCCTTGGGAGCTTTAAGATTCGTGCCCGATTTGAACGGTTCCGATTTGGTTCTATTTTTAGCCATATCATTGGCTATTGTTATTGTTATCGGTTTATTGTTGGATTACTGACACAGTATCCCAATTGATCGTATATTGTTTTATTGTTACTGAGCCAACCAGTGTGCACCAATGTTGCAAATAATATTATCGTGCCGTGTACATGATTTATAGAATCTTCCACTTAAGTCTAAAAGTCACTGATTGTATGCATCGAACCTGTAGTATGGGATGCATAAGTACATGCATTAGTTAGGATTAAAATGAATAATAGACTTAGGATTGACACAACATTGACATTGTATATTGTATATCATTGTTCCTATTGATATCGAATATTGGCTAAGTATTATTGATATTGATCATTGAATATTGTCATCGAAGATTGAATCATGGTTTACAGCCATTGCATCGATTATCATGATATTGATTATTATCCAATGTTATTGATTCCTATTGATCCATATAATTCATTGTCATACCGTTATTCCATTGTTCCTTGCTTTCTCTACTTGCTGTCTATGACTTTCTCTAAGGACAATTTTCTCCTCTTTATAGATGAAGTGTTCATAGGTGTTGATGGAGAATTGCCTGCTGGAATTGGAGAACAAAGATTCTGAGAATTTAATGCTTTCTAATTGCTTATCGTTTTACTAAACTTAATGTATTGAGACTTGTTATCTATTTGTGATTGGATTATTATTGTATTGGGCTTATGACCCGGATTTTATTATTGTTTCCAGACGTTGGATTATCGTACTTGGATATCATATATTGCTTCATTTCAAGTATTATTGTTCATGAGATTATTATTATTGCCTGCGCAATTATTCTTATTGATTATGTTGTTGAGTTGATCGGATAAACAGCTTATAGGTGACGTTAGTCATTTGCTGGGCCAATGTTATGTACTCATATTCTGTATTTTTAGGAAGTGGGACGTGACATTAACTCGAACTAATATTCTCAAAATTCACTCAGTCAGCCGGTTCCTATACTACTAGCTATCACCCCATACACTATCCCATGAGCCACCGGGGCCCTAAGTTTGACCTTGTTGAAGGTTTTTCCTCGGCATTCTTCTACCGAGTATCCTGAACACAAACGTTGTAATTTCGCCATATAATACGTCCGAACAGTCAAACAGCTGCAAAAAACATGCATGCAAACAGAAAACTTAGTTGAACTGCTATGATAAAAGAAGAAAAATAAAGAAGCTCGAGAGCATCTGAAAGTTGAAAGTTCACCTGTAGAAGTGCCGTCATCAACAGTGGAATGCATGGGTGTTGATCTATGAGCATCGCTATCCGACCAAAGAACTCCACAGTTCCATGCATCTGTCATCAAATTCAATATAACTCAATAACCCAATAAAGCAACACCAGTGGATCATTTATCTAAAATTTAGGGTCCATTTTCTCTAACAGATCAGGGATCAAGTATAACGAAGAGGATTTATATACATGCACACACTCTTATTTGCAGAAGTATCTCAAATGTAGATATTATTGAAGTAGCAAATTGATCAGCCAAATTTAAAAACCTAGATGCGATCCAAACCATAAACACTACATAATAGTTTTGATGAGTTTCCACTCATCCACAAGTAATCACAATTTGATGTTTCATAAATAGTCTAACATTACATACATTTTGGTCACTCACATCGAAATCTTTTAAAAATTATATTGTAAGTAGTATTAATAAAGTGAATCAAAACAACAACATGGATTCTCAATCTAGATGGTCAAGCATTCATTTTCAAGTTAGTGTCTGCATCAAGATGCCTGACAAACTACAACAGGCTACTTAAATGAGTGTGATGCAACAAAGAAATGAATAACATGTGCAATATTGTAGAGCTGCATGAATCATATGACAATCTTTTCAAGATGAGATACTAAGAAATGTTCAGTTGTCCATCCCCCTTTCTAAGTAAAAAGAAATAGAATGATGACTCCCTCCCCCATCGAAGACCACAGGTCCATACATATTTGTAGTGTACATACAATATCTTATACACCAGAAGATTGATTATAAGAGAGCATATGACACATAATAACAGTGAAATCCATATGTCCATTATCATACTCATCATCGCTAATCATAAGCAACTTGAATATCAAGAAATACAAGTCTAAAAATTTGGAAAAAAAAGGAGATTACCTGCAAAATGCTTATTAGTATTGAGAGGACCTCTGCCATAAGTCTCTTAATGAATCTCTTATTCTCTGCAGCACTGAGAGCACCACATGGTTCTCTTTTATCTCAAGAGCCAACAATTGCAACCTAACAAACATTATAAAGATATCGAATTTGGGCTATAATTCCTTAAAATAATTATTCTTGTCTCCTAAATTTTTTCGACTACAATTTGGACTGCAATCCCCTAAACTTATATTGAACATTTAATTATTCTTATCTCCTAAATTTTTTGGACTACAATTTGGACTACAATCCCCTAAACTTATATTTGGACTACAAACCCCCAAACTTATATTGAACATTTAATCACACAAACTAAACATTTAATCTCACAGATATGACTCCACATAACAAACCCTAATTATTCTTATCTCCTTAATTTTTCTCTCACAATTCCACAAACTCTAATTATAAACTTTAAAACATTTTACTCAAACAAATAAATCTCTCAACAAAATTAACTCTAAAATAAATAAATTTCAATACAAGTAACTTTATTCATCTATATAATAAATTACAAAGAAAGCTATCAAGTGGCTCACATTCAATCATCCCAAAATCAAAGGTCCATATTAAACCTCACAAAACATATTTTCCCTCCAAAATTTCAAACCCAAAAACCAAATTTTCCCCCCTAAAAAACTCATTACTTTATTACTATCTATCTCTTTTCTCTTTACTTTTTCATATTTTTCCCCCCTAAGAAATTAGATTTTAAGATTTCGGTTTTGTAAATTTTCAGATTTTTAATAGCAAATATCTCTTCAACAATTAAATTTCATTATTTGCCACACTTAAAGTTCTAATAAGTTAGATTTTATATTCCCATTTATAATTATTTTTCAACATATACTAATGGAAACATAGACTTTTATTTATAACTAATTATTGTCATACTATTCAAACTTGAGCTACATAATTATTGTTTTACTGTTTACATGGCTTTTCGTGTTTTGTATCGTTCCGAAGACGTGCCGTAGGCACGTGCCCACGGGCAAATCTAGTATATATAATAAAATACAAAGAAAGCTATCAGTGGCTCTCCTTCAATCCCCCCAAAATCAAAGGCTCAGATCTAACCTCACAAAACACATTCCTCCCCCCCCCCCCCCCCCCCCCCCCCAAAAAAGTTTACCCCCCAAACTCAAATTCAAATTCCCCCCAAAACAACTCCTTTATTTATTTAATTATTTCTCTATCTCTTCCTCTCTCTCTCTCTCTCTCTCCCCCCCTCTCTCTCTCTCACGTACATTACTAATATAAAGAAGGTTTCAGGTTCAAACTCATACTATATCTGAATTTTTACTTTTAAAAATTAAATTTATTAAGACGTGCATCGCATGTGTAAATTACTATATATATATATATATATATATATATATATATGGAAACATGGCCTTTTATTTACAACTAATTATTGTCATACTATTCAAACATGAGCTACATAATTGTTGATTTACTATTTATAAGGCTTTTCATATGCTGTATCGTTCCGAAGACGTGCCGTAGGGACGTGCCCACGGGCAAATCTAGTACAACCCTAAAGTCAATAATCTATTAAATTCTAAAATCCAAAATCTATTATTACCGTGCTAAAGTTCATTAAAATCAATAATCAATTATTACTACCCTAAAATCCAAAATCAATAATCTATTATAACATTTATATTATACACATGACAAATGATTAAAGCTCTAGACAAGATTTGATTTTTATACCTCTCATGGTGCGGCCGGAAGTTGTCGACGATGAGGAGACGGCAGGGGCCGGTAAGAGAGAAGTTCGCGAGAGCGACCAGGAGAGAGAAAGGGAGCGGGGACGACAACGGCGACAGTGGGGATGAGGACGACAACGGCGACGGCGGCCAAGGTGCGGGGAGAGAGAGAGAGAGAGAGCGGCCGGAAGTTGTCGACGATGAGGAGACGGCATGGGCCGGTGTTGTGCAATCCAGCTATCTAAATAAATAGATAAACTAGACACAAATTAAAACCTTGCAAGTGTACGAATCGTTTATAGAAGCGTAGTGACAAGCAAGGGTCGATCCCACAGAAATTGTAGAAATTTACTTACTAATCAATAAAACAGAAATAACAATCTTAAAGTGTTGTTCTAAAAGAAATGACAAGATTAAAACTAGATCAAGTAGTTCTGAATCACAAATATCTATTAAGTAGTTGGGCTTTGATTTCCACCTATAGTCAATAATGCTAAGTCACCTTCTATACTACTCTAATTACTCATGTTTGTTCCTTTAAGGGCATGGTATCTACTCCTTAAAGTTAATGTTTCCCTAGGCCAAGAATTAGGCATGGTATCTACTCTAATTCGTTTCTTTCCTTAAGTATTTAGCATGGTATCTACTAAGTTGCACTTAAAGGAAGCATAGGAACAATGGAAACGAACTAACACTCAAAGTTCTAGAAATTGGTATCAGATCTAGATCCTTCAAGTTGATTAAACCAAGAACCCTTAAAGATTCCTATGTTACAAGTTATGAGCACGAGATACGGGTCGTCTCTATGCTTATATAACAGATTCAGTTTTATAATACGCAAACTTGATAATCTCAGGTTCTGCATGGCAGTCGACTTGCTGTCACTCTCAGTCGACTGCTCTAAGAACTTCTGAACAAGTTTGATTCATATTATAAATCTATACCAATACAAACAGGTTTAATCAATAAGTAATAGAGTAGCGTTGAGAAGAATATAAGCATTACATGACTACGGTTTCAATCTACCCAACTAAGAAATTAGTTCCACATAATAAGACTTTTATTGACTAACAGTTTCGAGTACATGATTAAAATAAAAACTAGAAAGAGAAGAAATAACACTGGTGATGTTCAGCCTGAGAAGTCGACTTGTTGCTTCTAAGTCGAATGGATCGTTCCTTCCAGTGTACTTGATCTCCTTCTTTCTTCGATGCTGATAGAATAATGCCCGTTGGTTGATGATTGATGATTCAGAGATTCAGCGATACTCTCAACTCCTTATTCCAGCCTTTTTATAATTTCTTTTGCCCACATCTGCAGATTTCAATTCTATCTCTTTACACATCGGATATAGATCTGAGTCGATCTTCTCACTTGCCAATCCTGGTTCTCCAACTTGATTAATGAAGAGTTGTTATTCGCAAACAACCTGGGTTTGGATAACTTAATCTTGCTTCGGATTTGGATGAGGATGAATCTTCAACTGTTCTTATCTTCTAACTCTGCTGAATACCAGTCGACTGGTTTTGTAATCAGTCGACTGTGTCGAGACATCTGTAGATTCATAATTCATCAGTCAAGTCGACTGTCTTTGGAGTAAGTCGACTTGACTGAGCAGCTTCGGAAACTCAACCTCTCTGTCCAGTCGCCTGTTTGATGAACCAGTCGACTTATGCTCTGCAGTTTCTGTGTATCATCCTCAAAATCCTGAATCTGCTTCGTTTAGATGTTTTTAGGCTGTTTCCTATGGAAAAGAGAAAAGAAGAGTAAAATACCACATATAGAGTATTTAAATATCCAATTGCATTAAGATTATTGCTCCTAAATGTGAATATTATTGGGTTCATCAGCCGGTAAGAGAGAAGTTCGCGAGAGCGACCAGGAGAGAGAAAGGGAGCGGGGATGACAACGTCGACAGCGGGGATAAGGACGACAACGGCGACGGTGGGGACGGCGACGGCAACCAAGGCGCGGGGAGAGAGAGAGAAAGAGAGAGAGAGAGAGGGAGAGTGAGTGAGTGAGCGGGTATTGGAGCACGGGGATGGCGACGGTGGCCAAGGCAGCGGCGGAGACGTGAGTCATCGATGGGCGCCTGGAAAGCACGGGAGAGAGTAGGAAAGTATCGAAAAAAAAGAATTGGGGATCGAGTGATATGTTAGGGTTCAGATTTTTTTGGAAATTTATCCTAGACCCTACCCTGCCATTTCCACTAAGGTGTCAGGTGTACCTACCTCGACATTTTGTAAAAAAACACCGGTGTAGATATACCTACCCCGACGTTTTTACAAAACGACGGTGTATGTTACTAAAATTTTCGAATCTCGTTCTGGTCCAAGTCTACGCCAGCGCTACTACCCAAACGTCGGGGTAGTTTCGCCGGGTAGCCCAAAAATGTTGTAGTGTTAGTTCCTTGATTACTTTTTCTGAGTGAACGGTCGATCACATGCTTTGATAGTCGACTGTGCTTCACAACTGTAAAACCAAGTTGAATTGGTTAAGGTCGACTGTCAATTTTTCTCGACTTTCTCACGATTAATTGACGGTCGACTGTTAATATTTATGGTCTATCCTCAATTCAAAAAATAGAATAAATTTTTTTCTTTTGGAAAGAAATATTATAATGTCTTATTTATAGAGGGGTTTCAGTAGTATTTTTCAATCATCTCTTATGACTCAACACTTCAAAACGTATCATTTGCTAAAGATCAAGAGAGAATAGAGCTTTTTTTATTTTCTTTGTCAATACTACGTTCTTACTTTTTTTTACTTTCTATTCTCTTCAGATCAAGGCGGTTTATAGGGCTAATATATAGAAGTAATATTTTTGTAACCTTTACTTGACAAGAATCCAAGACTCACTGTATGAGGCTTAAGTATAGTGGAACGCATGTGGCTGAGAATTGCTGCAGATAAGGGGGGTAGCGGATTAAGCACGAGGCCAAACCACTTAAATCATTGTCTCAATTTTTTTTTGCTAAGTTTGCTTTCTCTAACTCTATCTATTTACTTTACGTATTCATTTTAAAATTTTTAAATTTCCACACAATCACCTTGTTCACCCCTCTAGAGTGATTTACAACGGCTTTGAATAGCAAGCTGGGGACATCAGATTTGATGATGGAAAAATCGCAGCAAATCAGGGCCGTACGATTCCAGCACAGATCTTACAGTTTCTACAGGCAGATTAACAGTAACGAGTCTCTTTAACAAGTTCGGACCTTCTTCAGGCTCATTAACAATGCAAAGGCCGCTTTCAAGCCCACTAAAAGTGAATGGGTCCACCAAGAGAGACACCCAGCCCATGAGGGCTTAAGTCAAATCTCTTGTCTCCAACCAAAGAGTAACCGATTCTATCTCTTAAAGGGGGGAATCAACATGAGATAACAGATTCATATCAATCTCTTAATTGTTTCTCATGCCTATAAATATTCTCTTCCCTCCCTTAGTTAGAAGTTAACTAGCAACTTCTGTCACAAACTGTGTTTTCTCTCTGGTTTTGACTTGAGCATCAGAGGATCTGTCGTCGGGGCTGTTGCCGCTGAATCTGGTGTGGAGGCAATAGATAGAATTTATGGATTTGCGAGAACTCAAATGGGCTGGATCTGACCTCTTTCACTGCAGATAGGTTGACTCCTTGGTGCTCCCATGGACCTGCACAAATGTTCGAAACACCGGGATGGATCCTGACGACGAACCCTCCGGTGCTCTTGTCAATACTCAGAAAAGAAAAGGAAAAGAGCTTAGGTAGACAAAGAGTGATCACCTTGTAACGGTAGGAGGTAGGGGGTATTTATAGTTGCCGTTGGGATCTACTTCAGGATAAGAATGAATCCCTACTTCCCGGTGTGACTGGATAGAAGTGGTTAAAACCCCCTCCAGTAGATAAGGACGAGCCAGGATTTTCTCATATCCCGTTGAACTGGTCCTTAACGGGTTGTGACCCGTTCTTAGTTTGAACAGATCCGTTCACGGGTTAGCAGGTCAAAGAGGAGAGACCCGGTTTCCAATTCGGACCCATCTGTAGGTGAAATTATCATCTTGCCCCTGTAACTTTAAAATTCGTGCCCAATTTGAACGGTTCCGATTTAATCCTATTTTTAGCCATATCACAAGCCCCCCACTCCCAAAGACTGTGTGCTACGGTCTTTGGGGAGTAGTTTTGTTGTTTTAATGGCATATAGGGTTTTATCGGAGTTCTCAAAGGGTGTTCGAATCTCGTTTAAGGGGTGATGTTGTTTTTCTGAGCTGGTAACGTGCTCAAGATTGTTCTTAGGCTCTTCTGAATTTTTTAGAGATTTTTCCCAAATTTGTATTATTTTTTGAACCATTTATTTAATTTTGCAAAGCGATGATTTATTTTCCAGGAGCACTAATTAATTATTCTAACCAATAATTATTTATCAAGGGGCTCAAAAATATTTCCCCAAATTTATAATTATTTTCTAGAATTTTTAATTATTTTTCCCGAATTTTTAATCATTTTTTACAAATTTTAAATAGATAATTCGAATTAATAAAATAAAAAATAGATTTTATCACCTATTTATGACGTGGCACGATCTGGATCGTCCATCAGCCCTGGGTGCGAAAATCTGGATGATCGAATGGTGGATCAGCACTCGATGACGTGGATCAATCTGAGAAGTTGATCAGATTGTCACGCGAGTTATGGGGTGATCCGACGACTCGCGTGGTACGAAGGCATACTTTCTCTCGTTTGGGGGTCGGTGGTAAGAACGCTCGGCAACGGTTGCTGACCCCCAATAGACACCTCGGTTGGCTGACACGTGTTAGGGTGGAGACTGAAGTCGAGGAGGTTCGGCATACGTTGCCGAGGTCTAGTGGTGCATCGAGATGGCGACACGTGTAGAAAGGGTTCGGCGAGGGTTGCCGAGGTCCAAGAGAGATATTTTTCTCACGTTTGGATGTCGGTGGCAAGAACGCTTGGTGAGGGTTGCCGAAGTCCAAGAGATGTTTTTCTTAGGTTTGGACGTCGGTGGCAAGAACGCTCGGCGAGGGTTGCCGAAGTCCAGGAGAGACGTTTTTCTTACGTTGGGACGTCGGTGGCAAGAATGCTCAGCGAGGTTTGCCGAAGTCCAAGAGAGATGTTTTTCTCACGTTTGGACGTCGGTGGCAAGAACGCTCGGCGAGGTTCGCTGAAGTCCAAGAGAGATGTTCTTCTCACGTTTGGATGTCGGTGGCAAGAACGCTCAACGAGGTTTGCCGAAGTCCAAGAGAGATGTTTTTCTCACGTTTGGACGTCAGTGGCAAGAACGCTCGGCGAGGTTTGCCGAAGTCCAAGAGAGATGTTTTTCTCACGTTCGGACGTCGGTGGCAAGAACACTGGGCGAGGTTCGCCAAAGTCCAAGAAAGATGTTCTTCTCACGTTTGGACATCAGTGGCAAGAATGCTTGGCAAGGTCTGCCGAAGTCCAAGAGAGATGTTTTTCTCACATTTGGACGTCGGTGGCAAGAATGCTCGGTGAGGTTTGCTAAAGTCCAAGAGAGATATTTTTCTCACGTTTGGACGTCGGTGGCAAGAACGCTCGGCGAGGTTTACCGAAGTCCAGGAGAGATGTTTTTCTCATGTTTGGACATCGATGGCAAGAACGCTCGGTGAGGGTTGCCGAAGTCCAGGAGAGATGTTTTTCTCACGTTAGGACGTTGGTCGCAAGAACGCTCGGTGAGGTTTTCCGAAGTCTAAGAGAGATGTTTTTCTCACGTTTGGACGTCGGTAGCAAGAACGCTCGACGAGGTTCGCCGAAGTCCAAGAGAGATGTTCTTCTCACGTTTGGACGTCGGTGGCAAGAACGCTCAGCGAGGTCTGCCTAAGTCCAAGAGAGATATTTTTCTCACATTTGGATGTCGGTGGCAAGAATGCTCGGTGAGGTTTGCCGAAGTCCAAGAGAGATGTTTTTCTCATGTTTGGATGTCGGTGGCAAGAACGCTCAGCGAGGTTCCCCAAAGTCCAAGAGAGATGTTCTTCTCACGTTTAGACGTCGGTGGCAAGAACGCTCGGCAAGGTATGTCGAAGTCCAAGAGAGATGTTTTTCTCACGTTTGGACGTCGGTGGCAAGAACGCTCGGTGAGGTTTGTCGAAGTCTAAGAGAGATGTTTTTCTCACGTTTGGACGTTGGTGGCAAGAACGCTCGGCGAGGTTTGCCGAAGTCCAAGAGAGACATTTTTCTCACATTTGGATGTCGGTGGCAAGAACGCTCGGTAAGGTCTACCGAAGTCCAGGAGAGATGTTTTTCTCATGTTTGGACGTCGGTGGCAAGAACGCTCGATGAGGTCTGCTGAAGTCCATGAGAGATGTTCTTCTCACGTTTGGACGCCGATGGCAAGAACGCTCGGCGAGGTCTGCTAAAGTTCAAGAGAGATGTTTTTCTCACGTTTGGATGTTGGTGGCAAGAACTCTCGGCGAGGTTTGTCGAAGTCCAAGAGAGATATTTTTCTCACGTTTGGACGTCGTTGGTAAGAACACTCGCCTGTTGAGTTCCTTGTCGACTTGTGGTAAGTGGGCATGTCTCTTGAGTTCTTGAAGCCCATTAGTCTCGATTTGCGTGCAGCCTCAATAAAACTTCACCCCCACCTTTCGCTTATTCATTTCTCAAGTTTTTACTCAGGCGACAAGTTTTCACCAACAGGAGCTTCAGGCGAGATTTTACCAACTTACGGTGATCTTTCCGACCATTGCTGTCACTTCAAGGTAACTCAACACTTAGCTTATTTTTTCAGCAAATGTCTAGTTTTCCCTTGAGGAAAGAGCCCTCCTCCCATTGCCGATGAACTGACACCGAGCCAAGTTCCTCCTGTCGACAAGGGCAAAGGCTTTGAAGGACCTACTTCAGTAATCGTGGAAACTGTAGTCGTGAACCTATGCAGGTTGGGGGAGTTCAGGAGATTGCCCGGTGTTCTGACCGGACTTCAGAGGGTTCGGGAACTGCCTGAGGATCATGCCGACGAATAATGTACGGAAGGGGGCGGAGTTTTGAAGAGAACGCCGCAAGGGAGACTTCGGAAGTTGATGATACTATCTCCATCCTTAACGAGGCCGACTTAATAGCGGTCCCCATGGAGTTCGAGCTGATGCTACCTAGACTTGGAGTGAGGGCCAATTCACCAATGCCGGAGGATATGTGCTTCAGGCCAGTTGACGCCTTCATAACCGGGGCACGGCTGCCACACAACCCCTTTGCTATCCAAGTTCTACAGTGGTTTCGGATCAGCCCAGTTCAGCTCATGCCGAACGGGTGGAGGGTGATCAATGGGTTCATCCTCCACTGTCAGGTGGCGGAGATCGAGCCGGATCTGAGGGTGCTTCGGATGCTATACCGACTTCACCAGCAGCACAGGTCGGAGTTCAGGTTCTACCTGGCTCCGAGGCATGGGGCTCGACTCATTAGCTGTCCCGACTCGATAAAGCATTGGTGATACAAGTATTTCATCATCCGGAGTCGAGAGCCATGGTGCATCCTGACGGACTGGGTCGAAGAAGTGTCGAAGAGGGTGAAGGAGCTTCCAGTGCTTTACCCCAACGAAGAAGACATGGTTCGGGTTCTCTTCGACCGACCAAAGCTCGACTGGAGGGACCTGACCGAGGAGGTGCTCTTCAGGGGGGGGGGGGGGTCTCAGCCGCATAAACCCCAGTATGCGGTTTACCCCTTTTGTTGTTTTTTTTTTTGTGTTCAGTTTTTACTTGCGTTTATTCATCTCTTCTTGTTGTGTAGAAACCATGGACTACGATGCCGTGATGGCTCAGTGCGGGGCTCTTGGCAGCAAGGCTCTGAGGAAGAGGAAGAGGAAGAGAAAGAGGGTTGCCACAAAGGTGACCTCCCTAAGGCCAAAAACGGTCGCCACAGCTGTCGAAGAAGCAACAGCATCGGCCACTGTGGTCCCGAGGGCGACAGCCACGGCAGCCGCTTCAGCCTTAGTGTAGGCAGGTGAGTTCCCAATGGCAACCACTTTGGGAATGGAGGCGGCTTCACTGACGGCCGAGACCTAAGTGTTCCTGACCAAGGAACACAAAAAGATTTTTGTCCCGGACTGGCAGGTCCAGAAGCTCGATGGGTTCCTCGACGACTCGACATCGATCATGCATGCTGTCCGGCACCTTGTGATGCCGAAGGACCGTGCTACCATGGACGCCGGTGGAATTGGGGATGGTGCGCTCGAGATCACCCGAGTAGCAGTGTCGGTAAGTAGCGTAGTTTTTCCAGTTGTATACTTGTACTTTCTTGGTTTTCATGCTGCCTTATTTTCCTCTTGCAGATAACCTACCACTTCGGTCATCTAATGGAGAAGATAACCAAACTTGAGAAGGAGCTGAAGCAGGAGGTGGACAGGGCACGGGCGAAAAAAGCTCGGATCGCCAACGAGGTTGAAAAACTGAGGGTCAAGGCAGATAAGAAGACAATGAGGATGGAGTACCTCGATGCCCTCGTGGCAAAGCTGGAGGCCGATGTCGCTGCTCTGCTCCATAGAAGGAGTCGGCGGCCTTGGAAAAGGAGGAGGCCATTGAGTCTGCCAAGATCGCCGCTGCAAAAGAGGCCAAGGCTGTGACCTTAGAGAAGGCTCAAGGGTTCCTCGCGGCCAATATGGCTAAGGCCTACACCCGCGCCATCGAGCAGGTGAAGGAGAGTTACCCTGAAGTCGACTGCTTGGGATGGTTCCTCTTCCTCGACCATGTCCCGGGGTTCAACGAAGAGTCAGATGAAGGCGAGGAAGGGGACGACAACGCAAAAGCCGAGGTCGAGGGTGCCAACAATGACCCCGGCTCAGAGGCTACGCCCCTAGCGATCGTCACCGCACCTGAGCGGTCGGATCTTATAGCGACTGGCGGCCACGGCACGGAGGTTGGGCCTTGACTTATAACTTCAAATTTTCGATAAGCAATGTATCGCCTAATCGCGGAATGGCCACCGCTTGTATCTTTTTGAATTCCGATGGAATGAAAACCTTTTTGAATTTTTCGGCTAAGTGTTCATTGTGGTTTGTTTGGTTTGCTCTCGAGTTTTGTAGTGGCTTTGTTTGAACCTAGTACTTTGACTTGGCTCTTTCAGATTGTTGCAGCATCTCAGTTGGTCAAAGTATTCGACCTTGCCGAAGTGTCACGCCTCCGAAAAGCGCTCGTGATCACGAGGTTGAGCCTTGCCTGGACTCGAGAGAGGTTGTTCAAAACCGAGTTAGAGTTGGACTATCTCAAGTTGACGTTGGCCCGTCGAACATCTGAGCTGAAGTGACTGAAGGAGAAGACTCGCGAAGTGCCCCCCGAAGGGGAAGAGACGTGCCCCTCGATGGCGGTTAGTCAGGGGTTGCGATTAAAATTGCTTCGTCAGTCTCTGTTCGAGGTCGGGACTGAGAAAGATAGGCTGAAGAATGTAGTACTCGAAGTCTCTCGTGCGGGTGGCTCGAGCCGAATGCCACTACTAAAAGTTAACGTGACGGATGAGTCGCTGAAGGCACGGGTCGTAGAGCTAGAGGTCGAGACCCACCGGCTGCGGTGACTTTCCGAAGGGAGCAACGTGAGGAGAACCTCTTGCCCCCGAGGTGAGTACGCCATGGGGAGGTCGTTTCATGAGTTGGCGATATGCTTGCCTTCCATCATGGGACGTCCCGGTGATGCACAGAGCGGGGTAGCTGGATCTTTGAGCGGAGCGTCCGTTGGGGCGACACTCAGACTTTCCGGTGCTGATGATTCAACTCGGCTCGTTGGTCTGGAGACCTCGGCAGGAGTAAGGCCCCAGCAGCACGGTGTTCACCGGCCTTGTCTGTCACTTAAGAGAAGTATCCCGCTCCTTAGGAGGGGTTAGGGCAGCGTCTTGTAACTTTGTAAACTTTTGATTTCAATGAATTGCACTTTGATGTATAGATGAGTCATTGGTCTGTAAGTAGACTTGTACCTCAAATTCTAATGAAATAGCGAACTCGTTTTCCGAACTTGTGTGCTTTGTTAGTCGTGGGGCAAGGATGTTCGGCCCGGATAGCTGAAGTCCAAGAGATTGGATTTTCTCATATTTGGACATCGGTGGCAAGAATGCTCGGCGTGTGTTGCCGAAGTCCAGGAGATTTTCTTCTCACGTTTGGACGTCGGTGGTAAGAACGCTCGGCGTATGTTGCCGAAGTCCAGGAGATTTTCTTCTCACATTTGGACGTCGGTGACAAGAACGCTCGACGCTCATTACCGATGTCCACGAGATTGGTTTCTCGTATTCGGACGTCGGTGGCAAGGATGCTTGGCACACATTGCCGAAGACCACGAGATTGGATTCTCGTATTTGGGCATCGGTGGCAAGAATGCTTGGCATCCGTAGCCGAAGTCCGACGGGTCGTCGTCTAGGGGATTTCAACAGCTGTGGGAGTAATTCCGAATGACGATCCGCTTCGTACTCGCTTAGAAGAAAATAGTTGAAGCAGAGTCGAACCAAGTGTTGGACTCCGAGCGTGTCATTTAGGGATTATCAACAGCTATAGGAGCAATTCCGAATGACGATCTGCTTCGTACTCACTTAGAAGCAAGTGGTTGAAGCGGAGTCGAACCAAGTGTTGGACTCCAGTCGTGTCGTTTAAGGAGTTTCAGCAGCTGTGGGAGCAATTCTAAATGGTGAACCACTTCGTACTTGCTTAAAAGCAAGTATTTAAGGCGGAGTTGAATCAAGCGTTGGACTCCGAGCATGTCATTTAGGGATTATCAAAAGTTGTAGAAGCAATTCCGAATGACAATCCGCTTCGTACTCTCTTAGAAGCAAGTGGTTGAAGCGGAGTCGAACCAAGTGTTTGACTCCCAGCGTGTCGTTTGAGGAGTTTCAACAGCTGTGGAAGCAATTCCGAATGGTGAACCACTTCGTACTCACTTAAAAGCAAGTATTTGAAGCGGAGTCGAACCAAGTGTTGGACTCCGAGCGTGCCATTTTGATGCAAAAGGGATAGATTGCTTTTATTGAAAACAATTAGGCGGCCGCTTTTAAGTTGCATGCTGCTCTTACACTTTGATAAAGAAAATACAAATAAATTGTTTTGACATGTTTTATGGAGCACTCTTGGGGAAGTTGCTTGGAGCGGTGTTTAGACACCCTCTTGGTACTTCATCAAGTGCTCCGCATTCCATGTCCTCAGTATTCTCCTGCCCCCCGGGTCTTCAAGTTGATACGCGCCTGGGCAAATAATTCTGGAGACCCTATACGGACCTTCCCAATTGGTTGCTAGCTTGCCTTTTTTGCTCGGAATGGAGATCGATAGCTTCCGGAGTACTAGGTCCCCCTCTTTAAGATTAGCTGGCCGTACCCTCTTTTTGTAAGACTGAGTGATCTTGCGGCGGTAGGTCTCTTGTCGAATGGCAGCTCTCTCGTGGACCTCATCTATGAGGTCTAAGCAGTTACGAAACTGGTTCGCATTCTGTGCTTCACTGTAGGCTATCAGTTGGGGTGAAGGCAGGCCCACTTCTAAGGGGATGAGGGCTTCGGAACCATAGGTTAGGTTGAAGGGGGACTCCCTTGTCGGAGTTCTTTTGGTGGTGCAATAGTTTCAAAGCACGTTGGGGATCTGTTCGACCCACAGCCCCTTGGTAGATTTATCAAGCCTCTTCTTCAGGCCGGAGAGGATTTGTCGATTGGCGTTCTCTGCTTGACCATTGGACTGAGGGTGGGCTACCGAGAAGAACCGCTGTTGGATGTCGAGGTCGGCACAGAAGTTGCAAAAGGTTTCTCTTGCGAATTGAGTCCTGTTGTCGGTTATGAGGATATGGGGTACCCCGAACCGGCAAACGATGTTCTTCCAAAAGAACTTTTGGACCTTGTTCTCGGTAATCGTCGAAAGAGGTTCAGCCTCGATCCACTTTGAGAAGTAGTCTATCCCCACGACTAAGAACTTCAGCTGGTCCGGCACTAGAGGGAAGAGTCCGAGAAAATCCATCCCCCACATTGCAAAAGGGATTGGACTCGCCAAGGAGGTGAGCTGTGCTTGAGGCAAGCGATGGATCGGGGCAAATTTCTGGCAGGAGTCGCAGTGGTGGACGTACTCCTCGGAGTCACTCAGTAGTGTGGGTCAGAAGTAGCCATAATTTAAGAGTTTACGGGCGAGGGATCTCGCTCCCAAGTGCGCGCCACACATACCGTCATGGGCCTCCTTTAAGGCATAAAGTGCTTCCTCCGGGGAGAGGCACCTCAGATAGGGTCGGCTGTCAGTGTGAGTGTAAGAGCGTTTGTACATGACTCCGGCAAGGAGTGTATACCGCTCGGCTTGGGTCCTGATCCTCCTCACCTTTTTCGTGTCTTCGGGAAGGACTCTGAATCTAAGGTACTCGAGGAGTGGCTTCATCCAGTTCTCCCCAAGTGTTAGGGGCAAGGCTTCGATCGGCTCCGGGCTATCTTCCTCGATACTTGGTCTGAGGAGGACCTCTATCAAGATGATCTGTTCTAATCCTTGGAGGGACGAGGAGGCGAACTTGGAGAGAGCATCCGCCTGTGCGTTTTCCTCTCGAGGAACCCGCTTTAGTTGAACGTCTTCGAATAAGGCTAGTAGCTCCTTAACCTTCACCAGGTACTTGGCCATGCGCTCGTCCCTTGCCTCGTATTCCCTTGACACATGGTTGATGACCAACTGCGAATCACTGAATACTCTGACGCGCTGGGCTCCTGCCTTGTGAGCCATACAGAGCCCCGCTATGAGGGCCTCATACTCTGCTACGTTGTTTGATGCCAGGAAGTTTAAGCGGAGGGAGTGTTAGAGGACAAAAGCATCTGGGCCGGTCAAGATGATGCTAGCCCCACTTTCGTCGGCGCAAGAAGATCCATCCACATAAACGGTCCAGACTAGGGGATCGGCAGATGACTCGCAAGGGTCGGGGATGATGCTCTCCACAATGAATTCTACCAGAGCTTGGGCCTTGATAGCTGTTCTAGGTTGGTAGCTGATGTCATGTTGGCTTAGCTCGATGGACCACTTCATAAGGTGGCTGGAGGTCTCGGGCTTGTGGAGAACTTGTTTGAGCGGCTGGTCGGTGGGAACGACCACCAAATGAGACTAGAAGTAGGGGCGGAGCTTTCGGGCTGCCATAACCAAGGCAAGAGCCATCTTCTCCAGCTTTGGGTAACGGAGTTCAGCATCCCGGAGGACCATACTCACATAATAGATGGGCCTCTGCGTTCTATCCTCTTTCCTTACAAGGACTGCGTTGAGGGTCTGCTCTGAAGCGGCGAGGTATAGATAGAGGAAATCCTCGGGCACTGTCTTGCTCAAGAGTGGGGGGTTAGCTAAGTATGCCTTAAGATGTTCGAAGGACTCTTATTGCTGTTGCCCCCATTCAAAGCCTTTAGTCCCCCCGAGGGCCTTGAAGAAGGGGAGGCACTTCTCCCCGGACTTGGAGAGGAATCTCCCAATTGCCGCGAGGTGCCCAGTGAGCCTCTGTACATCTTTAACACTAGAGGGGGAGCCATTTTGAGAATGGCCTGGATTTTTTTGGGGTTGACCTCTATGGCCCTCTGGCTGACCATGAACCCCAAGAACTTGCTGGATGAGGCTCCGAACGCACACTTATTAAGATTTAGCCTCATATTGTGCCTCCTGAGCACCCTGAAGGCTTCGTGGAGGTCGAGAACATGCTCCTGCCCTTGGATGCTCTTGACCAACATGTCTTCTGCATAGACTTCCATGTTTCGCCAATCTGGTCTCGGAAAACCCTGTTCACGAGGTGCTGATAAGTAGCTGTAACGCCCCGAATCCCAAAACAACTGAATTCGAGAGTTCTACAGGATCTTTTCACTTCTTTCGTACAATTTTACAAGGAATTTAAAACTTTTATTTCAACAATAATTACATCAGAATCTTTTACATCAATACGCAGCGGAATTAATAAAATACAACAATAATGAATGTACAATTGTTACAACTTTAATATTTAAGTAATCAACAGCATCAAATCATCTTTATATCTTCATGTAACTCTAAATCCTGCATATAAAACTGTGGGCACGTCAGTTGCTTACAACTAACGAAATATTATACACGGCCATCCTCTCTATGCCGGAAATAGTATAACAATTCTTAAATACTTTAGCAAACACAAACTTGATCACAAACAGAGCTACAAAGGGACTATCCTGTAGATGTCATGTTGTGCGGTGCACTTAGTCCTTAATGCAGTTATTTATATTATATGACACTAATGCGCACTTGTTCGGATTCTATGCATCCCATACTACATAGGTCCGAGGGCAAGCCCTTAGCCGTTCTTCATCTTTATAGGGTTCAATCCCTCGCCATGACTTAATCTACTACTGTAACTACGGTAGTGTCTTAGATGATCTATGAGTGCAAGCACGTGTACAGAAACTGGAGGGGAATCCCACGTCATGTCACGACTCATCGTGAAGAACCTATGGACAATTCAGCCTCCTTCATGGCACACGATCCTCATGCAGTCACCAAACATCCCACAAATGTCACCACAGGGACGGTACCCTGGAGCAGTATCCACGTCATGTCACGACGCATCGTGAAGAACCTGTGAAATACTCTCCGCCGCCACGGCACCCTGGAGCCGTATCCACGTCATGTCACGACTCATCGTGAAGAACCTGTGAAATACTCTCCGCCGCAAATCCGATGGCCCTCACTCGTGTTTTTCTCCTACTTTCATCACGTCTCCACTATGTACTAATTATTAGAATCATGAATAAAAATCAAAGCTCTAGAGTTAGCCTCTCCACTCAACCGGACCTATTCATTTCATGTTCACATGACCAACCTTGGTCTTCTTTTCAATTTCATTTCATTTCTACTGTCGGGGGAGACTTAGCTACTCTTTTGTTCAATTTCCAATTCACAACTTCCAATTTGAGCGTTTCCAACTCATGAATTCCTTTTTCATTGCCTCAGCATATCATGATCTTAGCTTTCATATTCATGTAATTCTCAATTCAAATATATGATTCATCTCATGTAAATTCATGCAGTAACAAATAGAGTTTACCAATATCCAGATTCACAATCTTTACCACAAACAAATCATAAGATTTCAGATATATCAAAAAGCACTCTGGACAGTCGACTTGGAACTCCACCAGTCGACTTATCCAGTCAAATACAGTTCATTAATAACACTCGGAAGAGTCGACTGCTGCACACAGCCAGTCGGCTGTTCCGCAGTTTCGACATTTAAATGTCATTCAATTAACAGACGACTGTCATTCAAATCAGTCGTCTGTACAGAGTGATTCAACTATACATTTTCTACTCAGTACAGTCGACTGCTACAAGCATTCGGTCGACTGAACAGGTTACATTTCAATTAAACGTAAATATCACATAGCTAATGTTTCTCTTCTCAAAGGAATTACTAAGCATGCACCTTCATTTATCGTTTACTTGCAGAGATGAATACTAATCTCAATTTAACCCACTAACACATCTTACTAAAAAATACATCATTTCATGGAACTCTGAACTGTACATAATATATTTCAATAGGCCAGTCGACTGTTCACATTTCCAGTCGACTGTGCATGTTACTTCTAGTTCTCTAATTTTCACTAGTTCTTTTTCATCCATTCATATTTTCTAGATTGTATACCACATGGAGAATGTTGATTTAGCAATCGTTTTATCACTTCAGTTGCAACACACACACAATTAAATCTTTAATCTCAAAAGGATTTTAATTTAGAGGTCAAGAGAAAAATATCCGCCTCGTACCAGTCGACTTGTTCACTTGACAGCCGACTGTACAGGTCATTTTTAGCCCTTTAAAATGTCATTGCACACTCATGTGTTAATCAATCAATAGGTCATTTTCCAATTAAATGTGTACCCTTATTAACCATTATTCATGCATCAACATTCAATATAACACTAGCATAATTCCTACTTAGAAAATTAATCCACATTCAATCATTCATTTCCACAAGCAATTCTACTTTAGAAATATGGAGAATTCACCCACTATCATTCATTTTCTACTCCTAAATTAGAAAGCATTCAAGAAACACCAACCTAAATTGGAGATTTGCACTCACATGAACTCCTAGAATTAGGAGCTCCTAAAGAAAGCTCCAATTGCAATCCTCCTCGAAATCCGTGCACCAAAGCAAGCCTCCAAGCTCCACATTTCGGCAAGCATCCATCAAGTTTCCAAAGGCACCGTGAGCACTTCATTTGCATCTTCGAATATACACATACTACATATATACATACACATGTTTACACACATATATATATACACATTGAATTGTATGGTGGATATTAGGAGAGTAAGACAATTGGATTGTTTGCTTGGGGGGATTCCTTTCGGAAATGGCAGGAGAGAGGAAGGAGAAGAGATGAGAGAATGAGAGACTAAGGGTGCATTTTTATAAGAGAGCTAATGGGTAGTTATAGCAACCACTCCACATGAACTCCACTAACCCCATATTTAAACTTTGTAACTTGTTTTTCCTCCCATTTCAAAATCAAATGTTTAGATTTTCCCTCTCCTCATGAGCAGCCCGGTCCCCAAGAAGTGTGCACATCGCACGTGTGCACGTGCACGTGCTTTGTGTACAAAAATAATTTATTTATTTAATCTCTTTAAACCAACTTATTTAAATATGTAATAAATATATAAAATTAACTTAAAAATTATACTTTTCATGCACAATTAAAATAGAAAGAAACATTTCATGAAAATTTATTTTGAAGGAAGAACGCGCTTAAACACGTGCACCAAAAACACGTGCGTCGCCCGTAAAATCTCAAAAATACAAAATTTGACTTTATCAACCCGAAAATATTTATAATCAATTGGAATGCAATAGAAATTATATTTAATATACATATTTGATAATATACTCAAACGTACAGAAAACACGTGTATTGCACGTAGAAAATTTATTTTAATAAAGATAGTCAAAAATTGAATTTTCGTTTACAAAAAAAATTCAAACATGTTTATAAAAATAAGTGATTGAAATCCATTGAAAACTTTGCACGTAACGGTGGAATACCCAAAATCGACACGTGCATCGATAATACGTACAAAGCACGTAAAAACTCAAGGATTGAAATTTAGCATTCGAGTTGTCTCAAATGTTATTTTTAAGAATACGGGATTGCATAAATAATTGGAATTCAAAATACATATCAAAATGCATTATGGATATAATCAATAACAGTACAAAATGCACGTGCATAACACCCGAGGGCAAAATTGTCATTTAAATTTTGCGGGGTGTTACACTCTCCCCCCTTAGAACAGTTCCGTCCCCGGAACTTACTATGGTAAAGGCTGTATTTGTACACACCAAAGAAAATATCAGTATAACATATAGAAATTACAAACATAAAGAAAATACATATAGCATGAAAGTAAGCAATGTGGAAAAATGAGACAAAAATCTATTTAAGAAAATTATGAGTATCAAAATTTTACAAGAACTAAACAAGAAAACTAGGAAAGTAGCATAAGAAAACAAATACGACAATAGAGGCTAGTGTATTTTGAAAAGAGTTTACGTACAAAAATACTATTAAGTAAACCATTAGATAAATGATAAATGAACTTAGTCATTAATTGCGAACTAGTTCAGAAATAATGCAATAAAGAAAAACATAGTTAATGGGTACTTTATAAATAAATTCAATACTCCAAATTCATCAATGTAATAAATGGTAAAAAGTCGCAAACCAAATTGATACTATATGACAAAAACTAGCAATTTAACAGTTTGAGAAATATATAAGAAGGGAGTATAGTAAAAGTATAGAAATAATTCTGTATACAAATTAGTATCATAAAATAATTTGTAAGGTAACTTTAATAATTATACATACAATTTGAAAATTAGGTATACATCGAAATACTTTCGAATTATTCAGTAAATCGAGAAAACCAACTTACAAAAATCACATACTCGCATAGACAAAAAATTATATAGGTGAAGTAAATGGCATGATATGAAAATTATAAATGATTTGTAGCAGTCAAACAAGACATCGTAGTAGTAAAACGTACTATTGAAAGTAGTGCAAAAATAAAAATAAATTATGAATCAAAGAAAAGTATAGACAATATAAAATTTGATTTTGTATATAAATTGATATCATAAGGGAATTTGTAAAGTAAGTACAATAATCATATATGTATGATCAAAATGAAAAAGGCAAAAATCAAATAATTTCGATTTATCAAATAGACCAAGAAAACCATCATACAAAATTATGTATATACATAGACGAAACGTCTTGGTGACGTCTTCCTCCGAGAAGGCCACTTCTTCTAGTTCGTCCACTGGTTCGGAGATGGTCTGACTACTCTCCGGCGGGAGCTCGAGGGCTTCTAGGGAGAGGACTGGGCCTCCCATTGAGGTCATATAGCACTTGAGAGCCGCCTCCTGACCCCCTCTCACTTCTCCCACCCCTATGGGAGTGGGGAATTTCATCTTCATGTGATAGGCCGTAGGGATAGCTTGGAGTGCGGCTAGGCTTGGCCGTCCCAGGATAACATTGTATGCGGCCTTCACGTCCACCACCATGAAGTCCAATAGCTCTGTGCGGGTGACCGGGGTTTTGCCTGCGGTGACGTCGAGAGTTATAACTCCCTCGATTGTCACCGGCACCCGATGAATCCATGAAGGATGTAGCCAGCTGGCTTGAGCCGGTCTCTTGATAGCTGGAGGCCCTTGAACGCCTCCAAGAAGAGGATGTTGACCGAACTTCCGTTGTCCACCAGGACCCGGCGAACATCGAAGTTGGCCATTCGGAGGTTAATGACTAGGGCATCGCAGTGGGGCGTGCAAACGCCCTCCAAGTCCCTATCGAAGAACGTCACAGGAACTCCTAGGCCCTTGCAGGGAGGGTGGCTCTGCACAGAGTTTACTTCCCTAACGAAGGCTTTTCGGGAGGAGTTAGAATCTCCCCCCATTTGGCCTCCGTGATGAGGTGCAAGATGGCCTCTGCTTCGGCCTCCGGGGCTTCCACGTGCTGTTCTGTTTGCCTGTTAGCCCCCCTGGGCAGTGGAGGCGGATCGGCTCTGTCCCTTCTTACGAACTGGGCGAGCTGCCCCCTCTGGATGAGGGCCTCGATCTCGTCCTTCAGGGCCCGACAATCGTCTGTGTCGTGCCCATGGTTCCGGTGGAAGCGGCACCATTTATCTCGGTTTCTCTTTTTCCCAGGAATGTTCATCTTCGGAGGCGACGATAGGATACCTTAGCTCCCAATCTCCATCAGTGGAGACACTCGCATTGAGTGGAGTGAACTTTTCGAAGCAGGGGAGAGGGCGCCGCTGACCTCCGTTATCCTTTTGGAGCTTCTTAGCTCCTTCTTCCTTTGCAGTCTTCCATTTGTTCTCGGAAGATGACCCCTCCATAGTGGGGCGATTGAGAGCCTCTTCAGCTCGGATGTACTTCTCTCTCCTGGGGAGGAGCTCGGAGAAGTCCCAAGGAGGCTTCTTGGCCAGGGAAGCCCTGAGGTCGGGGTTGATGACATTGGATTGGAAGGCAGCCGAAGCTACCGACTGGTCCAGGGAGGTTATGGACCTGGCTTCTGTGGTGAACCGCTTGACATAATCTCTCAGCCGTTCACCCTTCTTTTGGCTGAGGAAGAGCAGTGAGGTGCTCGTCTTTTCGGAGCTGCGACTGCTCACGAAATGCGTAAGGAAGAGGCCTTCAAACTGGTCGAATGAGAAAATAGATGCCGGTGCAAGTCGAGAATACCACTCCCGAGCCGGCCCCTTGAGTGTTTTCGGGAAGGTCTTGTAGAGGAGGGTGTCAGAAGCATGATGGATCATCATAAGAGTTTTGAAACTTTCAATGTGATATGTGGGGTCCGACTCCTCGGTATAAGGCTCGAGGTGTGGAGGCTTGAAGTTGTCCGGGACAGGGGCCTCCATGATATTGCGAGAGAATGGGGGCCTGCTCGGGCGGAGGTTCCTCACCCACTGCTCTTCGTCTCTATCCAGCTAGCCGAGGCGCCTCTCCATCTCGTGGAGACGGCGGTAGACCGAGTCCTCCCTTCAGTCTTGCCTCGCTGAACCCCGAGACTCGTCTTCGTGTCGAAGAGGGCTAGGGCTACGACAGTAGCTTTGAGTTGGACGAGGACTGGGAGAGGGACGGCGATGGCTCGGAGCCGGCCTAGGACTTAGGGAATGGCGGTGATGGCTCGGAGCCGGCCGAGGACTACGAGAGCGGCAATGATGACGAGGAGCTGGTTGAGGGCTGGGAGCCCAATGGTCGTTGTTGGGGGCGGTGTTGAGGGCCCGAAGGACCGCCTCCTGGAATTGTTGAAATTCCGCCCTAGTGACGGGGGCCTCCTGCTCGCGATGAGCTCGAGCTGTAGGGCAGCCAGACGAGGAGCGACTTCGTCTTGGACGATGCTGGGGTGACTCTCTCCGCCTCCGAGGAGAGTTGGACCCTCTGTGGTCTTGTCACGCCCCGCTTCCCAAAAAGAATACTGAATACGGGTACGTGACAAAATTCCAGCGAATAATTTTCATCATCCATAAGCTGTTCAAGAATCTTTACAACATATCACAATATAATCAGAGTCGGAAGCCAGAAAAGTCAACCACTTGCACATATGAACCAAATACCAACAAGAATACTTGAAATAAATATATTAATCTCAAATAGTCATGATCTGAAATACAAAATAATCCTGGGTCACATTGCCCAAATACAAGAATAAATCCAAATACATGAATACAATATTTGTTCAAGCAAACTACAAGAAATAATAACAGCAAAATTCCAGCATCTAGTACATCATGTCACCAATACCATCTGGAACCTGTTCTCCAAAATCTGCAATTCAACGAATGCAGGAAAGAGGGAAAGAGAAAAATAAGTACCTGTCAATTGCAAGTTATAGGCCACTTATAATGTAGGATACAAGCACATGAGGAAAACTAACTAATCACATGTCAAAATATAACAACTAGCATGGTAAGGTGAATAAGTACAAGTGGCATATATCAATGTCAAGGGAACAAGTATCATGTAATCATATATCAAGTGTCAAGTATCACGTCTCAAGTAATCATATGTCCGGTGTCATGTTTCAAGTCTCATATACCAAGTTCAAGTATCAAGCAAGCATATGTCAAGTTCAAGTTTCGAGTTCAAGTATCATGTGTCAAGTCTTGTAGTGATTACTATCTAAGTAGCACTTCATGCGCCCCATATTATAACACATGGTTGCTACAACAAACGGTTTCGCTTTAGATTTCATAGTGGACCATAGAGGGCAGTATACTCGGGGACAAGTAATCCAAATCATATACCAAATTCCAAATTAACCAAATCATATACCAATTTCCAAATAATCTAAATCATATACCAAATTCCAAATAATCCAAATCATATACCAAATTCCAAATATGGGAAACACGGACCCCCTTCCGAGTACACATTTCTGAATTATCCACTATTAGATCCTTCCCTTAAACCCCGGCTTGGTTATTTATTATTATAATCAGGCATGCATGTATGTGTCACAAAACAAAGTAAGGATAACAGGGTATAAATATGTATCAGGTTCAGGGTGCAAGATAAACAAGTACAGGTACAAGATAACACATAACAGGGTAAAACAACTAGTTTTCTAATTCAGGACAGCAAGACAGTGTTGTACAAAAATAGTGATTTCCACTACTACAAACATTTAAATCTGGATCCGTCGAAGGATCTGGAAAATAAACTCCCACACGAATCCAGGGAATATAAATAAGTCATATAGTAATTCACAACATCTTAACTCAAAACAGGTTTGAATCTAGAAAACAAGTTCAGTTAGAAATTAGTAAAACGAATTCTCAGTCAGGAAAACCGCATCAAGACCTCTCAAATAAATTCAGGAAAAATCTGGGGTATTCCCCTATATGTCCAGAATCAAAATATAAAGTTTCATAATATTCCAGTAAAATTAGTTTAGTCATCAAAAATAAGAAAACATCAAGAAACGATACTTTGGAAAATCTGGAATTCCCAACACTGCTGTACGAAAACTGAAATATCTTGCAAGTCGTGAAACGAAATACAAATCCACCAAAGGGAGATGAAAATAGAAAAAATATATTAACTTTCATATTTCATGAATATTTTTCATTCAGTACAAGGAAACATAGGGAAAATAAGGTTCTTTGTAGAACAGCGAGCAAAATACAGTAAGTATAGATTTCATAAGCGAGCATGAAACAACACATAAAACTTATCAATAAATTTCACCAAAATTCTGGGTAATCCCTAACTAGATAAAGAAACACTGACCAAAGTTTTGGATCATATTAATATATTTAGCATAATTCTTTAAAATGATTTATCATCAAAATTACCGAAAAACAAAATCTGGAAAAGAACGATACGTCTGTAGTAAAACAGTCATAACTCACTCATACGAAAACAAAATCAAGCAAGGTCAGAGAGGTTTGAAAATAGATGAAATTCTCTAAAACTCATGTTTTATACCGAAATTAAGATACTGACTTTAAAATAGTCCAAAACAGCAAACAAAACATATCAGCGTCAAAATACAGATTTTTCCTTTAAAAACAAAATCAACATAGATTCAAGAAAATCGATCCAAACACATCCAAACATGAAATCGAGTCTACCTAGTGTCTAAACATCATGATTTAGGATTATTAACATGTCCACGCCAAGAATTTCACATGGGTCTCAACCAAAACATGAATTCACACATACGTCTCACATACACGGTCAAAAATCAAGAACGGGCAAATCCGAGGTTAATTCATATCCATATTGAGTCGTGAGTCTTCTATGGCCAAATTATCACAATAGAGACAAAACCCATCAAGGAAAACACAAACAAGAGTCGTCTCTAGACCCAACTACACTATAGGTGAACTTTTTAACTTATATCAAACAAATGAATTGGAGTACAAGTTACTTGCCTTAACCGAGATAAAACGGACTCCAAGAATAACGGGAACGGATCCCGGGGCACGAACTCAACGATCGCACAACCCACGAACCATGAACAAGAACACGACGAACCCAAACATGAATACAACTCACAAACACAAGCGAACGAACACGAAATCACCACGAACCAAGATGGGAACCAACAAACCAAACGACGAACAACCAACTCCACTAACATGTGAACTCATGCACGCACCACAAGAGCAAACGGGCAAGGCAACGAGACGAGGAACAGCAGCGAGGGAAGCTCGCTTGGCTGTCGTTGCTCGCTGCGGCTACTGCTGGACTGTCGACGGGGGAAGCACCGCTGAGGTTGTCGACCAGGGAGTGGCCGGCGGCTGTAGTTGCGCATCGCGCCGGGGCCGGGAGGATGCGCACAGGAAGCTAGCGCGCATTGGCGAGGGACGTCGCGATCGGGGCACAGGGCGCAGTCGACATCGGGGTGAGCAGGAGGGGAGCAATGTAGGGAGCACGCTGCTGCAGAAGAGCACCGGAGACTGTGCGTTGGCTGTCGGCAAGCGGCTGCCCAACTAGGCTGAGGTGGCTGTGACGGGAGGAGTTGCGTCGCGATGATAGGGAGACAGGGAGGCAGGGGAGTGCAGCGGAGGATGAGGGAGATGAGGTTGCGGGAGAACGGGAGAGGCGAACGGGAGGGAAGGAGGCGGCAGCATGGTAGGGGGTAGATGAAGAGACAGGGGGGTTAAATAGTATGGTTAATATTAAGGTTGATAGGTTGTAAATGGGTGGGGGTATAATAACGGGTCTGGGTTATTAATATGGGTTGTTGGGGTTTAAATGCAGATGGGTTAATGGGTAGGGGTTTTAGGTGGGTTTGGGTATGAGTTTAAATGGGTTTGGGTATTTTAATGGGTTTAGGTGGGTTTTAATGGGTTTAAAATTAAACAGGAAAATTAAATAACAAATAAAAATATTGTTTACAAAAAAAATGTAATTTGCATTACAAAATAGTATTTATTTAAAATAGATACAATATAATTAGCACATAGAAATGGATTTTCAATAACCCGCCAAAATTAGTAATAATAGTAACAATAATAACAGTAATAATATTAAGAGAAATAATAACAAAACTAGGAATTGTATTTCAATATAAAATCATAGAAAATAGTTACAAATACAATTATTGATCAAAAGTAGATTTTAATAGAAGGTCCAATAATACATTTTGACAAATTTTTTTTTTGAAAACCGGAAAAATAATTTGCGAAAATTTTTAAAATACAGAAAATACACAAAAATACATTTTTGGAAAAACAGGGGTTACAATCCTACCCACCTTACAACAAAATTTCGTCCTTGAAATTTGCTTAGGCGGTACATAGGACAGGGCAAACAAACTAACTGGGGGAAGGGTAACAAAGAAGAGGGCTAATGGGGAAGGAACAAAGCAGAGGCAACATCAGAAATAGAAGGAAGGGGATAACAATGAGATCAAATGGAATGCAGAAAGAGAATAAACAGTATCAAAAAGGAAAGAATCAATACCAGATAACAAAGCAATAAGGGAGTCGGCATAACTGAAATCAAAGAGAGAAACGATAGTGAGGACTTGAATCAAACAATAAGTCAACGGATGAGAACAATTGCAAGAGATAGGGGAAACCAAAACAATGCAAGGAAGGAGAAGCAGCAATATGATCCGGGGACCTGTGGGTTATGGGCCCACCACGCTTCTGCTGTGTCACTCTGATGGTGACGTTCCAAGCTACAGACAAGTCGTTGTAGACCACGCGACACCAAGCGACGATTCGAGCAAGAAGAAAAGAATGAGACACCAGCATCAAAGAGAATATAGGTAGGAGAAATTGGGTTGGGCTCGAGTTAGATATTAATAAATATAAAAATCAACTCATATTAATAATAAAATAATAATAACAAAAATAATAAAAATAATAATAATAACAATAACAATAATAATCATCATAATCATATTGGTAATAATAATAATAATAATAATAATAATAATAATAATAATATAAGTAATAATATTAAGAGAAATAATAACAAAACTAGGAATTGTATTTCAATATAAAATCATAGAAAATAGTTACAAATACAATTATTGATCAAAACTAGATTTTAATAGAAGGTCCAATAATACATTTTGACAATTTTTTTTTTTTGAAAACCGAAAAAATAATTTGCAAAATTTTTTAAAATATAGAAAATGCACAAAAATATATTTTTGGGAAAACAGGGGTTACAGGTCTGTTCGGAGGGGTGACCGGTCCCTCTGGTGCTCTCGGCGAGGGTTCGCATCGCGGGTCTGCCTCTCCTCCAAACGGATCCGAAGGTCGGGCTCGGGCTCGTTCTGCCAATTGTTGAGCACATCCCCTAGATCCTTTGGCGTTGGAGGGCTATAGGAGGCCATGGAATCTGTGGAGGTGTTATGGATGGAGACCCGAACTTGGTGCAGAGGTTGCTTCTGGCAGCTTCATTGGGAAGGCTCCCCAATAGTCACTTGGGGCCCTAGGGGATGTTGAATAGACTGAGGGTTCAGCTGTTCGAGCTATAAGGCTGGTTGGACGGGCAGAGGGAGACTCTCCGGAGGAGGAGGAATAGTGGAGGTGGTTCTACCGTTGGAGGTCACGGACTTCCTCTTGGGAGGCATTGCTAGGAGTAGCTTTGGTTGAAGGAGGAGGGTTGGATTGCTATTCGAGAGATTCCTATAGACGGCGTCAATCTGTTGCCACTGAATCTGGTGTGGGGGCAATAGATAGAATTTGTGGATTCGCGAGAACTCAAACGGGCTAGATCTGACCTCTTTCGCTGCTAGTAGGTTGACTCCTTGATGCTCCCGTTGGCCTGCACAAACGCTTGAAACACCGGGATGGATCCCGGCGATGAACTCTCCGACGCTCTTGTCAATACTCAGAAAAGGAAAGGAAAAGAGCTTAGGTAGACAAAGAGTGATCACCTTGTAACGATAGGAGGTAGGGGGTATTTATAGTCACCGTGGGGATCTGCTTTGGGATAAGAATGAATCCCTACTTCCCGGTATGACTGGATAGAATTGGTTAAAACCACCTCCAGTAGATAAGGACGAGCCAGGATTTTCTCATATCCCATTGAACTGGTCCTTAATGGGTTGTGACCCGTTCTCAGTTTGAATAGATCCGTTCATGGGTTAGCGGATCCAAGAGGAGAGATCCGGTTCCCAATTCGGACCCGTCTGTAGGTGAAATTACGATCTTGTCCCTATAACTTTAAGATTCATGCCCAATTTTAACGGTTCTGATTTAACCCCATTTTTAGCCATATCAGGCACCATCCCCGGTGTTTCAGGCTTTTTGCAGGTCCATCCACCTCGTCAGCAACTGTTGGATTCAGATCAATGTGTTCTTTCAACGATCCAGAACCAATCTCAGGAGCCATAACCACTTTTTGTTGGCAACGATCAAAGGTTAGATCTTTAGTAGTTTTCTTCAAAATATAAACTCACTATCTGTTTGCTGTCGCACCAAAATAAGAAGCAACAGATTAGCTCCGTCTGTGGATAACTACACAGATTTAAGTCACAGATCAGAACTTGACATGAGAAACACCTAATTCTCCCGACATGCCACCGAAGTTAAGAGGGAGAGCAACAGTCTCAAGCCGTCTAGCCAACTATCTTCGTCAACAAGCTTCTCCTATGGAGAACCCTATTCCTCCTCATCAGCCGGATCTGCCTTTACAACCTAATCAAGCTCCTATCAATGGAGAGGCACCAGGGGGGCTCCTAACAAAGCCATCATGAACAACACCCTCTACACGACCATGTATCAGTCTATAATGTTGTCAGTTACTCGATGACCTCGTGATGTCCCCGGGGTCAAGATATCTCCGTCAAATCATCAACGCCAGACAATAAGGGACCGATTTACGGATCCGTTAGGATGATAGGTGTAACACCCCGCAAAATTGAGTTATGATAATTTTGCTCCACGCGTGTTATGCATATGTATTTTGTACCGTTACATGTAATATCCGTAACATTATTAATATAAATATTTTTACGTATTTTGTATTTCGATTGTTATGGATATTTTTCGTTCTGTCAAATTTATTTTGTATATGAATATTTATCCACACGTCTAGTTTTAATGAAATTAACTAAATTTAAATCCATATTAAATTAAATAACATATGTAAGTGTAGAAATTAAAAACTCTTAATATTATTTGTGTGTAGTTTGTGTATACAATCTTTTTCAAATACCCATGCTTTACCCACTCTTGTGGTCGGCTGAATGTGAATAGGAGGGTAACAATTTTTTTTTGAATGAGATGGTGGGTAGTTATAGGCTGAGTGTTTAGTTTTAAAACTTCCCACATCTTTCCTTTTTATAAAAAACCCCCTCCCGGCCAAAGCCTAAGGAAAAAGAAAGAAAATTTCATCTTTTTTTTCATGTTGTGGTTATTTTGGAGCTTTCATCTTCAAATCTTGCTGTTGGTTTCTTTGGAGCTCGGAGTTTGAGGAGGAGGCTTAGGGATTATTTTCTAGGAGTTCTAATTGCAAGGATTTTTCAATCAAATAGGTGGGTGTTTCTTTAGTTTCTAATTTTTATAATGCCATGATAATATTAGAATTCATGTTAGGTGCAATCTAAAATCTTTTAGATGGTGAATTAATTTTAGAATCAAATGCATTGTCAATTTAATTAAACTAGATAAAATTATAGAAGGGAAAATTTGTTTATCATGTATTAGATTGTTAACTTTCGTTAAATTGCTGATGTAATAATGTTATGTTTGCTAGACAAAAATTTTCAAATAGAAATGAACACACTATATTAAAAAATTGTATAAGATGTAGTCCTAGAAGTGCATTGTTGTAGTTGTATGATTGAATTATGTGATGTCTCATGAGTAATTATGAATGTGTTGAATACTGAATTTTCCCAAATTAATTCTCTGTAATATAGAATTCAAATTGTACAAGATAGAAAATTATATTTCGATGTAAGAGTAATGTAAATGTATCAGGGTGCATTAAACATTATTCATTTTTCCTGAGAAGATTCGATAGTGAGTGAGGCATGAGAACATTGGTCTTGGCGTTCGAGCTTGGGCGCAGCGAACAGCGCCAAAGGTCGCGGATTGGATTCTGCCTGAGTACAGATTGATCTCGTTTGTTATTTTAAAAAACCATTTGGAGTGGGGTTTAGTTCATATTGATTAATTTAGAACAAGTTGATAGAATTACAGGTTTGGAAGATTGGTTTGTGTTTGAGTTTTGGGGAGTAGTGGGTCTCGGGTTCGAGCCTTGGGAACCCTTTTTTTTTAAATTCTTTTAAACTCCTATAATCAGTAAGCAGAAACATATAGTATATTTTTGTGAAGATTCTTCACCACTAGAGAGTTTGGTTCTTGGTTGTTGGGTACAATTTGGGGTGCTGCTGTGCCCGAGTTCGATGATGGACGAGGCAATTTTTGGTTATTATTATTTTTGCACATAATTGGATGTATTATCTTTCAAAAAAAGGGTTTAAATTAATTTAAAATATTAATGGAATATTTTTGAAATAACTATATATACACTTAAGATTTAATTTGTGGTAAAAAATGCATTTTTTGAAGATACGGTTCCACTGATTATTTGGATTTATTCCAAAATAATTTCGTTTTAAGGAAAACTAAAATTTGGAATATTTTTTAGACCGTTGTGTTAAATTTAGAGATGTATTTTGTATTAAAAATTGTTGTAAATTGTTTAAATGACGAATTAAGAAGTGGAAAGTAGACATTTGACGTTTGAAAGGATTTTTTTTATATTTAAATGAAGTATTATGGAATAAGGAGTTATACATTTATTTTGAATTGATGAATTAAAAGCGACTGAATAAGAGAATCAATTATTCATAATGAATGAGAAATATTGTAAAAGAGGTTAATCATAACCTAGAAGATCTCTGATTTGAGATGTGTGGGTTCTAGGAGCTGAGCGAGACTCGTAGTGACCAACAAATTATGATAAATGAAATGTAGAGAAATGGCCAGTATGGGCCCGAGTTTTCTGTGTGAGTGAGTTAAGTTCGATAGGGTAAGCTAGCTCTAGGTCATGATAATTGAAATTAAATTAAGGACAGGCACTCGCCAAGAAGACATGATGAGACCTGGGCAAACGTAAGTGGGACATTTCTATCAAGTCGGGCTGTGTATTCCGGAATATAGATCTAGTCGGGCAGTGTACTCCGGGACTGTGATTACTGTGCGGAGCAAGACAAGCCTTAATTAAATTCGGAATTACGAATGATCGGGCGGTGTACTCCGGGATCATGAATAGTTGAAAGGATAGGAGGTGGATCTCCAAAATATTCTGGGCTAGAGCGGTACTTGCGGGATGTTAGCACGACGACGATTCTGTATTGTCGGGCGGTATACTCCGGGACTGGAATTTGTACTCGTGAAATATCTAAACCTTATTTTGTTACCGTAGTAGGATTTCATGATGAAGGATTGAACCCTATAATGAGGAGTACGTTAAGGGTTTGCCCTCAGACCTTTGTAGTATGAGATGCATAAAATCTGAACAAGTGCGCATTAGTGTTGCATCGTAAGTATGAATGTCTGCATTAGTCATTAAGTTCATATCATACAATTACATAATTAGGATAATCACTTTTCATTTTGCATTCAAGTTTGTGTTTGCTAAATTAAAGAATTGTAGTATTATAGCATTGCGTCAGTTGTAGCAACTGACGTGCTCACAGTTTTCAAGTTGTAGGACTCGGATTAGCGAGCGACGTGGACTTAAATTCATCGACGATGGATGTCGCAAGATTTAATATATTGGATGTTATAAGTTGTATTTCATTATGTAATTTTCTGCTTTGTGTTTTAGTTAAAGACATTGTAATGAAAAAGTTTTAAATTCCTTGTATTTTTGTACGAAATTGAAGTAAAGTTCATGGTTGTGCTATGAATTACCTGTATTTGGAATTCGGAGCGTTACAAGAAGCATACTCGGGGCGAGGCCTCCCGCTCAGAACGTCAAGAGAACCGGAGAAGCAACTCTCTCCAAAGACAGAGATCAAGACACTCCTTTTATAGGGGGTGCACTGTAGAAAAATCCCCGACTCGTGAGAGTCAAAAGCATCTTGAGAGGAACAAAGAGCAAGAGGCCCCAATCACTAGGGCCGAACTGCAAAACTTCAAGCATGACATCCTCCGAGCCATCCGAGGCACTCATGATTAGGGTCGACGCTCGTGGAGCAGCCACTCAAATCCTTCAAGAGAAGAAGAATCCAGGGACTCAACTATATCCAAGGGGTAGGATGACAAAGTCCTTTGCCGCGTTCGAGAAGTAGAGGATTGCTTGGAACAGATAAAACATAAAAGGAACCGCTCCAGCAGGGCTTACCGCCCCAGTCGACCTCCTTTCAACAAATTCATTATCGATGCATCCATTCCAAAGAACTTCAAAGCTCCTCAAGTTGAATCTTACGATGGTGAATCTTACTTGGCTGACCATATTAAGAGTTTTAAAACCCTCATGATGGCCTATAATGCCACCAATTCGCTCATGTGCCGGATATTTCCCGTAACTTTGAAAGGACTAGTAAAGGAATAGTACTCCTGCCTTACTACGAAGTCAATATTCTCCTTCGACCAGTTCGAGGAGCTCTTCATAGCACACTTCATGACTAGTTGCAAGGCTAAAAAATGTGCTTTCTTGTTGGAATTGAAGCAAAGAGATAGAAAATTGCTGAAACACTTCGTAAGCAATTCACAGCCGAAGCAAGGTCCATCTCCTCCCTCGACTAGTTAGAGGCGGTTGCCGCCTTCCACCAGCACATCACTCAAAAAGCCCTAAAAGCCTCCCTCACGAAGAAACCTCCTAAAAATTTCACAGAGCTCTTGGAAAGGAATGACAAGTATATCAAAGCCGAGGAAACTCTTCATTCTCAAGGCAAGAAGGATTCACCTTCCGGGAACACATGGAAGAATACAAGCGAGTAAGGACCAAGAAATTTTCAGAAAGACGGTGCAGGTCAATGCCGTCCTCCTCCAGTGCCATGCTTTGACAAGTTCACTCCCCTTAATGCAAGTGTGTCTGTCATCCTCACCGACAACTGCCGAACCCTCAAAGAAGAACTTGAATGTTGGATTCGGCAGGGCTATCTCTCTCAATTTTCCCAACAAAATAACAACGCTGAAACCCCTCCGGCACAGGGGCCTAATAAGCGTCAAGAGAATCCCATCGAATCCCAAGACTCAGAACACATGGTCATTCTCCACCCCATTCACGAAGGTCAGATGGGAGGAGATTCCAACTCCTCCTACAAGCCTTCGTTAGGAAAGTCAACTCAGTACACAGCAACCTGCCAGCCAAGAGGCTAAGTGTCCCTGTTTCATTTTCAGATAAAGATCTATAGGGCATCAAGACGCCTCACCGTGATGCACTGGTCATAAAGTAGTGCATGGTAAATTATGAGGTTTGCTGCATCCTTGTAGACAATGACATCTATGTAAACATCCACTTCATGGACACATTCGACGCTCCCAAGCTCTCCGGAAACTCGCTCAAGACAACCGGTTATACACTCCACGGATTCTCAGGCTCACCCGTTCAAGTCGAAGGAATCATCACACTCGATGTGACAACAGGAAAGCCCCCCGCAACACGAACAAAGGCATTAGACTTTATAGTAGTCAACATCTAAGCTGCATACAAATGCTATATTTTGTCGCCAGGGCCTAGCAGATTTTCATGTAGTCACCTCTACATTCCTCATGAAAATGAAGTTCCCCACATCAGCAGGCATATGCCAAGTTGTAGGGAACCAAGCGGCAGCACGAGCATGCTACACTACCACAATGGGGGGCTCGATTCTGCTACTTGATGCCATCGAACTACCGCCGGAAAGGAGCAACATAAAATCTGAGTCCGTGGATGAATTTGAAGAGATCTGTTTTGTCTCAAGAGAATCAGACAAAGTGTTTTCATGTAAGCAAGACCCTTTATCTCCAACTCAAAGAACAACTCATTACCTACATAAGAAAGAAGCAAGACTAATTTGCGTGGACCACAGCTGATATGCCAGGAATTTTTGGAGATCTGATCATGCACCACCTTAGCGAGAGCCTAGATGCCAAGCCCGTCCAACAAAGGTGCAGCAAGTTTGCTCCCGAATGGTTACAAGCAGGCAAAGAAGAAATCGACAAACTCCTAGTCGCATGCTTCATCCAAGAAGTTAGCTACCCTGAGTGTCTAGCAAATATGGTGATGGTTAAGAAAGATAATGGTAAATGAAGAATGTGCATAGACTTTACTGATCTCAATAAGGCATGTACGAAATATCCATCCCTCTCCTAAGAATAACCTCACTGATCGACGCCACATCCGGGCATGAACTCCTAACTTTCATGGATGCCTTCTCTGGGTATAATCTGTAATACCCCATATTTCGGACCCGACATAATCAAATTCAAATGTTTACTCCAGACACCCTGAAGACATCTTTCATAACATATCTTGGCCTCTATTTCTATCGAGTCATACCTTTTGGCCTAAAAAACGTCGGCATTACCAATCAACATCTCGTAAATACGTTCTTTAAAATCCAAATTGGCAAGAATATGGAGGTGTACATATATGACATGTTAGTCACAAGTCTTCGGAAAGAAGACCATGTGACTGATCTCCAAGAAGCGTTTGAAGAATTGTGCATGCATAACGTACGATTGAATCCCTCAAGTGTGCCTTCGGGATCTCCTCTGGTAAGTTCTCGAGATTCATGGTTAGTCAGAGGGGAATCGAAGCCAATCCCGAAAAGATCCAAGCAATTCGCAACATGTCTCATCCATCCACTGTTAAGGAAGTGGGAAACTCATCGGGCGCTTAGCCGCTATCGGTCGATTCCTCTTTAAGTCTAGTGAGAAATGCCAGATGTATTTCAAAGATCTACGAGGTGCAAAAGGTTTCGAGTGGGGAGAAGAACAAAAATTTCCTTCAAACAACTCAAAGCATACATCATCAATCCCCTGCTCCTAAGCAAGCCCGATCCAGGTGAAATCCTCTCTCTTTACCTGGCCACCTCAGACCAAAATGTCAGTGCCATCTTTGTTAGAGAAGAAAATAGGGTTCAAAAACTGATCTATTATGTGAGCAAGGTACTCCATGATGCTGAAATCCGCACACTAAGATGGAAAAGATGGCCTATGCATTGGTCACGGCTGCTCGTAAACTGCACCCCTATTTCCAGCGCATTCACTATGCGTCCTCGCTGACCAACCGCTCAAGTAAGTGCTCGTCAAACCTGAAAGCTCTGGAAGACTAATGAAGTGGCCCATCAAACTAAGTCAACATGACATCAGCTACCGTCCAAGAACGACCATCTAGGCCCTATCCTTGGCCAAATTCATTGTGGAAACCACTATTCTCAACTCCCCTGAGGTAGAAGAAAACCTCCAGCTCTGGAAGTTATATGTAGATGGGTCCTCTTGCCATGAAGAAAGTGGAGCTGGAATCATCTTACTCTAACCTGATAAGTTCACACTCCACTACTCCTTATGCCTCAACTTTGCTGCCTCCAATAATGAAGCCGAATACGAAGCACTAATCGCCGGTCTCCGGTTAGCATGTGAAGCAGGTGCCCAAAGAATCGAGATGTTTGGTGACTCTCAGTTAGTCGTCAATCAGGTCCATGGAGATTACGAAGCCAGAGATGGTCGTATGGCCAACTACTTGTCACATGTGAAGAAACTCATAAAGATGTTCAAAAGAAGCCGATGTCACTGGCATCCCTCGCGAGAAAAACGGGCAAGCAAATGTCCTCTCCAAGCTAGCTTCCTCATCTCTCGATGGGCTTGACCGTACGGTCCTCATTGAGGTCATTCTCAAGCCGAGCATCGAGGAGGAAGAGTTGGAGCTCATGACTGTCACCCCCCAAATGTTCGAAGAATATTGGATGAAACCCTTGATCGATTTCCTCGATAAGGGAATCCTCCCTGAAGACCGCAAAGAAGCAAGAAAGATTCGGACAAGGGCTGAAAGATACACTTTTGTGGAGGGACTCTTGTACAAATGATCATACACTCTAGTTGACGGCAGACCCTACTTGAGATGTCTCTCTCCTGAAGAAGCACAATATGCCATCAGAGAATATCGAGGAAAGAATCGGCAGTTGCCAATTAAGAGCTAGGTCCCTTGCACGCAAGATACTCATTCACTGGTATTATTGGTCCACACTTCTCAGTGATGCACATGAATACGTCTGCCAATGTGGCCCTTGTTTGAAGCACTCGGCCATTAAGCGAGGGCCCCAAGCAATCCTCGGTTCCATGTCAAGTCCTATCCCCTTCGCCATGTGGGGAATAGACTTGCTTGGACCATTTCCGCCAACAGCCAGACGAAGAACTTTCCTAGTAGTAGTCATCGACTACCTCAAAAAGTGGGCCGAGGCAGAGCCACTAGCAACTATCACCGAGCAGAAAATTCAGCAGTTCTTTTGGAAGAGTATTGTCTACAGGTTTGGGATTCCCCTCATACTTGTCTACGACAATGGTACACAGTTCACCGGAAAAGGATTTTGCCACTTCTGCACCGAGTGGGGGATCACTCAATGCTTTTTCTCTGTCTCACATCCCCAAACTAATGGCCAAGTTGCAAATCGTCAAATTCTAGATGGCCTTAAAAAGATGCTAGGCGAGGCTACAAGGGGATTGTGGGTCGAAGATTACCAAACATACTATGGTCCTATAGAATCACAAAGCGAACTCCAACTAGAGAATCGCCGTTCAACCTCGCCTATGGCTCGAAAGCACTCATCCCCCCTAGCCCCCCCCCCCCCCCCCCCCCCCCCCGCGTCTCCTCTCCTTCAATGAAGAAAAAACTTCAACAATCTTCGAGCCAATCTCTATATCGTTGAAGAGGTACGGAAAAAATTAGACATACAGAGGACCATTTTCCAACAAAGGTTTGAGAAGTTCTACGTTCGCCCCACTAATCTGAAAGAGGGGGGGTCTTGTCTTGCACAAACTCGAAATCTCTGACCTGCGAAGGAAGGGAGAGCTCACTCCCAAGTGATTCGCTTAGGGGCCTACCGACTTGAAGATCTAGAAAGGAAGAAGATACCAAGAACTTGGAATGCAGAGCACCTTTTGAAGTACAAGGGGGCGGCTAAAATGTCCTCTCTTAGTAGTAAACTTTCTTAACATGTAATAAAGGCCAGCCACTAGAGCAGCCACTTAGTTTATTTTTTCAATAAAGTTAGTCATTTATCTTTTCAAAGTTTTTGTAAAATTCTTTGGATGCAAACAATGAGTTAAACACCAAACTTGTACAGGAAAGCACAAAAAACTCATTAAAAGATCCTTATAAGATGAGTTTGGAGTCCATATCCGTGGCTCGGAGTTGCTTTAGCAACCTGCAATCAAGCACGTTCAGAGCTCAACTCGCCATTTGATCTTCTCCTGCAACTCTTTAAACACTTCAACAAAAAGTTCGGAGTCCATACCCATGGCTCGGAGTTGCTTTAGCAACCTACAATGAGGCACGTTCAGAGCTCAACTCGCCATTAGATCTGCTCCTGCAACCTTTTAAACTATTAAACAACAGATTCAGAATCCATACCCATGGCTCAGTTAGCAACCTGTAATCACACATGTTCAGAGCTCAACTTGCCATTCAACCTGTTCCCAAAACTTGTTAAAAACCCTTAAAAATGAATTATTGGTCCGTAATTGTGGATTGCACTTGCTCCCCCAAACCTGCAAATATGCAAGTTTGGAGCTCAACTCGCCACTCGAAGTGACTCACAATTCGTAGGAGGACCCATACAGCAAGTTCGGAGTCTAACTCTTCCCTAGAGTCACTCCTACAACTAGCTAAACACTTATATAGTAAGTTCGGAGTCCAACTCTTCCCTAGTAACTGCCCCTACAACTAGCTAGGTACTATATAGATAAGTTCCAACTTCGTCAACTGCTCTGCACACCGCTCGAGCTCCATCAACAACTCATCAACTTCATATAACAAATTATACAGCAAGGATCAAGCATATAAATGAGTTCTTCATTACACAAATAACAAGTTTCTCTACAATTGTGGAATTATCACAAATCTATGTCTTAGATCCAATATCACTACCAAAATTTACAAGTACAAAACTATAAGTTGTTACAATCGCTGAATTACAATGAGTCTGCAACTTCAAATAAAAGCATCACTGCAAAAGTTTGCCGCAACGTGAGCAACATAATAGTCTTGCAAGATGATCAATAGACCATCCTTTCGACTGCGTTGGTTAGGAATGTTCCTCCTAAGGGACACCAGCCTCCTTGCAGGCATTTTGATGGTTACCGCTTCTCCTGGGCCGCTTACTTTTTTGGCAGGAAGTGCCGATCCTGCGAACTAAGTCTGAGGACCATGACCCGATGCACACGACCCTTTATGGGTAAAAGCCAAACTTGACAACGCGGTTACCCTACTCTGAGCATCACCAGGATGAAGAGGGGATATTCGTGCAGTCGAGCCCACTCTTCTAACAGGGGTGCGGTGGCCCGTCCGCAATACGACATCATACAAAAATTCAAGACAAAAGCAACTAAAAAACATGGAGGATGAATCAAGCGTTCACCTACTTCGGCGGAGCTAAGGGCAATGAACCCCCAGCCACCTCCTTCCCTTTGATCTTCTTCCCCGAGCCACTCTTTGCGCCCCCTGCTGGAATGCCGCCCTCTTCTCCGTCCTCCTTGCATGCGTCCCCACCAAGAGCCTCTCCAGGATGGAGCATCATGTGGTACCCTTTTCCGGTGAAGCCGAAAACACGCTTTGCCCATGAGTGATAGCAGAGGCATAGGACTTATCAATCACACTCTGTAGCTTTGCCTTAGCCTTAGCCTCTACCTTGGCCTCTACAGCCTTCACAACCAATGCTGTCTCAGCCTATGCATTCTCCTACTTAAGCACAAGGTCGACTACCCTTCTTCTCTGATGCCTCAAGCTTGAGGCGTGATTCCTCTTCCCTCTTCGCCGACGGCTCCAACTCCTGGCATAACTCCTCCCCCTTCTTCTTCGATCCTTTAACTCCATCTTCAACCCCTTAACGACCGTCTTCTGGTCCCTCTCGGCACGAGGGACTTGCACCTTCAGATTCTTCTCCTCAGCAGCATAAAAGTTGACCAAGTGGCCGAAGTCACACTCCATCTAGAACAAGAAGGAAAATGTTCAAGACATTGTACTACAAATGGAAGATACGAAAATCAAACTTCAAACAATCACTAGACGTACTGTCATCTGTGCTCGGGGAATCTCTAAGAATGATCTCTCAGGTGGCTCCATCTTCAGCCTCTCCCGATCAGCTGGAGTAGGGTGGTGTCGAATTCCATCTAGGCAAGTGGCCGAGTTGCCGAGGAAGCTCTCCTGCTGCTTCATGCCCCAGTGAGGAACATTAATCATCCCCCGCTCATTGCTTAGAATCGCTACCGCCTGGGTAATTAAGGTGAGAGCCGTTGCACTCGCTACGATCGCCGCTAGAGCAGAATCCCTCTTCGCTTATAATCAAGAGGAGAGCTCATCGCTTATAATAGGGAGTCTGACCTGGCTGATCATATTGAGAGTTTTAAAACTCTCATGATGATTTATCAAGCGTCAGACATGCTTCTCTGCAAAACCTTCCATACCACGTTGAAGGGGACAGCAAGGGAGTGGTATTCCCGCCTATCTCTAAGCTCCATCTTCTCATTCAATTAGTTTGCAGAACTTTTCCTTACCGACTTCATTTGTAACCCCCATTTCCGATTATACAGATTTCCATTTCTTTTCTTTCTTTTCCTTGTATTCTTGTATTTCAATTTCCATATAAAGTCTTTCCTTTGCATTTAAATTCTTTTTGAATCTTCTACTGAAACCCATCCTAATATTTATTTAAAGCCCAAATTCATATTCCAGGCTATAATCTTGTTTTATCCTGTTTTATTTGTTTATTTAGAGCATCTGTAGTCGTTAAAGCCAAACTTTGGGTATTTGGCAAATAGAAAATAGCAAAAATAGCTTTGGTCTCTAGTCGTTGTTAGCCAAAATTTGGCTTTTTCGAAATCCAAATAGGACGGCCGGCAAATTATTTTCCGTCCGACGTTAAAAAAGAAATCCTAAAAAAATTAAACCCAAGGTCTGATAGTGACATTTAAACCCAAAAAAAAACCAAACAACTTACTTGCTGGATCCTATGGCAGCATATGATCCTTCGTTTGAGGAGTTTTTATTTTTTTAAAATGGAACGGACGGAAAATCACTTCCCGCCTGACCGTTTAATAATAATAATAATAATAATAATAATAATAATAATAATAATAATAATAATAATAATAATAATAATAATAATAATAAAGGGACGGGGAATAATCCCTCGTCCGAAGAGTACACGTGAAAAAAAATCTCTCCGACGAAAAATAATATCTCGTCCGATCTCTCCAACGAAAAATCATCTTTCGTTAGCTATATTTTGGTAATTGCCATTTCATCTGCAAAATATAGCCGACTACTGTAGCACCAAAACGCAATTTTTGTGTATTTGGCCAACACCTAGAGCACCTTTTTTGCCAAAATGGCCGACAACTACAGATGCTCTTAGAAGTCCAAACCAAGTCTTGTTTCCCTCATCTTATAATATTAATTTGATTTATTTGAAGCCCAATTTTAGTCCATACTATCATATTATTTTATTGATTATTTTAATTTCATGTGAAGCCAAATTCTTCAGCCCAACAACATTATTATCCTTGTTTATCAATGTAAGCCCAACTATTAAACCCAAACCCGCACTGGTATACCCAAACCAGTTAACCCAACTTAAACCCACTAGCACAATTTCTCCAGATCTCTCCAACTCCCCCACATGTTCACCACAAATCACTTTCTCCTATAACTGCACTGCCCACACCCCCTCCTTAATCTCCTCCATTATTTCAATAACTATCCATTAATTCCTCACTCTCCTTAACTACCTCATTATTATATTGTAACATTATTATATTAAAAACTCTCCCCCACACTCTCTCTCTCCCCGACTCTCTCTCCCCCTCTCTCCTCCTCCGTTTCTTCCTAAACCGGAACCCAACCTGCCATTGCTTCTCCACCTCCTCACCGCTCCTCTTCGCCCACAGCCACCACCTTCCCTCGACCCCCTGCATCCCCTCGTCGACCAAACCGTCGCACACCCAGGAAAATTGTAGCACACCCAGAAATTTTTTCCTTCAATTGAGTACATAAACATAATATAATATAGGAAAATGCGAAAATCATAATATAAATCCAAACCTTTTGGATTGATAAGATGATGGGCACAAGATGTCACAACTCTATGCTTAAACTTTAGGTACTCTTACCTGCACAACACAATCTGTAGGTTCGTCAGCGTGTGAGGCTGACGGTAAGAATCACAACAGCTTTAACTAACTCAAAAAATAGCATACAACATACATAGCATAATAGAAATAAAACTGGAATCAATAAATGTAAACAGGAAATAGACAAATATACGATGTCAAATGAATGTGTGTATAAACAATTGATTAAAACATTAAACATATATTTATCATGAAAAAATGCACAAACCAAATATTCTCTTTTAAAGCACGCTTGTTTGGAATGATATGCCGTCCATACAACATAGTTTCCGAATGCAAGATGCTAGCATTTCTTCTCATTTTAGGGTTCATTTCCTCGTTTATGCAATACCTAAACCCAATGATTGTACTCCAACGCGTAATCACGTGTGAGTCGAACCCCAGAATATTGGACCTTACCGGCATACCCCTAGCCCACACATCGTGGATTTATCGGACGTATCCTTAGCCACGAACCCTAGCAAGTCGATCTCCCATAACTACGGACTTAGCAGGCATACCCCTAGCCCAACACTTGTGGATTTACCGGGCGTATCCGCCGTCCCGAACATTCCTAGGAATCGCAAGATCTTTACCGACCTTTTCTCGAACAGGAGAGGACTACCCCTAGCCCACATTCAGTGGATTTTCAGGGCGTATTCTAAGTTCTCGAACCCCTAGGAACCGCAAGTTCTTTACCGGACATGTTCGTCATTGTTTCTGTCATATCTTCTTTTAGCGTAAAAGTATTTATTTAATTAATGCAAGATTTTAGTTCAAAATGATGCCAAATAAAATATAGACTAAATGATCCCTATTTCGAACTTTACATTTCACATAAAAACTGGAATCTTGTTCATACTGACCCTATTCCACTCCTCCCTTGGAGGTCTCAAATTCTTGCCGGACTCGAGCATCACTAAGTCACAATCATTCTCAATCCCAAATAGAATCCATTATTTAAATATTCAACTGTCTTTGGACAACAACCCAATTAAATATGTCTAAAACCATTTGAACGACAGTAGTTTCAGAATCCAAAAATCGCAGCTCTCGCTACTTTTAAAAATCACAGAAAATCCCACACTTCTTGAAAATTGGATTTCTTAGAAAATAAGTATGACATTCAGTCAAAATTTATGAAATAAATTCTATTTCATTTCTAAACCAGTAATGTATTTAGATTTTGTTAAAATACCAAACGAAATCCAAAAATTATGAAATTTTGAGGGGATGTTATATACACATATGTGATACACAATACAAAGTTTCTGTCTCATAACCCATGTATTTAAAAAGAAACGATTTTTTGAAGTGAGATCAAATTCCGGACAGAATTATAATAACATTTTAAAGATAATTATATCATAATCTCACCAATTAATTAACCACAATTAACACCCATAATCAAACAACATTCATACACAATCTAAGCACGATTACTCAATTTATTATCTAGCATGCACACATTCTTTAATAAAAAGAGTTGGTTAAAGTTGTTACCCACTTTTTATCGTTTCCAGTTTTGATCGATTCTACGATCAATTTGAAGACGACAGCAACATGAACAACAACAATGGCTCTACGGGCCGCAACTGTTCGTCAAATTCGGGAAGCGAACGAAGTGAAAATTGTATTTATATATATATATATATATATATATATATATATATATATATATATATATATATATATACTAGATTTTCCCGTGGCCACATGCCTACGACACGTCTTTAGAACGATACAGCATATAAAAGTCTTGTAAACAGTAAATCAACAATTATGTAGCTGAAATTTGAATAGTATGAAAATAATTAGTTGTAAATAAAAATCCATGTTTCCCTTAGTATATGGTGAAAATAATTATAAATTGGGGTATAAAAATCCATGTTTCCACTGAATGATTTGAATGATTTTTTACCATTTAAACACTGTAACATTAGACAATTGATTACAGCTCATTAGCAAGAACTTTTTCAGTCACGCCAAGTGATAGGTCTTGGGTTAGAAACTCTCCATTTACAGTGGCAGTGGGAATTTTTAACCAAAATATGTTGGTTTAGGTGGTTGCCCCTGGATCTGTTCGAAAAATGGTAACATAACGTATAGTTACTTAGACCATATTTCCTTTTTCTTTTAGAACTAGTTGAGCCTGATAGACTGATGTGAACCACAGGTAAGTCACAGATGTATATACAACCTAAACTCAAGGTTAGAAATTACACTAACCAGCACCATACATAGGCATATTTAAAGAAACCAAGTATATGCATGACTCATACATATACATAAGATTTCCTGTGAACGAAAAATTAATCTAGAAAAACTAAATAATAACGAATTTTGCATCAAAAAAAACAAAACTATTACATACCACTTCTCACTTTTAGAACCTAGCTAGTACTATAAGGACTACAGTTGGGATGAAGAGTGTTAATTTGCATTGACCTTGGACATACTCAAACAATCTCAATGTTTTCGGAAATAACCCTCCATAATGAATTAGTATCTCTTCAAGGTTATTTAAATTACTACTACGTATCAGATTACCTACTTTTATAACGATTCTATATGATTACTGAAACAGGTTTAAAAACTTCATGAAATTCACCAAAGAAACAAAATCCGGTCAATTCCAACAAAAAATAAAATAAAAAGTAAAGGAGGATATTGTTAATAGTAAATTGCAGAACCTCAAACTTGTCATCTTCACAAAAATTCATCGGTCCTCCATGAGCATCACCAGAATTTGATCTGACATTTAGATCCTACACAAGTTAAAAAAGTATAGTTATAATAAAATGACACCATTTTTTTTTTAAAATGGTAAACGGGGAAGTTACAATAACGGAAGGTAGTACATTAATCAGTCGGAGAGAAAGCAAACAGCTAAGAGGCTAAGTTGCATATGAAAAGGTATCCCCTTTAAACAAAGAAAGAGTCTTAAGTTTAAAATAAATAATTTGTATTACATAGATACAACACCATTCCTAAGAAGTAGACTAATGTGCAACAACTACTCAGTGTTACTAATCCGTAAGCCTACAACAAATCACATTGCAGCAATGGGAGGAAGCAATATGCGAGTCAACTTCACATAACTTCATCATCAAACCATCCGATAGCAAAGACTACTATCCATGCTCGCATCATGAACTCATTGAAATCTCAAGTTATAATGATTAAAATCCTAGAATATAAATTGTTCAAGTACCAACCTGTGAATCAATAAGATCAAGTGAAAAAGCTAATAATTCAAGATCACTCTCTAATAAGTTTGAGTCTGCAAAACAAAATAGTCGATGATTGCGGATATTTGTACAGTGCCCTATTAAACTGCATCGAGAATACTGGAATATCTACACAACCTCCAGCCAGCGTCGTTTTTAGATCATCAATTTTGGCAACTATTTTCATATTCTCCTCCTCCGCTGAGCTTATCTCCTTGTTCAATTGCTCCACGTACGCATCTGCAGCAATCAATACATTAGGCTTAAGCAATTTTCTCAAACAGATGGTATGCATTATTACATCATAAACAATAAAGATTGCAACAGTAATTTAAGGTGAGAGTTTACCGAAATCTTCGAGTGCTAAGGCTGCGATATTCGACTCCTCCAACTCCATCACTCTAATTACCCCCTGAATTACAAAGATCGAAAACATGATTAATTCGAAAAGGAATGAGAAAAATTAGGGGAATTAGTTACCTCGAAATCGGAAGCGCATTCTTGAATCTGATCGGCGATAGAGGACCCCGAAGAATGATCGGATGAATCTGATGAGATCTTCTTTAATCGACTGCGAAGACAATAGAGAGTTATATTGGAGAAGAGAAGATTGATGCGTTAGGTTAAGGAGGTGTTAGAAATTGACCTCCAGATTGTTTGTAAGTCTGGCGTCTCTGAGGTGTCGTTCATCGGAGTTAGGGTTTCCGCCATTGTTAGCACTCTGATTGCAAACAGGAAGGAGATCGTGGCTATCGAGAACGAAAGGGAGAAGTAGGGGGTGCTGTGTGGTGACAGGATCGAGAACGGAGCATGGGGCGCTGTTGATGAGAGCGGAAGGGAGGAGCAGGGGGTTTGCGGCATCGAGGTTGGCTTGGCGGTCGGCGATCGAAATAGGGAGGGGGTTGGCGCTGGGGGGGTCGCGACTGGAGGTGGGGGGCAAGGAGAGCGGGAAGAGAGAAGGGTCACGACTGGAGGTGGATGTGGGGGGGGCGGGGAGAGTGGGTAAGATGAACAGGATCGATGAGAGAGAGAGAGAGAGGGGGGGGGGGAGGGAGGGAGACAGTGAGAGAGAGAGAGAGACTGAGTGAGCGGGAAAGAAAGAGAGAGACAGTGAGAAAGAGAGAGAGGGGGGGGGGTATTTTGGAAAAAAGAGAGAGAGTGTGTGTGGGTTTTGAATTTGTGGGGTTTAAAATTTTGGGCGGGAAAATATATTTTGTAAGAATCAATCTAGGCCATTGATTTTGGGGGAGATTGAAGGAGAGCCACTTGATAGATTTCTTTGTAATTTATTATATATATATATATATATATATATATATAAAGAGCATAGTAGGAGAGAGAGACAGAAAAATAGCTAGAGAGAGAATGACTGAAAGAGAGAGACTGACGGAGAGAGAGAGATAGAGAGCAAGAGAAAGAAACAGAGAGAGAGAGAGAGACTGAGAAAGAGAACAAAAGTGAGAGAGACAGAGACATACAGTGGCGATGGAGTTGGCGATCAAAAGCTGCGGTGAGCTCAGCGATGGGGTGAGGCAGCGGCAAAGTAGGTTCGCGGCGATGGTGCTTGGAGGACGACGGTGAGGAGGGGAGCTTCGGTGGGAGGCAGAGGCAGAGGGTGTGAGGGGGAGTAGCAAGGAGTTGAGCTCAGGAGGTGAGCTCGGTGACGGTGGAGGTGAGCACTACGACGATGGAGAGCTCGGCGAGTTTCAGAATGTTCGGGGGTGGTGGTCGGGTGCTGCAAGGTGGAGATAAGGAGCAGCATTGCGGCGGCAATGGTGGTTGCGAGGAGATGAGCTCAGCGATGGTGGCGAGCGATGGAGCTTGAGGAAGGGATGCTGATGGTGGTGTGTAGCAGTGAGGAGGTGGTCGGGGTTGGAGGCAGTGAGCGACGAGGGCGATTGGAGGTGGAGCTGAGCACGGGGTTGACGATGGTGATGGTAATATTACGGATATTATCCGTAATGGTACAAAATACACGTGTGGGACAAAATTGTCATAGTTCAATTTTGCGGGGTGTTACACTCGACAACCGAATTCACATCGCCTTATTGCCCATTGCCGCTACTACACCTCCCCTTGCTCGCTGCCTCTGACGAAAGCACCCCGGAGTCACTGTCGTGCACCATCGCTGCCGACGATCACCCCCGTAGTCCCATCGACTGCTATTCCGTCTCTTGTTGTGGTTGCTGCCTGAGGCTCCGCGGTGTGTTGCCTCCGCCTCTCGTTGTTGTTGCCGATGTTCTCTTGCGGTTATCACCGTTGTCTCGCTGTGTTGTTGCTGCCTCTTACTGCTGTTGCTGCGTGCTGCCGTCTTTACTGTGTTGTTATCGCAGTCTTTCCTCGTCGTCTCTGGTGATTGTTGTCGCTGTTGCCGTTGAGAATCTTCCTTTCCGTGGATTCATTCACATTTGGAATCGTCACGTGTTAAGGCAAGCATCTCTTGTACACTCTTTTTAGTCCGTGTAAGCATTTTCTTTGAAATCCGGCAAGTAGTTATTCATTTGAATATCATATTTAATTGAATTACATTATTGATTCATTATTTTCTCGATAATACCATGTTATTGATTCATATTCATCTTATCATGCCATTATTATCGATATAAATCTTGAACCGTAAATTTATTGCATTTTTGAACAATCAAATAAGCTGCCCTGCCGTTTGCTCGAGTTTGTACTGAGGTTTCGACCCAGTTCCTGACATCGAAGCTTAGAACTTTGTACATAGAAATTTTAGCACACTGAGTCTTGAATCCAAAACATCTTACGGATTCTCAATCCCATTTATAGATTATAAGTTATCACTATTTTAGTACTGGCATGTTATAATTTCTAGAACCGAGACTGTGCACGAAACCCGTAAAGAATTGATTGATCGACCTAGCTTCTGTAACTATAATGTATCGTGTGAATGTGCATTGGAACCAGCAGATATTTGAGTCAGAATCGGATTTGCATTCCCGTAGCAGCGGGAAAGTGAATTTGAATACCAATAGGTGATGATGTCCATAACTTGCATTGTTATGTTTTTGCATATAAACCCGTATTTTTCATATTTAACAAATTGAACCATGTATATTTCATGTATTGTATCGCCTTGATATCTTCTTGACACCGTATTAATACTACTGGTCTTATCAATTGTACCCGTTACATAAATCTTGATACTATCATTCACATTGATCATATTGATTACATGTTCATAAATTAATAATAAATCGGGGTATAAGGAACGACTTGGTAGTGAACGATCAATGAATGTACTCGGATGAGGGGCTCGTGTTTCCCTATCTTGTTATCTTGTTATCTTGTGGAAAAATGCTTCTTATGAATTGTGGATGGTGGACTTGTTATTGATATCGTGCCGAGTACATGATCTGTAGAGTTCACCACTATAATGTAAACGTTCACTGCTTTTATGCATTGAACCTGTGGTATGGGATACAGTATTACGTGCATTAGATAGGTTAATAAAAGATTAATAGACCTAAAGAACATCGACTATTGATTATTGTTTTTTTATTATTGTTCATAAACTATTGATTATTATTTATTGATTATTGTTCATCGACTATTGATTATTGATTATTGAGTATTGTTTATCAACTATTATTTATCAGTCATTGACTATCAAATATTGTTCTTGTTATTGACTATTGTGTATTGATTATTGACTATTATTTATCGATCATAGTACCAATGATTATTAACTTTTGATCTTGTTATTGTTTATCATTTATTGACTATGATATCATTCCAATTTCTTGTTCTTTTTATATAGTCTTTTATTTCTTTTGCTGCTTGCTAATACTTGTCGCCTGAAGCTTGCTCTAACGGGTACTCTCCATCTTTCTTTTGAGTTATTGTTTATACAGGTACAAATGACGAGATAATGAAGCACTTGATGTACTGCTATTGCATTATATATTTCGGCATACTTTAAGTTATTGAATCTCAGATATTGGTTATTGTATTGCATTCTTGTTCCTGTGATCATTATTGTATTGTTGAGCTTACTGGTATTGTACAACTTATGGATGATATGAGTTGGCATACTTATATCATTTGCTGGGCCTCAGTTACGTGTCTGTATTTCCGTATAACGAGAAGCGGGGTGTGACATGTTTTTTAGTGGTATCAGATCCAGGTTAGACTCTAACCATGTTGGAGTTTAGCCAGGTTAGCTCAATAATGTACACACCGCATTGATCACATGAACATGTAATAACCAACTTGAATCTGGATACTTACCCTATTCGATCCACTTTTGATCCTCTATATTCAATTCTTTCATTCATTGTTTCCTTCCGTCTCTTACAGCCGTCTTCATTGATTGATTCCTTATTGATTATAAATCCAATCTTTCCGTGCCCATATTCTTTTGGTTTCGGTGCTATCCATCCTTTTTATTTCTGCTTGTCTCGTCGATTCTTTCATATTTCAGTTCTTGTGTCGTTCATCTCTTTCTGTGCCATGCATTCATCTTCATTTATTGATTTATTATTGAGTATCATATTAGTTATTTCTTCTCTACCATGTTCTCCCTAAATTCCGCTGCCACCATTCTGTTATTCTCGCTCGATTCGTCGATCGGCTACACGTGATCTACGACATGTCAGCGGCTTGGATCATCACCATGAGAGGAAGTGTTGTTGTTTTCTCCAAGGTATGCACCCAGAGTCTCAGGATCCCAGGAAGTGTTTGGAATCCCAAGTCACTAGGAGTCCAAATTTCATGCTAGAAATACGCCGTTTGGACGTGCCAAGGATATGGAGAACCACGAAGAAAATTGCCGAGTTAATGGACGCTGATGATGAAGTCTTCTCGATCAGAGTGGCGTAGTGGAACCGTGGTGAGCCCATAACCCACATGTCCCGGGATTGTCATGTTGCTTCTCCTTTTTTTGCATTGCTTGCTTCCCCCTATCCCTTGCATTCATCCTCATCCATCGACTCATTGTTTGGTTTAATTCTTCCATATCCATTATCTCTTCGACTCCAGTTCTACTGACTCCTTCATCTTCTTGCTTCGTTATCTCACAAGACTTGTACTGTTTCTTCTTCTTCTGATATCATTTACCTTCTCCCCATACATTTCCATTCGCCATCATTCCTCGATTCATTATTTGACATCATTTTTATCCATGTTCTTTCTTATTCTGGTGTTACCACCACTTCGTTCCCTCCCTCTAATTCCCTGCTTCTTTATCTTTTAAGCTCTGCTTTGGTTAAATCCTATGCACCTCCTAAGAAAATTTCGATAACGAAATTTTATTGTAAAGTGGGTAGGATTGTAATCCCTGTTTCCGTTTATACGGATTTCCATTTCTTTTCTTTCTTTTCCTTATATTCTTGTATTTCAATTTCTGTATGAAGTCTTTCCTTTGCATTTCAATTATTTTTGAATCTCCTACTGAAACCCATCCTAATATTTATTTCAAGCCCAAATTCATATTCCAGACTATAATCTTGTTTTCTATTCTTTTATTCATTTATTTAGAAGCTCAAATCAAGTCTTGTTTCCCTCATCTTATAAATATTATTTTGATTTATTTGAAGCCCGATTTTAGTCCATACTATCGTATTATTTTATTGATTATTTTAATTTCATGTGAAGCCCAATTCTTCAGCCCAACAACATTATTATCCTTGTTTATTAATGTAAGCCCAACTATTAAAGCCAAACCCGCATTGGTGTACCCAAACATGTTAACCCAACTTAAACCCACTAGCACAATTTTCCCCAGATCTCTCCAACTCCCCCTCACATTCACCACAAATCACACTTTCCTATAACTGCACAGCCCACACCCCCTCCTTAATCTCCTCCATTATTTCATTAACTACTCATTAATCCCTCACTCTCCTTAACTACCCCATTATTATATTATAACATTTTTATATTAAAAACTCTCTTCGACTATCTCTCTCCCTCTCTCCTCCTTTGTTTCTTCCAAAACCATAACCCACCCCTCCTATGCTTCTCCACCTCCTCGCCGCTCCTCCTATTCTCCTAAAGCCACCACCTTCCCTCGAACCCCCGCATCCCCTCGTCGACCGAACTGTCGCTCCATCATCCTCTCTACCATCGTCGTCTCCATACTCGACCTATAGTAGCAAGCACCTACCCTCGCCATTGCCACCTCGACTACCTCGCTGTCCCTGACTGCACACCCCGCACCCCCACTACCATCGACCGTCGTAGCTCCACTGTTGCTGCCCTCGACACACCTCTAGTCCTCGTCTTCACTGCCTTTCCCCTTAGCCGCATGCCGAACCCCTTCCTTACTGCAACCGCGCCGTTGTCACCTTCCCTCCATCCTACTGCAACCAAGTGCCACCACAGAATCTCCACCTCGTCGCTCCTCCTCGTTGTCGTCGTACCCCCGACCTCCTCTTTCGAATGTGTGACCGCCAATAGCCAACCACCGGTCAAACTCCTCCTCTCCTTCTTCCTTGCTGCACCCTGACCAACTCGACAGCCACTCATCTTCCGGAGCTCCTCTTCCACCACAGAAACACCGCCGTCCCTCGCTGCCACCTCCACTACACCTCCTACATGGCCCTCCCGAGTTGCCTCGACAATCGAATTCACCTCGCCTTGTTGCCCATTGCCGCTGCTACACCTCCCCTTGCTCGCTGCCTCCGACGACAGCACCTTGGAGTCACTGTCGTGCACCATCGCTGTCGACGATCACCCCTGCAGTCCCCATTGACTACTATTCCAACTCTTACTGTGGTTGCTGCCCAAGGCACCGTGGTGTGTTGCCACCGCCTCTCGCTGTTATTGCCGCTGTTCTCTTGCGGTCATCACCATTGTCTCGCTGTGTTGTTGCTGCCTCTTGCCACTATTTCTGCGTGCTGCCGTCTATACTGTGTGTTGTTTTCGTAGTCGTTCGTCATCGTCTCTTGCGGTCGTACTTGTGATTGTTGCCGCCGTTGCCGTTAAGAATCTTTCTTTCTGTGGATTCATTCACATTCAGAATCGTCATGTGTTAAGGCAAGCATCTCTTGTACACTCTTTTTATTCCGTGCAATCATTTTCTTTGAAATTCGGCAAGTAGTTATTCATTTGAATATCGTATTTAATTGAATTCCATTATTGATTCATTATTTTCTCGATAGTACAATGTTATTGATTCATAGTCGTCTTATCGTGCCATTGTTATCGATATAAATATTGAACCGTAAATTTATCGCATTATTGAACATTCAAATATGTTGTCCTGTTAATTTCTTGAGTTTGTACTGAGGTTTCGACCCAGTTCCTGACATCGAAGCTTAGAACTTTGTACATTAAAATTGTTGCACACTGAGTCTTGAATCCGGAACATCTTACGGATTCTCAATCTGATTTATAGATTGTAACTTATCACTGTTTTAGTACTGGCAAGTTATAATTTCCAGAACCGAGACTGTGCACAAAACACGTAAAGAATTGATTGATCGATCTAGCTTCTGTAACTATAATGTATTGTGTGAATGTGCGTTGGAACCGACAAAGATTCTACTTTGACGGAAATGGATTTGCATTCTCGTAGCAGCGGGAAAGTTAATTTGAAACCAATAGGTGATGCTGTCCATAACTTGCATTGTTATGTTTTTTGCATATAAACCCATATTTTTCATATTTAACGAATTGAACCATGTATATTTCATGTATTGTACAGCCTTGATAACTTCTTAAAACTGTATTAATATTACCGGTCTCATCGATTGTACCTGTTGCATAATTCTTGATCTTTATCGTTCTCATTGATCGTATTGATTACATGTTCATAACTAATTGTTAATAAATTAATAATAGGCCGGGGTATAAGGATCGACTCGGTAGTGAACGATCAGTGACTGTACTCGGACGAGGGGCCCGTGTTTCCCTATTTTGTTATATTGTTATCTAATTATCTTGTTATCTTGTTATCCTGTGGATAAAGGCTTGTTATGGATCGTGGATGGTGGACTTGTTATTGTTATCGTGCCAAATACATAATCTGTACAGTTTACCACTATAGTCTAAACGTTCACTACTTTTATGCACCGAACCTGTGGTATGGGACACAGTATTACGTGCATTAGATAGGTTAATAAAACATTGATATACCTAAAGAACATTGACTATTGATTATTGTTTATTGATTATTGTTCATCGGCTATTGATTATTGTTTATTGATTATTGTTCATCGACTATTGATTATTGATTATTGTTTATTGACTATTATTTATCGGTCATTGACTATCGAATACTGTTCTTGTTATTGACTATTCTGTATTGATTATTGACTATTATTTATCGACCATCGTACCATTGATTATTGACTTTTGATCTTGTTATCGTTTATCATTTATTGACTCTGATATTGTTCCAATTTCTTGTTATTTTTATATAGTCCTTTATTTGTTTCGCTGCTTGCTATTACTTGTCGTCCGAAGCTTGCTCTAACGGGTACTCTCTATCTTTTTCTTTTGAGTTATTGTTTATACAGGTATTATGATGAGATGCTGAAGCACTTGACGTACATCTATTGCATTGTGAATTCTTGGCATCCTGTAAATTTTTGTATCTCAGATATTGGTTATTGTATTATGATGTGAATATTTGCAAGTGTACAAACTCGCAACAAGTAGTATAGTTAAGTGAATAGAGTGTCGAACCCACAAGGACTAATTATTTTATTGAGTACCGAAATTACTAGATGAATCACTATTTGGAAAATCGAAATTGATAAAGAAGACAACTAAATTAAACTAATCTAAAGAATTAACTAAATTAAATTAAAGGAGCGTAGTCTGAAAATTGTGATTTGTTAATGGTAAAATTGATTCTAGGGCTTTTGACTTCACCTAGTTCATCCTGCACAATTTATAAGTCCATATGAATACAAAGATTATTTTTCCAAGTTGTAGACCGAAATCCCCTAAGTATTCAATGTTTTCTCTCGAACAACACCAAAAATATCTCCAACTAACAGTTTGTCATAGTTCATGCACAAATTTAATTAATTGAATATTCATTAAGAACTATGGATTTCTTAACGGTCACATTAACAGCAGTTCGCTCTTATAACGGTGTTTAATTTTTATTAATCACAAATTACCAGTTTGGTCACTTTATGATTTAATAGATCATACGAATGTCTATCCACCAATTGTACGCATTAAGAATAAAAATCAACACACAACCATCAAAAAATATAAAAATAATATGAAATTAAAATTGTGTTCTCAAAACTAGGCTACATCGTAGCCCTAGAAAAATAAATATTTACTTCAAAATCAATTTGCAACTAACAAATACTGTCTTGGATTGCATGATACAAATTAGAGAGAGAAAAGAGATAAAAAGGACTGCTTTTTAAAAGAAATTACAAACAGAACAGCCTCGAACCGCGTTCCGAAAAGTAAAATCAGCAAATACAATCAATTCCTCTATCTTTCTGTCGTCTTGAAGTCTGGGCCAGACCCACCACGTCAGCACCTATCGTTTTCGAAGCCTAAGCCCAGCCACATCAGCCTGCGCCTCTTCTGTTTCCTCTCTGAGTGCGCGCCGCCCAACAGCTGACCTCACCACGTTAGCGCTGCCTCGGGAAACGCGCGCCTCAGACTCTGTCCCGTCTCTTTCCTCGTTGACGTCAGCCGCTTCAGACCTCGTTTTGTTTTTTTTCACGCCGCCCACGTCAAAGTGCTAATGTCCCTGTTTTATATATATATATATATATATATATATATAGTTTATTATTGAGTAGCCATCTCTTGGTGTCTTCGTTAAGCACTCCCTTTTCTCTCTCTTCTTGGTCTTGTATTTATAGGCAGAATTAGGGTTTTCTTTTGCAGAAAAACCCCCTCTTCTTCATTTATTTGCTTCCTTCCATAATTTGCTCTTTATTTCTTTCTTCTTTTTCTTCTCTTTCCTTTTCTTGAAAACACGTGCTGCATACACAAAATAAAATCAAAAATTAGGGTTTAAAAATAAAATTAATTAGTTTAAAATTAATTAAGCTAATTAAAAAACATATTAGCTTTTTTAAACCCTTTAAAAATTATTTATTGCACTTTTAGCTCAATTAGCAAATTAAGATTCAACAAAACAATAAAATAATAAATCAATAGGTTTGCTTTGTTTGTTGACTTTTTCCAAAAATCTTCACATTTTGCATCAAAAATCTTATTTCTTCAAAAATAATTAATTAATTGAAATCTTATAGAAATAAGATGAAATATTGCCAAGATAGACAACAACAAGCAATTTTAATGGGTAAATGAGTACAAATATTTGTATAAAAATTAGATACATCAAATACCCCCAAACTTAAAATTTTACTTGTCCTCGAGCAAAAAGTAAAATCATGAATAAGGGAATAATAATCAATAATAGGCTTAACTCATCACACTATGAGATCTCATCATGCAAGCATAAAAATTTCAATAAAAAATATAAACAATAGCAAATAAAGTAAAATCAACCATACTCATTTTCTCTAGTGCAATTATTTATTCATAATTCCAAACTCAATCATATTTTTCATGCAATTAATGTAATTATAGTATGTAACAACTCAATCTGTGATTATCTCTTCTCACTACTACAAACCGAGTAGCAAACTAGGGTTTTTTTTTTAAAGTTGTCACTTGCCTTTTGACCCGAATGCAAACATTTGTGATGAATTCACCCGGTTACTCAACAAATCACAAACTTAGAATGCTTGGCATACTCATATTTTAAGTTACCGTTTGACGTAAAAGTAAACATTGGTAATGAATACCCCTAGTTACTAAGCAACTGAAAACATTGGAGTAGATAGACTTTATTCATTTTTTTTTCTTTTTTTGTCTCTTCTCTAAGTTGTCACTTGCCTTTTGACGCGAATGCAAATATTTGTGATGAATTCACCCGGTTACTCAACAAATCACAAACTTAGAGTGCTTTGCATACTCATATTTCAAGTTGTCGTTTGACGTAAAAGTAAACATTGGTGATGAATACCCCTAGTTACTAAGCACCTCAAAACATTGGAGTAGATAGACTTTATTCATATTTTTTTCTCTCATTATTACTCTATTTACTTAAACTCAGTTTAGGACTGAATCAAAGGGGATAATCACAAGAAAAAGCATCACATTTGTCTTTTATGTATAATAGCATGACTCACACAATTTTGTAAGGAATTGTGAACTTCAATAATCCTAAAGTAAATAAGTAGGCTTACCCTTTCTTTATAAGAAATTTTCTATCCTAAAAAAAATCATTTCAATGCTTATCATAATAAAGAAATCAAAAGTGTAATGGTAAGCCTAATTGAAAATCATATTGTTTTGTTTTTCTTTTCAAAAATAAATAATAAATTTGTAAACCTTCACCCCAAACTTGAATATCACATTGTCCTCAATGGGAAAGGAAAAAAAAAACAAAAAGAATGCAAAAAGTTCAGAATTTCTTCCCTGATTCGTCTTAAAAATTCTGCACGCATGGCGTTCAGTATTTTTGCGATATCTAGAGTTGTAGATGTCCAAATGGGCTGATTTTTGTTTACTGGAAAGCTAAGACAATTGTCTACAATTTCTCTTCGAATCAGTTTTCCAGATTCTGACTCCATACTGCTCAAAAACAGCCATCAATATAGGTGTATAAAACAGCTCCTCCCGACAACTTTCAAGCTTATGCAATCCTACAAAATAAAATCAAAAATTATAATTATAATAAACTAAAATAAAACCAAATCTAAATGCAGCAAAAGAAAATATGGGTTGCCTCCCAAGAAGCGCTAAGTTTTAAGTCTTCAGCCAGACATGATAGGGAGATGGTTATGTAACGCCAAGATCTAACAACATCAAAACATCTTTTCTAATTCTTCTCTTCAGGTGCGGATCAGGTCCAAGCTCTAGTTTGAGGCGTTTACTTCGTGATGATGACGTCTTTGATTCCCCTACCTCTTTGAATTTTTTCTGAAAAAATGAATGAATAGATGGTGCAGCATCCGAATACATAACACATTCTGATTTTTTTTTTCAGATTCAAGACTTGCTAAATTTATTGGACATATTCGATTGGTGATTTTTCAAATTTAGGCTTATGTTTCTCGCCCATAATTAAATCAGTTTTACTTACTTGAATACATGACTGTTCTTCAGGAGGAAACTTTATGGAACATCCCAACAACAAGTTTAGAGTCCAACACTTGGTTCAGCGCCGCTTTAGTTGCTTACCAACAAGCAAGTGTGGAGTGGCTCACCATTCGGAATTACTCCTACAACTCGTTGAAACTCTCAAATAATAAGTTTGGAGTCCAACACTTGGTTCGATGTCACTTTAGTCGCCTGCAAATAAGCAAACGCAAAGTAGGTCACCATTTAGAATTGCTCCAACAACTTGTTGAACCGCTTAACAACTCCACAAGGGCGTAGCTCATCTGTTTAAGCCTCTGAGAGACGAAGATAATGCAGACCAGTTTCGTCCCCCGAGATGAATAAATCCTCAATCTATTTCTAAATAGATCTTGTAGGCCTCTGAGTCCTCATCGAAATTATAGGTCATACACCCCGATCGGAGCTGTACAGCTCCGGAATAGGCATAACACCATAGTAACGTCGGAAGCATGAGAGCATGCAGGTTTGGAGATCGAAGAAACCATTGGAATCCTCCCTAAAACACATCAAATCGCCGACAAGCAAGCTTAGAAGGTATCCCCTCCCCAAGACTGTCCTTATAGGTCACTCCAAGCGGCCACAAACAACTCATCAACTCAAGCTCGTCCATGGACCTTCCCCCACAACTAGTTCACCTTAAAGCATCAGGTACGACATCCTACTCTCTCCTCGAGTTGCCTCTACCAACTTGCTGGGTCCAGACACAAGGTCGGCACCAACTCACTCCTCGAGTTGCCTCTACAAGCTTGTTGGTTTCAAGCAACAAGTTTGGAGGTCAACTCCCTCCTTGGGTTGTTGGAAAATAATCTAAGCGGGCTCACATATGTGACTAAATGTATAATTGCTATTATAAAGTCTAACCCAAATTAAAGTGATCTAATCAAGATTAAGTAATGGGTTAAAAGCATATAATTTAAAGTGTGATATAACACGTATAGAGACCGTAAAGTGAATTTCTTATTTTGTGATAGGCAAAGTTGGAAATCAATAATTATCAATTAGGGTTATGGCCCCCCCTATATATACGCATCTTCTTATTCCATCTGTCATCCCATCAATAGAAGAACAGAGAAACGACATCTCATAGAAGTGCGTATCATATAGGAAGATCCAAACCCTCTGCGCAATCTCTATCAATGGCTTCAGGTTAGTGCTTCCGCTTTTAATGTTCTTCTTCTTTTAATTTAGCAAAGATCTACAATTTCATGATTTAGGATTTTATATTAAAGTACTTTTGCAACATGATTAAGATCTAGATTCATAGATACATGTTATTAGGTTGTTATTAATTTTTTATGCATGTTCTTAAGTGTATATAAAATTCCAACAATTGGTATCAGAGCCATCTTTGCTGAATTAATTGAAGAAATTTAGGATTTCTTGTTTAAGAAATTTAAGAAATTTAGGGTTTATTTTTCTTGGTGTTTGATCTTCCTACCTAAGAAATTCAATTAATAAATTTAACTGAAAGTGGAATTGGATCAGTAAACCGGATCCCATCTCAGGTTTCTGATTCTTTAAGTTGTAGATGTGGATCTCCATTTTGATAACATTTTTTTTAAAACTGTACATAAAGATTATTCACAGAGTTTATCAGGTTATATGGGTAATTATGCTTGGATGGGCCTACGGGTAATGTCTTCAGAAATGAACCATGGTGGTATGCTTTTTTGGCAGCATGTGGGGTCCTCATAGGGACCCACGGGAAGTTTAAGAAATAAATTAAAAATAAATAAATAAATATTACGGTTCTGATACATATATATTTTTGGTTAAGATTTTGATGTTGTTCAATTATCTGTTATGGTTTTAATTAATTTGATATTATCAAGTCAATAGATAGACATGGTTCAGTTATGGTTTTGTTATCATTTTAAATAGATATTATCTTGACATTATCCATCTACAAATAAAGTAAAATTACAAAAAATTAAGGAAAAGATAAAATTTTGGGAAACAATTAAAATTTAAATTTTGGTTTTGGTTTTTCTTATGAATGTCTAATATTTTTAATAGATCAATTGAAACAAAATGTTGCCAAAGTGACCTTTTTTGTGTAGATTAATTTATTTAAAATATCAAGATGATTGTGTGTTTGTAATTCATGCGTTTATTAACTGACCCAAAGGTAAGTTGATATTTGGCCGAATTTCATACACATCTGTGGTAATAAATATGTGACAATTATAAGGTATTCCATTTGAACAATGAGTCAGTCCAAAGAATGACTTACTATTTGACATGACTTATTGTCAATATTTGATTACTACAACAAGAGTACCGCTTACAGTTAATGTTACTGTCCAAAGACTTAATATTAACGTTGTGCCTGGTATCTTAAGATGGGATTAACCATTATTTGAATTTATTGTTTTATATGGATTCTCATGTGAGCTTATTCGTTTATTTTTGTTCTATATTCATCTAGTTTATCATCTACTGCCTCAATAACTGTTAACACCAATTCTATTCCCATGCTTAATGGGATAAATTTCAAGGAATGGAAAGGGATCTTACTGATAACTCTTGGCTGTATGGAATTAGACCATGCATTAAGGGAAAAACAACCTCCACCTCTCATTGCGGAAAGCACTCTTGATGATAAAAGAGATTTTGAGAGGTGGGATCGTTCAAATCGCATGAGTCTAATGATTATGAAACACAGCATTCCAGAAGCCTTTAGGGGCACAGAATCCGATAGGATTACTAAGGCCAAAGATTTTCTAGATCAAATTGAGAAACGTTTTGCTAAAAACAATAAGGTTGAAATGACTATGGTCTGTTCTGAAGTTAATTTATCTTCAGTACCTAGAAACACTTGGTGGATAGATTCTGGTGCTACTACTCACATAAGTGTTTCTATGCATGGTTGCCTGAGCTGCCGAAAGCCAAATGATGGTGAAAGATACATCTTTGTGGGCGATGGAAAATCGGTAGAAGTGGAAACATTTGGGCATTTTAGGTTGTTATTAGGAACTGGTTTTTATTTGGATTTAAAAGACACTTTTGTTATTCCGTCTTTTAGACGAAATTTAATTTCTGTTTCCTTGTTGGACAAATCTGGTTATTATTGTTCATTTGGAAACAATCAATTTAGTTTATCTTTAAATTCGAATGTTGATGGAACTGGTTACTTGAATGTTTATGACAACCTTTATTTGCTTGAAACAAATGCATCCTATAATGAAACCTTGCATGTAGAGTCACATGGTACTAAACGTAAATTAAATAAAGAAAATTCAGCGTCATTATGGCATAAGCGCTTAGGTCATATCTCAAAAGGTAGAGTTGAGCGTCTTGTGTCTGATGGCATTTTGGAGTCCCTGGATGTAACGCCCCGAATCCCAAATACACTGAATTCGAGATGTTCTACAAGATCTTTCCACTTCATTTAGTACAATTTTACAAGGAAATTTGAACTTTTCACTTTACATCAGAGTTTACATAAAACATTTCACTTTACATTGCACAGCGGAAGTAAAATTTACAACAATTAAATAAATGTACAACAACATTGTATAATCTTTAAGCATATGTTCCTCTTTAACCTTTAACATGTCATTTACCTGCATATGAGACTGTGGGTACGTCAGTTTATTCAACCGACGAACATTATACACGGCCATCCTCTCTATGCCGGAAATAGTATAACTTATTTTTCATATTTAGCAAACACAAACTTGTCACATATCAAACTAAAGGGACTACCCTATTGATGTCGTGTTGTGATTGTGCACTTAGTCCTTAATGCAATTATTTATATTAGATGACACTAATGCGTACTTGTTCGGATTCTATGCATCCCATACTACATAGGTCCGAGGGCAAGCCTCTTAATCGTTCTTCATCTTTGTAGGGTTCAATCCCTCGCCATGACTTAATCTACTACTGTAACTACGGTGAGTATCCTAGATGATCTATGAGTACAAGCACGTGTACAGAAAACCTGGAGGGGAATCCCACGCCATGCCTTGACTCGTCAAGCATGCATTCTATGTTAATTCAGCCTCCTTCATGGCACACGATCCTCTTGTAGTCACCAAACATCCCATAAGCGTGGCTAAAGTCCGATCATTACTGAGTTGTGCCCACGTCATGTCTTGACTCATCAAGCATGCATTCTGTGGCTCACACACCCGCATCGTAAACTCTAGTTCTCATACTCGTGTTTTCTCTCACTTTCATCACATCTTCACTATGCACTATTCTTAATTTAATAGAATCATGAATAAAATCAAAGCTCTAGAGTTAGCCTCTCCACTAAACCGGACTTATTCATGACCAACCTTGGTCTTTCATTTCAATATTTTATTTCATTTCTTTCCAAATGCCAGGGGAGACTTAGCTACTCTTTTGTTTCAATTCCAATTCACAATTTCTAAATTGAGCATTTCCAACTCATAAATTCATTTTCATAATCATAACAGATTTCTTTTTCTTATAGCACGATCTCTGAATTGTTCAATAGTCCATAATCATACATGGAATTATATACTCCATCAATTATCAACTGCACATTAAAATTCACATCACTACGAATATTCACATTTAATAACTTTCACACTATTCACATATGAGAATAATTCCCATCCATCACATAATATAATTTCTTACGTTAACCTTCCAATCTTATCCTTCATTTCAAGTTTTTTTTGCAAGTTATAATTTTCACACAAAAAAATATACATATAGAACCATAGTTCTATTTACACATTTTACTCTCAAATCATACTTTATTTCATGCAAATAATTTCCAGGTTATTTTTATAAAGTCCTACATATTTTTAGAAGAATAGTCATATTTTTCTCATAATTTTTTGATAACTAAAATACCCAAAAATATATTTTTTTCAATCTTTCCGAGGGCAAGATTCGAACCCAGCACCACAGAGAACACAGCCGAAGCACAGACCACTAGGCCGAAGGCTGCTGTCGTTAGAAGAAAGCGCTGAGAGCACTAAATGCTCTCGGCCGCTGTTCTTTCATTTCGTGTCAAAAAATACAAAAAGTATGATTCTAAGGGGATTCGAACCAGTGACTCACCGACCCACTGTAGCGATTAGGGTCATGCCGACCACTTGAGCTATACGCTCATGTTGTCGTAATTCCAACAGTAGTCTAGTTAAATCTATTCTCTTTGTTATTTAAAACATTTCGATGTTCAACGAATTCTCATTTAAATTTTCTTTTTATAGAATTTACTGTAAATTTCCAGATTGGCTATTCTCAACATAAATTATACTCCAGTATAATAAAGAATAATTTTTTTCAATAATTAATACATATTTTCATACAACTAATTCGAAATATGAACTATCACTACCACATTTTCTTTTCTTTTCGACATTTCTTAGAAATTAGCATTCTAATCTCTTTATCAACAAATTTCACTTTAATTCTCTGTCTTTAATCATTTACCCAACATACAAACTCATATTTTAAATTATTCATGCCCACATTAACACAAAAGATCTATTTAACACATGAAATAGCATTACCAATCTACTAACTTTTGTATGTAATTCTTGATGGTAATAAATGTGTTTTCTTCAATCAATCCATGATCCTAATCAATTCACATACAACTTAAATAATAGAATCACATACAAATTTGCATATCCACATTCAATCATTCAATAGGTTATTTTTCCTAATTAAGTGTACTCTTCTTAATCTTTTATTTGCTTCATTCATTCATTTCTAACATGCATTTCTAATTTGGAAATATGGAGAATTTACCCACCTTATTGGAGAGAAAAATACAACTAGCAACCTCCTAGACGAATGTCCTTGCAAACGAATGCTCCTCCTCCTTGTACCCCCGCGCACAAGCCTCCAAGCACACAACCGAGAGCTCCCCTTCTTGATGAAACCGGCCTTCTCTCCTCCTTGATAGAATGCAAGCACAATTTTCCCACACACTCTCAATCTTTTAACTCACAAAATAACTACTAGATAAAGTATTTTAGACTATAGATTTGGAGGAATTATTTAGCACAAGAATAACTAGCCATGGAGGGGGTATTTATACTAAAAATCAAGGAGAATGGATGGCTAAGATTGAAGTAGGAGTTAGGATTAAATGGTTGAGATTTAAGGGGGAGTTATACTAACCACCCATAATCAAGTAACCACCACACCATGATCCCACTCAAATTTTTGGGTTTCCCTCCAAAGAAGCAATCCGGCCAAGCATGGGGAGTGCACTTTGCACGTGTACGTGCAATGCACGTGCATGCATTTGCCTCCAAAAATTTGTACATTTTATTTTATATAAAAATAAACTTTAATTTTGTATTCTACATTACAAGTCATATTTAAAAATAAATTAACTCATGGGCTTTAGTTTATGGGCCAAAATAATTATTATAAAATAATAAATTAAATTAACTTTGGGCTTTTAAAAGAAAAGACTTTTTGTCTAATTGAAAGAAGGCTTTGTAAAAATAATTAAAAACACATATTTAAAAATCTATACTCATCATGATGAAAATATTTACCAAAAATATTGCACGTGCACACTACGTGCAAAATAAATAATTTTTTATAAATTGAAAAATCAGGGCATTACACTGGACTTCACAGACTTTGATATCTGTGTAGACTGCATAAAGGGAAAACAGACCAAAACTAAGAGATTAGGTGCCAATAGATCTTTAGGCGTCTTAGAATTGATTCATACAGATATTTATGGGCCATTCCCTACGGGATCTTGGAATGGTCAACAATATTTTATATCATTCATAGACGATTACTCACGTTATAGGTATCTATATCTCATTCATGAAAAATCACAGTCTGCGGACGTGTTCAAAGCATATAAAGCTGAAGTTAAGAATCAACTCAACAAAAGGATTAAAATTGTTAGATCTAATCGTGGTGGTGAGTACTATGGCAGATATGATGGCTCAGGTGAACAACGTCCAGGACCGTTTGCTAAATTCCTAGAGGAATGCGGTATTGTACCACAGTACACCATGCTAGGATCACCTAGCATGAATGGTGTTGCTGAAAGACGAAATGGTGTTGCTGAAAGACGAAACAGGATCTTCAAAATACTAAGGCCTGCCATCTTAACCAAGGGACTCGGCAACCTGAAGCTGTGATTCCAGTTGTTGGGATTGGGGCATCAACAAACGCCCTCTGGTCGCAGCGGAACTAATTAGAGCAATGAGGAAGTCGAAGTAGACAAGGAGAATATATTAAGCAAGCAAGTAGATCTACCAAACTAACACAAACACAACAACAATGACTTATCTCGGTTAGCTTTTGCTTAATCCGGAGGGAAATATAGGGAGATCTGATATTCAACTAGAGGATATTACAAGGTGTTACTGATTCACTTGACACAAGAAATTAAACTCACCCACCAAGAACTATCTCTCTCTCGAGCCTCTCTTTGTAATGGAGAAAAGAATCTATGAAGTACTACCTCTCATATTGGAAGAGTTTACAATATATATAGAAGAATAGAGAGAAAATCTAGGTCTAATCTTGATCCTCAGTCGTCCGATAAAACCTGAAAATGAAGTAACAGAATAGGAGCTGCACGATCTAACTTGGAGTTGAAGATTGGGCTGAACCGACTTAACAAATCGAAGCTCAAAAAGAAATCAGCGTCGTGGGCGGTCGACCGTCCAACAAGACCGGTTGACTGTACCACTCTCTGACTTCCCAACAACGAGCGGTCGGGGGTGCGGTCGGGGGGTGCGGTTGACTGTCATCATGGCCGGTCGACCGCAACTAGCCTGCACCTGCTGCTGCTGTTCTCCTTCTACTCGCTTCGACGCTTTGACCTCCGTGCTTCATATTACCTTCTTTTAATCTGAACAACGAGTATACAAGACACAATCCTAACAAGTAAAAGATTTATGTGTTCTATCTGGGTGCTAAACTGATCATATCGAGTTCTATAGTAATTGAGCATTAATGTTAGGTTTTTTGTTTGTTTTTGTTTGGGTAAAGAGCATTTGTGTTAGTTGATCTACAGTATGAGTGATAATAAATGATTATTACTTGGAATCCTATTTTGAACTCAATAATGTGTTTTCAGTTCTCTCGCCTGAACATATTTCCACAATGGAGGATGTGCTTCCTGTTTGGGCAAAGTTCTTGGGTTTGATATGTGAGTTCTTTTCAAGTTATAAAAGAGAGGCTAGATGAGTTTCAAAGAGAATAAATGTGTGCTTATTTACCTTTCCCATGTAATTGCCTTGTAGGAGACCTGTATATGTGGTTGGAGTTGATCATTGTAAATGGAAATTCTCTGCCTTCCACACGACTCTTCGTGATCGAGGATTGGTCCGACCATTCACAGGTTTCGAGGCTGTAAGTTGTCCTCCTAGTTCATATTATTGCTGAGTCTTGTTATATTGACATTGTTGGTGAAATTGGGAATTATAATCCTAACGAGACATGGCTCATATGTTCGTATGCAACTTGACTTTTGGGTTCAATATCATGTATATGATCAATTGATCATGTTTTACAATTACTATATTTTATTCGAGTATGTTATTTATTATCTTTTAAACTTACATATATCAAATGCTTGGAGTTCTCCTCCTCTAAATGATGCCGCGGAAGTAGCTAAGCAGGTTCGTGAAGTTCTTGCGGCGATAGGGTGGACGCTGAAATGATATCAAGTACAGTTCCTCTAATTTCTTTTCACCATACTCAAAATATACAAATGTTGTTCTCAATTAAATTCAAATGCAAATTCAGTTCATATTTATTACATAGCTTTTTGTGAGAATGATAAATGCAGGTTTGCTAAATTCAGATTTATCTTTTCAACATTTGTATGCAAGTTTGTGCAAGAACTATACTTGGTTGCCTCGTGTCCTATTTAATGAGGAGCTCTTCTATATAAAATGGAAATTACGCTAAAGTTCTAAAGTTGCCTGAAGCTTAATTCTGATGGGAACATCAGTTCCCAATCATTATTGTAAATAGCTTTTTGTTCTGTGCTAAGGAGCTATATTTCTGGTGTTAAACAAAGTGAATTTTATTTTGTAATTTGACATGCTTGTAATACTTCATTAATTTTTAATATGATTGAAGTTTAATTTTATTTAATTTTGTTTCATAAACACATTTATTTATTTTATTATGTATTTAGTTTATAATTGGATTAATATTATAAAAGAAAATATTAAATTATCATAAGCGTAATTAATAAGAAAAAATTGTGTATAGAGCGATGAGTATATATTCAAATATTTGGATGCAAAAACCATCGCTAAAACCTATAGCAATGGAGTTTCAACCGTGGGTATAGGAAAGCAAAAAGTGTCTTTAAAACCTATACCAACGGATACGAAACCGTGGGTATAACACTGAGTTTTGTCCAACGGGTGAAAAAACTGTCGCTATAGGCTATAGTGATGGCATTCTACCGTGGGTATAGTTAATTAAAAACTACGGAAAAATATGTCCATCGGTATAGGTCTTACGGGCTATACCTACGATTTTCCGCCTTTTACCCACAGATTTTTGCTGTCACTGTATGTCAAATTCCTTGTAGTGAGGTGATAGTGAGCGAATAACTAGTTTTTAGTGTATTATGTCGATTAACTAATACCTGTAGTAGGAAATAGAAAAGTGGTTCCTTTGGTAGTTTTGAAGATCTTCTTAACATCCTCAAGGAGTCATTGTCATTGCAGGCACAACAGGGGAGCGGTGGTAGGGTTGGCGAACGGGTCGAGTGGGCCGGGTCGGGCCCAACCCGTACGGGTTGGCACGTATAGTGGGCGGGTTCGGGCCGGTTTGCCCACTTATCCGGGCCGGGCCGGGCTCAAGCTTGGTTTGGGTGTCCCGCCCAACCCATGAACCCTTTAGGGTTCAACCCGGGTTGGGCCGGGTCGACCCGCGGGTTGGCCCGTTTATATAGGGTTAGAATTTTTTTTTTGTATTATTTTTTTTGTAGCTTAAAATAATAATAATAATAATAATAATACTAAGTAAGTAATAATACTAATAAACATTAAAAATCGTAATAATAATAATAAGATTGAAAGAGTGAAATTGGCAACAAATTTTTAAATATTATTCATATGAATTTAAGTTATACAATTTTAACAATTTCTAATGAAATGAAGAATTCAATTCATAAATAAGTTTTATACAATAACATATTTCTTATATACAATTTTACAATGACTACAATTTTTCTAATTTAACATAACAAGCAAAGCTATTGTTGTTGTTGTTGTTGTTCTTCGGGCGAGTTGCTCCCACTTGTGGACGTTGATAGTGCTTTCCCTTGTGTCCTATCTTCAGCCTTCAGCCAGTCTTCTGTGCAAACGAGCATCTCTAACGAGTCCGGCTTCAAGCGATTCCTGTAATCAGTTAGAACCCTGCCACTTGTATAAAATGCACTCTCAGAAGCAACTGTAGAGACAGGAGGAGTTAGTAAATCTTTAGCCATAATTGACAGAATACTAAAAGTGTGTTTATGGTCTTTCCACCATTGTAAAATATTTAGTGGAGAAGTAGAAGGCTCAGAATCTTGTTGGTTATACCAATTTAATTCATTTGGTTGATTAGTCCTAGGTTTTTTTGATTGAATTTGTTCAAGTAAATTAAATGTTCTATCACCAATTCTACTTTTACCCTTTCCTTTAGAACTACCAGAGGAAGAACTAACTACAGAAGTTGTACTACTAGAAGCAAAATGTCTATCATAATAATCATACAAGTTATTTAACATAGATTCAAACTGAACTAAAAAAGTAGCGCAATCAGTTACTAATTCTACATGTTCCTCAAGTAATGCAAAAAATATTTCTATCAAACTCTTCGTACCTTCTAATTTGATACGAGGATCCATAACCGTAGCAACACAAATCAACATAGAAGGAGGAAAATAATACTTCAAAAATTTTTGAAATGCAGGTTTTACAATCTCACCAACATTGATATCATTTAACATTTCGTTAAATGTTTCCATCATGCTAACTAATTCAATAAAAATGCTACTAGAAGTAGATTCATATATTTTGAAAATTTTAAAGTTGCGGTTTTAAAAGTTTCTAAAAATTTCAACAAAGATTCGGCAAAAAACCAATCGGGGGGAGTCATTTCAAAATTGTGCATATTTTTTGCGATACAAAAATCATTCACAACTGCTTTATATTCGGTAACAACATTTAATAAATCAAAAGTAGAATTCCATCGGTGTCTAACATCCTTTGTAAATCTTCTAAAAGGAACATTTCTAACCCTACACCAAGCTTTCCATTCTTGGAAAATGCTTGGACTTAATGCAATGAAATGTACACAATTTCTAATTTTAATTATATATGGATTAGCTATTTTTAATGCATCTTGAACACATAAATTTATAATATGACATGCACATCTAACATGAAAAATATTCTCAAATGGAGGGTTTAATACGGATTTTAAAGTAGTAATTTCTACATTGTTGTTAGATGCATTATCAAAACTAATACACATAATTTTATCGCGAATATGAAAAACATCACAAATTTCTATAATACGATTTGCTATTTCAGCGCCACTATGGGGATACGGCAACGCCGCAAGTGATATGATTCTTTTTTGAAGAATCCAATCATTGTCGATCCAATGACAGGTTATTCCCATCGTTGGAATATTGTTGAGACCCGTCCAACAATCCGAAGTTAAACTAACCCTACAAGTTAAACTCCATAAAATTGCAATCAAAGCGTCCTTCATTTCATTGTACACTTTAAAACAATTCGATTTGCAAGTATTTCTCGGAATTCTTCTAAAATGAGGGTTTAAGGCCGTTTGATTAAAATTTTCCAAGTTCCTACTCTCGGGATAGGAAAATGGTAACTCTTCCTTAATGACTAATCGGGTCATTTCCCGACGAACAAGATCGGGATCATAAGGGTGGCTATCAACTAGACCGGTCCTAGGGTTGATTTTTTGTTGGCCTTGTATTTGATCAAGAAGTTCTTTATGGTTATGTTGGATGTGCCTACTAATTGTACCGGTGCCATCACCCCTCTTGAATTTGTATGTTTTACCACATATTTTACAAACTTTCAAACCTATACCCGGAGTATGTTCGTCCGGAATATAATCATAAAACTTATGCCAATCGCTAGTTTCTCCTCTACTTTTCCTACTACTACGGGGTTGTGTGGTTTCGGTTGGTTGTTGTTCTTCTTCTTCTTCTTCCAATTGTATGTCACCTACAACTACGTCGTGTGTATCCCATTGTTCCATAGGAGGATCATGGTATTCTTGGGCGGGCTCACTAGTTGGGACAATTGGTGGCCTACGGGAAGAGGATGACGAATCTTGTCCGCTACGACCGCTACCGCGTGATCTAGACATAATGTAGTAATGTGCTAAAGTAAAGTATGTAAAAAAAATATACAATGTAGGAACGGTGAATTATACAAAAAAAAATCAAAAAAACAAGAGGGTTGAGATAGAGAAGTTCAAAAAACGAACAATAATTTTAACTACAACGCAAAAAAAATATAACGAGAGAGGTATGAAATTTTGATACCGTTCACCGTGGAATATGCGTATGTAAAAAAAACGTGAAAATAAGAATAGAATAGAAAAGATGGAGGAGCGCTTTGCCGATTCCGCAATTGAAGAGTTGAGGAGAGCTTGAAGTAGATTTGACGAGGGTAGAAGAGAGTTGAAGACGTTGAAGTCGTTGAATTTTGATTCCGATACGACCGAAATTTGATCGTGTATATGGCTCGTTGTAGACTTGTTTGATGAATACTACAATTGTTGAAAAATTCTTTACAAATGATGTATAATAGTAGAGAGGGTAAGAGAGTAAGGTGTGATTTTTTATGAGATTTTTGGGGGTATTTATAGGCTCAAAATATGGGGAAAAATAAAAAAAAACAAAAACAAAAAAAAAACAAAAAAACGGCTAAAGAGCCGTTCGGAACGGCTCTGGACTGGAGATAGCTGTTTTCGACCGTTCGACCCGCGGGTCAACGGTCGACCCGTGACGGGTCGAACGTTCGACCCGTACGGGTCCAACGGGTCGGAACCCGCGGGTTGACGGGTTGAATTCGCATGCTTAACGAGTTCGTGCGCCGGGTTTCGCGGTTCAATTCGCGTTAATTGCGACCCGAGTCGACCCGGTACTGTTCACCGGGTTCGACCCGAACCCGCCTAGATGTTAAACAGGCCGGGTTAGCGGGTCGGGTCACGGGTGGGTCGCCGGTTGACCCGGCCCAGTTGCCATCCCTAAGCGGTGGTCCTCATTGTTCCTGTTTATAGCCCGTAGGACGGGTTCTGGGATGTTGACGGGCCCCGGAACAAAGAGATGGTTCCTTCCAGGTCCATTAACATAGTCCACCCTCCGTCAATATTCAGACTGGAATATTCAGCTGTTGATAAGAAAATGGACTTGCCTCTGAGAAACAACAAAGGGATATCAGTACTAGATTTGTATTTAGCTACTGGTATTTCTCTTCAGTGTTGACCATAGTGTAGTGAAATATGTCACAACTCGTAGTGCTAATAGCGAAATACACACACCACAAGTAACAAAAACATCCCAAGAACTAGATATACCAAGAACAAGTCCCCACTATAATCGCAAGATCTTACAAGAACACAACAATATGCAGAGATAACCATACTTCTTATTTTCCAAAAAATACAAAGATTACAAAAAGATTACAACTCTTACATTTGAAACACTCGGCACTTGCCCCTCTTGAAGTTGAACAATGATAACGGCTCACATTTGATGAGTTGCTAGCCCTAGAAATCACATCTACTGTTATCTATATAGCCCCAAGCAAACCCTAAAAGATAAACACATATACAGCTTATCGAACCTTAAACCCGAAAGCTCAAATAACACACTGCTGCTGTCGTAACACCCGAGGCATGACCAGTCGACTGTCCCGCTCTCTGTGTACACTCGAAGAATGCTCAACAGCCTAGTTGCGGTCGGGTGGTCGGTCGACCGCACCCTAGAACAGTCGACCGTAACTAGGGATGCTCTCAGATAAGGATACATCTGATTCGATCCGTATCCGAATCCAAAATTTTTGCGGATACAGATATGAAAAATCCATATCCGGATGGACACGAATACGGATTCAGATATCTAAATCCAAAAAATTCGAATATGGATACGGATATCCCCAAAAAAAGCTGATTCGGATACTGATATCCACTTAATTTATAATCTATTTATTTAATAAATATATGTAGTTATATATTGAAAAATTCCTTCTAAATTCTAATACACTAGTACAGCCCTGTGCAATATTGCACAGAATTTTCAAAAATGAGAAAATAACAGTTTTTTTTGTTGTTGACAACTTCATATCATAACAAGTATAAGATATTGCAATATTTTTATATTTGATTAACGGATATGATTTTAGTTTAAAATTTGTAAGGATAAAGAGCAAGTGATTGTTTTGCTCTAGCACTATTATTGAGTCGGTCAGGTCGGGTCCTGCAAACCTACTCCTCTACTTGTCCAAATATTGGACCCACTTGTCTAAATATTGGACACAGACTCGACCTATGAGAACTGGGTCCGGGCCCTGCTAAAATTATGCTACCCATCGGGTCTGGGTAGCGACGAGCGGGTGGTGTCGGGGCAGGAGAGGTAGGTTGAGCCTGCTGCTTCTTCTCTTCTCCTTCTTTTCTTTTTCTTCTTTTTTTTAGGGGGGGGGGTGGGGGGGGGTTAATTGGGAGGGTTTTTTTTGGGTCCGGATCCGATCCATTTTGAGCTAAACCAGAGCCGACCCCAAAAAAATGAAGGGGTCTCATTTTTGGACCCGGACCCTACCCACAATAGACCAAGCTCGTCTCCGATACGGGTCGGGTCCATTTTTAGTGGACCCAAACTTAATTCGAAAATATGAACGGATCATATTCTAGGACCCAAACGCTACCAGCAATAGACCATGTTGATTCTGATCAAGTGCCATGTCCTGGTCTGTTCCGAGTTTCAGATTTTTGTGATAATGCTAGTTACCTCTTACATTTGCACTTTTTTGTTTAAAAAAAAGGAGAAAAAAATATTTGGATCAAAAGTGGTCTTAGCATAATAAATTGTATAGATAATATAACTATGTACAATATTGCACATAACTTTTAAAAAAGAGAAAATAATAAAACTATTTTTGAAAATTTTATTTAATAGCATATATACATATTGCACGACTTTTTAGGTTTGATAAAGGGATAGGATTCCAATTCAAAATTTGGATGGAACAAGAATTGGGAGTTATCTCCTACATTTGCTCTACTTTATTATTTAAAAAAGAAAAAAAATGAGAAAATTTCTAGACAAAAATGGTTTAGCATAATATATTGTATAGAATCCTCCTATTCCCTAAACAGCAAACCCAGTCCCCTTTCTCCCAATTCTTCGAATTTGAACTCCGAAACCTTCGATCTCCTTGCCGTCGATTACTCTGACCAACCTCATCTCCTTGTCATCGACCCATCCTCATCATCTTCACGTGTACATCATGTTGCTGTTGCCCCAATTCGGAAACCCTAATTTCCAAATCGGAAAACCCCCAAACCCGCTCTCATCTTCCCCATCTCCAACCTCCTCGCCGTCGAGATCTCCGTTCAACCTCCTCTCTAACCTTCTCCTCTACCCATCCCCATTGAATTGTGGCTACTCCAAATCAGAAACCTTATTTTCCAAATCAGAAAAAAAAGCCAAACCCGATTATTGTTTCTCCGTCTCCAACCTCCTCGCCATCATGTTCTTATAACCGCGAGTTGTTTATAAGGTGAGAGTTCATGTTCTTAACAATGTCATTCTCGGGAAGCATCAGAGCTGGAGAGAAATTCCGGTATTGACTCTTAACATCTATCAGACACTTTAACCACTTGATGTATGTTCTAGTTATCTTATATATGATTTTGAGCATTTTGTATCATTTAATGTTAATGGCAATAATTCAATTGTCTTGCAGGGGTCTAATCAAGTAACTCATTCAAGGTGTTCTTCATGGTCTCGCACTAAAGATTTTTCTTATCTTATTGCCTACAATATTAATGCTCATGGCCAAGTTTGAAGGATTTACATCCTTATCTTCACTGGAGAGAAGAGCTGCAGGAAATATAATATTTTCTTACTAGTCATTGTGTTTATGGGGAGCATAATAACTGGAGCTGCATTTAAACAACTTAATACTTATTCATCAATCAGCGGATCAATATGTTCTTCCACTTTCTCATTTGTGCAGATCATTTATTTTGAATATCTATATCAGAATTTGTGAAGAATTTCTATATCAGTTACTGTGAATCTTTGTTCTGTCATGCCTACCCAGTTGATTTGAATCCCAATCTTGGAATATAGGGCAAAGTTTGCAAATTTTCTCTTATTTAGTGGAATATTTCAATCAAAGTCACATTGTCAGGGTCCATACCTGAATTTATAAGCATTATATTTCAGATCGGCCTTGATTACAAAGGTTGGAAAATACTACTATCTACTCATCCAATAGTCAAATACGACAAGAGGTAGCCATATATTTAATTGCCTCAATTGGATAATATATTATTATCTATATATATTGAATAACGAGTTCTAATTTTGTATTGTTTCTTTTTCATGTAGTCTATATGTAGTGGCGATGACTATGAGACAGTGGGTAATGAGGAACATGCAGAAGACCTTACGTGAAAAGTGAAGTTGGGGATACATGGAAGCAGTAGCGGGTTAAAAGTTATTTTGAAAACATTTTATTTTGTTTCTTGGAGTTTCGCAACTTATCTTTTCTTCTAGAATGTATTATTGTTTTGGCACTATGAAACAAACAACAATTTTGTAATGAGAAGGTTCTGAATTATATAATATTCAAACTTATTTTGCATTATTGTGTTTTCTTCATATAATTGTGTGAATCAATATGTGAAATAATTATATGTTCTTCATTGTAAAAATACATTGTTTTAATTTGTAAATTTGGTTCAGCCAGTCAAATATAATCAGTGATGAAGAAAAAATGTGTGCAATTGCATTCGCGAGGTAGCAATTGCAAGAAAATCAGTATCTTGCAGATCTCTGTAGCAATAGTTCATCAGCAATGGGAAAAATCCCTTTTAAAACACACTTGCAAGAGACGAATTTGTTGTAGATATTCTCTTATATATGGGGATAGCAAGGTACAATTTCCATTGCAGATATTCTATTGTGGCTAATATTCGCAAGGGATAGTTAAAATTCCGTTGTGAATGTGTACATTAACCAGGAGAGATTTCGCAACAGCACAATTACAAGGGAATGAAGAAAAGTCCCTTACAAATGTACACTAACCATGGTGATATGGCTAAAAATGGGGTTTAATCGGAACCGTCCAAATCAGGTGCGAATCTTGAAACCCAGGGGTAAAACGGTAATTTCCCCCACAAGAGGGTCCGAAATGGGTATTGGATCTTCTCCCCAAGGACCCAATAACCCACGAATGGATCCGCCAACAAGAGGGTGCGGGTTTTTAAACCGCTGCACACCCAATCCAACAAGATAAAATCGGGGTCCCTGATTGATCTTGATCAACGGCCCTGATATACGTCTATCCTTTCACTGGGAATTGGGGATTAAATTCCTTATCTGATTACGGGAAATATACCTTATCAGATTATATTCCCAATCTGTTCACGAGGAGATTATTCCATATCAGATCACGGGGATTACATTCCTAATCTGCTCCCTGAGACGCCTATAAATACCCCCCATCCATCTCCATTAAGAGGTAATCAATCTTTCATCAGTTTTTGCGCTCCTTCATAGTCTTTTCAGATTACTGACTTGAGCGTCGGAGGGTGCGTCGCCGGGAACAACCCCGGTGTCTCGCACTTTTTGCAGGTCTACGGCGGGATCGACGATCGAAGACCGACGGAACAGGTACACAGGTTTACTATTCAGTTTCCCTAAGAATCCACAAATTCATCTGTTTGCCCCCACACCAAATTTAGCGGCAACACATGGAATTGTACTCTTCTACAAGGGAAATTTTTATTGCGACTGTAGCATTTTCTACTAGTGAGCAATGGTAGTCATGTGTGAAGTTTTTGTATACATATTTTTTATTTGTCTTCTTTAGGTGTTTTCACGTGTTAAATTAGAATCATAAATTTTTTATTTATTTAGTATTTCTTCCTTTGCATTAGTTAATATCAAACTTTGTGCCCTCGTATGCTAACCCAATAATCCGATCTTGGAATCGAGGGCAAAGTATGCAACATTAGGCTTGAAGAAAAGAACATTTTACCAACAGAAGTAATAATTGAGACACCACAGAGATGAAAATAAGTGATATCTCTTGCATACATCTAGCATCTTAACAATTATGAACAGTATAATCATGCCAATTTATATCAATTTATCTATTTTTGTTGTCAAATGCATAATTCACTGAATTTATGTAATTGGAATCCTATTTCAAACACCTTATGCAGTGTCACATTTCTCCTCATATTGCATGGTTACTGTATCATGTATGAGCGTCTTTCGCTACGTGAGAGGCATAAGACTGCTCCATTATGTTTTGTGCTTTACTTGGTTCTTATTAGCTACAAAGCTTATGTCCCTTACTTCACAGTGAGTTACCATTTTTTCCTTCTACCCATTTTTTTGTCATCATCACTCTTTCGTGTTTATCATACCCGATCATGTATTTATTGATTTTGAAAGTAGTCTATTAAACGACAATTTCAATATCAAGTCAATGCAGTATACATTAATTCTTTATTTCAACTGTAGCATATTTTTCTTGCTTATTGATTGTTACTCAAAGTTTAAATATTTTCCATCTAATACAAAGCCAAATGTTATCCAGGTACTGCTTCGTTTGAGCTATTCTTTATCTTTCTATGCCATCTTTCGCTACATCTCTCAGAATCTTCTTGTTCTACATGGACAATTAAGTTCTATAGAGAATAAAGACATCCAACTGATGCATCATGTGCTGCACAAAAAGTACAGTATGTTCAAGTGCGTGATTAATGACAAACTATACAACTTCATTTCTTCCATTTACGAAATAGATATGAATTTCTAATCAATATTATTTTTGGTTTTACTAATTAATCAGGCGATTCCAAGGTATGATGCAGATTGTAGCACTAGTAGAAATTTTGGTATGTTCTCCAATTCAGTCAAGACTTGGTTGATGTTTATATGCTAGATTCTAAGTTGTGTTTGCCAAACAACGATGGCATTGCTCTACAGGTATATGTGAATTTAAACATTTTATTATATCCAAGTGCTTTCATGTTTTACCTTTCTAGCAAACCATTTTTTACCTAAACTTCATTTAGTAATTGTGCTTGTGGAAATGTAATTAGATTATATTTTTCTTATGTGGTAAGAATGCACAGCCCGCCTCATATGAATCAATTGATTCACCACTGCTAGGAGAGACCATTGTGTAGTTCAAATACAAGACAGAGCCTGCATGGTGAAAGTAAAATGATAAGAATGGTCAAAATTAAAATGGTAAAACTAAAAACCTTGCATTATTTACAAATCTAAGTAGTAGTTAAGGGGTAAAAAATATAGCAAAAACTATATGTTTAATATCTGAATTTGTATCCGTTATTCGGTTCTCTTGCTGTCTTTGTCTTCTCCTCTTCTTCTCCAACTTCAAGAACTCCCGTACCTACGTGTATTTAAGTCCACAATCCTAAAAATCTCCCACTTGGACCAAATACACAACGCTTCAAAGTTATTCTAATCTTTACCTCGTATTATCTCTGTCAGTTTCCCACTCTCATGAAAGACCCAAGTACTCCCTACTCTCATGAAGAGCACCTCCACCACTCCACCACGGAGTGCACCAACCACCCCTCATCACCTGATGACGGATGTGCTCCACCAATCGCATAGAGCACGAATAACGGAGAAACAACCTCCGTGTCGGATTTCATGTTACAAGACTCTCCAACTAGAAGAATCTCCATTAACACTGGACATAGTTCAAAGCCTCTTAATGCACCCTTTGTACTAGAAGTCTCCGTGGACGACACCTTCACAAAATTCGCAGACTGTTCAACCCATACAGCCCCATTTCGGTTACCCTTATCAACATCACCCCGTATATCGATAACAGTGCTTTCTAACTTACAAGAGCGACTTGAAGCTTCAACTGCCATATCCCAAAGTACCATCACCACAGCAACGTCTTGCTCTCTACGATCACTCTCATGGTCAGCAGCTCCCACTAAATTAATAACCTCTCCTGAATTTCCATAACTAAAAGAACTTGGTTGCACCCCATACAACCTACTGCTCAATTCCGGCTGAAAGTCAACTATAGGAGAAACTTCCCTCACGCTTCCCTCTTGCTATCACCTTTGAACCTGCAGCTATACACCCTTCCCCACCACCAACTATAGTAGACCCTCTTTGTCTAGCCTTCCTACCGAGATCAGATTTTCCTTCAAGTCATGCATTGTCTCCTGTAAGACATTATTCTGATCATCATTGGCTTTCACGCGAACAGTACCAACCCCACATATAGGACACCTTTGACCGTTCCCCACGATCACATCTCCAAAAGAACCCTCTTTATAGTCATCAAATACCTCTCTCCTCAGAGTGCAATGAAAGAATCTCTCGAATCAATACACCAATCTCGCGTGCCCAACTCATCCCTAGCTAATAAGCATAACACTTCAATAGACACCACAGTGGCTTCTTTTGATTTTTCTTCCTTCGATTTTTCTTGCTTCCTCTTGATCTAGGCCTTACAACTGCGCATCATGTGACCCCTCTTGTGACAATACCAACACTATGTCCCCCATCGCTGTCATCAGACTCACTCTCAGATGAACTACTCTGATATTTTCTTCTTCGACTGGTCTTAGATCTCCCACGTTTCTTCTCAACTGACATAGCGAAATTCTTAGAAGATGATAATAAAAATCATCTACTTCTCACCCTTCTTAGCTTCTCATTTAGAATGCTACTCACCACATCATGTAGAGTCATCGAATCTGTTATTGTGCCTGTAATAGTCTATTTCACCGTACCAAAACTGTCGGGCAAAGTAAATAGAAGTAACAATGACCGTCCCCTCTCGGAAAACTTCAATCCTACAGCTTCCATCTGGTTGTAAACCATACATTAATTGTTCACATGTTCTACAACTGAACCCCCTTCCATCAACTTCATATTAACCAACTTCTTCAGATGAAGAATTTGATTAGATGAAGATGGTTTCTCATATATATCCATGAGAATCTTCATAACCTCCTTTATGGTCTTTGCCTTGAGATATGAAATAACGCCTTCTTACTCAGTCCCAACTGATTCTGTCATAGTGCCTTCTGATCCAAACGATTCCAATAATCCGTCAAGACCTTCGCATCCTTGTCTTCACCTTCCAGCTTCTCATCAAACAATGGACCATCTAGATCTTTCTGATGAAGATACGCTATCATCTGAATGTTTTACATCGCGAAGTCACTCCCATCAAACCTCTCGATCTTCGACTTGCTATCGATCATCCCGAACCTAGTGCTCTGATTCCACTTATTGTAGAATCTGTCACAACTCGTAGTGCTAATAGCAGAACACACACACCACAAGTAATAGAAAATTCCCAAGAACTAGATGAACCAAGAACAAGTCACCAAAATAATCGTAAGATTTCACAAGAACACAATAATATGCAGAGATAACCAATAGTTCTTATTCCCCAAGAAATACAAAGATTACAAAGAGATTACAACTCTCAATCTCTCTCTCATCTTTGAAACACTTAGCACTTACCCCACTTAAAGTTCAACAATGATAACGCCTCACCTTTGATATGAGTTTCTAGCCCTAGAGTTCACATCTACTGCTATATATATAGCCTCCAAGCAAAACCTAAAAGATAAACATAAATACAGCTTATTGACCTTAAACCCGAAAGCCCAAATAACACACAACAGCTGTTGGTCGACCGCACCAAGTTGTAGTCGACTGCACTTGGTCTCGCCAACACCCGAAGCATGAACAGTCAACTGCATGGTCGACTGTCCCGCTTTCTGTTGAACCCTGTACACTCGAAGAATGTTCAGCAGCCTAGTTGTGGTCATGTGGTGGGTCGACTGCACCCTAGGATAGTCGACAGCAACTCATCCAGCTGTCTTTCTTTTAGGTGATGTTGCCTTCTCCTGCTATCTTCGTCTTCTTCTCTTCTTCTTCAACTTCAAGAACTCCCGTGCCTACATGTATTTGAGGCCACAATTCTAACACATAGTTGTGCATAGTGTAAATGATATGCAGTGACTTTCCATTTTCCATAATTAATACTAAAATTTTTAGAAATAGAACAAACTGTAGCAAATCTATGACTCAGGTTCCATGCCTATGCACTAGTTTATAAGAAAAATGAAGCAAAGAAAATTCACTTATTGTTTAGAATATAACAACAGAGTAATATCTATAAATAGCAACCCATATATAAAAGAATAACAACACCAATGACACCTTTTTGAGTTAGTTTCGTGAATCCTTCTCCATTAGGGTGACCGAGAGTGTAATCTATGAATGATTTTTAGAAGAAAAAAATGTCTTGCTATAGATTACCTAGTTGCTGTGAATTCGTCATTAAGTGTTGTTAATGTAAACTTAGCCTTAGGTAGAGAATTTTTCAAGAATATTAAAAGATTAAGTAAACCAACAAGTAAGGCCGATTGGTTAGAAATTAAAACTATTAATTATTTTGATGGATTTTCAAGAGATGAACTAAGTTTAACAAACCCAATTAAAGTTCAGGCCCAACAATCAACAAATATACCTCAGTGTGATTAGCAAGTAAGATATTCAATAACGATTCGTATACTAATTGGCAAGTAGAAGCACACACTCTCAATATTTGAGGACGACAGATAATTCAAATAATATTATAGAGACGATAGGCAGTAACACAAATAATGGAGAAATTGAAAGAAGTTACTGGAGTTCGAAGCACATGGAGCAATGGAGAGGAGATTGCCGACGGGGGTTGTTATAATACCCCGCAAAATAGCATATAGCTATTTTGCATCGTAATCTATGAACAGTTGAGAATTGCACGTGATTACATATTTTTCTAATAATTATTAGTTTTAATTGAGAAATTTTAGACATATTAGTTATTCTGAACCCGATGAGGTATATTCAGGATATCTTCTCTATTAAACTATGTGTGTTATCCCGATTGTTTTAGTGAGGCAATCTTTCGAAAAATAATATCTTTATAAAATATATATATTCTTATATTTTACAAATAACTATTTTATTGTAATGAGTATATATATATATATATATATATATATATATATATATACTAGATTTGCCCATGGCCACATGCCTACGGCACGTCTTCAGAACGATACAGCATATGAAAAGTCTTGTAAATAGTGTATCAACAATTATGTAGCTGAAGTTTGAATAGTATGGAAATAATTAGTTGTAAATAAAAGTCCATGTTTCCATATATATATATATATATATATATATATATATATATATATATATATATAGAGAGAGAGAGAGAGAGAGAGAGAGAGAGAGAGAGAGAGAGAGAGATCATTAAATAAATAAATGAGTTGTTTTAGGGGGGGGGGGATTTCAATTTGAGTTTTGGGGAAAATTTTTTGGATGGAAAATGTGTTTTCTGAGATTAGATCTGGGCCTTTGGGGGGATTGAAGGAGAGCCACTTGATAGCTTTCTTTGAGTTTTATTATATAGATATGTATGAGTGTATGTATATTTTGACTGAATTGTATATATGATGTATATACATGAACACTTGTGTGTATATATATGTATGAGTGTATGTACATTTTGACTGAATTGTATATATGATGTATATACATGAACACTTGTGTGTATTTTTATATGTATATGTATATGTATGTAGATATACATATTTGTATGTATATATATTTAAATGAATTGTATTGAATTGGATTTTATACCTAATAATAAATTGGAGTGTATGTATGTATATATATGTGTGTATATAATTGTAAGGGTGTAGAAGACTCACCCAAACCATGAGCTCCTCATTGTGATCTTGATCATCCTAATCTCAATCCTAGGGCTAAGATCAAGCTTGGAGCTTCCACTTACTTATAGCCATATCCCCACATCCATTACACCCTCATCTTCACCCCCTTCCTCTCATTTTCCTCAACCGACCAAGCCCATCCCCATCCTCATCTCCCATGGCCGAAATCCACCCTCCACCCCCACCCCCACTCTCATCTCATCTCACCTCCTCTCATTCTCTAAAAGAATCTCCTTCTTCTACTTCATCTTCTTTCACACCTTCCATTTCTCAAAAATGAAAAGAAAGAGGGTTTTTGATTTTGGTTATGGGTTCTTGGAGCTTTGGAGGTGAAGAAAAGGTTGAGAGGAGGAGGAGAGCTAGCAAAACAAAGGCCTGGAGATTCTTCTACGGTGGGTGTTCTCAAAACTCCAATCTAGTTAATTTTTTGTATGTGATATGATGACTTAGGAATATCTACCAAGCTAATGGCTTAGAATTTGATCATGAAAATTTTGTGGCATGTTCTAGGGTGAGTTTAGAGCCCCTCTAATTTTTTCATAATTTTCTGGGGTTGTTTACTAGCTCAAACAATTACATAATTTTTGGGCAGCATGCAGTAGAGAAACTGTTGTGTTTTGGAAATTTGGGTGCTTTTCCAAAAACTGTATCTCAGAATTGGTATGATATTGTAACCCCAAATTTTTACTAGGTGCTCTTGAATGTGTCTAAAACTATACTTTCAAATTTCACATTTTTCTAAGTTCGTTTGATACTCCCGAAATCAGAAACTTAATCTGCCCTGTTTTAGGATTGATGTTCATTAATTCATAACTACTTATTGGTGCATAATATTGCAATGAAAGTTTTACTGTAGCTTTCGGTATGAGTCTAGATCATGATTCTAAAATTTTAGAATTGTTAGATAACATTTGATGGAGTTTTAAAAATAATTTGTATAAGGAGGTAGACACCTGTCTGAAAACAGAAGGGAATTTTGTGCTACGTTTGAAGAGCCATAACTCTCTGTGTATTTTGAATATGAATGTAATTTTTAAATATATATTATACATGTGTACGTCTAGTTACTAATTCTAAGGTTTCATGAGTATTGGACTTGTGGTTGAATTGATATTGAATTTTGAAGTAGACCAGGTTCAGGTTTAGCTCAGGTTAGCTAGTCTGTGTATTTGTATAATTCTAGAATTATGTGTTGAGAATTTGGAAGAATGACCAACTAGAGATTTGTAGTAGAGAGTCGTAGCTTTCCAAAACATCATGAATCATGCAATTCCAGTTTGTGGTTTGAAAGTTATGATTTTTTTTCAGATTGGGGCAGAGCTAGTCTTAATTGAAGGATTTGGTTTTTGTAGAGGAAACTCATTTCCTGTGTGTATACTGATAGAAATTGGAGTTTTAGAGTACTTTAATGGATGAATCTGAGGATGTGATCAACTAGGAAGTTGTAGTAGACACTCCTAAATTTCCATAGAATCTAAAATTGCGTAATTTCGATAAGTGAGCAAGTTTTTATATTAATAGTAAGATACAGCAACTGTATGGGAGAAATGTACAGCTAAGAACATATAGATATTTTATAGCTTCTAGATGGCTGAATTTGAAGAAATGGTTAACTAGAGACTTACAGTATAGGGTCTTAGCTTTCTAGAATGGGTAATATCAGACAATTCCAAGTTGTATTTTGAAAGTTATGAATGTTACATGTTTCAGCAACCTGTTATCTTGTTCGATTTCAAGCATGTGTTTGAAATCTGGAAACCTGAGTTCTATAAGGAATTGGAGAGAGTTGTCAACTAGGAAATTGTAGTGGAGGTTCCCACCTTTCTAAAAAGTCTGATTTTGTTGGATTCTGATAAGTGTAGCAGAAATTATGGAATTTTCTACATGCTACAGGTTTTATGACTATAAGGTGATTTGAGTTTTAAGATGTTGAATGATTATCTCTATTAAGCACGTCATTTGGGACTTATATGAGATTCTTGTACTTGGTACTCATGATGGACACATGAGTAAGTTGGGAGAATAGTTGTATGGTCGATTTGTTGTATGTGGGCTCGTAGCTAGTATAGCTTGGAGCTAGTCTAGGTTGGGATACCCTAGGACTATCAACCCAGTCAGCAAGTATTGTAATTGATTTATTTCCACCTCGAAAGATAGTGAATTTCCTGTGCGTCGTCGGATCGTTTACCGAGAGAAGGTTGACCGCGGGTCGGGATACTATATGAGACTTGAGACGAAGGTGGTGGCGATAGATGGAGATCGGATCGCCGGTGTTTGGGGTTGATAGGCTTGGTTATCTACCTCGTCTTGAATGTGTTGATGCCTAGGTCTGTCAATGACTGGATACTAGTAAAATGTGTGTTTCACCTATACTTCTGGGTATGAGGCACTCTCTTAGGCGCCGTTGTACTGCTCGCTAGGGGTCGCAGGCCTGGGACGTTAGGTCGAAGATCTACAGAGGTGTTGGCAATCGATGAATGTCGGTTCACCGTGATTAGTTATTTTTGACAGAACCATTTGAGCTTAATCATTCGTTAAATACTATGCATGATTTGACAAGCTCGCATGTTTTAGCAACTAATGCTACTTTAGATTGTATTTCTTTACTTTTCGCTTGAAGACCGAGTTGATGTTAGGGGTGATTCCCTATAATTCGACTTATTCTAAGGGCCAGCACCAGGAGGTGATAACCAAGGTTGTCTCTTCCTGTCAATGGGATACAGGAGCCGTATCTCGCTATGTTAATTCCTAAAGTGCCATGGTAAGAACGGGAGGGTTCCTGTCGGATAAAGAGATTAGACCCTCGAGGCCGTCATGTTATTATGTTGAGTGGACACGAACGGACCATGGGGCTACTGTCCCATGGATCTTCTGTGCCATAGATATGCGGTTGTGTATTTGTAAGATCGTCATGGCATTTGGTGTGATCCAGACCGGATTGGGGCACTAGTGGCAAACGAAGACACCACTGTGTTTAGCAGTAACAACTGCGGGATTCACCAACATATTGTATCTATCAGGAACAAGATGAGTACATTAGTAGAATGTATTTGCATGGCAAGGGTTTGAAACCCTGAAACTGGAGAAGACAGCTTGATTTGGAGCGTATGTAGTATGGGATGCATGCGTGTCCAAAGTCTTGCTAACATTAGACTAAGTGCTTCTATTTTCTGTACTTGTGTACCGTGCATTAGACTTCAGGTTATGGCATACACTGACACTAGGAAATTAGGATGTACGTTTCTGTTTTCATTAAAGACTGGTTGTGATTGGTAGTTGAAGATCGCTGCTATTATCAGCATTGTGCTAGTATATGTATTGACGTTCCCACTCAATTAGGTGCTGGATACCGGGTCGCGAGTGCAGGAGGACTCAAGACAAGCAGGGCATCCAAATGGAGTAGCAATATACCTACCTACCATTCGAGCAGATACAGGAATATCATAGTAGCGCAGCGGAAGATTCGAGCTACCGGGCGCATATCAGGGAAGTAGCATGACCGCTCGGTGGAGCTTCCAGTAGAGAGCAGTTGACTACCATTCTGGGTGGTAGGCTATAGCTGTTACAAAATAGTATTTGTAATACTTTAATGTAATTTGTATTCCTTATTCAAGAACAAGATAATGATGTAATTAATGATGTAATAATTTTATTTAGTAATAAAAAGTTTTTAAATTTCCGTGTTATTACTGTGTTATGATGCATTTGAAGTCAAAGATTCTGGTTATGTCACGGATGTCTGGTAACGGGGATCCAGGGCGCTACAAAGTGGTATCAGAGCTAACTTCAAATTGCAGTCTAACACAGTAAGAAATTAGACTTGAAAGCCAAATAAGTTGAGTTTAGTTTAGCAGATAGGATGATCATAAATCATATGGTAGCGCTTTTCAACTTATGATTATGATCTTCCCTATATCTGAACCAGTCCCAATGTATTTCATTCTTTACTAACAAGCTTGGTGCAGTCGTGTTCAATGGCAGCTTGTCTGTAACCAGACATCAATGGAGGCAAACCTGCAACTGGATATCGGAAGGCAAGTTTGCAACCGAATATCCAGAAGGCAAATCTGCAACCGGATGTCAAAAAAAGCCAAATCGTAACCTGATGCGCAAGTAACAAGTCTGCAGTCGAACGATAAATAAGGGCGACTCGTAGCACAAAAGTTGAGGAAGAACGATAAGGCTGCACCGACGACTCAATATCGAGACTAGAATTCGCGATGTACCAAGGAATGCACTGGTGGAAATCAGCAGAAACCAGACGCCATCACCATGAACTAATCAAGACAAGGCTCGAGGAAGGATCTGTTGATGACCAATTCATTCATTTTCCATAAGTGGCAGAGTTCTCCAAGATCAGCTTATGATAAAGCAACCCCCAGGGGCACGCTAAGGAGGAAATCTCACCTAGACAGGGGACTATCATGCTAACAATTCAGTGAAATCATCGAAGGAACTGCTAAGGTTGAAGCGGCAATTCGTGACTTCGACCTTTTTAAGGAGCGAGTGGTCACCAATCAGCATAACTTGCAATCAAGACGTGAATCGGCATCACCGGAGGATAAGAACACAATGAAATAATGCGGCCGTTGTCTACTCCAGAGCAGAAATAGGGGGATGTCAGCATCAAATTCATAAACCTGTCTAGGAAACTGAAGGCCTACAATTCAACTTGGAGGAAAACCAGTTTGTCGAGAATATCACTCGAGGAACTGGAGATGGTTTAGGAAAATATCTTATAAACCATTGGTGATTGTGTTTGTTTTCCTCTCTACTAGTGTTGTTCTGAGGACAGAACGATTCTAAGAAGGGAGTAATGTAATATCCCACAAAATAGCATATAGCTATTTTGTAACGTAATATGTGCACAGTTGAGAATTGCACGCGATTACATATTTTTCTAATAATTATTAGTTTTAATTGAGAAATTTCATATATATTAGTTATTCTAAACCCGATGAGGTATATTCGGGATATCTACTCAATTACACTATGTTTGTTGTCCCGATTGTTTTAGCGAGACAATCTTTGGGAAAATAATATCTTTATAAAATAAAATATATATATATTCTTATATTTTACAAATAACTATTTTATTGTAATGAGTATATATATATATATATGAGTGTATGTATATTTTGACTTAATTGTATATATGATGTATATATATATATGAACACTTGTGTGTATTTTTACATGTATATGTATATGTATGTAGATATACATATTTTTATGTATATATATTTAAGTGAATTGTATTGAATTGGATTTTATACCTAATAATAAATTGGAGTGTATGTATGTATGTATGTATGTATGTATGTGTATATATATATATATATATATATATATATATATATATATATATATATATATATATATATATATATATATATATATATATATATATATATATATGTATGTATATAATTGCAGGGGTGTAGAATACTCACACCCAAACCATGAACTCCACATTGTGATCTTGATCATCATAATCTCAATCCTAGGGCTATGATCAAGCTTGGAGCTTCGACTTACTTATAGTCATATCCCCACATCCATTACACCCTCATCCTCACCCCCTTCCTCACATTTTCCTTAACCGACCAAGCCCATCCCCATCCTCATCTCCCATGGCCGAAATCCACCCTCCACCCCCATCTCCACTCTCATCACAGCTCACCTCCTCTCATTCTCTAAACCTATCTCCTTCTACTACTTCATCTTCTTCCACTCCTTCCATTTCTCAAAAATGAAAAGAAAGAGGGTTTTTTATTTTGCTTATGGGTTCTTGGAGCTTTGGAGGTGAAGAAGAGGCTGAGAGGAGGAGGAGAGCTAGAAAATCAAGGGCTTGGAGATTCTTCTATGGTGGGTGTTATCAAAACTCTATTCTAGTTATTTTTTTATTTGTGATATGGTGACTTAGGAATTTCTACCATGATAATGGCTTAGAATTTGATCATAAAATTTTTGTGGCATGTTCTACGGTGAGTTTAGAGTATCCTATAATTTTTTTCATAATTTTCTGGGGTTTTTTAGTATCTCAAATAATTACTTTATTTTCGGACAGCTTGTAATAGAGAAACTGCTGTGTTTTGGAAATTTGGGTGCTCTTCCAAAAATTGTATCTTAGAATTGGTAGGATATTTTAACCCTAAGTGTTTACTAGGTGCTCTCGAATGTGTCTACAACTATAGTTTCAAATTTCGCATTTTTCTCACTACGTTTAATACTTCAAAAAATTATAAGTTTGCAACTGGCCCGAAATCAGAAACAGAATCTGCCCGGTTTTAGGATTGATGTTCATTAATTCATAAATACTTATTGGTGCATAATATTGCAATGGAAATTTTACTGTAGCTTGTGGTATGAGTTTAGATAACGATTCTAAAATTTTAGAATTGTTAGATAACATTTGATGGAGTTTTAAAAATAATTTGTATAAGGAGGTAGACACCCTGTCTGACAACATAAGGGAATTTTGTAATAAGTTTGAAAAGCCATAACTCTCTGTGTATTATTAATTTGAATATAACTTTTGAATGTATTAGACTTGTATATGTCTAGTTACTGATTCTAAAGTTTCAAGAGTATTGGACGTGTGGTTGAATTGATATTGAATTTTAAAGTAGACCAGGTTCAGGTTTAGTTCAGGTTAGTTAGTCTGTGAATTTGTATAATTCTGGAATTATGTGTTGAGAATTTGGAAGAATGACCACCTAAAGATTTGTAGCAGAGAGTCGTAGCTTTCCAAAACATCTTGAATCATGCAATTCCAATTTGTGGTTTGAAAGTTATGATTTTTTTTTTAAGATTGGGGCAGAGCCAGTCTTAATTGAAGGATTTGGTTTTTGTAGAGAAAACGCATTTCCTGTGTGTATACTGATAAAATTGGAGTTTTAGAGTACTTTAATGGATGAATCTGAGGATGTGATCAACTAGGAAGTTGTAGTAGACACTCCCAAATTTCCATAGAATCTAAAATTGCGTAATTCCGATAAGTGAGCAAGTTTTTATATTAATAGTAAGATGCAACAATTGTATGGGAGAAATGTACAGCTGAGAACATATAGATATTTTATAGCTTCTAGATGGCTGAATTTGAAGAAATTGTTAACTAGAGACTTGCAGTATAGGGTCTTAGCTTTCTAGAAGGGGTAATATCAAGCAATTCCAAGTTGTATTTTGAAAGTTATGAATGTTACATGTTTCAGCAACCTGTTATCTTGTTCGATTTCAAGCACGTGTTTGAAATCAGGAAACCTGAGTTTTATTAGGAATTGGAGAGAGTTGTCAACTAGGAAATTGTAGTGGAGGTTCCCACCTTTCTAAAAAGTCTGGTTTTGTTGGATTCCGATAAGTGTAGCAGAAATTATGGAATTTTCTACATGCTACAGGTTTTATGACTATAAGGTGATTTTAGTTTTAAGATGTTGAATGATTATCTCTATTAAGCACGTCATTTGGGACTTATATGAGATTCTTGTATTTGGTACTCATGGTTGACACATGAGTAAATTGGGAGAATAGCTATATGGTCGATTTGTTGTATGTGGGCTCGTAGCTAGTATAGCTTGGAGCTAGTCTAGGTTGTGATACCCTAGGACTATCAACCCAGTCAGCAAGTATTGTGATTGATTTATTTCCACCTCAAAAGATAGTGAATTTTCTATGCGCCGCCGGATCATTTACCGAGAGAAGGTTGACCACGGGCCGGGATACTGTATGAGACCTGAGATGGAGGTGGAGGTGACTGATGGAGATCGGATCACTGGTGTTTGGGGTTGATAGGCTAGGTCATCTACCTCGTCTTGAATGTGTTGATGCCTAGGTCTGTCAATGACTGGATACTAGTATTGTGTGTGTTTCACCTTTACTTCAGGGTATGAGGCACTCCCTTGGGTGCCGTTGTACTACTCGCTGGGGGTTGCGGGCCTTAGACGTTAGGTCGAAGTCCTACAGAGGTGTTGGCAATCGATGAATGTCGGTTCGCCGTGATTAGTTATTTTTGACAGAACCGTTTGGGCTCAATCACTCATGAGACACTATGCATGATTTGACAAACACACATGTTTAAGCAACCAATGCTACTTCTGATTGTATTTCTTTACTTTTTGCTTGAAGACCGAGTTGATGTTAGGGGTGATTCCTTATAATTCGACTTGTTCTAAGAGCCAGCTCTAGGCGGTGATAACCAGGGTTGTCTCTTCCTGTCAACGGGATCCTTATCTCACTCTGTTAATTCCTGACGGGCCGTGGTAAGAATGGGAGGGTTCCTGTCGGATTGGTATTTAGACACTCGAGGCCGGCATGTTCTTATGTTGAGTGGACATGAACGGACCATGGGGCTATTTTCCTGTGGATCTTCGGTGCCATAGATATGCGGTTGTGTATCTGTAAGATCGTCACGATATTTGGTGTGATCCAGATCGGATTGGGGCACTAGTGACAAATAGAGACATCACTGTGTTTAGCAATAATAACTGAGGATTCACGAGCCATGTTGTATCTATCAGGAACAGGTTGAGTACAATAGTAGAATGTATTTGCATGGCGAGGGTTCGAAACCCTGAAACTGAAGAAGACGACTTGATTTGGAGCGTATATAGTATGGGATGCATGCGTGTCCAAAGTCTTGCTTACAATAGACTAAGTTTGTTTTTCTGTACTTATGTACCGTGCATTAGACTTCGGGTCATGACATACACTAACACTAGGAAATTAGGATGCATGTTTATGTTTTGATTAAAGACTGGTTGTGATTGCTAGTTGGAGATCGCTGCTATTATCAGCATTGCGTCAGTATATGTACTGACGTGCCCACTCAATTAGGTGTTGGATACCGGATCGCGAGTGCAGAAGGACTCAAGACAAGAAGGGCATCCAAATGGAGTATCAACATACCTACCTACCATTCGAGCAGATACAGGAATATGAGAGTAGCGCGGCGGAAGATTCGAGCTACAGGGCGCATCTCAGGGAAGCAGCATGACCGCTCGGTGGAGTTTCTAGTAGAGAGTAGTTGACTACCGTTTTGGGTGGCAGGCGGTAACTGTTACAAAATAGTATTTGTTATACATTAATGTAATTTGTATTCCTTGTTCAAGAACAAGATAATGATGTAATTAATGATGCAATAATTTTATTTGGCAATAAAAAGTTTTTAAATTTTCGTGTTATTACTGTGTTGAGATGCATTTGAAGGCAATGATTCTGGTTATGTCACGGATGTCTAGTAACAGGGATCCGGGGTGCTACCGTTCTGGTGGAGGAATCAGTTGTCGGTTGTGGTGTGGTGGCGCAGCGAAGGAGAAAGGAGGGGCTGGCAGCATGGCATCAGTGCCGGCGTTGGAGAATCGAGGCGGCGACAGCAAGGGGAACCATCGACGAGGGTGGCTGGAGGTGTGGGAACGTCGATGAGGGTGATCGGTGGTGTGAGTGGCGACGATGGCGAGTGGAATCGGAGGTATTAAGGTTTGGAGGATGAGGCGACGCTGGCAATCGGGGGTATTAATCTAGTGGCCTATATATAGGCTCAAAACATTTTCAATACAAATCTTCAAAATATTCTAAGACAGAAAATAAAGGGTGCAAATTGCAAACTACTACATATAGCAAATATTGTCAAAAATAAATATGAATACTGAAATAAAATACCATGCTAATAGAACTACTATCCTAGACGATATTTGCGCTGATAGAAGTGCCCAAATTGTTTCGAGTTGATGTCCTCATCATTCTCTCCAGGTGGGAGAGGGCTCGACCCAATCAAGTAAAAACCAGTCCTTCTGTCATAGTGCTCCAGAAGGTCTGGATTCAAGCGTTGGAGCTCATTACGTTCAATACAAGTATCCTTCGACTCCGGCTTGTTTTTTTATCTTACCAAATACCTATGAATACCACCATCTCTAGTAGAGATTATCTGATCATCTAAAATATTATCCAATTTTTTTTGTCTGTGGGTAAGTAGTATCAGGCAAAGGGAAAAATGTAGGAATCTCACCATTAGGCCGCAGAGTAGGCTCTACTATAAGAGGATTTCTAGGATTTTATTCTGGGCCTTCATAAGGTACTAGATCCTCAATATTGTAAGTCTTACTTATGCCAAAATCTTCAGGAAGGTCAACGGCATAGGCATTATTATTGATTTATACAGAATTTTAAATGGGTCTGCAACACGTGCATTCAATTTCTTAACAGATCCAGCTGGAAACTGTTCCAGACGAATCTGAACCATCACTTCATCACCAACATCAAAAGTTTTAAATTTCCTTCTAGTATCCACTCTTAACTTGTAGTTGAAATTATTCTCATTAATTATCTTGAAAATTTCTCTATGCAAGTCATGAATGCAGGATGCAAATGTAGATGCAGACTCTAAAACTCTGTGTTGTTCTAACATGGGAACAAGATCTATGGGCTGCCTAGGACGATAACCATACACACATTCGTGTGGACTCATGCCAATGGTTCTATTCTTAGATGTGTTGTAGGTAGATTCAGCAACAGTCAAGTTTAAGTTTCAAGTTCCTAAGTTTTCTCTCACAGAGGTACGCAAGAGATTGTCAAGACTCGGATTGACAACCTTCGTCTGTCCATCAGTCCGTAGGTGGAAGGCTGAAGAGAATTTCAATTTCGTGTCCATCTGTTGTCATAGGGTTTTCCAAAAGTAACTCGTGAATTTCACATCCCTATCGGACACAATGATTTTTGGCAACCCATGTAGCTTCATAATATTATCTAAGAAGATTTGAGCTACATGAGATGCAACGAAAGTTTTCGAACACGGGAGGAAGTGGGCCCTTTTATAAGAACGGTCCATAACAACAATAATGAAACCGTGTTTCTTTTGTATTTTCGGTAAGCCTAACACGAAATCCATGTTGTCATCTTCCCAAGAGCGACTGGGAACAGGTAATGGAGTATACAGGCCTGTGTTCTGTTTTTGTTGTTTGGCGAGTTGACAAGTATAACACCTGTTAACAAGTCTTGCAACGTCTCTCTTTAGGTTAAGCCAGTAAAATCTATGTTCCACAGAATCAATGGCCTTGCTATGCCCAAAGTGTCCAGCGATGCCACCAGCGTGCAATTCCCGAACAAGATACTCTCGTATGATGCATTAGGAATGCACAGTTTGGAGCGATAGAAGAGATAATCATCTTTCAGGAAATAATCATCTATCACTCGAGTGATGCCATCCTTCAAAGAGGTGCAGATATCGTGGAAATCTGGACAGGAGGCATACTCATCTTTTAATCTCTCAAAACCAATAATTTCGGTGTGCAGTGTGGATAAGATCATGTGATAACGACTTAGCACATCCGTGGCCTTATTATCAATCCCTTTTTTATGTCTAATGGCATACGAATTCTTGTAGGAACTCTACCCATCGAGCATGTCTCAGGTTCAACTTTTGTTGAGAATTAGGGAATCTTAAGGCCTCATGGTCTGAGAAAATGACGAATGCTTGCGCCAGGTGGTAATATTGCCAATAGCGAAGTGACTGAATTACTGCACAGAATTCCTTGTCATAAGTGGAGTATTTTTGTTTTGCTTCATTCAGCTTTTCGCTGAAATAAGCAACAGGATGACTCTTTTGGCTGAGAACTCCACCTATACCAATACCAGAAGCATCGCACTTTTCTTCAAAGATTAGTAAAATCAGGCAACCTCTTGATAGGTGTCTGAGTAATTCTTTTCTTGATCTCTTCGAAAGCTTTCGTGGTTGCTTTCGACCAGAAAAACTCACACATCTTCAAACAGTCGGATATCGGTGCCATGATTGTGCTAAATCCTTGCACAAACCGACGATAGAAGGTGGCAAGACTATAAAAACCCCACACATCACGTATGTTGATGGGCTCAGGCCACTCAGTAATAGCTCGTATCTTGTGGGGGTCAGCGAATCCTCTCTGGTGGAGATAATAAATCCCTGAAAGATAGTCAGATCAGAGAGGAAGGTACATTTGGTAGAATTTGCATAAAGCTGTCTTCCTCAAAACACCACAGACCTGTCTCAAATGGTCAAGATGTTGCCCAACGGATCGGCTATAAATGAGAATATCATCAAAGTACACCACAAGGAACTTCCCATAAAGAGACGGATTACTTGCATCATGATTCTCATAAACGTGCTCGGGGAATTTGTCATTCCAAACGACATGACCATCCATTCGTACAGGTCATTCTTCGTCTTGAAGGCGGTCTTCCATTCATCACCAAGACTAATACGTATTTGGTGGTAACCACTTTTAAGGTCAATCTTGGAAAAAATTGTGGCACCAGACATCATATCCAACATTTCATCCAAACAGGAAATGAGAAAACGGTATTTCACAGTGATTTTGTTTATGGCACGGCTGTTCACACATATACGTCAGGTTCCATTTTTTTTTGGCGTCAACAGAACAGGGACTGCGTAAAGACTTAAGCTTTCTCTGATGAAGCCTTTCGCAAAAAACTTGTCCACTTGCCTTTTTAACTCAGCATGTTCTTTCGGATTCATTCGATAGTGTAGCAAGTTAGGAAGACTCTCTCCCGGAACCAGTTCAATAGCGTGTTAGATGTCACGCAGTGGAGTAAGCAGGAAACACATTTGCAAATTCCTGAAAGGCAGGAGTAACTTCAGGAGGGATGGGTGACTTAGGCTCGTTAGGGACTTATCTCGCTGTGAGTAGAAGAATTGTTGTCCCTTTGTCAATCTCTTAAGTGAGTTCTTTTTCACCCATATACACTACTTCCTTACCTTTTCTCGAGGGAGTTGGAGTTTTCACGAACGGATTAGTTTGTGGTTTTGCAGTATGAGCTTTATCTTTAATTCATCATGTTGAAACACACACTGGTTGGATCGACCATGTATTGTCACATCGTGATCGTATAATCAAGGTCTCCCTAAAATTACTTGACCCATAACCATTTTGAGCATATCACACCAAATTTGCTCCTTGTGGGCTTTGAAATCTACAGGGACCAAACTTCGCTGTGTTACTTGGAGGGTTGTCGCATCAATCCAAAATACTTTGTATGGGTATGGATGGGGTTCAACTTTAAGTACAGTTTTGGCTAGGACCGCTGAAGCAACGGCGTTCACGTAGCTCCCACTGCCAACAATCACCTTAATGTTTTTGCCACCTATTGTCGTGAAGGTGTGATATATAGAAGTGTGCTTCCAATCATCTTCTTCTTTTGGTTGGGACAAAACAAATTTGACTACATTTAAAGAAGGTGATTGGATCGACCGAATATAGTGAATATAATGGTCATCCTCTTCTCCGCTGAAGTCGTCACTTTAATCAGGTTCATAGGAAAACTAATTGTGGAATCATCAGTGATGGCAGCGGTACCATCTACTATATTGATCCTACTGAGGCTGGGACAGTTGCCAGCAACATGGTCGTATCCCTCGTATTTATAGCACTTAGTGAGATGATCAATCTTATAGTAGTCTCTTTCGGTGTTCTTATTATTGTGGTCATCTTAGGTGGATAGGAATTTGAATTAGGCTTGCTGGGGTAAGATTTGTTGCAGTACTGAGAATATGAGGGCTTAGACCAAAAGGGATCAGTAAAGGTCATTCTAGAGGAATGATCTCTCGAATCACTGGACTAGTAGTGGGAACTTGTCTTAAGGGAATCCATATCGAGGCCAATGGAATAAGCCGCTGCCAAGAAGTCCACATTTCTATGAATTAGCTCGTTCCTAAGATCGGCTCGTAGTCTAGCTCTGAACCTAATGATGGTTTGTTCTTTGCTCTTGTCACGCCCCGCTTCCCAAAAATACGGAACACAAGCACGTGACATTGGCCCAGTGAATGACTTGCATCATCCATAAGCTGTATACCCATTCAACTCAACAATAATAACATTACAAAACAATTGTGCAGGCAATAATAACAACCACATGAACAATAATACTTGGAATAAGATAATATGAAATAACCAAATATGATAATCCAACATCTGGAAACAAATAATAATATCTGGATCATAAGCCCAATACAATAATAAATCCAATCACAATAATACTAAGTTTTTAATACAATAAGTCCAATGAAATAACATTCAACTAGAAAGCAATAAATCTTTAGAAAGCTTGTTGTCCAATTCCTGCAGGTAATTCTCCATGAACACCTGTGAACACTTCATCTAAAACTGCAGGTAATTCTCCATGATCACCTGCGAACACTTCATCTAGAAATAGAAGAAAAATTGTTCTTAGCGCAAGTCATGGACAGCAAGTAGAGAAAGTAAGAAAACAATGGAATAACGATATAACAATGAATTCAATGGATCAATAGAGATCAATAACATGAGATGATAGCAATAATCAATATCAATAGTAATCGAGGCAATGGTTATAAACTGTTACCGCTAAATCTGGTGTGGGGGCAAACAGATAGTATTTGTGGATTCTTGGAAAACCTGAATAACAAACCTGAACCTGTTCCGCCGGAGTTTGACCGCTGACTCCCGCCGTTCACCTGCAAAAAGTGCGAGAGACCGGGGTTGATCTCGGCGACGTACCCTCCGACGCTCAAGTCAATAAGTAAGAAGATTATGAAAGATCGTAAATTGGCAAAAGATTAATTACCTCTTAATAGAGATGGATGGGGGATATTTATAGCCGCCATTGGGGTCAGATTAGGAATGTAATCCCTATGGTCAGATAAGGAATGTAATCCCTAATCCCCAGTGAAAGGATAGATATGAATCAGGGCCGTTGATTAGGATTAATCAGAAACCCTAATTCTATCCTGCTGGACTGGATTTATTTCGGGTTGGGACCCGTACCCAGATGAGGTAGATCCGTTCGTGGGTTATTGGGTCTTTGGGGAAAAGACCCAGGTTCCACTTCAGATCCATTGGTAGGCAAAATTACCATTTTACCCCTAGGCTTTGAGATTCGTTCCTCATTTGGACGGTTCCGATTTAACCCCATTTTTAGCCATATCACGAGCCCCCCACTCCCGAAGACTGAGCTTCATCAGCCTTTGAGGAGTAGTTTTACTGTTTTAATGGCTGGCGGAGTTGTATCGTAATCCGAATGGAAGGTTTCGAATCTTTGCAGGAGGCAGTATGGTGATTTTCTAAGTTAGTTGCGTGCTCTGAGTTGTTCTTGTGCTCTTCTGGACATCTGGTAATTTTTATCTATTTTTTTCAGAATATTTACTTAATTTTGCGAAGCGTCGATTCGTCGTTCGGGAGTCTTAATAAGTGGTCCTAGGAAATAATTATTTACTCGAGGGCTCAAAAATATTTCCCCGACTTTATAATTATTTTCTAGGATTTTTAATTATTTTTCCCGAATTTTTAATCATTTTTTCACAACTTTTAAATAAATAAAACGATTTTAATAGAATAAAATACCGAATTATGGCGTGGTGCGATCAGGGCCTTCCATCAGCTTTGAGCGCAATTTTTTGGGGGATCGGACGATCCAAATTGCTCGGCAAGTAGTTTCTTCGTATGAGAGGGTCGGTGCCTCGGCACCTCGGCTCGGCTCTTCGGTAGCTCGACTCGGAGCCTCAGGATCTACCGAGCTATGTGGCATGATCCTGAGTGTCCATCACGGTGCGAATCACAAGACGGGGTTCAGATCACGAGAAAATGTTATTTTGTCGTTTTGTGGGCGTGGCGCGATCTGGGCCGTCCATCAAATTTTGACGCGAATTTTGGAACGATCCGACGCTGAATTTGGCTCGGCAGAATTTTTCTCCATATGTGGAGGTCGGTTCCTCGGCACCTCGGCTCGGCTGTTCGGTGGCACGTCGAGGCGTTGATTGCCGAGGGGTGGATTTAAGTGTTTTGAAGAGTCCTTGTCTTGAACCGTCGCTACCCTCCGACCCAGTAGCTCGGTTGCATAGCCAAGCTGTTCGGTAGCTCGGCCATGCACACCGGTGGTCGGCAGCTCGGAAGGAATGCGTGGCTAGATCTGGAGCGATTATCACGTTGTGAATCACGAGGATGGGGTTCAGATCACGAGAAAACGGTATCTTGTCATTTTGTGAGTGTGTCGCTATCTGAACCGTCCATCAAGTTTTGACACGTATTTTGGAACCATCCGACGGTGAATTTGGCTCGACAGAATTTTTCTTCATATGTGGAGGTCGGTTCCTCGGCACCTCGGCTCGGCTGTTCGGTGGCACGTTGAGGCGTTGATTGCCGAGGGGTGGATTTAAGTGTTTTGAAGAGTCATTGTCTTGAACCGTCGCCACCCTCCGACCTAGTAGCTCGGTTGCATAGCCAAGCTGTTCGGTAGCTCGGCCATGCACACTGGTGGTCGGCAGCTCGGAAGGAACACGTGGCTAGATCTGTAGCGATTATCATGGTGTGAATCACGAGGACGGGGTTCAGATCACGAGAAAATGGTATCTTGTCGTTTTGTGAGCGTGTCGCTATCTGAACCGTCCATCAAGTTTCGACACGAATTTTGGAACGATCCGACGGTGAATTTGGCTCGGCAGAATTTTTCTCCATATGTGGAGGTCGGTACCTCGGCACCTCGGCCCGGTAGCTAGGCGAGACCTACCATGGGTTCGGCAGATCGTTCTTCCACCCAGTAGCTCGGTTACGTAGCCAGGCTGTTCGGTAGCTCGGCTAGGCACTCCGATGGCCGAGTCATGGACTTAGCGATTTGAAGAGTCTTTGTTTTGAAACGTCGCAACTCTCCGTTTTGGCATTTTGCCTTCTCTTAGTGGGCCTTTAAATGCCCAAGGAAGCCCAAACGTCGCTTTGAGGTTATAAATTCTCACCTCCCTTCACCCCTTGGCTCATTCTCACTTTTACTCTCTAGTTTTTACTTTTACTCTCAGTTTGCTCTGCTAGCGGCGATTCGTGCTCTAAGGTGGTTGCGCTAGCTGTCGCGTGGGCCAGGCGATTTCCGGTGATCTAATTCCGGCCGTGAACGTCACTTCAAGGAAACGTCACCTTAAGGTCAGTGTGTTTGCCTATACTTTTTTAGAGATATCAAGGGTAAACTCGGGAAGTGAGGCCTCGTCCTCGGACAATAGTAGTGACGAGGCGAGGAGGCAAGTGGCGAGCCGGAGGAAGGGGAAGGAGGTGGTAGGACCTTCCGTGGCTGAGGAGAAGAGGAAGAAGGTAGTGGCCCGGTCTCCTGTAGTCGAGGAGATCGTGGAGACTGAGAGGCGAGCCCCGGAGTCGGGCCGGTACCCTAGTGTGTTGTCCGGCCATGCCGGAATTAGGTGGTACGAGGGTGATCTTCTGGAGAAGGCGATCATTGGTAGGTCAGCAGTTTACGAGGAAAACAACCCGAGAGAGACTACCGAGGTGGACGAAATTGCCTCGGTATAATCTGAGAAGGACCTGCTCCGGATTAGAAAGGGGTTCGCCATCCCTCCGGAGTACAAACTGATCCTCCCCGGCCCTGGGATACGGGCGAACTCCGAACTGTCGCTGGATACGTGTGTGTTTGATTTCGACTCTTTGAGCGCCGGCTTGCGCTTCCCCCTTCATCCCTTCGTGTTGGAGGTACTTCAGTGGTATTGCCTGGCGCCGACCCAGTTTATGCCGAACTCCCGGCACCATGTGCTTGCCTTCTTGTTGCAGTGCCACATCGCCGAGGTCGAGCCTGACTTGGTAGTCCTCCGGAGCCTGTATCGAATCCACCAGATGAATAAGGTCGGGCCTCGCTACTACCTGTCACCTCGAAAAGGCGTTAGGCTCATAGAGAATCCGGATTCGATAAAGGGTTGGAAGGAGAAGTTTTTTCTGTTGAAGGGGCCCTCGATGTTGGACTTTCCGAAGCGGTGGAAGGTAGAGGTACCGAAGTTTGCAAGGGTCGACCCGGTGCTGACTACGGCCGAGGAGGAGGTGGCAGCGAAGCTCATTGCTCTCCCCATGTTGAGTTGGAGAGAAATGACCGAGGAGGTGCTACATGGGTCGGGCCTTAGTCCGATCGACCCGAGTATGCCCCTGACATCTTGTAGCAAAAAAAAAAAAAAAATTCAAGTTTTTTGCTTGTTTTTCTAATTTGTTGTTTGTTTGGTTGTTCGGAACAGAAGCGCCGAAGATGGATTTCCTGGGGATGATGAATGAACAAGGTAAGGTTGCCGACGGTAGGAAAAGGAAAAGGACGGGCGCGGGTCCTTCGTCCGGCCGCCCTACCAAGGCTGGTTCGGTAGTTGCCGACCCTGCCCCTGCTACTCAAGCTCCACCGTTGGTGGTGGCTATTCCCGCCGACCCTTCGGCTCCGGCTTCGTCTGCCACGTCCGGTGAGGTCTTCTCTGTTTCGGCGGCACTGTCGCTCGAGGCACCTCCCCTAACGACTCAGGTCGAGGAGATTCTAACCGAGCGGCACAAGAAGCTATTCATCCCCGACTGGCGGGTGAAGAACCATGACGGCTTCCTCGGCGACTCGCAGATGTGTATGCAGGCCGTGAAGCATCTAGCGACCCCCAAGGACCAAGCTGACCTGAAGGTGGGGACGACCGGCGACGACACCTACGAGGTTGCCCGGTCGCTTATGTCGGTAAGTCTTGATTTTCCTCTCTTTAAGAATTTCGCCTAAGTTCACAGCTCGACTCTAACTCCTTCTTGCCACAGGCCACCTGTCACTTCAGCCATCTGATTCAAGAGTTCGCCGAGCAGGAGCGGGAACTGAAGGCCGCCTGTGACAAGGACAGGGTGGATAAGGCGAAGGCAGTTAGGCAGCTCGAGGCGGAGCAACGCCGCTCGGAAGGCTTGAAGGTTCGAGTCGTCGACCTCGAGGCGAACTTGGAGCGAACTAAACAGCAGCTCGCCGCGGAGGTCGCCAAAGCTGCGAAGGCTGCCGAGGAGTTGGCAGAGTCGGCGAAGGCCCTGGAGGCAGCGAAGGCAGGGAAGGACGCCGTGGCGGCAGTGATAAGGGCAGATGTCGAAGCCGAGGCGAAAAAGCATATGGCGGAGAATATGGAGAAGTCCTATGCCAGGGTGCTCGACCATGTCGAGGCTCGGGTCCCCGGCTTTCAGAGGGTCGGGTACCGGCTGTGGCCTGTCGTCGAGGATGAAGGCGAAGAGGACGAAGAAGACGACGAATGGGAAAAGGAGGATGAACCTCGGGATGGGAAGGCGCCAGCCGACCCCAAGACCACGTCGGTCGATCCTCGAACCGAGGTGTCGAGGGGCGAAGGGCCATCTGGCGAGGCACCGGTATCTGAGCTGCCACCCCAGGTGGACCCCTGATTCTTTTGTTTTTGTAATTTTTTCTTTGTGTGTAAGCCTTTTAGCGGACTGGCCACCGCTCTTTTGATGTGAATGAAGAGGCTTCTTTTTGAGAATTTTGTATTGAATTTGTCGAAGTGTCTGGCTCAGCTATAGTCTTTCAATGTGATGCCTTCGTCTTTCAGATCGTCGAACTTGACTCGAACACCGTAGTAGCTCGGCGTCGTGCGGAACTATTCAAGCAGTCTCGCGAAGCTCGTCTCGAGGGTGAGATCAACCTGATCCGAAGAGTGCTGTTCAACGTGGAGAAGAAGAACAGTGAATTACTGGCCGAGGTGCATCACTTGTGGATAGTCGAGGAAGAACTCTCGGCTAAAGAATAAGAGTTGGCCTCGGTGCTGGCCAAGCGAGACGAGCTCGCAACAAAGGTCGAGCAATTGCAGAGGGTTACAGTCGACAAGAGCATCGAGGTGACCAACTTGCGTCGTATCATTTCTGATAACGCTGAGTACCCGGGCTCGGCAAAACTTCCTCGGCTCAAGATATCGGTGAAGGACGACACCTTGAAAGATAGGATCGTCGAGCTCGAGGAGGAGGTTTCTCGTCTAAAACCTCAGCCCGTGAGGATTAACGTCCGCAGTACCTCGTGTACCTGCGAGGAGTGCGAGCGAGGGATCTCCTTCTATGAGCTCGCGACTCGTCCCCCCGTTACGGACCGCGGCCGATGCCCAAAGTGGCGTAGCGGTTTCCTCGAGCGGAGCCTCAGTCGGAGCCACCGTTAGAGTTAGTGGCGAAGAGGCGTCTCGGTTCGTCGGCCTAGAGACGAGCTCGGAGGTTAAGCGGCGCCGGCCCCGAGTGTCTCTGAATCGGAATGTCCCCGTTCCGAAGAGGCATTGATAAAGTTGTACTGGGCTCTCAAGTTTTTGTAACGCCTTTTTGTATTAACTTTTCCTTGTAAAATTATTAAGTTGTTTTAATAAAATTAGAGTTCGTCTGCTCGTTGTTGTGCCGTAGTTACTCTCTTTTGAAATGAACCATAAGAGCCAATATTTAGCTCCTTTTATTCGTTCTAGCTGTAGAATTTTTGTTCTTGCTCGGGGTGTGCCGAGGTCTCTTTGCTTTTCGATAGTTAGGTAGCTCGGATTTATGGCCGAGCTACGTGGCTTAATCTGGCGGTGTATCATGATCACAGCGCAAATCACGAGACAAGAGACTCAAATTTCGAGAAAACGTTATCTTGTCGTTTTGTGGGGACGTGGCGCAATCTGAGCCGTTCATCACGTTCTAGCACAAATTTTGAGACAATCAGATGGTGAAGCTGGCTCGGCGGCTTTTTTCTCCATATGTGGAGGTCGGTACCTCGTCCGCTCGGTTCGGTGACTTGGTAGTTTCGCCTCTGCCCATAGCAGCTCGGTAGCTCGGTGTTCTTAACGAAGCGGAGTCGAGCTAAGTGTTGGACTCCGAACTCGTCGTTAGAGTTTGTTCAATGGTTGTGAGAGCAATTTCGGATGGCGAACCCCTTCTAGCTCGCTTAAGAGCGAGTTTGCAAAGAGGAGTCGAGCCAAGTGTTGGACTCCGAACTCGTCGTTAGAGTTTGTTCAACGGTTGTGGGAGCAATTCCAAATGGCGATCCACTTCTAGTTCGCTTAAGAGCAAGCTTGCGAAGAGGAGTCGAGCCAAGTGTTGGACTCCGAACTCGTCGTTAGAGTTTGTTCAACGGTTGTGGGAGCAATTCCGAATGGCGAACCCCTTCTAGCTCGCTTAGGAGCGAGCTTGCGAAGAGGAGTCGAGCCAAGTGTTGGACTCCGAACTCGTCGTTAGAGTTTGTTCAACGATTGTGGGAGCAATTCCGAATGGCGAACCCCTTCTAGCTCGCTTAGGAGCGAGCTTGCGAAGAGGAGTCGAGCCAAGTGTTGGACTCCGAACTCGTCGTTAGAGTTTGTTCAACGGTTGTGGGAGCAATTTCGAATGGCGAACCCCTTCTAGCTCGCTTAAGAGCGAGCTTGCAAAGAGGAGTCGAGCCAAGTGTTGGACTCCGAACTCGTCGTTAGAGTTTGTTCAACGGTTTTGGGAGCAATTCCGAATGGCGAACCCCTTCTAGCTCACTTAAGAGCGAGCTTGCGAAGAAGAGTCGAGCCAAGTGTTGGACTCCGAACTCGTCGTTAGGGTGAAGAGTAAAAGCAGAGAGATACAAGCAATTTTTTAAGTAAAATATGAATAAACTTTCTTTATTGATAACTAATAGTTGGCTGCTTCTAACTTGCGAGCTGTTATTACATGAGAGAAATAAAGGAAAAAATACAAGTAAAAGGAGAGGAACAGTTGGACATCCCAGAATACTTAGAGAGGCGTCAATACTCTCTCTTGGTATTTCAAAAGATGGTCGGCATTCCAAGTCCTGGGGATCTCTCTGCCTTCGAGGTCTTCTAGTCGATATGTTCCGGGTCGAACTACTTTGGTGATCTTGTAGGGTCCCTCCCAATTTGGAGCTAGTTTACTCTTCTGACCAGGAAAAGAGATTGCTAACTTTCTGATGACCAAGTCCCCTTCTTTGAGGTCGGTAGGACGGACTCTCTTATTGTACGCCAACTCGATCCTCCTCCGATAACTCTGTTGGCGGATTGACGCTCTTTCCCGTAGCTCGTCGACCAAGTCTAAGTTTGCCCGAAGTTCTCTGGCATTCTGTTCTTCTTCGAAGGCAAGAAGGCGAGGAGAAGGTATGCCGACTTCCAATGGGATCACAGCCTCGGACCCATAGGTAAGGTTGAATGGAGACTCTCCTGTGGGGGTCTGTTTCGTGGTGCGGTAGTTCCACAGCACGTTAGGGAGCTGATCGACCCATAAGCCTTTAAAGTACTTATTCAGCCTTTTCTTAATACCGGAGAGGATCTGTCGGTTAGCATTCTCCACTTGACCATTCGACTGTGGATGGGAGCCGGAGGAGAAACGTTGTTGGATGGCGAGGTCTTCACATAGAGCTCAGAAGGCAGCCCCGGTAAACTGGGTTCCGTTGTCTGTTATGAGGACTCGAGGGACACCGAATCGGCAAATAACGTTCTTCCAGAAGAACTGAAGTACTTTGTTCTCGGTGATTGTGGCCAAGGACTCGGCCTCTATCCACTTCGAGAAGTAGTCGATTGCCACGACTAAGAATTTGAACTGGCCGGGAGCTGGTGGGAATGGCCCTAGTAAATCCATCCCGCACATTGCGAAAGAGATATGACTTGATAGGGAGGTGAGTGGAGCTTGTGGGAGGCGACGGACGTTGGAGTATTGCTGACAAGAGCTGCATTGCCGAACGTGTAGTTCGGCGTCTTGAAGGAGAGGGCCAGAAATATCCATAATTCAACACTTTCCGGGCTAGGGATCTGGACCCTGAATGTGCCCCACCGATGCCTTCGTGGAGCTCTTACAGGGCGTATTCGGCTTGTTCCGGGGAGAGGCATCTCAAATAAAGCCTGCCGTCTACTTATGTGAAGGAGCGCTTGTATAGGATGCCCTCGATAAGTGTGTATCGCTCTGCTCGGGTTCTCACTCGGCGAGCTTCTTTAGGGTCTTCAGGGAAGAGCCCATCCCTTAGGAATTCTACCAGGGGTTTCATCCAGTTATTTTGAAGCAGGACAGGTAGCGACTCCATCGAGTTGGAAGTTTCATCTTCTATACTAGGTGATGTGTCTAATTTATATACAAATATTTGTACTCATTTACCTATTAAAATGGCTTGTTTTCGTTGATATTGTCTATAATTCATATTATTTCTATAGGATTTTATTTAATTAAATATTTTTGAAGAAATAATATTTTTGATGCAAAAAGTAAAGATTTGTGGAAAAAATCAACAAACAAAGTAAAATAATGGATTTATCAATTTTTATTGTTTTGTTGAGTTAAAAGTGCAACAAATAATTTTAAAAGGATTTTTATAAGCTAATATGATTTGTAGTTAGTTTAATTAATTTTAAACTAATTTATTTTATTTTATTTAAAAATCCTAATTTCTGGTATTATTTTGTGTATGCAGCAGAACGTGGTTGGCAGAATAGAGAGAAAAGAGAAAGAAATAAAATTCAGATCAAATAAGGAAGGAAATAAAGGAAAAGAGTGGGGTTTTCTACAAAAGTGCAAACCCTAATTGTTCTCCCCGTTCTCTATAAATACAAACCAAAGAAGTAGAGAGAAAGGTAAGAGGTGACGGCTGACTTTAAACAAAAAAAATAAAATAAAAATAAAAACAAAAAGTAAGAGAGAGAGAGGAGATAGACTCTCTCTGTCTCTTCCGGCTTGAAATCGAAAAGGGTGAGAGGAGAACACGCGTGCGCATCGAAGCTGACAGCGACAGCAGGTGGGATCAGACACCTGCTGTCTTCTTCTTTTTCTTCGTTCTGACGTGGGACCAGAAGGGCGACAAGACAGCACGGAAACGACCCGACGTCGACAGCACTTGACTTGACACCTGACGTGACAGCAGGTGTGGCGTCGTGCACTCGGTGGAAAGACGAGCGACAGGCGGCTCTGACGCGTTTACTGGCGTGCTGACGTGGCACGACGTGACAGGCAACAGTTGGGTTCGGCTTTTGAGACAGAGAAGGGGTTTGAATTAAATTTTGTATTCTTTTTGTATCTTTTCTTCTCAAATTTCTTTTGATGCAATCCCAAACATTTTTATTAATTGCAAAATCGAACATGAACTGAATTTATTGTTCTAGAGGCTAAGATGTAGCCGAGTTTTGTAGAACACAAATTTTAATTCCTTATTATTACTCTATTTTTCCTATTTGTGTTTTAGTTTTTATTATTTATGCGTACAACATGGTGGATAGACATTTGTATGATTTTTCAAATCATAAAGAGACCGAATAGGTTATTTGTGATTAATAAAAATTAACACCGTATATTGTAGGACGTGACCGTTAAGAAATCCAATTTCTCAATTAATAATTTGATGGATAGGCAAAGAATTAGTTGAGAATAATTTTTAGACTACGTGGATAGAGTGGTTAATATCTTTAGGATTTTGGTCTACAATTTGGAAAGATAAAATCTTTAATTCATAAGGAGCTATAATTTGTGTGTGTGATAAACGAGGTGAACCAAGAGCCCTAGAACTAATTTTATCATAACAAAGTGCAAGAACTTCATAGTTTCACAGCCCTCTCCCTCTTCACAAATTTAGTTAGCTTAAATTAGATTAATTTAATTTAGTTGCTTTATCATTTCTCTAGGCTTCAGGAGCACCTCAATCAAAACGGTCTGCTCGAGACCTTGGAGGGAGGAGGAGGCTAGCTTGGAGAGGGCATCGGCTTGGGAATTCTCTTCTCGGGGGATTCGCTGGATGAGAGCTTCTTCAAATAGGGCCATGAGATTCCTGACCTTGGATAGGTACTTAGCCATTCGGTCATCTCGTGCCTCGTACTCGCCTAGGACCTGATTTACGACCAGCTGAGAGTCGCTAAAGATCCGGAGGCACTGCGCCCCTGCATTGCGAGCCATTCTGAGGCCGGTTATGAGTGCCTCATATTCTGCTTCGTTGTTAGAGGCCTTGAAGTTGATCCGGAGGGAGTATTGGAGAATGAAATCATCTGGGCCGACCAGAATGACCCCGGCTCCGCTTTCCTCATTACAAGAGGATCCATCTACGTAAACCGACCAGACAGGTGGTCCCTTCATTGCTTAGCTAACCTCGAGGATGGTACTTTCAACTATGAATACAGCTAAGGCCTGAGCCTTGATCGCGGTCCGAGGCTGATACGTTATATCATGCTGGCTCAGCTCGATAGACCACTTCATGAGGCGACCGGAGGTCTCTGGTTTGTGGAAAACTTGCTTCAGCTGTTGGTCGGTAATAACGACCATCGAATGAGATTGGAAATATGGGCGGAGCTTTCTTGCGGCCATGACTAAGGCGTACACCATCTTCTCTATCCTCGGGTAGCGGAGCTCGGCATCCCGAAGTATCTTGCTCACGTAATAAATGGGCCTTTGAGTCCTATCTTCTTCCCTCACGAGGACGGTGCTGAGGGTCTGCTCGGAGGCTGCTAAGTAGAGGTAGAGGGTTTCCCCGGGAACAGGTTTGCTGAGGAGAGGAGGATTGACTAGATAAGCCTTCAGCTGATCGAATGAGTCTTGTTGCTGCTGACCCCACTCGAAGCTTTTAGCCCCCTGAGAGCCTTGAAGAAGGAAAGACACTTCTCCCCTGACTTGGAAAGGAAGCGCCCTATGGCTGCCAGGCGACCCGTTAGCTTCTGAACCTCTTTAATATTTTTCGGGGGATCCATGTCTAATATGGTTTTGATCTTCTCGGGGTTGGCCTCGATTTCTCTTTGGCTGACCATGAAGCCTAGGAACTTCCCCGACGAGACTCCGAACGCACACTTGTTCGGATTGAGCCTCATATCGTGCTTTCTGAGTACATCGAACGCCTCCTGCAGATCGGCCACATGATCGGCCCCGTGGATGCTCTTCACAAGCATATCGTCAACACACACCTCCATATTTCGGCCGATTTGTGCTTGAAAAACCTTGTTGACGAGGCGTTGATAAGTGGCACCTGCATTCTTCAATCCGAAGGGCATTACTCTGTAGCAGTAGAGGCCCTGATTGGTTACAAAGGAGGTCTTCGGGATATCCGGGGGAAACATACGAATCTGATTGTAGCTTGAGAAGGCGTCCATGAAGCTAAGGAGTTCATGGCCTGAAGTGGCGTCAATCAAAGTATCGATACTTGGAAGAGGGAATGGATCTTTGGGGCATGCTTTGTTGAGGTCGGTAAAGTCGATACAAATCCTCCAGGTCCCATTAGACTTCTTCACCATAACTACATTCGAAAGCCATTCGGGATAGTTTACCTCCTATATGAACCGAGCCTTCAAGAGTTTGTCCACCTCCTCTTTTATAGCTTGCTAGCGCTCAGGAGCGAACTTGCGCCTCTTCTGTTGGACCGGTTTGGACCCCGGAGCGACGCTGAGGTGGTGGACTAAAAGCTCTTCGAAAATTCCGGGCATGTCTGCGGCCGACCAAGCAAAGAGGTCGCGATTCCTTCGGATGCACTGGACTATGTCGGAGCATAGGGCAGATGGGAGGGTCTTGCTAACAAAGAACTTTCGGCTCGGATCCTGCTTAGAGAATAGCACTTCCTCCAATTCATCCACCGGCTCGGATGCTGGTCGGACCACATCTTGGGGGATTTCCAGAGTTTCGAGGGAGAGGACTGGACCCATAATAGAGGTCATGTAGCATTTGCGGGCCGTTTCCTGATTGCCTTTTACTTCCCCTACTCCTGCCCGGGTGGGGAATTTCATCTTGAGGTGATAAGCGGAGGGGACGGCTTCGAGAGCAGCTAAGCTGGGCCGACCCAAAATGACATTGTAGGCTGCAGGGACATCCACGACCATAAAGTCCATCGACTCCGTTCGGGTAGTAGGAGTTTTGCCAGCGGTTACGTCGAGGGTGATAACCCCTTCAATAGTCACTGGCACTCCTGTGAACCCATGGAGTGTGTAGCCAGTGGGCTTAAGTCTGTCCCGGGATAGTTTGAGGCCTTTGAAAGCGGCGAGGAAGAGGATGTTAACGGAGCTGTCATTGTCCACTAGGATCCTCTCCACTTTAAAGTTCGCCATATGGAGGTTGATGACGAGTGCATCGCAATGGGGGGTTCGGACACCCTCAAGGTCTTCATCTGAGAATGTGACGGGCACTCCGAGGCCTTTAGGGGGAGGTGTGGTGCGGACCGAATTAACGTTCCTAATAAACGCCTTCCGAGAGGAGTTGGAGGAGCCCCCCATTGGGCCCCCATGAATGAGGTGCAGGACATGCTCCTCTTCAAATTTGGGCATTTCATCGCGTTCAGGATGCTTGTTAGCCCCCCGAGGTGGGGGAGGAAGATCGGCTCGGTCCTTTCTCACGAACTTGGTCAGCTGCCCTCTCTGGATGAGGGCTTCTATCTCGTTTTTCAGGATCCGACAATCATTAGTATCGTGGCCATGGTCCCGGTGATAGCGGCACCACTTCTCTTTATCCCTCTTCTTGCCAGGGGTGTTCATTTTTGGCACAGGGGGCAGCACCCCTTCCTTCTCAACTTCCATGAGAATTGTGGAAATGTTGGCGTTAAGAGGAGTTAACTTTTCGAATCTGGGGGGAGGTCGGCGCTGTCCGCCATTGTCCTTCTGGAGCTTCTTGGCTCCTTCTTCTTCTGTTCCCTTTCTCTTGGACCCGGAGGAAGGCCCCTCAAAGTTAGGGCGATGCTCAGCTTCTTCGGCCCGAATATACTTTTCACTCCGGAGGAGGTGGTTAGAGAAGTTCTGCGGGGGCTTCTTGGTGAGGGAGGAGCGGAGACTGGAGTTGAGGACATTGGATTGGAATGCTGCTGCAGCGACCGACTGGTCGAGGGATGCTATGGACCTGGCTTCCGCTGTGAACCTTTTCACATAGTCTCTCAGCTTCTCACCCTTCTTCTGGTTGAGATAGAGTAGCGAAATGCTGGTTTTCTCAGTTCGGCGGCTACTCACGAAGTGGGTGACGAAGAGGGTCTCAAATTGCTCGAAGGAGAATATTGAGGATGGGGCAAGGCGAGAGTACCATTCTCGAGCCAGATCCTTGAGAGTAGCGGGGAAGGTCTTGCACAGCAGAGCATCGGAAGCTTGATGGATGAGCATGAGGGTCTTAAAGCTTTCGATGTGATCGACCGGGTCAGACTCCCCGGAATAAGTCTCGAATTGAGGAGGTTTAAAGCCAATTGGTACGGGTGCCTCCATTATGGTTCGGGAAAAAGGAGGTCGACTCGGGCGAAGGGTCCTCCCTCTAAGCTCTTCTTCTCTGTCTAACTGACCCAAGCGCCTCTCCATTTCGTGGAGACGGCGGTAGACAACATCATCCCTTCGACGGTAATCAACCGAGCCTCTAGACTCGTCTTCGTACGAGGGAGAGCGGGGGCTATGACGATGGTAGCTCCTGGAGTGGCGAGGACTAGGAATGTGCTGGGGGTTGCTAGGAGCTGGGGGAGGAGTTAGGGACCGTCGGCGAGGACTTCGGACTGGAGGAGGAGTGGGAATCCTTGGAGCATTGGTGTTGTTGGGTCGGAGATTGAGAGCTTGTAGGATGGTGGCTTGGAATTGCTGGAACTCGACACGAGTGATGGGTGCCTCATCGTTCCTTGGATGCTGCCTACTGGCTGGGGAATGGGGTCTTCTCCTGTGATGCTCGGGGGACTCTCTCCGCCCTCTTCGGGTGGGGGACCTTCTGTAGTCTCGGCAGCGAGGAGATCGCTCATCTGGACGTTGTTGGCGGGAGGCTCCCTCTCGGGCCCGCCTCTCATCCAGACGGCGGCGAAGATCCTCATCCTTCTGCCGATTGAGGATGGTATTGCGAAGGTCGGAAGCTCGGGGATTGCGGGAGGTCATAGAATCCGTAGAGGCATTGTGTACTGAGACGTGGTCCTGATGGAGAGGTTGCTTCTGCAGGTTGGGACGTGAGACCCCTGCACCGGCATTTTGAGGACCGGGGGGACCCTCAGGAGGTTGCTAATTCTGAAGAGGAGGCTGGTCCTGTTGGAGAGGGTCCTCTGCTTGAGGAGGAAGTTGCCCCTGCTGCTGAGCAGGTTGGAAGGGGACTTCCTGTTGCTGATCGACGGGGTTGGGTCCACGGTTGGACCCTCTGGATCTTACTTTCCTAGGAGGCATGGCTGGAGAAGGTCTGACCAACGGGAAGAGGGGAGGCTGCTATTCGTTTGTTTCCCACAGATGGCGCCAATCTGTTACCACTAAATCTGGTGTAGGGTCAAACAGATAGTATTTGTGGATTCTTGGAAAACTTGAATAACGAACCTGAACCTGTTTCGCCGGAGTTTGACCGCTGACTCCCGCCGTTCACCTGCAAAAAGTACGAGACACCGGGGTTGATCCCGGCGATGCACCCTCCGACGCTCAAGTCAATAAGTAAGAAGATTATGAAAGAGCGTAAATTAGCAAAAGATTGATTACCTCTTAATGGAGATGGATGGGGGGTATTTATGGCTGCCGTTGGGGTCAGATTAGGAATGTAATCCCTAATCCCCAGTGAAATGATAGATATGAATCAGGGCCGTTGATTAGGATTAATCAGAAACCCTAATTCTATCCTGCTGGACTGGGTTTATTTCGGGTTGGGACCCGTACCCAGTTGAGGTGGATCCGTTCGTGGGTTATTGGGTCTTTGGGAAAAAGACCCAGGACCCACTTCAAACCCATTGGTAGGCGAAATTACCATTTTACCCCTAGGCTTTGAGATTCGTTCCTGATTTGGACGATTCCGATTTAACCCCATTTTAAGCCATATCATAAATAATGGTTCAATATTCGATGGCAATGTTCAATGGTCAATGTCAATAACACTTAGGCAATATTCGAAATCAATAGAAACAATGATGTACAATATGCAATGTCAATGTTGTGTCAATTCTTAAGTCTGTTAATTTTTAGTCAATTCTAATGCACCTACTACTACATTCCATAACTACAGGTTCGATGCATACAATCAATTTTGTTTAAACTTAAGTGAAAGATTCTATAGATTATGTACACGGCACGATGACAATAATGATAACAATAGTAACACGGGCCATTGTAGCAATTTCTTGCACAATGACGATAACACGGGCCATTATAACAATTTCTTGTACAATGATGATAACAATATTTTGGGAACAAGGCACACACTTTCGAGTACAGTCACTATATCACCAACTACTCTAGTCAATCCCTTAACTCCGGTTTGTTAATTATTATATCGATGCAACAATGAAATATGCAATATAGAGACATTAGATAAAAGATAGTAACAATAGGAGAACAATAGGACGATAACTTGGATAGTACAATTAGAATGATGATAATGTGATATTAGAATCATGCACTACAGCATATATACTTAAATTCATACAATACAATGATATAGGAATAATTTATTTAAGAAAAACTAAAAAATTCAATTCTGGACAGCGAGAGGTCCCTGTACTAAAATTGAATTTTCCTCTGCTACAGAAATCGAAAACTGAATCCGTCAGAAGTTATGGAAACTAGAATTTCGTACGATTTCAACGCATATTTAAAATACAAAATACGACAATAGTAGCTAGGTCAAATACATCATTCTTTACTGATTACATGTTCAAACAGAAAATCAACATCAAGTTATTATACCCTTAGAATCAGCAAAAACTCAATTATAAATTCATCATAAATATTCTTTAGACTCCTAAATATGTTAACTATCATTCTGGGAATCATGAGAGCATTATTCTAACATTAATTTAGCTTTCTAATAGTTTAAACATGAAAACATATATGAATCTGAAATTCTAAAAATAAAACATAGCAGTAGTAAAATCATCATAACTTTTGCAATACAACTCGGAATTTAAGGATCTTAGATGTTCTGGAAACTAGAAACATAGGGCTACAACTCCTATTCAGAAAGTTATTTATTTTGAGATCAATTACTGGGTCAAAATGACAGGAAAACTCCATACAGCAAGTAATATATGCATACAGATTTCCGATATTTTTCATGAAATAAAGTGATTTAACATGATGGGTTTCACTTCAGTTAGTCAAAAAACTTCATAATCAGCATGGTAGGTATAATATAATGGTAAGCATCATTAAGAATACACACATACACTAATAACTACACAATTCACCAATCAACCTAGTATTCGATCCTACGATAGTATCTTTATGTGATGTTTACATGAAGAACCACATCACGAATACTACATGAATGCACGAAAGATTTGATCTTTAGAGTCAACAAGGCACGAAGTCGAGAATATTTGGGTTAGCTCGTGTAACTCTCAATATACTCAACGAAAGAGGAACAACAGTATACAATACAATGAACAATTGGATCTACTTGTAAGAATTTCAATAAAAACTTGAATTTGATACAAGATTCATTTCAAGAGAAAAGTGACTTGCCTTATGGACGATTAATTTGAATACCGAAGAATAACGGGATAAGAATTCCGGAGCAACGAACACGAACCGCGAAGAACTACATGCAAAAAACTTGTAAGCAATCACAGCAGCAATTTAGCGATCGCCCAACACAATGACAAATAGCAAGAGGGCCACACAGCAAACAACAATCAAGGCGGCTATGTGCAGTGCATTGGACGGCGAGCGGTGGGCGGCGGTGCACTGCGATGGCCAACGGCAGCGAGGGGGTGCTCGAGGTGAGGCGAGGGTGGTGTCCGATGGTCGACAGTAGAGAAATGAGTGGCGGGGTCTAGGTGGGATTTGGTGCTAAAACCCAGGAGAAGAAGAACACCTGCAATGAGGAAGAGGTGGTGCTTGGCGTGACTGCGGTAGAGGCAGGGCATCGAGGCGGTGCTGCTGTGGAGGCGTGCGGCAATGGTGTGGCGATAATGGGTGGAGGTTGATGGGGCTCTGTTTCGGGAAGGAAACAAAGGAAGGGGAAGCAGCGATAGGTGAGGAGATGGATTTCGGCAGCAAACGCAAGTAGAGCGGAGGAGGGGAAGGCGCTAAAGACGACGATAAGGAGGAGAGGGTGGCGGGATGGTGTAGCAATGCTACGGTGGGAAGATGAGGATGAAAGAGTGGTTAGGGTTGGGTTTGAAGGACAAAGGGGAAGAAAGAGAGGTAGCGACAGGAAGATGATGATAGGGACGTGGGTATGGGGGGTTTAAATAGTATAGGCAGCTAGGGTTAGGGGGAATTAGGGTTAGGGTAGGTTGGAGTAGGGTTTATATATAGGGTTAATTAAGATATTGGGTTTTTGGGTACTGGGTTAGAATCCAATAGGAAGGTGGGTTATAGGGTAGCGGGTTTCGGGTTTGGGATTCAAATTCAATAGGAAATAAAATAATAAATAAATAAAATAGTGTTATAGAGTTTATAAAATATGCATATATATATACATCAAATCAATTAATGAAGTACATATAAAATGGAGTATGTTCGGGCATTACAAAAATAATAATAATAAGAATAATGGTAATAAAATATTAATAATAATAATGGTAACAACAACAATGATAATAATAATAATAATAATAACAGCAATAGTAATAATAACGATAATAATAATAATAGTAATAACAATAATATTCATAATAACAATAACAATAACAATATAATAATAATGATATGCATCAAAATAGGATTCGAGATTAACAAATTTATTAAAATCCAAATAGTAATATAAAATATAAATAGTCGATCAATTAGAAATAGAAAATAAAGTTAAAATATATCATTATTCGAAGTAAATATAATTATCGATTCGAAAAGATTTTAATAGAAGGTCCAAATCGTATTAAAAACAAAATTGAATTTATAAATAATCAAAATACAAAAAATATTCAGAAAATATGTATTTATGGGAACGGGGTTACAGCTCTCTTTGCCTAAAGCATTGCACCGAATGAAGAAGTCATTGAACTTATCCACATACTCTTTAGTGGATTTGCTTCTCTTATAGAGTTGATTCCACGAATCAAGCATTCGGGTGTGGAATGATAGAGGCACATATCTCTCAGTGAGCTTCTCTTTGATGGCCTCCCAAGTGGTTATGGGTGCCAGGCCTCGGCCTTTGCGGGCATATTAAAGATTGGTCCAGTGTTGTTGAGCTTTCCCAGTCAATTTCATCATGGTCAGGATTTTGCTCATGTCAAACTACACGAAGTAGTGGTCCATGGCACGGATCCAATAGAGATAAGCTTAGGGTTCCATACGGCCTTTAAAGTGGGGAACATCAGCCTTAACATTCTTCTTGTATTGTTCGTCAGGGTCACGATCTTGACGTCGGCCGTCACGATCATTCACTTGAGGAATTTGACGATGAAGCTCAGGGGCAACATTTTGATTCAGTTCCACTTGTTCAAGCATCTGATTGATATTGGCAAGAGCTGCTTGAATGACCGTGAGGGTAGTGGAAATATTAAAGTTGTCCATTTCAATTCGAGGAGGGGCTCGCTGAATTATAGGATTCCTAATTGGGTGGTTTGGGAGGGACAAGAAAGGTTCTTTGGGATTCGTGATGGTGCTGTGAAGACGCATTCACCAACGGTGGAAAACTAGGGGTCGTGGGGACGTGTGTTTGCTGAAATTTGGGGAAACGTTTCCTAAATGCACTTAAGTTTTTTTTTAAAAAAAAGTTAAATCTGAAATGAACTAAAAACAATCCTAAAATGATCCTAAATTAGTGCAAAAATTATGACTAAATGATGCAAGAACAAGGGTTTTAAAAACCTTCGCTCTGATACCAAAATGATGTAAACTTAGCCCTCGGTAGTGAAATTTGCTAGAATATTAAAAGGTTAAGTTTACCAACAAGTAAGGCCGATTAGTTAGAAATTAAAACTATTAATGAGCTTGAAGGATTTTCAAGAGATGAACTAAGTTTGACAAACTCAATTAAAGTTCAGGCCTAACAATCAACAAATATATCTAAGTGTGATTAGCAAGTAAGATATTCAATAACGATTCGTACACTAATTGACAAGTTGAAATATACACTCTCAATATTTGTGGACGACAGATAATTCAATTAATATTATAGAGAAGTAACACAATAATGGAGAAGTAGAAAGATATTACCTGGGTTCGAAGCACATGGAGGAACGGGGAGGAGGTTGCCTGCAAGGGATTGCGGTGGAGGAATCAGCTGTCGGTTGTGGTGTGGTGGCGCAGCAAAGGAGGAAGGAGGGGCTGGCAGCATGGCGTCAGTGCCGGCGTTGAGGAATCGAGGCGGCGACAGCAAGGGGAAGCGTCGACGAGGGTGGCCTGAGGTGTAGGAACGTCGACGAAGGTGATTGGTGGTGTCAGCAGCAACATCGGCGAGTGGAATCGGGGGTATTAGGGGGTTGGAGGATTAGGCGACGTTGGCGAGGGGAGGGGGGTTCGACGACAGCGAGGGAGTCAGGTCGTCGATGGGGTTGGGCATGGGGTTGTTGACGACTGTGGGGTTTCGGGTTCCACAAAAAAATAGGGGGGGGGGGGGGGGGGGGGGGGGGGGGGCTAATAAAGGAGTGGGGGTTTTGTATCATGGATTTGAGAATTTGGGTGTAGTTTAGGGTTTCTCACAGTTTCTCACAAACCCTAATCTTCTCGCAGCTGTCTCGCACAAAAAGAGGGATGAAGAGTAAAAACTCAAACACAATAATTTTAGTCAATCAAAAGCATTCTTTTTTTATTAATCTAGAGGCCGATATATAGACTAAACAAATTTTCATACAGATCTTCAAAATATTCTAATGCGGAAAATAAAGCATGCAAATTGCAAAACTATTACATATGCCTAAAATGTTCAAAAATAAATATGAATGCTGAAATAAAATACTAGGCTAATAGAACAGCTATACTAGACGATGTCTGCACTGTTAGAAGCGCCCGAATCGTCTCGAACCGATGTCCTCATCAGTTGTATTCCAAATTCTATCATCTTTTTCATTGGATCCTTGATAACCTCCCGGGTTTTGGAAATTGGAGTGGGTTCTTCTTGGTTGTAGTCCCTCCACATGGTGCAAAGTAATTTTTCAACTTTAAATTTCAGAGGTGGCTATAAGTTCTTGTACAGTTTAGTTCAAACTAGCAACATAAAATCTGGAGACAGAGGAACTTGTTTTGTCACTAGATGGCTTGCTTTCACTGGAAGAGGTTGCAGATTCAAATTGAGCACAAACTCCCTAAGATAGATAATAAGATGTGACATTGATCGTAACCTTACAACTTCAGTCTGTCAGAAATTTGATATCTTAGTCTGGAACTACAACGAAGAAGAACCAATGGTATTCATCTAGAGTCTAGTTAAATTTCCTTAATCACTTTACACTCAATATTGTCGAAATGGACAATCAATGGCATTCTTCCAGATAAATAGACCGGATGCTTAGTCAGCGCCTTTTTAACCCACTCTCCCAACACTACTAAATCTACTAAACCATGCTGCATGAGATGCTAGAGAGATGGAGTGTGTGAAGCCTTCCCATATACATTGAATAATATGGAACTTCAACACTCAACACTAATTGTGAAAGACCCTAGCATAAGATCAAAACTCAAAAGCTGTGGTAAAGTGAGGGTTTAATATTCATATTTTGACACTAATACTTTACAACTAATTCCTATGGTAAAGTATATATCTTTTCTTATATTCACTTGTCCTTCAAAAGTGAAAGCAAAGGATCTTGTTTCACATCTTAGATAACAGAATACCACTTCCACCCCAAAAGACTATCCTAGATTTCATCCTCAATCACATACAATATTGTAACTCAGCTTATTCTTTCCACTATGTATAATTAATACATCTCATGTGGGTGTAGCAGCATGAGCCTGATTTATGTCCGCAAATCATAGTTTCTTTCTATTAATTTAATTTCCAACAATTAAAGTATAAGACCCTTAACCCTCAACAACTTAGGTGTTTTTGTGCCGCCCACCGGCACGATCATTTTACATGATAGTAGAGCCACTAGGCACATATAAAAGAGCCAATTAAAAAGAAAAAGCAAATATCTCTAATCTCTAATATTATAATGGAAGAGTTGAGTGGTCATTTGTTGACAATATGTAATTTGTAGACATTCAACCATCTAATCTCAACCATTCATTTTTAAATTAGAGTTATATTAACCATTTATTTACTCAAATATTATTAGTTACCATAATATCCTTAAAGTTTAAATTTATTTACGACATAATTATTTACAAAAGTGTCACTCATATAAACTAAAAGTTTGTGCAACTATGAATAAATTGTAAAGAGTATGTGATGAATAAAGGGAGGTCTCAGGTTTGAGGCCAGATTACGTTTTATTATTTAATCTATGAAAAAAAAAATAGCACGTGCATCACACATGCAGATTACTAGTCGTTCATATTGCCACGGTCATGCGCACAAAAAGGGTGCTCACAACTTGGCCTGTTAAATATATAAAATGCAAAACCCACATCCTTCATCTCAACTTCCGAGTGTTGTATAGAGGCGCTTCACAATCTTTTCATAATATAACATGCACAATCTCCAAATAACACATCATAATGCCCAAATACAGTTGCAAGTTATTTGAATTAATATATCAGCTCATCAAATGTAAACAAATATGCATGTTTAATAACAAGAGGAATTGATATTAAAGATTGTACCTTTCCTTCACCAAACAAAATGGGTGTGAACCAGTTTCCCCAGAAGGAAGCAAGCAGAGGCTCCAAGTGGAGAGGGAAGACAGATATGTGGGGCCCTCATCAAGAGCTGACGTGGCAGAAAAGAGTAGCTATTTTTTTCGACCTTTTTTTCCCAAACTGACCCACTTTTTGAAACTAATTTTCAGGATATACCAATTTTGGATACGTCAACATAACACGCTCCTGGAAAAAAACGGCATAGGTTATTTTGTTATCGTTGTCGCCAAGAGCGGCATCTGTAAAAAAAATTGAAACCATGCTATCTGGAGTAACGACATTAGCTTATTTCCTCTCAATTGTACACTCTCTAACTTAGAAAAAAATTGTAAATGTGGAAACATCTTATAATTGTTGCTGCTATCTCCAACAACGACACTCTCATAACTGATGTCGTTATTGGTGACATCAGCATCAGTTATAATAGTGATTAAATATAAATAGTGGACTCCTCTTCTCCTTTCCCTTTCACTTTACCTTTCTATCCCTCCACTCCTGAACCCCAAAACCCTAAAAACATATATCCCACTTCTTCTCGTTCAATTTGTCTTCTTTCAAATCCCCAAATAAATCACAAATACTCATCTATAAACTATAATTCTAATTCCCTCCTCTCCTCTCTCCGTTCACTTAGATCTCGGAGTCGAATCTTCGAACTTCTCACTTTGAATCCGAAATTGTGCTTGGTATTCGAATACCCTTAATTTCTTTTAAAATATTCACTTTGTGTGTTGAGATTTATATTGACAATGTAGTAAATGAGATGTTGTGGAGACCAGGAACGGAGCATAGTGGGGGCCCAAGGTGGCCCAAGCACCCCCGGAAAATTTTCAAAACCCCCCTAAGATATGCAAATTTATGGTTTGGCTCCCATGAAAAGTTTGAGAAAACCCCCTTATATATATTGATGGTTGACTAACCTATTTTCCCCAAAATCAGCCATATCATTTGTTTCTCTTTCCCCAAAATCGCTGAACAATCTCTTTCCCTTCTCAAAATCCCAAAATCGCTCTTCCATCTTCCCCTTCCCAAATCGCCTTTCGATCATTCTTTTCCTTGCCAAATCGCTGATGCCCACCATGGCCAAATCGCTGCTGCCGCCCGGTCTCATATTCGAACCCATCTATTTTTATTCAAGTAGGTATCTCTCTCTCTCCCCCCCCCCCGCCCCCCCCCCCCCCCCCCCCCCCCCCCCCCCCCCCCCCCCCCCCCCCCCCCCCCCCCCCCCCCCCCCCCCTCTCTCTCTCGCCCCCCAAGTTTGGGTTTGTAATTGAATAAGGTTTGCTGATATTGGACAGATTTTTATTGATTGATCACATTTACCATGCAAATAGAACTATAGAAGATTCATATTTACTGATGGTGTTGTATTCTTGTAGTATCTAATTATCTATGCATTCTATACCTGTAAAATTCTGATAGTTATAGAACTAACCTAATTTTGTCATTTTAATTTCAGGCTGCTAATTTTCATAAGTTTATTTTTGTAATGGATTAATAATTAACAAACATGTTGGCATGGTAATCACAAGTTAATCATGAATTAGTTGCACCTTGTGATAGGAACCAAATATGTAGCAAAGTTTTTTTTTTATCCTAATGGATAATTTCAAGAAATAGTCAAACTAATGACAGTGATGTATTTGCTAGGTGGGTTGATATTGGCCAAGCTAGGGTTTCAGATTGAATGAGGTTTGTTGATATTGGCCAAAATTTTCCCAACTCGGATCCTAAGTGAAGGGGTGCTGCTTCTGTAACACCCTGAATCCCAAAACAACTGAATTCGAGATTTCCACAGGATCTTTACACTTCTTTCGTACAATTTTACAAGGAATTTAAAACTTTTATTTCAACAATAATTACATCAGAGTCTTTTACATCAATACGCAGCGGAATCAATAAAATACAACAATAATGAATGTACAATTGTTACAACTTTAACATTTAAATAATCAACAGCATCCTCAATCATCTTTATATCTTCATGTAACTCCAAATCCTGCATATAAAACTGTGGGCGCGTCAGTTGCTTACAACTGACGAAATATTATACACGGCCATCCTCTCTATGCCGGAAACAGTATAACGATTCTTAAATACTTTAGCAAATACAAACTTGATCACAAACAAAGCTACAAAGGGACTATCATGTTGATGTCGTGTTGTGCGGTGCACTTAGTCCTTAATGCAGTTATTATATTATATGACACTAATGCACACTTGTTCGGATTCTATGCATCCCATACTACATAGGTCCGAAGGCAAGCCCTTAATCGTTCTTCATCTTGTAGGGTTCAATCCCCCGCCATGACTTAATCTACTACTGTAACTACGGTAAGTATCCTAGATGTTTTCTGACCTACGAACTCATGTCTAGGCACTCTGGAGGGAATCCCATCGCTGACATGACTCATCATGCAGACATCCTGTGGTAATTCAGCTCTCACCATAGACATGACACCACCCGTAGTCTTCAAACATCCCACGAGCGTCGCCACCGGGACGGTACTCTGGAACAGTATCCTCACCCAGACTCATCATGGGAATTCCTGGGATACGCTCTCGCCGCTATCCAATGGCTCTCATACTCAATGTTTTTCTCTTACTTTCATCACATCTTCACTACGTATCTATCTGTAATTTTGGTAAGTATCATAGATGTTCTATGATTACAAGCACGTGTACAGAAAACTTGGAGGGGAATCCCATCGCTGACATGATCATCATGCAGACATCCTGTGGTAATTCAGCCTCACTTCATGGCACACGATCCTCTTGCAGTCACCAACATCCCACAAGCATCGCCACTGGGATGGTACTCTGGAGTAGTATCCACGTCATGTCACGACGCATCGTGAAGACAGCCTGTGCATACCCTCAACAACACCCATCCAATGGCCCTCACTCGTGTTTTTCTCTCACTTCCATCACAGCCTTACAAGATTTGTTTTAAAAGAAAATCATCACAACCTAGAGCTAGCTTACCCTGCCGGACTTAAATCAAAACAACAGAGACAGTCAGCCTACCTGGCTACTTCTCAAGAGACACTCAACCCTCAACGGTTAGCTCTCAAATCATAAATAAAACTGCCGGTCACTAGGGTCTCGCCTAGCCTCTAGATTCCAACAACTATCTCTTCCTAGAGATCAACAATATTTCATAATCGATCTCCAATAATAATTCCATTTCCTTTGTTCACAAATCTTTTTCTCAAAACATTTCTTTTATAATCTCATAACATGAGAACCATTCAATTAGATCTCTTTATCAATTTCATCTTTCACATCCTTGTGTGCATTTCACAATAAAACTCAATCAAATATTAATAACCATAAAGTCTCATATTCAACTTATTTAACTTTCATTTGTCAAGAATCAAATCTAAACTCAAAACCAAAATAAACAGTTCGGTTCAGTCGACTGGTGACAATATCAGTCGACTGTTCAGCGAACATCAAAACATCTCAGTCTGTTCAGTCGACTGGTGACAAGGAATCAGTCGACTGTTTTACGAAGCTTTAAAACATCAATATAACACAGTCGGTTCAGTCGACTGGTGACAGTATCAGTCGACTGTTCCGCGAATACTTTAAAAACTCAAAACATCAAAATTCAGTACAGCAGCAGTCGACTGTAAAAGTAGTCAGTCGACTGTCCTGCCGACGAAAACCCAACTTTTTACACTGATCAGTCGACTGTGGAAAGTAATCAGTCGACTGTCAAATCCACCAATTGCATCTTTGCATACATTTTTCGACCTTTTAATTGATTTATATTTCCATATAAAATATAGATCATTTCCAGAATATATTCCTTTTAAAAACAACATCGAATAAGCAACCCAATAACAAGTTTCTCATTTTTCAATGAAATCCTTAAAATGGATCAAAACATATATTCAATCAAATTTTCAAATAAACTGTTGTCTTTTATCAAATCACTTTATCAAATCACTTTATAAACTGTTGTCTTTTATCAAATCACTTTATAAAAAATCTCTATACTTGTATAAATAACATTTTGAGGTTATAATCGCACCTCTTTGCCACATTCTCAACAAACAACATATTTGCATTATTCTAATCATGTCTCAACATGCATCAATTTCATGCAATCACTTCAATTCTAGCATTTCAACTAGCAATCATAACAATTTAAGCATAACAATTTGCAACTACCACATCAATCAAAATTTAACGATTCATTTCTACATTAATTTGCATGCAATCAATTCAATTTCAACCAAATGAATCATATATCAACTATCATGCAATATCTACTCTTAAATTAGAAAGCATTTAAGAAACACCCACCTAAATTGAAGATTTGTTACCCAATTGAACTCCTAGAATTAGGAGCTCCTAAAGAAAGCTCCAATTGCAACCTCCTCGAAATCCGTGCACCAAAGCTAGCCCCACACTCCATCCCCATTTCGGCAAGCATCCATCAAGAGCATCTCCATCCCCACTCCATTCGGCAACAATAAGGACAAACTCCCATCTTCTTTCATGTACACATACTATGTATGTACATATATATATATACATTAGTATATGTATATAGGCAAGTGGAATGGTGATTAGGTGGAGGAATGGGCAAGGCTTTGCTGCTTTTGGTGGGTTTCTTTCGGATTGGCAAGAGAGAAGGGAGAAAAGAGATGAGAGAAAGAGAGACCAAGGGGGTATTTTATAGATTAATTAATAGGTAGTTATGGCAACCACCCCACATGAACACCACTCACCCCATTATTTAAACATGTAACTTGTTTTCCCTCCCATTTCAAAATCAAATGTTCAGATTTTTCCTCTCCTCATGAGCAGCCCGGTCCCCAAGAAGTGTGCACATCGCACGTGTGCACGTGCACGTACTTTGTGTACAAAAACAATTTATTTATTTAATCCCTTCAAAACAACTTATTTAAATTTGTAATAAATATATAAAATTTACTTTAAAACTATACTTTTCATGCCCAATTAAAATAGATACTCATCATTTCACGAAATTCATTTTGAAAGAATAATACGCTTGAAACACGTGCACCGAAACACGTGCGTTGCCCGGAAAATCTCAAAAATACAAAATTGACTTTATCATCCTGAAAAATATTTATAATTAATCGGAATGCAATATAAGAATATATTTAGTATACATATATGATAATGTACTCAAACGTACAGAAAACACGTGTATTGCACGTAGAAAATTTATTTTAATAAAGATAGTCAAAAATTAAATTTTCGTTTACAAAACGAATTCAAACATGTTTATAAAAATAAATGATTGAAACCCATTGAAAACTTTGCACGTAACGGTGGAATACCCAAAATCGACACGTGCATCGATAATACGTAAAAAGCACGTAAAAACTCAAAGATTGAAATTCAGCATTTGAGTTGTCTCAAATGTGATTTTAAGAATACGTGATTGCATAAATAATTGGAATTCAAAATACATATCAAAATGCGTTATGGATATAATCAATAATAGTACAAGATGCACGTGCGTAACACCCGAGGGCAAAATTGTCATTTAAATTTTGCGGGGTGTTACACTCTTCCCCCTTAGAACAGTTCCGTCCCCGGAACTCACTATGGTAAAGGTTGTATTTTGTACACACCAATGAAAATATCAGTATAGCATATAAAAATCACAAACATCAAGAAAATACATATAACATAAAAGTAAGCAATGTGGAAAAATGAGACAAAAATCTATTTAAGAAAATTATGAGTACCAAAATTTTATGAGAACAGAACAAGAAAACTAGGAAGTAGCATAAGAAAACAAATACGACAATAGAGGATAGTGTATTTTGAAAAGAGTTTACATACAAATTACTATCAAGTAGACCATTAGATAAAATGATAAATAAACTTAGTCATTAATTGTGAAAATAATTTCAGAAAACAATGCAATAAAGAAAAACATAGTTAATGGGTACTTCATAAATAGATTCAATACTCCAAATTCATCAATGTAATAAATAGTAAAAAGTCGCAAACCAAATTGATACTATATGACAAAAACTAGCAATTTAACAGTTTGAGAAATATATAAGAAGGGAATATAGTAAAAGTATAGACAACATAAAATAATTCTGTATACAAATTAATATCATAAAATAATTTGTAAGGTAATTATAGTAATTATACATACAATTTGAAAATTTGGTATACATCGAAATACTTTCGAATTATTCAGTAGAGCGAGAAAACCAACTTACAAAATCACATACTTGCATAGGCGAAAGACTATAGGGGAGAAATAAATAGCATGATATGAAAGTTATAAATGATTTGTAACAGTCAAACAAGACATCGTAGTAGTAAAACGTACTACTGAAAGTAGTGCGAAAACTAGTTATATAACAAAGAAAAGTATAGACAATGAAAAAAAATGTTTTTGTATATAAATTGATATCATAAAGTGATTTGTAAAGTAAATACAATAATCATATATGTATGATAACAATGAAAATGCCAAAAATCCAAATAATTTCGATTTGTCAAATAGACCAAGAAAACCAGCATACAAAATTATGTATATACATAGACGAAAATTATAGGGCAAAACAACAACATCATGATACAAAATTTATAAATGATGTGCAGGAGTAAAATAATATATTATGGTAGTAACATTGCAAAACTAATTATATAGAAGGGAATCATGAATTATAACAGAAGTATAATAAATAAAACTGTTAGGTGAGTAGCCACCAAATTTAAAATAGCAAAATACTATAAAGTTGTGTGAAATACTAACTCACATAAAATACAAAGTGCTATAAAGAAGACGGCAAGATAGTTGAGATTAAGCGGTAGATAGATATAGAAATCAGTATCGACAGTATAATGCTAGGTTGCAAAATATTATAAAGTAGTTCAAGCTAGTACCAAATGAAATAGTTATAAGTGAATATTATAGAAAACAAGGTAGGAGTTATCTAAGTATAATATTTCCTTCTGGTGTAGGTTCGTCTCACTGGTATCCAACAGCAGGCTTGCCTATCTTGATCTCAAGTTGCATAATTGCTTCTACGATATCCGGTTGCAATTTGCCTTCTGAGCATTCGGTTGCAAACTTTGCCTCACCGACATCCAGTTGCAGTTTGCCTTCTGGACATTCAGTTGCAAACTTTGCCTCCCCGACTTCCAGTTGCAGTTTGCCTCCAATGATGTCTAGTTGCATATTTGCCCTCTCGACATTAAGTTGCACCAAAGCGGAAGATGGAAAGATGTAATCTTCCATGTATACTTGGATTAGATATGGGATGTTTTAATAAAGTTGGTGTTATGATTGAAATCAATGATACAGAAAAGATTTTACACAATGAAATATCAAAATAGGTGTATAGGATATATCAAACATAGGCGGTACTAATTAGTAGTAATGAAAAATTATTTATAACACTAAAATAATGTAAAATATATGCACATGTCGGAAATACAACTGAAAACAATAATGATGTAATGTAGCAAATTAGGGCAATGGACACAAACAATTACACATAAAAATAGTAACGTAATAATTGGAGGATGATGAAATTATATGTATAGTAAATATTTTGAAATACATGACACATATAAAAATTCAATGGAAAACATATGTAGTAATCAAGAATGTAAAGACAATTTAAAATTTGAGAATAAATTAGTATAAATAGTGAGTATATGCATTATATTAAGGAAACGTAAATTACAGAATTAATGAATATAACAAATAAATTAGTAGATAATATGTACTAACAATAATATTGAATGCAGACAATAAATCAAATTAGTATGTTGTATTTATAAAAATATTTCAATTGAGGTATATAGGACAATACGCGATAACAAAAGAATATCGTATCAGAAAAATCAAACCATGTAAAATGAATACACATAAGCAAAATTCACAAGCGAAATTCAAAATGGAATGAAAATAATAGTTGTAGTATAAATTTAACAAAATACGTAAAGTAATAGCACATATGGATGGATGAACATAAAGTGACATAAAACACGAAAGACAAAATTTTAAGATGGAAACACAATTAAAATAAGTTCAACAAATTCAAGACTAAAAAATAGACAAAATACTAGGCATTGAAATGATTTAATAGTATAGAAAAATATTTATTTGGAAAATATTAAATGTTAAAAAATACCATGATGAATGTCCATAAAAATAATTTGAGGGAAAAGTGTGTTTATGTGTAAGGCACCATGAATGACGGTTCAAACCAACCATGCTTCCATTGCGCCACTCTGATACCCAGGGAAAATGAGCTCGCATACAATCTCAAATCAATGTATACGAGGAGAGCATCATGAATGAATGTAAATTCAATAACAACTTCCGTTCATGACTCCAACCATCCAATAGGAAAAGAAAAGAGGAAACATCAGCCTATAGAGCAACACAAATGTAAATCGCTTACATTTAAATCTCTATAAACTGAACTCACACTCCAATGTCCACTTCTAGGGTGTCGTTCCTTATAAATTTGTACTACTTAGAAGCGTGGCTCTGATACCACTCTGTAACACCCCGAATCCCAAAACAACTGAATTCGAGATTTCCACAGGATCTTTACACTTCTTTCGTACAATTTTACAAGGAATTTAAAACTTTTATTTCAACAATAATTACATCAGAGTCTTTTACATCAATACGCAGCGGAATCAATAAAATACAACAATAATGAATGTACAATTATTACAACTTTAACATTTAAATAATCAACAGCATCCTCAATCATCTTTATATCTTCATGTAACTCCAAATCCTGCATATAAAATTGTGGGCGCGTCAGTTGCTTACAACTGACGAAATATTATACACGGCCATACTCTCTATGCCGGAAACAGTATAACGATTCTTAAATACTTTAGCAAACACCAACTTGATCACAAACAAAGCTACAAAGGGACTATCCTGTTGATGTCGTGTTGTGCGGTGCACTTAGTCCTTAATGCAGTTATTATATTATATGACACTAATGCACACTTGTTCGGATTCTATGCATCCCATACTACATAGGTCCGAGGGCAAGCCCTTAATCGTTCTTCATCTTGTCGGGTTCAATCCCCCGCCAATGAAATATTCGAGCCAAAAAGTCACAAGTGTCTTAGTGTAAAAATCTACATGAAAATGTTTAATTCCTTGATTGAGTGAGACTGCAAAATGCATGGTCGTGCTCAAATGAGTCAATATGAGATATTGATCTCATTTGTTTTAGTAATTCTACTCGGACATCAAGAAACCAAAGATTGAACTATACAAGGGTGACACGCTCTATGCCTTATGGTCAATTAAGATATCTGGACAAAGGGACTAGACTACATGATAATATTGGTGATGGATAGGCTATGTCAAATCACTGACATTCCTGTTACTTGAGTCGCAATGATGTATTACTAGATACCACTCACTGTTTATAATACTAGAACATGATTTTAGTATTACTATCAACGTAATGGAAAACTACAGGGTCACACACTTAGAATGAACAAAATTGGAATAAATTCATCAGATGAATTTAATTAGGGATCCATGTAAGACTTGGATTCCTGATATTGGTTGGATATTTAATTAGATTAAATGGACCGACTAAAATTCAAAGGCCCACACACGAATTTGACCCATGTCAGATTGTGAACCCAACAACCTCATTACTCTCTTATGATTGGTTTTCTTCACCTATATATATGATATGTATCTGTGGAAAAGACACGTGAAAAAATTCTAGCCGTCACAGAAAGTGAGAGAGAGCGAGATCATGAGGAGGAACATCCCCTTCTCGCAGCTAGCACCGTGTCTGAGGTAGAGCCGTTTTTCGTTCCATTCGTGTGGATATTGTAGAGGCACCGCAATATTGCAATGTTGTGATCGGTATACTGTGGAGACAGCATATCCATCTTGAAGGTATAACTCCTAAACACGATTTATGGTTTTCGCATGGATCCATGGCTAGGTTTTGATATTTCTGTAATTTTTCCACTGTGTATTTACTGTGATTGTATTCGAAACCTAACAGAGTCCATACGGAATGTGCACTCCTTGGATACACCATCTCACACAGATTATGATCGGTGTTGATGTTGCATTGTCAGCATTGTCAGGTCTAAAGGACCTGAGCCTCCACGTGCAATGGAAGATGAAGAAAACTGGCCAGTGTCGGTAATGGAACCTACACCAACATGAAAGAATTGTTATTTTAGCTACAATATTATTATGTGTAAATTCAAAATTAAAGACTACATCAATTATTCTTATATGTGTAGGTGTGGTTCCATGACCTTGGCCACCGCTAGTAGAAGTCTCACGGATACTACTTGGGGGGTCATCCACCGTGAGTTCGTGGTCCCCGTCCTCGGTCAATTGTACCAGCTCCTTCATTCATATTGTCCTACATAAATAAATATTTTTTGTTAAATGCGTATTCTTTAAACACCCAAAAACATACTACTTACCCGTACCCTACTAGTACTAGTCAAGCACTTTCCTACATTACCCCACGTCTGTGCCATTAGTGCGATGATGACACTGCAAAATTGTATTAAAAATATTAATCGATTAATGAATAGACAAATAAGATGATATATGGCATATAAAGATTGAAACACTACCAATTTTTCATTTAGATTTGTGGGTGCATATAGTGTAATATGATTAAACCGTAGTTGATGGAATTTGCATTGTTTTCAATACATATCATTGACATGTGATATGCGCTAGGTCACAACTATATCGATGTGGGAACCAGAAAGACACATCTCGGAAAGACTTTTATATCAAAATTACTATGAGCAAGACATTTTGACATCAACACATACAAGCTAAGGAAAGATAAACTATCCTTGCATAATACTTTTAGAGGCAACATAGTTATATAATCAATGTCGTTATAACTAGAATAATATCATTGCATAAATAGACCACCCTATATAATCAATACAAAGCCTACATTATGACGTCGATATAGTTGATCTGAATGGTCTCTCCTTCCATTATCTGACTAAATCAATTGTATAACCAATCAACAAACACCCAATTCTACATATCAACAAGTGCAAACTAAATTATTAAGTGCGCTCCTTGGATTCGATTTTAGACCTTATAAAAAGAAAATTGATTTTTGAACCTCTTTCACACTCATGTCACGTCGAGGTATTGCAGAAGAAAAAACTGCGAAATCCGATCAAATTTATCATAATCGATTAGTTGACATGTTGGTTAACTGTATTCTGAAACACGGAAGAAAAAAAATCATTGGCTTATTAAATTATCTATCGAGACGTGAAAAAGATTCGACAAAAGACAGTAACAAATCCATTATCTGTATTACATCAAGCAATACGTGGACTTCCCAACTGCAACCTCTATTATATCCTGGCACCTACTGCAGTCTAAGTTTAACACATTTTAACTTAGCAATTTTTTCTAAGTCTAGAAGTCTCTTTACCCCAAATATGAAATGAATGGAGGCCACAGTTAGGAATATTTGCCTCTAAAAAAATGTGAATAGGCCGCAGTTGAGAACTGTGGCCTCACAATTGAAGATGCCACATTCCCCAATTGCGGTCTATGCTAATGTGTCTTAAAGTGGTTCACCCATGGAATTAGTTTGGAAAGTGAGTTTGTTATGGAAATGGTTTGGGAAAAGTGGGTTAGTTTTGAAAAAATTCTCGATGGTGGCATTTGGATTTCCGAGGAATTAGATATCCGAGTTGGTGAAGGAATTGAGCGATGGGCAAAGAAGAAGGAATAAATCTTTTTAGGACAAAAGAAGCACATGTGCACATCATATTGGCATCTTTGTCTTTTGCCTGATGAACATGCGTAGAGGTAAAAAGGCAGAGGATGATTTTACTTGGAAGCGCATAATGCAAATGTGCGCTCTCTGAAGATAGAACCAATCAGTATAGTGTACATTTTCTTTCGATATCACATAATGGTGAAAGGTACACACCTCGCACACTGTAATATTTATTAACGCAAACTATTGCAATCAATCTACTTTTACATCATTCTCCTGTAAATTCTTCATGCAGAGCAGTCACACTCCATTAGTTAGTATATATATACTTGGCAAACTTTAACTTCTTAAGTGCAGCACGTCTCGCATATCCAGCAGCAACAGAGTGCAGCAAGACGTACTGAAAGAGGCAGAATTAAGTAAAATGTTATCAATTAAGGTTCAACAAAAAGATTCAATAAACTTACACCCATATATGCACTAATAAACATAAACATAAAGACACATATATAAGTGTTAGATATTATAGTCATATATTGGTGGTAGAGTTGTTTTGATATTTGTTCACCTCCTATATATAGGTGGTATTGTACTTGGTTAAACTCAATTCAATATTCAGTATTGTCTTCATTTCTCTCTGATTTATCTGAACATGGTATCAGAGCCAATTACTCAAATTTTCTTCTCTTAAAATTTTTCCATCCAAAAATTCTCAAATTCCAACAGCCAAAATTATACAAATTTCTTCAAACTACAGCAAAGCATCCAGCATCATCATCATCATATCCAGATCAAGCATCAAGTCATCATCAGGTCATCATCATCAAGTCATCTTCCTCCAGCATCATCATCATCATATCCAGATCAAGCATCAAGTCATCATCATCAAGTCATCTTCCTCCAGCAGCATCATCATCATCATCATATCCAGATCAAGCATCAAGTCATCATCAAGTCATCATCATCAAGTCATCTTCCAGCATCAGATCCGAACTTGAACAAGCATCCAGCATCAGATCCGAACTTGAACAAGCATTAGAGTTCCCACCAACATCAGATCCAGCATCAGACTTCTTCAACTTCAAACAAACATTTGTTTGAAGAATCCGTGATCAAATCCCGCCGCCTGCTTCAGCATTGTAAAAATCCGTGATCAAATCCGCGATTTGAAAAAAAAAAAATATTATTATATATATACATATATACAGGTACTACCACTTTATGGCATTTCAGTCTCTCTCACATATTTCTGCCTCCACTGACTTTCCCAATGCAACCACCTCTCGTTCCTCCTCCAGATTCAACAAGCAGCAGCGCCATTTTCAGTCTTCCCCCGGCCTCCTATCTTCTCCTTATATCACTCATCACCATACTCCACCTCTACTTCCGCCACCGGTAGCACCGCCCTACCCCCTACCCCGATCCAGGCACCAGCAGCATCTCCCTCCACATTGTGCTCTCAGTCATAGCAGCGCTCGTAGTGCTTCTTCCCTCACATCCTCGGCCATGCCCGTCACTCCGGCCTTGCCGTCTCCTGCTACTTGGGCTAATACTCAGCAACGCCTCACTCAGATGGAACTACAGCTCATGGGTTAGTCTATCAATGTTGGCTCCTCTGCTCCTGCACTTTCTGCCACTCCAGGTATGAATTCGTTCTGGATTTTAGATTCTGGTGCATCACATCATCTCACTAGTAATCAGACACTACTTACCACCTGCACAACACTTTTCTCTCACTCTCCATCTCTACACACAGCTGATGGCTCACCACTTCTTATCACACACTCAGGAACAATTAACTCTCCCACTCTCACATTACCATATGTTCTCTATGCTCCTTATTTATCAATAAACCTTGTTTCTATTAGTGCATTGTGCGATAGTGGTCTTGTCGTCACTTTTGACTCTTTAGGTTGTTCTATTACTGATTCCTCTACCGGTGAGGAGTTTGGACATGCTAGTCGTCAGGATCGTCTATATTATCTAGATTTTCTTCATGCACATCACTCTCCTTCTAGTTTTGCTGGTATTGTTTCCTCTGATGCAGATCTGTGGCACAGACGTTTAGGTCATATTAGCGCAACACGACTTCAGACTATAGCTCGTAGTGGTGCCCTTGGTTCTCTCACTTTTAAATATTTATCTGATTGTCAGGGTTGTCACTTGGCCAAACACATTGCCCTACCCTTTAGTCACAAAAGAACTTCTGAAATCACTCACCCTTTTCAACTTGTTCATTCCGACATATGAGGACCCTCTCCCGTACCATCGTAGAAAGGCTATCTCTATTATGTTACCTTTATCGATGACTTCACTAGACATACATGGGTTTTTCTTATGCGTCAACGATCTGAGATACCTGATATTTACCGGGTCATTACAACTATGATTCACACTCAGTTCGGTGTACGCATTAAGAATTTTCGATCGGACGGTGCACGTGAGTACACTTCTACCACTATGAGAACAATCCTACAGTCTTACGGCACTCTGTTTCAGCAATCATGCCCTCACACACATGAGCAGAATGGTGTAGCTGAACGCAAGCATCGTCACATCCTTGAGACGGCTCGCGCTTTTTTACTCTCCTCTTCTGCTCCTCGTTCTTTCTGGACTGAAGCTATCATGACCTCTGTTAGTCTCATCAACATTACTCCCTCGTCTGCCCTAACTGGTACGACGCCTTACGAGGCTCTTTATCATTCTCCTCCCGACTACAGTATGCTCCGTACCTTTGGATGCACCTGTTACGTCCTTCTCCCTCCTACTGAGCGCACGAAGCTCTCCGCTCGTGCTACTAAGTGCGTTCACTTAGGTCTCAGTCCTGAACACAAAGGTTATCGTTGTTTTGATCCATCTGCGGGTCGTGTCCGTATTTCTCGACATGTCTCCTTTGTGGAAGACTCCCCTTACTACCTGACCCCCCCTGAGGATACTAGATTTCTCGATTCCCCAGTTGTTTCTAGCCCCTCCGACCTTATCTTTCCGCATTCCTTTTGATCCCACTCCTCTGGCTCCATTCACATCTCCTGTAGTCCTCACACCTGTTGTTCCCCCTACCGAACCTCCACCTGCATCTCCACAGCAGCCAGCACCCATCCCACCTACTTCCCTACTGACACATGCACCTACTCCATCGTCCTCACCCCCACACCCTGTCAGTCCACCACCTCTTCGTCAGTCTACCCGTTCCACTTCTAGTATTCCTCCGGCACGTTATACACTTGATGCCACTGGTCCTTCTGACCAGTTTGGTTTTGCCACCCTAGCTTCCTACTCACCACAGTTTCATGCATATCTCACTGTTATACACTCTACACGTGAGCCCAGAACCTATCAAGACGCAATTCAATATCCTGAATGGAGGAAAGCCATTGCAGAGGAATTCAGTGCATTTGATCAGACTAGCACTTGGGATGTTGTTCCTCTACCAGAGGGCGTTCAGTCTATTAGCTGCAAGTGGATCTTCAAGGTCAAATATCAACCTGATGGATCTATTGAGCGGCACAAGGCCCGTCTAGTAGCCCGAGGGTTTACTCAGGAGCATGGCATTGACTATGATGAGACCTTTGCTCCCGTTGCACAGATGACTACTGTTCGCACCCTTCTTGCTGTTGCAGCCATCCGCCACTGGCCGTTATACCAAATGGACGTGAAGAATGCTTTTCTTCATGGTACCTTATCTGAGGTTGTTTATATGGATCCTCCTCCTGGTCTCCCTACTCCTCCTCGTCATGTTTGTCGGCTGCGTCGGACTATATATGGTTTGAAGCAGGCCTCTCGAGCCTGGTTTGAGTGTTTTCACCTTGTCATCACCAAGGCTGGTTTTAGTCAGAGTTCTCAGGACCATTCTATGTTTGTGCGGTCATCACCGCAGGGGAGGGTAATTCTACTACTATATGTTGATGATATGATCATTACTAGGGATGACTCCGCCGGCATTGCATCCACCCAGAAATACATTCACCAGTAGTTTTATATGAAAGACCTTGGTAAGCTACATTACTTTCTGGGTTTAGAGATTGCTCATGGATCTCAGGGGATACTCATTTCTCAGCAGAAATACACATCAGATATTATTTCCGCTGCATGCCTCTCTGACAGTCGATCAGCTGATACACCCTTAGAGCTTCATGTGAAGCTTCGTCCCACAGATGGTGAGCTCCTTCCTGATCCCACTAGATACAGGCAGATTGTTGGACAGCTTATCTATTTATGCATGACCAGACCCGATATTGCTCATGCAGTTAGTATTGTCAGCCAGTTTGTTTCTACTCCTACATCAGTTCACTACAGTGCTCTTCTTTGGATCCTCAGATATCTTCGGGGCACTATCACTCGCTTATTATTCATGCCTTCTACATCCAAACTAGAGCTTAGTGCATATTCTGATTCAGATTGAGCAGGGGATCCGACTACCAGAAGGTCTACCACAGGTTTCTGTCTATTTCTTGGTGATTCGCTGATCTCATGGCAGAGCAAGAAACAGGCAGTTGTTGCATGTTCTTCCACCGAGGCTGAGTACAGAGCAATGGCAGCTACTACTAGAGAGATTGTTCATGTTCGTTGGCTATTATCAGATATGGGTGTTACCCTTACAGGAGCTACTCCACTTTATTGTGATAACCGGAGTGCATTGCATATTACAAGCAACCCGGTCTTTCATGAGTGAACGAAGCATATTGAGATTGATTGTCATTATGTTCGTGAGCGTTTTGAGGCAGGGACCATCTCTCTCCATTCTGTTACCTCTTCCCAGTAGACTGCAGACTTCTTCACCAAATCTCATACAGTTCAAAGATTCCGACACTTAGTAGGCAAACTCACATTGTTTGACCCATCGTGAGTTTGAGATGGGGTGTTAGATATTATAGTTCCATATTGGTGGTAGAGTTGTTTTGATATTTGTTCACCTCCTATATATATGTGGTATTGTACTTGGTTAAACTCAATTCAATATTCAATATTGTCTTCATTTCTCTCTGATTTATCTGAACAATAAGAAAATAAGGTACGCATTGATGGAAACAGGCGCATATATAAGGAAATCGGATAAGTTTGTTATTCGTTAAGTTTGAAGCTAAAAGATAACCAAATTAATTCATGTAAAAACATAACTATGTACCATCCTTCAATGAAGCCCTTGTCATTTTTCTTCTTGGTACGAGGACAACATGGCTGCTTCATCTTCTTCCCATAAATAGTTAGGTAACCTACAAATAAATTAAAAATATATATATCAGCCTTCAGTACTTCTAAATCCTTGCATCAAAAGTAAATTATAACTGAAATAAGGATATATGAGTTGATTCTCTACGTATCTTTCTAATTTTGTCTAACCAGATTCACTGCAAGTACAGATTGGACCACAATCACAATCAATGTGTGACCAACAACGCACTTAACGATGTCAATTACATTCACGAACTTAGTATAATATGAGAGAGAGAGAGAGAGAGACCTAGGGGAGGTTGCTGGTTGTTCCCCTGCTTCTTCTTCTTCTCTCCACTGTTGTTATCCATCTCTAGACTTTGATTGATTGCAGAACCTGTCAGTTGTTCCATATATATACAAAGCCAGCATTTTCAAAGCCTTGCTAACTAATATGAACATCATCACATTTTTCTTTATTAACATGCCAATCCTCTTTCCCCCTCAGTTTTTACATGACAAAGGCATCTATTATTTTCTTGGTCACAAAGAAAAACATGCAGTGTGGTGCAGCATGTTCTCCCTTTTGCATGGCATTGCGAGATCTAGTTTGTTTCTTTTTTCCTTCGAGAAGGAATCAAACCTTCATTTCGCTCATGCACGCAGTTGGCAGCAGTAAATCCTACTGCCTCATCTTTGCAAAATACAGAGCAATCTAGATCGTTGATCTGAAACATTGCAAATTTTGAAAAGATCGGGTGGTTGTGATCGCGTGAAGCAACCTCTCTCCCCGGTTGGCGAGATTGCCACCGGGAAGGGGTGGGACCCACTGTCAGTGAGACAGTGCTGACATGTGGGTCCCACTGCTACATGGGCAATTCTTTTTCTTTTTCTTTTCTACTTTTTCTTTGCACGTGCTTCGTGCGTGTTATCGTCAGGCTCGCCGTTTGTGGCGATGTTGACCGTTCATCACACGTGACACACTTTTCGAGGCAACCAGACTGTTCCCAGAAGAGCTAGGAAACAACCTCCCCGGTTGTGATTTTGGCACCAGGGAGGAGCGGGGCCCAGGCACCACGTGGACCCATAAGCGGCTACCACATCATTGTTTGACCGATCAGAATTGACCAGTGAATACTCACCGATCAACTCCCCATTTTTCTCTTTTTGCTTTCGTTATTGAAAATTTTGCCGTACTGCCCCACTTTTTGAAAATATTTAGCGTTCTGCCCCACTTCCCAAAACAATTAGCGATATGTTCTTATTTAGGACACGTCAGCAAGAAACGTTATTGAAAAAAATGGCATAAGTTATTTCGATGCCGTTCTTCCCAATAACGGCATCTATTTTATATTTTTTTTCATGCCGTTATTTGGAATAACGGCATCAGTATATTTCTCTTACAAGTGTGAATCTTCTAACTTTAAAAAGTTCTAAGTGTGAAAAAAACTTATAAATAATGCCGTTATCCTGAATAACGGCATTCGAATGACTGATGCCGTTATTGGAGATAATGGCATCGGTTATATATAAATATGAACTCTTGCCGTTGTTTGGAAACAGAGAGAATGAATAAAAAGTTAAATAAAAAAAAAATTATAACTGATGCCGTTATTCCAAATAACGGCATCAGTTATAATTTTTTTTTTTTAACTTATTCGTCAGAGATGATGAATAATAAGTTACTTTTTTATATAAAAAAATTATAACTGATGTCGTTATTCCAAATAATGGCATCAGTATTGAGAATGCCGTTATTTGAAATAACGGCATTCTGTTATAAGGTTTTCACACTTGCAATTTTTCTCTAAGTGAAGACTACAAGCTGTCGAAAAACAAAACAACCTATGTCGTTATTCCAAATAACAGTATGACACTTTTTTGTCAAACAGATGTCGTTATTGGGAAGAACGGCATCGAAATAACCTATGCCATTTTTCCCAATAACGTTTCTTGCTGACGTGTCCTAAACAAGGGCATATCGCTAATTGTTTTGGGAAGTGGGGCAGAGCGCTAAATATTTTCAAAAAGTGGGGTAGTACGGCAAAATTTTCTTTGTTATTGTGGCATCAGGAGGGGTGGGCCCGTGTGTTCCACGTGCACCTCGTGGGGCCCACGCAGCCTGTCGCGCACCACGTGGCAACTTGTGGTTGCTGACCAGTGTGGGGCCTACTCGTTCTGAGATACCGCGTGGTGCCAGGTTGTTTTCACACACCGCACGTGTTTTCTTCTTCTTCAGCACAATACTGCATAATTTTACGCGATATCGCATATTTTTATACGACATCGCATATTTTTACGCGTTTTAATGTGTTCTACGCATTTTGTACGTGTTTTAGGGCAGTTTTATCTCCCCTATAAATTCACCACTCCTCCATTCAATTCTTAACTTCATCACTCATTTTTCTCACCTTCAAGTGGCTATTACAGCTTGATTTGTGCGGTATTGTTCGTCGTTTCTCACTTTAACGATCAGGTAAATCTTTAAGTTGTAAATTTCTTCTTTAGTCATGGCAAGGGTAGCTCATCTTCTTCCAGTAGTGACAAACTAAAAGTGATTTCGGTCTCCCCACCACGCAAGGGGAAGGAAGCGGTCGGTTCCTCTATTTTAGTAGAGGATATTGAGCAAACTATAGAGGATAAGGGGTGTCTCCTTTTCGGATTTCACCCTCCTCTTGTTCCACTTTTAGTTCATCAGTACCTGGAAAACATAGCAAACCTGATCCAATACAGTGCTCCATGTGACAAAACCGACAATTACCCAATTTTCGAAGATGATCATGTGAGAACTATTCTTGTAGGGGAGGATATCCCGACCATCAGGCACTGTTTTGGGATTCCTTCCAAATGTGAGTTTCTCATTCCTAGTCATGGGGTTAGGGCTTTCTCCCGAATGTTTAGTGAATATTGTGTGTTCTTTTTCGATACCTTCCATATTGGGTTGCACCTGCTGATGCACACGTTTATAATGATTGAGCTTCATTGGTATGGGCTTAGTCTAATTCAATTTGTACCCAACTTCTAGAGACACCTCACGGGCTTCATTCTGAGGTGCCAAGAGTTTGGCACTAGGCCGAATCTACAATTATGGAGGAGGCATTTCAACCTCGATAAGCAATGTGCATGTGACAACTGGTACTACATCTCCCTCCATCCAGAAAGAGGGGTGATTAGCATCCCAGACTCCATCAAGCACTAGAAGAACAAATACTTTGTTAACCGGAGCCCCAAGCTGTAGGGGTTCCCAACCAGATGGAGAGTTCCATGCCGAAGTGGATAATCGTTGAACCGGGGTTGGCGGAGGAGGAGGAGAGGGTAAGTGATGTTCTTCTTGTGGACGGGGAGATGAAGTGGCAGGATGTGTCGAAGGAGGTCCTTCGCTCAGGGGGGTTGAGCCTGATGGACCCTAGTATGGATTTTAATTTCTCGCATTTTAGTACTTGCACTTTTGTTTCAGCACTTTCCGCTTTTTATGTTTTGATATTCCCTATCTTCACATCTTCCATGTTTTTTTTGTGTGCAGGGATTATGGATTCCATCGGTCTTCTTGCAACTCGGGTCTCTTTGCACAACAGGGTTTCGAAGGATAGGAAGAGGAAGCGGGTAGTGACCCACCCTAGGGTTCCGAAATCTGCTAAGGGTTCTTCTGCTTCTTCCCTGACGGGAGTGGAGCAGCCGTTGACAGGTGCATTAGCTAGCCACACTGAGGGGGGTTCGTGCTTAGATGTCCTCTTGGCCCTCTAGTAGGCCCCGCTCACTGCCACGGCCGACACCATCTTTCCTTCCGAGGAGAAGAAAGTGTCTGCCTCGGACTGGGGTTTGAAATGGTGCGACGCCATCTTGCAGGACTTAGTGAAGTGTCTTAATGTGGTGCAGAAATCCCCCCCCTCCTCGGGACCAGAAGGTTCTAGAGAGGGAGACGATTGATGATTCCATTATGGAGCTTTCCCGATGTACTATTTGGGTGAGTTATTTAACTCTTAGTTCTTACATTTCTTCTTTGATTTTTAATCTTTTCTAAGCCCTTTGTTTCTCTTTGTAGGTTACTTATCGGACCGATAATCTGACTAAGCTGATACACGCCGAGGAGAAGGAGTGGAAGGATGAGGCAGCTAAAGCTGAGAAGGACAGAAAGAAGGCTGCCAAGGACCTGGAGGTGATGAAGGGCAAGGAGATGGTTCTCCTAGCCAACTTCAAGACGGAGCAGAAGATGTGGAAGGAAGAGGCCGCGAGGGATCTGGCGACTGCGGTAGCTAAGGCTGAGGCTGAGGCTGAGGTGAAGGTACTGGTTCATCTTAACGATGTGATGGATCAGTCGTCATACTCTACGGCCATTGCAGATGTGATGGAATGTGTTCCCAACCTTGAAGGGAGAGGTATGCTTGGAGCTTCTTCCTGGGATGGAGCCAGTGATGGAGGCGGTCGACAAAGACGGGGCTCAGGACGACTCACTAGGGGAGGAGGAGAGGGGCGGAGCAACTAGGGTTCCTACTCCTCTGGCCTCGTCTGATACTACAGAGCCTTGATCTTGTATCTTAGAGTCTTTCCCATGTATTCGCTTTAACAGATTTTGTAGTAGCCTAATAGCAGACTGGCCACCGGTTATTGTATCTTTGTATTTGAATGCGTGACTTAAAAGAATTTGATAAAATATTTGTGTCTCGAATGTGAGAAATCATTTACTTGTTCTTTTTTTTGCCGAATGTTGAATCCTCTGTGTTGGTTGTGCTCGCTTGGAGCAAGTTCAAACTCCAGACACGTATGTTTGGCACTGCTGCAGTATAATACACATTTTCGATGTTATTAAGGCCCGATTGGGGCGTATGACCTGTTTCTGCGAAGGGGACTCGATTGCCTATGAGCTCTATTCAGATGTTGATTAGAGAATCTTCCATCTTCGGAGTCAAAATAGGCCCACGATGCCTCTGTCTGCAAGGAGCTTGAGAAGATGAGCTTCACCTTTGGGGAGTTACAAGGAGGAAGACCATGGTGCTTAGATGATGTTGTGGGGAGAAGCCCTAGGGAAGGAGTGGATTCTGTCTCACCTATTGAAAGGTTTTAACAAGTATCAGAAGCAACTCTAAATGGTGAGCTACTTCGCACTTGCTCGTTCACAAGCAACTAAAACGGCGTTGAACCAACTGTTGGACTCCAAACTTATTGTTTAAGGGGGTTAAGAGCTGTATGAGCAATTCAGAATGATGAGTCACTCCACACTTGCTCGTTAACAAGCAACTATGGTGAACCAAGTGTTGGACTGCATACTTGTTATTTGAAAATTTTAACAAGTTGTAGGAGCAATTCCGAATGGTGAGCTACTCTACACTTGCTTGTTTGCAGACGACTAAAGCGGCGTAAAACCAAGTGTTGGACTCCAAACTTGTTGTTTAACGAGTTGTGGATGTGACTCAGGTGGATAGATATGAGGCCAGTCCAATGATTAAAGAGAAAAAACTAAATTTTACTGAAATAAAAATTAAGTTGTTGCCTCGATGGTGCTAGCCTTTATTACATGCTCTGGCCGGATCGCAAGTGTCGGCATTATTGGAAATTAAAAAACCGACAGGGCATTAAGCACCCTTGTTGTACTTTATCAGGTGTTCGGCATTCCAAGTCCTCGATATTCTCTTGTCCCCCCGGGTCTTCAAGTCGGTACACCCCTAGGCGGACTACTCTGGAGATCCTGTATGTCCCCTCCCAGTTATGAGCAAGCTTGCCCTTCTTGCGAGGAATGGAAATTTCTAGTTTCCAAAGAACTAGGTCTTAGGTTGGCCGGGCGGACTTTCTTGTTGTAGAACTTCTCTACCCTTTGCTGATAAATCTGTCTCCTCAAGATGGAGTTCTTGTGGACTTCTGTGATAGGGTCGAAGTTACCCCTGAGATCAGTGGAGTTCTATTCTTCGTTGAAGGAGAGCAGGTGGGGAGAGGGTAGTCTGACTTCGAAGGGGATTAGTGTAACGTCCCAACTTCCATACACAGGAAATTTGTAGTACATCCAGAATCTTTACTTCAATTTCGTACAAAAATACAGGAAATTTAAAACTTTCTCATTACAACATAGTTCTTTACAATACGCAGCAAAAAATACACATAAAATACAACTCGTATCATCACGAATCCTCTATTCCATAACATCTCTCGTTGCTAGCCTGAGTCCATGCCATTCACTAATCAAAGTCCTGCAACACTTGAGAACTGTGGGCACGTCAGTTGTATACAACTGACGCAATGCTAAAATAAAGTGATCCTCAACTTTACAATCACAAACTTGAATGCAAAAATAAAGTAAAAAAAGTGACTATCCTAAGTATGTCAGTGTATGTTATGAATCTAGTAACTAATGCACAACGCTTATACATGAAAATGAAATTCAAATGCACATTGTTCGGATTCTATGCTGCCCATACAAAGGTCCGAGGGCAAGCCCTTAGCAAACTCATCCTTATAGGATTCTATCCCTCATAATGCAACATATAACCATGACGAATTTCAAGATTAAGATGTACTGTGAATATTGGTTCCCACCCCAATAATTCTTGAGTTAATCTCCTTCCTCAGATTATCCTGGAGATATTTCACTCCCATCCGGAAAATATTTGGAGAATGTCTCACACCGCAGGTCATCCTAGAGTCCTCATCACACGAACATCCCATGAGCGTTGCTCTCATCCCGATAATTCTTTAGATCATTCCCCAACCGCAGATAATTCTGGAGATATTTCCCTCCCATCTCGAAGTATTGTGGAATATCCCACATCACAGATAATTCTGGAGCCCCCCATACATACGTTTGCTATTGTCTCGTCATAATTTTTTTCTCTAGTGCATGTTCTTATATTCAAGCATAATTTATATTCCCTACAGCTAGCTTACCCTACCAGACTTAAATCAACACACAGAGAACATTAGCCCACACAAGTAATTTTTCAAATTTTAATAAGTCATAACTTGCCGGTAACCTGTATCTCGCTCAGCCTCTCGAGTGCACGCATTTTAAATATTCATAAAACTTTCTAGGTTCACATATCTTTACTGACCTACCCCTATTCCAACATGTGGATTTACTGGGCGTATCCTCGGTCCCGAAAATAGAATCCATTATTTGAAAATTCAACTATCTTTGGACAGCAACACAATGGTCTTGCAAAAATTATATAAATTTCAGTACTTATCAGAAAATTAATTTCTTAGTTTCATATAAAACGTAAATGAGTCTACTACAACATTGTAGTTAAATTTAACCACAATTAATCTGTCTAAATCCATTTGCAAATCAATAGGTTTAGAATTCATAAATTGCAGCTCTTGCTACTTGTAAAAATCACATAAAATTCTTTATTCCTTGGAAATTGAATTTCTTGGACTCGAAAGAAATATTAACAAATATAACACAAATTCTTAGTTTGGAGTTTCCTCAAAATATTTCATCTAAGAGGTTTAAATGATCAACAACCAAAAGGTATACAATTTCCAGAATCCAGGCAAAACAATCAATCAGTTCTAAGTTCGAATTTATAAAAAAAAACTAAACGACATCCAAAATTTATGAAATTTTGTGAACATATAGTACACATATACTAGATTCACATATAAAAATTTCAGCTTCTAATTCCATATATTTAGAGAGAAATGATTTTTGGAAGTAAGTATGATATTCAGCCAAAATTATGAAATAGGTTATATTTCTTTTCTAAACTAGTAATGTGTTCGGATTTTATTAGAATACCAAATGACATACAAAAATTATGAAATTTCGATGATGTTATAAACACATACGGTATACACATATAAAAATTTCAGCCTTATATTCCTTGTAGTTAAAGAGATTTTCTGAAGTGATATCAATTTTCTAGACAGAAACTATAATAACGTTCTAAGTTAACATATCATAATCTCACTCAATAATTAACAACAACTATCACACATAATCGAACAACAATCCATACATAACCTAAGCATAAATACTCAATTTACACAGATTATCTAGCATGGTACACAAAATTTAGAAGTTGTAGAACACCCACACATACATATATGCTCTAGCATGCTATTACTAAAATAAGTTAGAAAGTTGAGAAACACCCACCTTATTAATTCAATCGCTTCTAGGCTCGAGAAAAGGAAGATAGTAAGGAGAAAGTAGCGACACGAACGACCACAAGCAAACAACCGTAGCAAGGGTTTGTTGGATTCAGAAAGAGATTAAAGTGGAGTTGTATATATATATATATATATATATATATATATATATATATATATATATATGGGGGGGGGGAGTTTGGAGTTGGTTTGAGGTGGTGAGTTGCGGGTATTGTGAAGCTCGAGAGTTGCTGGGTGCGAGGTGAGGAGGAGATAGTGTAGTGTTTGGCGATTAAATGGAGACAGTGAGAGGGGGAAATAAAGTCGGGGTTCGGGTAAGGGCAGCAATAGCGAAGTGGAGAGGAGAGAGTGTTGCGATAGAGATTATGGGTTCAGGTGGTGGTGGTGCTCGGTGAGGAGGCGACCGGGGTGCCCGGGGATGGTGAAGCTCAGAGGGGAGTCGGGGTGATCAAGTGAGGGTGAGGAGAGGATGAAGGATGAAGATGTCGGTGGAGAAGGTGGAGAATGAGACGGTTGGAAGGTGATGGTGGAGCTTCAGGTGTAGGGGATGAAGTTAGCAGCAAGGCAGATGGGTGAAGTGGAGTTCTAAGGAGGTCGGAAATGGGTTAGGAGATGGGTTTCGGGTAGTAGAAGGGAAGAAGAAGAAAGAGAAAGATGACAGTGGGTGAGGTGGAGATGAGATGAGGTGTAAATATATATACATATAGGAAGGAGTAGGAGTTGGCTGCTGTGTGTATAAATATATAATATATTTATATAGGGATATAGAGTAGGGTGTAGGAGGAGGTACTTTAATACCGTTAAAATAAGTTGGGGGTTGCGGAGAAGTTGGCTGAGATGAAGTGAGAAGAAATTAGGGTTAGAGAATAGGAAAATGAATTATTAATGTAGTAAAATATAGTTAGGGATATGGCTCAAATTCTGGGATTAAATTAGGATTACGAATATGGTTAGGATTAATCAAGACTAGAGTTTGAATTAAACTCAAACTGAATAATCGGGAAAGAATGGATCAGAAAACATTTGGGTTTGGTTCAAATAGGAGATCTAAAAATGAATTTCACTCAAAAATGAATTTGAGAGAACGGAAACAATATATAAGATATCGAAATACAAAATACGTAAAAATATTTATATTAAAAAAATGTTACGAACATTATCCGTAACGGTACAAAATATATGTGTATAACATGTGTGGAGCAAAATTGTCATAGCTCAATTTTGTGGGGTGTTACAATTAGAGCATTGGTGCCGTAAGTGATGTGGAAAGAGGATTCTCCTGTCGGGGTTCTCTTAGTGGTCCAGTAGGACCACAGTACACTTGGGAGTTCTTCGACCCATAACCCCTTGGGGGATTCAGCGAGTCTCTTCTTGAGGCCATCAAGGATCTGTCTGTTGGTTCTCTGCTTGGCCGTTGGACTGAGGGTGACAGATGGAGGAGAATCATTGCTCAATCCCTAGGTCAGCACGGACTTTATAGAATGCCTTAGTGGCAAACTGAGTTCCATTGTCTGTTACTTGGATCTGGGGGATGCCGAACCGACAGACGATGTTCTTCCAAAAGAATGCTGGACTTTGTGCTCCATGATGGTTGCTAGTGGTTTTTGCTTGATCCACTTAGAGAATTAATCAATGGCTACCATGAGAAAGCTTCTTTGTCCAGTTGTTGGGGGAATGGTTCGAGTAAATCCATCCCTCACATACCAAAGAGGATTGGGCTTGACATGAAACTGAGCTCAGCCTGGGGCATTCACTTGATTGATGAGAATATCTGGCAAGATGTGCATTGGCGAACGTACTCCTGAGCATCGTTGAGGAGTGTAGGCCAAAAATATCCATCATTGAGGATCATGCGGGTGAGGGATCTTACTCCCATATGACTGCCCCCAATCCCTTCATGAACTTCTTTCAAAGCATACTGGGCATCCTCCTTCATGAACTTCTACCATCCACCTGAGTGTAAGAGCGTTTATACACGACTCCTTCGACGAGTGCGTATCGCTCTGACCCCACTCAGATCTTTCTAGCTTCTTTGGGATCACGGGGGAGGATTCCCTTATCGAGGAAGTCGTATAGGGGTTTCATCCAATTGTCCTTAAGTACTGGGGGAGTGATTGCCATGAGCTCTGAGACTTCATCTTCGATGTTAGGCTTGAGCATGACCTCAATAAGGACAGTGTGATAAAGTCCTTCGAATGATGAGGAGGCTAACTTGGAGAGGGCATCTGCTTACCCATTTTCTTTATGGGGGATGCGATTGACCTATGTCTCCTGGAATGCGGCTAGGAGTCTCCTGACATATGCTAGATACTTGATCATACGGTTGTCCATGCCTTCATAGTCTCCTTGGACTTGGTTCACTACCAGCTAAGAGGTTGCCGGCAATTAGTGCTTCATACTCTGCTTCGTTGTTGGAGGTTCAGATGTTGAAGCGAGGGAATACTGGAAGGTGAACACATCCGGGCCTGTTAGGATAATTCTGGCCCTGCTTCCCCCGATGCATGAGGATCCATCAACGTGACACTCTAGAATGGTGGATCATCGCCTTCCTCGGGGGCATCAGAAATGGTTCTCCCTACAATAAACTCGGCTAGAGCATGGGCTTTGATGGTCATCATCAGCCAATAGCTAATGTCATGCTGGCTCAATTCAAAAAAAACATTTCATAGGTTACCATAGCTCTCTGAGCTGTGTAGAACCTGCTTGAGGGGTTGGTCAGTGAAGACAGCTACTGAGTGTGCTTGGAAGTTGGAAGTATGGGCGGAGCTTGGGAGCGGCTATGATCAGGGCGTAGGCCATCTTCTCCAGTTTTAAATAACGGAGCTCGGTGTCATGGATGACTTTACTTACATGGTAGATCGGCTTTTGGGTTCTGTCCTCTTCTCTCACCAAGACAACACTGAGAGCCTGATCTGAATTAGCTAGTTAGAGGTAGAGCGTCTCTCCCAACTCGGGCTTGCTCCGGAGCGAGGGATTGACCAGATAAGCCTTGAGCTGCCTACTAGGCTCCTTGTTGTTCATGTCCTCACTCAAAGCTCTTCGCTCCCTTGAGTGCTTTGAAGAACGGGAGTCACTTCTCCCCTGATTTGGAGAGGGAGCGTCCGATGGCAGCGAGGCACCCCATGAGTCTTTGGACTTTCTTAATGCTAGATGGAGGAGCCATGTTGAGTATGGCTTGGATCTTCTCTCGGTTAACTTTGATTCCTCTCTAGTTGACCATGAACCCCAGGAATTTGCTCGAGGACACCCTGAATGCACACTTAGAGGGATTTAGCATCATATTTTGCTTACGCAGGACGAGACGGTGCATGATTAACTCCTCCAAGATGTCGGGCATGTCGGCAGTGGTCCAGGCGAATCGGTCTTGGTTCCCTCTGATGCCTTCAATGATCTGTTCTTTGACTTGGTGAGGGAGAGTTTTGCCTACTCATATACTCTTGGTTGGTTCCTTTTTTGGAAAGGGGGATCTCCACGAGTTCATCAACTGATTCGGAAATGACTTAACTACTCCTTTGGAGAAGCACTAATGCCCCGAGCGGGAGGACTGAGGCCCCCATCGTAGTTGTATAACATCTCTGAGCTACCTCTTGGCTCCCTTTGGCTTCTCCTACCCCTGCTGGCATCGGAAACTTCATTTTCATATGAAAAGCTAAGGGTATAGCATGAAGTGCTGCTAGGCTGGGTCGGCCAAGGATGGTGTTGTAAGTCGCCTTCACGTCGACGATCATGAAATTCATTGCCTCTGTTCGGGTTGTTGGGGCCTTCCCTGCGGTCACATCAAGAGTGACTATTCCTTCGATTGGGACTGCAACCCCGGAGAACCCATGGATAGTATACCCGACGGGCTTGAGACGGTCTTGAGAGAGCTTGAGGCCTTCGAAGGCTTAAAGAAAGAGAATGTTGACAGAACTGCCGTTGTCGACCAGGATGTAACGTACCTCTTGGTTGCCCATATAGAGACTGATTACAAGTGTGTCGCAGTGGGGCATTCGAAGGCCTTCTAGGTCCTTATCTGAAAAAGTCACCGGGACTTCCAGTCCCTTGGCAGGGGAAGTTCTGCACTAAATTCACTTCTCGGATTAAGGCCTTCCAAGAAAATTTTGATTCTCTCCCCATAGGTCCTCCGTGGATGGAGTCGAGAGCTGCTCCTGGCTCCGAGTCTTAGGACTCAGAAGGCTTTTCTGCTTGTTAGCTCCTTGGGGTGGTGGTGGATCGGGCCTGTCCTTCTGAAGGAACTTGGATAGGTGCCCTCGATAAGCTCTTCCATTTCTTCCTTGAGAGTCTGACAATCATCTGTGACGTGGTCGTGATCCCTCTGTGAAAATGACACCACTTATATTTGTTCCTTCTCTTCCTTAGAGTGTTCATCCTAAGGGGAGGGCAAAATAGTCGTTCATTGTCCACCTTCATGAGAACTACTGATATATTAGCATTAAAAGGGGTGAATTTCTCAAAACCAGGAGGAGGAAGGCAGCGCTAGCCTTTGTCGTCCTTCCGGAGCTTCTTCGAACCTTCTTCGCTTGCACTCTTCCGTTTTTTTTCGGAAGTGGGTTCCTTCTGACCGCGGGGTTGGAGAGCCACTTCATCCCGGATGTAATTCTTGCTTCTTAGCAGGAGTTCTGAGAAGTCCCGATGAGGCTTTTTGGCCAGGGATGCCTTCATATCAGCATGCTTTATGTTGTGTCTGAACACTGTGGTTGCTACTGCTAGGTCGAGGAGGTGATTGACCGAGATTCAGTAGTGAAGTTCTAGAAAAAGTCCCTAAGTTGTTCCCCTTCTCTTTAGCTCAGGTCTAGTAAAATGGCACTTGTCTTCTCAATTTGGCAGCTACTTACGAAATGGGTGAGGAAGAGCTCCTCAAATTGGTCAAAGGAGAAGATGGAGCCTGAAGAGAGGCAGAAGTACCACTCCATCGTTGGCCCCTTCAATGCGGTAGGGAACGTCTTGTAGAGAAGTGCATCTGAGACCTGGTGGATCATCATGAGGGTTTTGAAACTCTCAATATGATCAGCTGGGTCAGATTCTCTGTTATAGCTCCATGATTGACTTGGAGAAAGGAGATCTGCTAAGGCGGAAGCTTCTAGCTTGACGATCTTCCAATTGGTTGATTCTGTTGAGACAATCCTCCATCTCTCAGAGACGGCGGAGAACTGGGTCTTCCTTTTGGTCGAATCTGGTCGACCCTCGGGACTCTTCCTCATGTATTGCTATAGGCGATGACTGTTTGTTTGTCGGCCCCTGACTAGGGCGACGTGGGAGGCTTTGAAGATCTCTTCTATAAAATCTTGGAGTTCTGTCTTATTGACGAGCGCCCCTTCTTCTCTGTTGGTCTTGTGAACTGATCGACTTGTTGTAGTTTGGCTTCTTCACTCCCGAGAAGGAGGAGACTTTCTTCGTCCACTGGGAGAGGGGATTCTTGTGGACCTCTGTCTTTGAGGATAGGGGGTCCTCTTGCTTCCCTGGCTCTCTGGACGGAAAACATCGTCACGGGCTCGCCTTTCATTCAGGCAAACTCAGAGGTCAGACCCCTGTTGTCGGTTATTGATGACTTGATAGAGGTCTGGCTACTGTTGGGGCACCATAGAAGCGACCGAGGTACGGACGGAAGGGTGTTGTTCTGGACTACTTCAGCGAGAGCCCCCCGGTGCGGCTCCTTTGGAATAAGGCCGAATTTGCTGGAGAGGTGGCTGTTCTGGTTGAGGTTGTTGAATGGGGTCCTTCATATGAAAAGGAGGTGAAGTAAGAGGGTCGGCTCGTCGGCTAGTAGCCGCCGCCTTCCCCTTCCCTTTTGGAGGCATGGCTAAGAATGTATATTTTGACCGGCGAAGTTGGATCGAAGATCGTCAATCTATTGATGCTAAATTTTGTGTGGGTGCAAACAAATATCGTGAAGTATTTTAATAAATACAATAAAGATCTAACCTTCGATGTTTGCCAGTGTTGACCGCCGCAAACTGCGCTTGACTCCGAGATCTAGTTATCGGGGACGGCTGGTTTTGCCCCCGTGGACCTGCAAAGCAGCCTGAAACACTGAGGTTGGCCCCGGCATCAGACCCTCCGACACCCAAGTCAGAAAACTCAGAGATATGGTTGATTTTGATAGTGGAATTTACAATTAACTGGAATCTGAGGGAGGTCAAGAGGTATATATAGTCAGGAGCCAAATTCAAGTTATTGATCTATCTCTACTTTCCAATGTTTTGATATGGTTGGTTACCCTCTCCATGTGAAGAGATCGAGTCACGACTCTTCTCTTGATGAAGAGACTTAGTTTTCAAACTCTCTCTTTGTAACCCCCATTACCGTAAATACACATTTTCTGAATATTTTCTATATTTCGATATGTACAAATTCATTATTTGTTAAATTCGACTTGGATTTTTGTGTTAAAGTCTTTTCTAATCGAAAATTTTATTCAATTCGAATAATAGTCTATTTTAATCTTACTTCCTATTTCTTATTGATCGACTGTTTATAATTGACCTAAATCAAATATATTATTATTATTGGATTATTTTAATAAAATTGTTGAACCCGAATATTATTTTGCTATATAATTTTATTTTATCATGATTATAATCATTAATTGTTGATTATCTATTTAAAATTCATCTATTAAATTATTTTATTATTGTATTTTATCTGATTTTCTTGGCGAATTCCAATTTATTTGCAAACCAAATTTATATTCTTTTCATCGTATTATTTATTTACCTATTTTGATTTAAATTTTCGTTCACGAACTATTATTCTCTTCTCGTTGGGCTATTTATCTTGTAGATTTTAATTATTGAATTGTGGATATTTTATTTGAACCCATCTCTTATTGAACCCAAAACTCAATTGCAATTATTTCTAGATCCAAACTCATTATTATTGGATCATAACCCATTAACCCAACAATCTAATTGTATTCTATAAATACAACCCTAATACAAACCCTAAAAACACAAAAATACAATTTGTAGCCATCAATTTCTCTCTCCTCTCTCGTCTTTCTCTCTCCTCCTGATTTTTTCTCTCCCCACTCAAACCCAGTAGCTCCCTCTCTGGCGACCTTCCCCCTCTCCAGCGACCCCCATCAGCGTCGCAGTCCTCCTCGTCGAACCCGCCACCACCAGTCGACGCCCAGACCCCCGAACCCCCCTTCTCCCGCTGCTCAACCTCCACGTCGACACAGCAACTCCAGACCGTCGACCCCCCCTTCTACTAGCCCCATTTTCGGTCGTCGAACAACAGCAGTCGAGCCACCGTCCGTCGTTTCGCCGTCAGCCACCGCCAACGTACGGCAACAGCAGCAACAGTCCCTTGTTGTCTTGATCTTGCTGTCTTGATCTTGCCGTCGATTGCTTTGGGTTTCTTTTGTGCACATAGTTCGTGTTCGTTGCTCTGGGATTCTCATCCCTTTATTCTTAGTATTCAAATTAATCGTCTATAAGGCAAGTCACTTTACTCTTGAATTGAATCTTGTATCAAATTCAAGTTTTTATTGAAATTTTGCAAGTAGATCCTAATCGTTTATCGTATCATTGTATTGATTATCTTTCGTTTCGTCTATTGAGGGTTTATACGAGCTAACCCCAATATTCTTGACTTCGTGTCACTTTTGACTCCAAAGATTGAATTGTTCATGCATTCATGTAGAATTGATAATATGGTTATTCATATAAGCGCTACACAAATAACCTATCGTAGAAACTAATGCTAGGTTGTATGTTTGAATGATCGATTGATGTTTGGTTGTTGTTAAAATAGTGTATGTGTGTGTTTTTTATTGTAATTACCATGCTATTACACTCATCATGCTGATTGTAAGATTTATTGACTAAAGAATTGATACCCATCATATTTAATCACTTTATTTCATCAAAAATATCGAAAAACCTGTATGTTGCTTGTTGTCTATATTTTGCATGACATTTTTGACCCAGTAAATGATCTTAAAATAAATAACTTTCTGAATAAGAGTTGTAGCCCTATGTTTCTAGTTTCCAGAACATCTTGAATCGCTGAATTCCGAGTTGCATAGCAAAAGTTATGATCATTTTACTACTGCTATGTTTGTATTTCCAGAATTTCAGATTTATGCATGTTCCATGTTCAATCTATTAAACGACTGATTTAATATCTATTAAAAATAGACTCCTTACTGTTGAAGTTCTCAATAAGAGGAATCTTGCATTAGGTTAGTTATGTTCTTTATGTTTCCACTGTCACGAAGACATTGATCATCTGTTTTTTCATTGTAATTTTATCAGACCTCTTTGGCAGATCTGTCTTCTCGCTTGGCAGGTGCCCTCTCTTCCTACCTCTTTCCTTGATAGCTGGAGTTGTCAATTTCTGTGTTATAAATATCGCAAGTCTTGGATTCTTTCTACTATGGCTATTATTTGGATTATTTGGCAAGAACGAAATAACCGAATTTTTAATAACACTGTTAAGCCTATTGATACAAGTGTTGATGATTTTATTTTTTTCTCTAACCATTGGTCTTCCGCTCTCCCACCTCACAAAATCCAGCGGTTAAGCCTTGATAGGCTTGATGATGCTGCTGTGTTTCTACGTTCTACCTTTGTTACTGCTACTATTCTCAATTTAGATACTTCCTAATTTCATTGCTTTGTGCTTTTCTTGCAGGGATAAGTCTATCAGCATTATATCGCTGTTCTTTTGGTTTTTTGATGGCTGTAGGGGTGTTCTCATGGGTGCTTTTGGTTGCCTCCTTAGGGGAGCCGTTCTCTGTTGGCTCTCTGGTTTTGTTTTGCCCTTTTTTGGTGGCTTAGGGCTTGTTAATATGTTACTTTTCTTTTACTCTTACGCTGCTTTGGGCTTCTGGTTATGGTGGCCCTATTTGGGTTTGCCCCTGATTGGGTTATGTATTTTTGCCCTTCTTTCTTCTTGGTTTTTCTCTACTTGTTAAGGTTCCATTGCTCTGTGACTGGTGTTTTTTTCTGGTTGTGCTCAGTGTGGATTTTGCTATCGGCCACTTGTCTTTTGAGGCCTGAGTTGCTTTTGCGGTTCTCTAGTGCTTCCGTCTGCTGTCTGCACTGCAGAGAGTGGAGTGGTTTTGATTCTGTTTCTATTTGGCTGGGATTGCAATGCAATGAGGAGGGGCCTCTTGTTTGGCCTCTATTCTGTCTGTTTTTATTTGTTGTCTGAGTTTGGGGTTAAGCCCAGTGCTATAAGCGCTCTTTGTTGCTTCTTGGTTGCGTTCTTTTGTGTTTGTTGCAGGGGGAGGTGCTAGCCGTCTCTGGGTGCTGCTGACTTTGTTCTCGGTTTGGTGCCCTCCTGTCTCTAGAGTATGCCGATTAGATTTTTTCCTTTTCCTGTGTGCCGATTGGGGCTGTTCCTTCTCCTGATCAGTTGTGCACAGAGGAGAGGGTGGTCGGTGCTCTTGTTGATTGGCTGGAGGTTTCCTGCTGTGATTTGTTTTGCCTGTAGTTGAGTTATCTTTGTGGTTCTCATTTGCTTGTATTCGAGCCTGGGGCTTTATCTTTGTTGGTTTACTGTTGTTTCTATTATTTTCTAGTTTTACTCCTTGTAAAGTTCTTCTTTGTACACTACTCCTTATTCATTGCAATTTAATTTTGAGGCTGGAGCCGTAAGGCTCTATCCGTCGTATAAAAAAAAGGCTGATTTAATATTAAAATATTGCTTTGAAAATTTCCAGAATGTTAGTTGACATGTTTAGGAGTCTAATAAATATTTTTAATGAATTTATTATTGAGTTTTCGCTAATTCTAAAATTATAACAACTTGATGTCGAAATTCTGCCTGAACATGAAATCTGTAAAGAATGATGGGTTTGACCTAGCTACTGTTGTCAGATTTTGAACTTTAAATTGCGTTGGATTCTTTGGGAAGTCTAGTTTCCAGAATTTCTGACGGATTCAGTTTTCGATTTCTGAAACAGCGAGAAATTACATTTTTGTACAGACAACTCTTGCTGTCCATAATTTTATATTCCAGATTTTAATAGATTAATTATTCCTATATCATTGTATTACATGAATTGAAGTATATAAATTGCATTACATGATCCTATTGTGCTATTGTCATCATTCTAATTGTCCTATCCAAGTTATCATCCTATTGTTCTCTTATTGTTACTATCGTTCATCTAATGTCTCTAAATTGCATAATGTATTGTTTACATCGAAAAAATAATTAACAAGTCAGGGTTTAAGGGTTGACTTTAGTAGTGGACAATATATGGACTGTACTCGGATGAAGGGCACGTGGTTCCCTATATCGTTATCTTGTGATCTTGTATTCTTGTGATCTTGTAGCATCTTATGGATAAATTATCGTTATGGATGGAACATTGTTATCGTGCCGAGTACATGATCTATAGAATCTACCATTTGAGTCTAAACGAAATTGATTATATGCATCAAACCTGTGGTATGGAACATATGGGACACGGTAGTACGTGCATTAGTTAGGATTAAAATGATAAATAGACTTAAGAATTGACACCACATCGACATTGCATATTGTACCTCATTGTTTCTATTGATATTGAATATTGTCTAAGTGTTATTGATCATTGAATATTGTTATTGATTATTGAATCATTGTTTATACCAATTGCATCGATTATCATGATATTGATTATTGCTATTGTCCCATGATATTGATTCATATTGATCCATTAAATTCATTGTTACATCATTATTCCAGTGTATCTTGCTTTCTCTACTTGCTATCCATGACTTGCTCTAAGGACAATTTTTCTCCTCTTTTTAGATGAAGTGTTCACAGGTGATCGTGGAGAATTTCCTGCAGGAATTGGAGAACAAGCTTTCTAAATATTTATTGTTTTCTAGTTGAATGTTATTTCATTGAACTTATTGTATTAAGACTTATTATTATTGTATTGAAATTTATTATTGTATTGGGCTTATGACCCGAATTTTATTATTTGTTTCCAGATGTTGGATTGTTGTATTTGGATATTTCATATTGTTTATTCCAAATATTATTGTTCATGTGGTTATTATTATTGCCTGCGCAATTGTATGTATTGTTAATAGGTAAACAGCTTATGGATGACGTTAGTCATTCACTGGACCAATGTCACGTGCTTGTGTTCCGTATTTTTCTGAAACAGGGCGTGACACTCTTATGCATGGAGAGATAGAAGCAATTACCTCCTAGAGATGTGGGATTTAAACTGGATTCTTCAGATAGACCTCTACTCCTTTGCATTAGGACGATTTGGCAGCCCTCGTTACAGGCCGGGTCGGGTTACAGGCCGGGTCGGGTTGACGAGCCTGAAAGTAGCCCAACTCCTTATGTCGTGCCACTCAGCCAAAGAAAGATAATGGAGAGTTGACCAAAATGAGCACTAAATACTTTTCGATAGATCTCCAAATCACTGGTATGACTATCAAAATCGTGAGCATCAGCATGTAGGTTCTAGATCCAAGTGGTAGTATCAGGACCCTTAGCTATTGTTCTTGAGAAATGGCCGAGCGCCTGTTTCTTCTAAATTTTACCATTTTATCCCATTGTATCCCTGAAAGCTTTGAGATTCTTGGCCAATTTGAACGACCCCGATTTGGTTCCATTCTTACCCATATCACTTAACAAGAGTAGAAATTTGTTGATCAAGTATGAGATTCCAATACAGCTTGACGTGTACCTGCTATGGTAACCCAAGAATGTATCACAACTCAATTGGATGGCTATATGAATTGGTGCAATATATTTGAACTTGACCCACATTACAGTGCACTGCACAGTTCAAGAAATTCTCTAGAAGAACAAATATTTCTAATGTGAAGCTTATCTCTGGAATATATTCTCAAGCCGAAGAATTCTTGTCAGCAAAAGAATAAAAACTGAGTGAAACCCACTAACATCATACATATACAAATTAAACTGATCTGCAAGGTCTCGTCAGACCTTGGGAGCCTTTTGGTTAAGAGATCCGTCTCCTTCCTATAAACAAGAGTAGTGCCCTATAATAGCAGCAAACTGAAATAATAACAGCAAAGCATAATTCTATTCAAATTTCACTTTAGACTACATAAGAAAGATTCTAACAAAAAAATAACATACAAACCATCCATTTGTATGAATGTTTTACAGGAACAAAAAGAAACAATTTCACTGCAAACTTCAACTGCCTTGATTTCCTTCTCAAATCTGAACATTAGGACCGCACTGAAAAATAAGAGTAAAAAATATTATAAATATTATTATTAATAATAATAATCACAAACGTATAATGTGCAAAGCATATAGAAGGGGAATGTCATCCAATAGAATAGATAACTGAGGATTCAATTGCAATTATTGCGAAGGCTGAAACTACTCACCTTGTAAGCCATTGACAAACGGATCCGGGTGAAACCAACAAATCAGTTAAGTCTCTGTGATGAAACCTTTGTTAAGGAAAACATTTCCTTACAAATTTAATTCGCTAAAACAAAATCAAATTCAGCACAGATAAGAGCAATGAAAGAAGCATGTAACCAACTAAAAATTTTAAATTATAAATAAAATAAAATAAAAATTTTAAAAAACTGTTTAAATGTTTCAGTGTGCAAATACTTGGCACCTGTAAGAATATAATTCTTTTATAGGAAGCCACTATCTTAAATGCTTCCAATTCTGACAACTAAAATGTTTCTCTGCTGGTTTATGCACATTAACATATCCGCCGGAAAAACTTTGGAGGCACTCTGTTGATACCTTTGCTCATTACTTGCAAAAATACCTATTACACAAATCTCGCTGACATAGCCCCACCATATGTGACAAAAAAGTGGCACCTTCTACACGAATAGTGGCACTTCAGATTGGAGATAAGCCCAATTCAGGATCATCGAACCTTTTATTTTCCACGTAAAAAAGAATTCTCCTTTCGTTGCTAACTGCTGTGGCTTTTCACTTGGCAAAAACACCTTCACCTTTTTGTACAACAAGGTCAAATACTCCAATATAGTTGGACTATTATCTAAATTCTGGCTGGTGTTGACCTGTAAATGGAGGGAAACGGCCAGGGTTTGATCTCTTCGGTCTTTCATTCCCAGGCCGTCTCAGTTCTTGCGGGCCCCACCCAAGTATCCCTGCTGCGCTGTCTGTCTCAGGCAAAGGATTGCTGTTGCTCATTGTTCCCTGTTGGTACGAAGGCTGTGTATGGAAATTGTTATCCACATCAGCTCTTCTTCGGCGTTTCCAGGCTTCTGACTTAGAGGTAGATGTACCATGGTTTGGGGGTTGAAATTGGTGAGGTCTTGACTTATTTCGGAAATCATTGTTCCTGTCAGCCCCATCTTTCTCCTCTTTCAGTTTTGAATATATTTCATGCAGCCTTTCTCCCGTTAGATTTGAGAAGTTTGAAACATAATTCCACAACCGCATAGTCATTCCTACAAAAGAAATATAATGAGTAAAATATTCAATAGAACTTACTTTTGTGAAGAATTAACATGTGACTTGGGGAAACGAGAAGAAAAGGAAAGCTGGGATAGAGATTTAACTATCACTTAAAATTAAGGAACTATAATCACATGTGAACCAGAAAGAGTTAAAATTAAGGAACTATAATCACATGTGAATCAAAAAACAGGAAACAAGAGTTAACAAAACCTAACAGAGAAATAAAGTAGCAATTAGATCTCTCTGACAAAAAACTTACTCGACTGCTTAAATTGATTAGATGATGTTTCGTGAACAATCTTGTCAATCTTTATCCCAATTTGCTGCAGATATTTCCTAATTCTAGAAAGTACCTGGAGAAACGGAATGTCCGAGAGTAATGAATTTACAAAATATGACAAGCAAAAAGTATGACCAATATTGACAGCCTACCTTCTCTTTGGGAAGATCTAAACTGGTAGTTTGCAAGTTCTGTAGGCGTGTCAGAGTTTGATGTTCCTCATCCATGACTTCAGCACACCATTCCGTCCACTTCGTTTCCTTGAACACCTCATAATTTTCAGGCTCAGATTCAGAGATTTCGCCTTCCTCTTTGACTCGAGGTTCTACTTTTTGACGCTTCTGGAGAGGCACTTTGTTTGGCCGAGAGAGATTAGCGGCGCCAGATTTCAAGTTCAAGTCTTTTGACCGACTATTTCTTATGATTGTATTTTCGCTTTCAATCTTTGCATTCTTGCGAGAGCCTTTACCTTTTGTGAGCTTTCCATTTACGTTCGCAAACTCCTGTATGTTACAGAATAATTAGATATGTAAAATAAATTTATGTACAAATACAGACAAAGCTAGTCACACATTACAATGTATATGATAGTTGGCCTTCGAATAATAAATATATGATATGCAGTAACACATGATAAAATAGTTCTAACATAGATAGTCTCACCATAACATCCAAAAGCTAATTTCTAAAGAAATACTATGTATTTGATCTTATCTAATGCAGTAGACATTAATAGAAAATATAGCAGTAGCGCAAAAAAGGGCAGGTAGTAATAAGAAGGTAAAATTGCTTCGAAGTTGTCCCCATTGCTGCAAAATGTCGTGTAAAGCATCCATCAGAACAGAAACTTGAACTAAGCATTGAAGAAATCAAACTCCAGCTACATAGCATCCATCATCCCACAATCCCACGCATATAAACAATGCAACATCACCAGTTTAATAGTCACCCAGGGCTGATAATGTTGGTAATATTACAAAAGAAGCCAAGTACCCCCCCCCCCCCCCCCCCCCCCCCCCCCCCCGCGCGCTAACTCCCTTTATTTTCAAGTTGACTGTGTATATGTAAAAAAATGACCAAGTCACCCTCAACCATCTCTAACAATCTCTCTCCCCTTTCTTCTTCATCAAAACTCCAATTTCTCTTTTTCTCACCAACCATCATTACAAATTCTATCTTCTCTAGCCCAAATCCCTGAACCCTTACATCTCTATTCCATCATTTATCATCACCTATATTTCTTTCCTCTTCTTTATCTTAATTTCACATATCTCCCTAATGAGTCAAGGAACAGAAGAATTCATTGATTGGTAAGAAATCAGTGGATTTGGATTTGGGTTCAAATAAGGAAAAAGTGAGGAGAGGAAAGAGCAAACAAGACATTTAACAATGTCAAATATACAGTCAACAACTTAAACTAACGGAAGAGTTGGGCTTAGCAAAGGAGGGGGGATACTCAGATATATAGAACTAAAGACAGGTATATGAAAAATAAGCAACTGCAGGAAAAAAATAGAGCAAGAAATGTAACAGAGGAAGCAAATATATAAGCAGAAATAACAATGCAAATTCAGAAAAATCAATACACTCGTATTTTTATGAGTCAAGCATATATGCAACAACGAAGATTTTAGTGAACTGTTTGCAGAAAGATATTTTTACCTTTTGCAGCAGAGCACTAGCACGATTATCCAAATTGGGAGCACGAGGTAAGAAAGTCTCCCTCTCCCCAAGGGTTACTGGAGCAATCTTCCTTGCAAGACCAAGCCTGGGGTCCAGTCTTATCTTCTCCCAATTTCCAAATCCATGGAAATGGATCCCAAGAAGTAACCTTGCATCATCCACTAATAACATTTTCCCATATACACAGGATATATCAGTCGTAAGAACACACGTCAAAACAAAGTAATAGAGGACTCAAATCCAACCTTGATTCCAGCCACAGCTTTTAGACCATTGTGGACTCTTATGTTGAGTTGTTAGCCGAAATTGGGCAACTGGATCTTGATATCGCTTAATGCGTTTTGCTAGAAGCTGAAGCTCTTCTACTCGATTTAGAATTTCATATGCCTTCACAGGTACACCAAAAAAATCCAATATAGTTCCCTGAAAATAAGATGATATTAATGGTGTTTTACAAAAGAACTGGCTACTTCCTTTCGATGTTTACAATAATAAATAATGCACTTGAATTGAGCATACCTTGACATCCATATTTCCTTCTTTAACTGCTTCCCGACACCCACTGATTAACATTTCAAATAGCTTAATCTGGCTTTCGTAAGGAGCTGTTTCAATTACACCACCGACCTCAGCTACTATTAAGCTGATCTGACTCTGGTTACCATACCTCTTAACCTGTATCACCATGAAACAATAATAATATTAATGAACCTAAACAAAAACAAGATTCTGGATTGCCTCAAAATCTTTAGTGCACTAACCAAGCTTTACTTTCATATTTGACAGAAAAGTTCAATTGAGATATATCATATTTAAACATCATCTTGTATGTTATAACTCCATTTAAATGTTATAACTCCATTTAAATTTTGAAAATTTGAAACTTTGTTCAGGCATAATTACTCCCCTGCAATCTTTAAGAAAAGTAAGAGATACATGAAATCTAAGGATGAAACATTAGCAACATTCTAATATGTCTTGAAAGATAATCTATAAAGATATTGTATTCTTCGAACAACAAAGATTAAATTAATAGTATAGTTCATTTCAATAACACCAATGTGACAAGATAGGTCCTTTACTTCCCTCACTGTATACATGTACAGAAACTAAAGAAGAATCAATAAAGAGAGAAAAACTTACTGCTCGTACAAAATGGGAAGCATCCTTCTTTGTTAAGTTCCCAAAGGACCAGCCCCTAACTTGAGCAAGCGCACCATCAATCATGGGCAACGAGTGCGCCAGAGAATCAGAAGCTCTACTAGAGTATCTGCTAATCTTTTCTCGTGGCTCTGGACCCCTCTTTTTTCGTTTATTACTTGTCTCAGGTTGGATATTTTCAGCATAGCTCTTGGTATTCCTTGCAGCTCGAGGAGCCAGTCCTTCCTGGAACAGACAGAAAGGAGATAAAAACAAGATAAAACAAATAGTAGGTGTTGAATGTAAAACTACTGGACTTCATAGAATGGATTGCTCAACTTGGCACAAAAGTTTCAAATTTTCTATAACTTGTAGAATATGCCTAAAAGGAAAATGCAATTTTTACAGCAAACTTTATCATCTCATCAATTCATATGAAGTCTTTCTTATTCTAGAGAAACTTTTTTATTACAATAAAAATAATTTGTAGCCCCAGCATTGAAAATCTAGAGATACTTTTTTATTTGCATAAAATTAATTTGTGGCCCCAGAATGGTACCTCTTCCCCCATCTCCTCCTAAACGAACAGAGAAACAAACAAAAACAAAACAAAAACAAAAAGGAAGGCCATTTCCATGCATTGCAAGGCACCTCATTTTCCCATGGCAACACCTCGCAGAGGATTATAGCACCAATTTAGAAAGACAAGAGAATTGGAGGCCAATTAAACGAAAGCTTTCCATGACGCAATCTCCATTTGGGAAGAAATCCCATTTAGGCGGTGTTTAGTATGTTGGAACTGCAGATCACAGTTGGAATTGCAAGTAAGACTGAGATTTCACATTTTCCCTCCAAAACTATTTGACAAATAAAAAAATATCCCCTATTTTTCAAAATCCCTCTATTTTGTATATTAGAATCATTCTTTCCTCCAAAACATCAAAGGACATTTCGGTGATCGGGTTAATTAGTTTTGGAGGGGAAATTTTCAATCTCACTTGCAATTGCAACTGCAAATGGTCTGTATGCAATTGCAAGTGAAAATTTAAATTACCCCCCCAACCTTTTGATCCAACTACCAAAACGACCTTTTTTGGAGGGAATGATGATTTGCAACATATAAATTCTTAGTTGCACTTGCATCCAAACCAAACACACCCTTATGGGGAAAAATCACATTTGCAATTAATTCTCAAACACCCAAAAAGGTCATTTAAGTCTATTGCATGCTTCTCTTATTACCATCGCAACCTCACACACAAATATTCAAAAAGATTGGAGATCAACGAGCATCAAAATACAGGGAGGCTTTCCAAGAGGCCATCTCAACTGAGAACCGGAATCACATTCGACGGGGAGAAAAATGGATGATGAGGATGAGAAAATTTGCAATTAATCCTAAAAAGATTCAGCAAATGTCAATACAACAAAGATAACAAAAAACTTGTTACCATGACAAATCCCTGTACGATACAGCATCAACCTTTAAAAAAAGGCACGTTCCCTACATGAAACTCCTAACAGTTTAATAACAAGGCCATCTCACATTAACAATTTAATTAGTCAGAAATATGGCACCAATGCAGAAAGTCTGCGACACAGTTATGTAGAATTATAATGTTTTTGACAATTTTCAAGAACCTTATGTATAGATGAATACCCAACCACATTATTAAAAGGATAAGATGATGATTACCAAGATACATTAATATTATTAAAAATCCTTACATTAGTCTGATCTGCAGCTTCTGGTTGTATCAATCGGCTCCAGAATGTACCATCATCTTCAGCACTGCCGAAATTTGCAACCTAAAATGCATGGGATATGCATCACTATCACAATAGCAGAAGACAATACTTGCTATAAAAAATTTAAACCAGCTAATATGACAATAAAAATATCTTACCTTAAAGGCACTCAGTAATTCATTTCCAGGCTCCTCATCAGCAGCTTTGGATTCAACTTTCTCAGCTCTTTCAAGGATTTCATCAATATCCATACTTTCAAGTTTCTTCTTGCTCTCTTCATCATTCTTTTCTTCTTTGAACAATTCCTCTGCTCCAAATTTCAATATAGCAGAAAGCTCATTCTGCAATCAGTAAAATAATACATGGTTCACAACACTGATCACACTCATACTAAATGCAATAAGAAGATAAATTAAAAAATAATAATAATCATCACAATATGAACACTATCTTTCATGGAAGTAGGAAAAGTCAAGTACACGCTTATTCCATTTACCAGACACAATTTTACTGAGGCTCAAAATTAACACGATCAGATATCAAATGCATGTTATGCATCCAGCATATATCAATACATTAAAGCAAGCTATCAAATCCGGAATGCACTGGACGAGTCGGACTGGAAATTTGCCAACTGATACTCTCGATATGTCCCATATTGCCAATAAATGGCAGCCAAAACCCAATACATAGCAAGTTTCAAAACCGTGCATGAAAGATTAAACCTTTACCAATACCATTACCTTGTCAAACATAGAAGTTCCCTTTTTTGATTCTTTCTTTTCCAATCTGCCCTCTGCATTTAGCTTCTGAATTACAAGGTGATCCAGAACCTGGACATACACAGTGATAACAAGTACAATAAAAAATATAAATCATCCAATATGGGCACAAGGAGCATTAGGGGAAACAAAAGGCAAAGCTGCTAAATTATCCATACCATCTTTTTTTTTGCACGCTCCAGGATATCCTCCTCAACACTTTTGCTGGTAACAAAACGATAAATGTTTACAACATCTTGTTGTCCAATCCTGTGAGCTCTACTCATTGCCTGCAATAGCACAAAATCAAGTATTCCATAGAAGTCCATGCATGCATAGAGTCAAAAATACAAATCTCGGAAGCAATATTACAGTCAAACATAAATATCATCTGAGGCGCAGCAAGAAATTTCAAATGTTTAAACTAATGAGATGAGCATGTGAAGTCTTCCTATTTTGTTATATGTGTGGTTTATGCTCAATCATTTTAAAGATGTCATCTAAAGATCTAATGTTTTCACAGTTAGTAAGAAAGAAGTGGATCAGCACAATTTATCTACTTAATAGGGTGATATAATTCATCTATCCTTTACAAGTAAGCCATATTTGACGTTGTTCACGTGCACTATACAATCCAAATAATTTAGTGAACAGTAACTAAATTTGCAGACCTGCAAATCATTCTGAGGATTCCAATCTGAGTCAAATATTATAACAGTGTCGGCGGTAGCAAGATTAATTCCTAATCCACCTGCACGGGTGGAAAGCAGAAAGCAAAAATCATCACTTCCAGGCGCATTGAAATGCTCCATTGCCTGGTGACGGAGATCAGCCCTTGTACTTCCATCAAGCCTCTGAAATTGGAATCCTCTAAGTGACAAATACTCTGCAAGAATGTCCAACATCCGAACCATCTGCATTATAGAGAAGGAACATAACTGTCATTACACAAATTTTGCTTTTACAACCTTAAATTTGCTGATAAATACAAACACACCAGAACAGTGTACACATCTGTCCACTCACATTTCACACACACACAAGTACCTGACCATACAAGAAAATCATGCACAAATTGCCAAATATTATATGCATTCATTGAATTAACCAAAGTCACATAAATATCTTTTGAAGAAAGGGATCCAGTCTAACACAAGTAATCAAAGACCTCAACTATAAAACTAACCAAGTCAAGATGACCATGTAGGTGGAGAACAAGTTCATCTATGTAAGCCAGCTATAACCATTATGATGTAAGTGAGAGAGATCTTGTTCTTTACTATCAGCTCCTCAGATTTGTTTCATTTCACTATATCATAATATATGTGATTGGGTGAGTACTTCCCTGGTTCTCACCGATGGAGTAATCTCCTAATTATTTCTGCTTCTAAAGTATATTCCTGATTTTGCTGTCAAAAGGCTCAGTGAAGGGATGCTCTGCAGAGATTTGAAGAGAGATTTTACTCAGATCATATAAATTAGATCTCAGATTAGTACCGGTTAGTGTTATATAAAGCGATATTCAACAATGTGTGCTTTACTGTGGCCCAACGAATAGACCACATATGCGGCTCATTAGCAGTGGCTGCTGTTTGACGAGAAGAAGCAGAAAAGGGGCGGAAAAAAAGGAAAGAGGAAGGAGAAGCAGAAAATGGGAGGACTTTATTACTTCCACTTATTCCATTATTTATTTCTTTTCGTTTTATACATCACTAGTATTATACTCGTGCTGTGCACGTGGGGAAAATTTGGAAGGGGATGAAAAGGGCAAAAAAAAATTCTACCAACACGTGCGTTGCACGGGTTGGGATATGGACAAATTACAGTAAGACCTTCTCCCATTATAGTAGTGTAGAGAGAGATATTTTTGTAGCCACTACCTATAAATATACTTTGAACTTTTTTTTATATAAAGAAACTGCTTAAAATTTAATGGATATCATAGTAATTAGTATTTCAACAAAAAGAAGATGAGTCCATGAGTAGTAGTGCCAAGCTTTTCGAGGCAAGACGTGAAACAATGAGAACACAATGCAGTGACAACTATTATAAGGGAGAAGAGAAATGAATAGAAACGGAGGGCCAAGAAGGCACTAATTAGGAAGTCTACATAAATTACAACATGAGCCTAAATGAGAGAATTGTTTTGTTAGATTGAACTTGAAGAATCACAAACTGAAAAGGTACGGTGAGCATCATCATAATTTTATTCTACGATGGGGCATAATCATGGATTTCAAAGATATAATATGTGCATTCGTAAAAATTAATATCTTACCTAAGCTAGCTAGTCAAGTATCTACTCAAGCTTAATATACATGCAAAAAGATCTCGGATTAATGCATAACATATTGAATTCAAGTGTATTTGAACTTTTTAAGAAATAAGAAACTTTCCCATAAGTTCAATTCTTTTTTAGTTGTTCCGTCAAATAACCGTCGTATATTTCCACTAATTGGATTCCTGGGTGCAAGAAGCTGACCTTGTCTCCTCTCATATCCCTAGATCTTTTTGAACAATATCACTCCTATGCCATGGATCAAGCTTTCAAGAGAAGTGATTATATTTGTCTTGTTTTGAAGCTACAATGCTCTTTCTCAAAATCGTAAGCAGCCATCCTCATTCATTCTGTAGTGCTCCCATTATTTGGAATTCCAGGGCCTCAATCTATAGAGTCTAAGAGGGGTGTGGGTGTGTGGGTGTCTGTGTGTCGGGTGATCCGATTCAACGATGTGCTCAGGCAAAATGGTTTGGTTCAACCCAGTGAAAAGGAAGTTTGTAGTGGATTGAAAATCATAAGTGATATGGCTAAAAATAGGATTAAATCGGGACCGTTCAGATCAGGCTCGAATCTTAAAACTCTCAGGGGTAAAACGGTAATTTCACCTACAAACGGGTCTGAAATGGGAACTGTGTCTTTTTTCAAAGCCCAATAACCCATAAACGAGTCTTTTTCTGTCCTATTGGATATGGGTAGCAGCCCGCTACAGACCAGCCCAGGATATTTAAAGAGTAATTCAAATTCATGGTTATCTCTAAGAGGCGGTTTTAACGAACTCTCTTATTATGAAACGAATTTAAACTCTACATCTTATCCAAAAACACCGAGAAGTAGAGATAAATCATTATCTCGAAACGGGTCCCTAAGGCGACTATAAATACCCCTCCCCCCACCATAACAAGGTAATCAATCTTTTTCCACAAAAAGCTATTTCATAATCTTCCTGATTACTGACAAGAGCGTCGGAGGGTTCGTCGGAGGAATCCATCCTGGAGTATCGAACTTTTTTGCAGGTCAACGGCAGTGGCAAGAAACCAGCCAAACGTCGGTGAAGGTCAATAGCTTTGCTTTATTGTTTCCAAAAAAGAATCCACAAATTCATCTGTTTACTCCCACACCAAAAATAGCAGCAACAGATTGGCACCTTCTGTGGGAAATGAAAAAGCAATCCAACCTTACTTCATCAGCGAAAGTAGTTTCAAACTATGCATCCGAAAGAGAAGGGGAAGGCAGCGGCCTCCAGCCAAAGAGCCACTCCTCTTCCTCCTCCAGTCCAAGATGTTCTTCCTCAACAGCCTCCTCAACAGGCCCCTCCAGGGTCTCAGAGGGCTGCCCAGGGGGACTTTCGTCGGAGTCATCCAAAGCAACATCCTCTTCATGACCATATCTCGGTTCACAATCCTTCAGTTGACTCTATGGCTTCTCAAAGCCCTCCCGAGCAGGATCTCCGCCAAGTAATTGTTAACCGCCAGCAGGGGGTTGACCTCTGAACTCGTTTGAATGGATGGCGAGCACTTGAGGGAGTCCATCAACCTGAGCACCCAGAGGTCTTGAGAGTCCGGACCCCCAATAGATCGAGGACCATAAGATGCCCTCCCGCGAAGAGGCGAATAGAGTCCCCTCAACGTCATCGACGGAGAAGTCATACTCCAGTAAGCCGAGCCACACCTAGTGATCGCCGAGCTGGAGGGGCACCAGTCACTCAGGCCGAGCTCCAGAACTTCAAACAAGATATCATGCGAGCTCTTAATATTGCCACGAGTCAAGATCAGCGTGCCCCTAACCCTCACCATTCCACCCTAACCCTCACCATTCCACCACTCACGAAGGAGTCCCGAGGGGCGACTAGATCCGACCGAAGGGATGACTCGGTCCGCCGCCGTCTCCACGAGATAGAGAAGCGCCTTAACAAGATAAATCCTGAAGAAGAACAATGGACCAATAGGTTCCGCCCTAGCAGACCTCCCTTCTCTAGGGCCATCATGGAAGCTCCGGTCCCCGAAGCCTTTAGGCCGCCCCGCTTTGAATCCTACAATAGGGAGTCGGGCCCAGCCGATCTTAAAACTCTCATGATGATTCATCAAGCCTCGGATGCGGTCCTCTACAAGACCTTCCAAGCAACATTGACGGGACCAGCGTGAGAGTGGTACTCCCGTCTAACCCCCGCATCCATCTTCTCATTCGAACAGTTTGAGGAGCTCTTCCTCACCCACTTCGTAGATAGTTGCCGAGCTGAGAAAACAAGTGCATCTTTGATGATCCTCAGCCAAAAAAAGGGTGACCGCCTAAGAGATTACGTTCGGTGCTTCACCGCCAAAGCCCGGTCTATTGCCTCCCTCAACCAATCAGTAGTCTCGACGGCATTCTGGCACAACGTCACTAACGCTGACCCCAAAGCATCCCTTGCCAAGAAGCCTCCTTGGGACTTCTCAGAACTCCTACTTAGGAGTGAGAAGTACATCCGAGCGGAAAAGGCTCTCAACCCCCCCCCCCACTCTTGAGGAATCATCTTCCGGGAACAAATGGAAGAATACAAGCGAAAAAGGGTTCCAGAAATTCCAGAGGGACGACAATGGCCAACGCCGCCCAGCTCCTCGTTTGAGAAATTCACCCCCCCCTCAATGCTAGTGTATCAACAGTTCTTATGGAGGTGAACAAGGAATGGCTACTCCGCGGTCCCCCTAGAATGAATACCCCTGGCAAGAAAAGAAACAGAAATAAGTGGTGCTGCTTTCATAGGGACCACGGCCACAACACGGAAGATTGTCGGGCTCTCAAAGAGGAGATCGAAGAACTCATACAGCGGGGACACCTGGCCAAGTTCGTCCGAAAAGACGGAGTCGATCTTCCACCCCGAGGAACTTACAAGCAAACAGAGAGGCCCGCCGAGTTCCAAGATTCCGAACCCGGGGCCGCCCTCCACCTTATCCAGGAGGTCCAATAGGGGGAGAACCAAACTCCTCCCAAGAGGCCTTCACCCTATCGTAGAAGTAGGATTTCAGTTTTCAATAAGGCCGATGCTTGTAACACGGCCAAAAGCATGTAATAATGGCTCGCCCCATTGAAGCGGCCACTTAGTTTGTTTCAATAAAACTTAGCTTTTTTCTATTGAAATTTATTGTGTTTGCCTCATTTCTATCTCTCTGAGTCACATCTACGACTCGTTAAATGACAAGTTCGGAGTCCAGCTTGTCCTACAGGGTTGCTCCCACAACCTACTAAGCTCAAAAAACGAGTTCAGAGTCCAACACTTGGTTCGACGTTACTTTAGCCGCTTGCAAACAAACAAGTGCGGGGCCGCTCACCATTCATTCGGAATTGCTCCTACAAGTCGTTAATCCCCTCAAACAACAAGTTCGAAGTCCAACACTTGGTTCGATGCCGCTTTAGCTACTTGCGAACGAGCGAGTACGAAGTAGCTCACCATTCGAAATTGCTCCCACAACTGTTGAAACTCTCTTAAACAACAAGTTCGGATCACAACTCTCCCCTAGAGTTGCTCCTCAAACTTGTCTTCCGAACGGCTCTCTTCTAGAGCCTGGTGGTGCTCTTCGCTCTGCTCGCCTCCCGAGCGCTCTTTCTCTACGAGTTTGGAGCTCAACTTTCCCGTAGAGTTGCTCCCCAAATTTGTCTCCAAACGGCTCTCTCATAGGGCCCCAGCCCCATGAAGCTCTCTGCTCCGCTCGCCTCCCGAGCGCTCTTTTTCTCAACGAGTTCGGAGCTCAACTCTCCCCTAGAGTTGCTCCTCAAATTCGTCTCCCAAACGGCTCTCTCCTAGAGCCCAAGAGAGCCCGGTGAAGCTCTTCGCTCCGCTCGCTTCCTGAGCGGCATTCTTCCAAGAGAGTTTGGAGCTCAAAACTCGTCTAAAGTTGCCCCTCGCACTCGCCTCCAAGAATGGATCTTCCCAAGAGCCATACAAAGCACTTCTCAACTTAACAAAGACAAAGATGTTGCGGGACTATTTTGACCATGAAGAAGGATAATTCTTCAACCGACTTCCGAAGATAAATTATAGATCTTTGAGTCAGCTTCAAAACGAGGGGTCACACGCCCCGATCCGACCTCCGTAGCACCGGAAAAGCCAGTTACAACACAGCTACCCCGAACGTGAAATTGGGGAGAAAACTTCTCAAAAAGCACGCTCGATCAAGATCCAACGGCTCAAATTGAGCCACGTCCCTCGGAGTCAAATCCGAGCAAATGTGGTTCCGAGCGTGAAATTGGCGAAAACGCTGCCTCAAAAAGCGCACTCAAATCACGATCAACGGCCACGAATTCTCAGAAGAAAAAAAAGATAAAAGGGTTAACGGGTCGGGTCCAAACCCGAACCACAACTCACCCCCGTTCTCCCCTTCTTCTTCGGAATTTAAGTGCCAAAACCTCCCCTTCGTCGAGCTCGAGACCACCTCCAACGAGTCGCCGAGCTCCGACGTTGGCCTTCCTCCGAACTCCTCGTCAATTCCCCGTAGAAGCTTCCCTTCTCCGTCGTCGACCCCCTCCGTCGGGCTCCTCTCCAAACCCGAGCTACCTCGACGCCATAATCCATGGCCACCGAGCTCCAATGCGGAGCTCGAGCACCACGAGCTGTCGAGCTCCAACTCCTCGCCTCTGAGCTTTGCGAGCGCCTTGACCAAGACCCCCGCCGAGCTCTCCTCCAGTGTCGAGCTCCGACCTTGACTCCAACTCGCCCACCATCTCCCCTTCACCGAGCTCATCACCTTCACTGAGCTCGTCTTCATGCCGAAGCTCCTCGTTCGCGAGCCTCCCTCAGCGAGCCCCGTCGAAGCTCCCCCTCTTCCTCGTCGAAGCTTCGACAAAGCTCTAAATCCCTCGCCGACCTCCATCAGCTCCCACGCCAAGCTCCCCATGCTAAGCTCGAGCTCCTCTCCTCCCCTCCACCTTCGTCGAACTCCGAGCTCCACTCCCCCTTCATCGAGCTCCCACTCTTCCTCGACGAACCCATCGAGCTGCGAAGCTCCTCCTTCGCGAGCTCACCCCGACGCCGAGCTCCAATGCCGAGCTCCACCACCTCCGTTCTCGACGAACTCCTCGCCATCGACGAGCTCCTCTCTTCGAGCTCCGAAGACTTCCCTTGCCTTCGGAGAAGTGGAGGAACCAAAGTCAAAGTCAGCGTGGAAAAAAAAAAGTGACCGCCATCTGGCAACGATCCAAGGCGCCACGTAGGTCGGCAGCAAGTTTCCGAACAAAACGTTCCCCAAGCGTGAAATTGGGGAAAACACCCCGCTTTGCGATGCGCGCCCCCTTGATAGTGATCAAAACACAGGATTGCGGCACATGTACAGGTAAATATTAATTTATTTATTTATTTAATTGAATTAATTATTTGAAAAATTCGAAAAATTAATTAAAAATCAAAAAAATTAATTAAAAAATTCTAAAAATAATTATTAATTCGAAAAATAATTTTAAAATTCTCAAAATAATAATTATTAAATTAGAATAATTAATTTAAAATTTCGATAATTCATTATTTAAATTCAGAAATTGAATAAAAAATTCAAAAAATGATTAAAAATTGGAAAAAAAATCAGAAAAATCTGGAAAAATCACAAAAAATCCAGAAAAATCTGAGAATAATTTTGGGCATTTTACAAGCTCGGTTTGACACCGTTACACCTCGAGCAAGATCCAAACTCCCTTAAGAACTCCGATAAATTCCTGTACGCCATTAGAACAATAAAACTACTCAAGCTATTAAACTCAGTCTTCAGGAGTGGGGGTCTCGTGATATGGCTAAAAATAGGATTAAATCGGGACCGTTCAGATCGGGCACGAATCCTAAAGCTCTCAAGGGTAAAACGGTAATTTCACCTACAAACGGGTCTGAAATAGAAACTGAATCTTTCTTCAAAGCCCAATAACCCATAAATGGATCTGTCCTATTGGGTATGGCCCGTATGAGTAGCAACCCGCTACAGACCAGCCCAGGATATTTAAAGAGTAATTCAAATCCATGGTTATCTCTAAGAGGCAGTTTTAACCAACTCTCTTATCATGAAACCAATTTAAACTCTACATCTTATCCAAAAAACACCGAAAAGTACAAATAAATCCTTATCTCGAAACGGGTCCCTAAGGCGACTATAAATACCCCTCTTCCCCACCATAACAAGGTAATCAATCTTTTTCCACAAAAAGCTTTCATAATCTTCCTGATTACTGACAAGAGCGTCGGAGGGTTCGTCGCCGGGATCCATCCCGGTGTATCGAACTTTTTTGCAGGTCAACGGCAGCGGCAAAAAACCAGCCAAACATCGGTGAAGGTCAACAGATTTGCCTTATTGTTTTCAAAAAGAATCCATAAATTCATGTGTTTGCTCCCACACCAAAATTAGCAGCAACAATAAGGTGTGTGAGCCCTCAAGGTGTAAGTGTACATATCAGGTCATGAACAATATAAAATAATAAAATGGGCTGGCCTTCATTGCAATATCTCTTTTCATTATTATTAATGTTTCTTTTTACCTACCCTCCAGAGATCTCAAGACACCCCCTCCCTCTCTTCCCCTGCCCCAAACAAACACACATATGAAGACATCCCTTCTATTTTTCTCTAGAATTTGCACATGGATCTTTCCTATAGCTTTGCTTACAAGCTAATACATGCATGCAGACGCATGGATATTTCTGTTGATGTCTAAAGAAGGCATATGTTTAAGAACTGCCACTAGATAAGAAATATGATTGCTTATAATCCTTCAAGATTGCTCCAAATATCAAAAAATGCATACGTGCCTCAACTCAAGACAGGAAGCATTGTTATAGCCTGGGCTTAAAGACAAAACAAAGTATTTTACTTATCAAATACACCTAAAGAATTCTAAAATGAAGATCAAGAATGTAAAAACCTGAGAGAATATTAACACTCGATGATTCGTTTCACGCAATCTTATCAGTAGTTTATCAAGTATAACAAGTTTCCCACTGCTCAAAACCATCCGTTCCACTTTCCCACTATCACTAGTGCTGGTATCACCACCATAGCCGTGATCTGCACTTTCAAATAAGAAAGGATGATTGCAGCATTTCTTCAACTCCACAACTATGTTTAAGAGAGAAACCTGCATTCGCGAAATTTTAGAATATAAATCATCCAACAATTAACTAAATCTTACAAATATCCTGTAAGGTAATATGAATTTATGCATTAAAAAAACTAAACAAATCTGATAGTAATTTGTTTTAGAGATCTATATTAGTCCCTTACAAATCTAGTATTGGCGTATTCAACACCGACAAATTAGTATTTGCACTTTCATCACCCACAAGTCTCTATTTGCACGTTTACGCCAAACGAAGTGGGGCCCATGCAGTGGTCCTATTATTAACTACTATTTGCTTAACCTTGGCCAGGTCTTAACCAATGGAAGATAAAGACTAGAGGGCCCTGATACTAACTCATCCCTCTTCAGATATGACCTTATCTATACCACTAAAATTTCTTAAATATTAGGAAATGCATTGAAAGGGGAGAAAATTAATTTTCCTTCTTTAAAGATACATTGAGGAGAAACAACAATTGCGATGGAGATTCAGAGAAAAGGAGTATAGGGTTATAAAAAAGGGAGAAAGTGGGTTCAGGTCATTGGGAAGTGATCGGAAGAAGAAAGTACGGGCAAAGGACGGTTAAAAATAATCGTATATGCTATGGAAATTAACATGAGAGACTATTTGTGAGCTCACATTGTCGAGGATGAACGTACAGATAACTACATTGTGGAGTACGAGTGTACAATTACCAGTTTTGTAGGGTACTAATATGCAAAAAAAATTCCTCTATTTAAAGGTCACTACACTAGTCCTAGAAATGTAAGAAATACAAAACTGAGATTAATTGCATTAAGCTAGCTTGTAACCTAGACTTCAACAGAATAACTATACCATCAGAATTCTGACTTTCATCAAAATGAAATTTATTATAAACCTGATTTCCACGAACTCCTTTATTCAGATTATGAAAATTTCTCTCCAAAATCCATTTGTAGTACCTGTTAAAAATATGCACTGGCACTTTCAGCACATTGAGAAAATTTAATAAAATAAGCAACTCGGAATGTGAAAGGAAATCTAACTGTTTCTGCAGAGGGGTCATTTCCACCCTAAGAATGCGCTCAATTTTGGGAGGCAAGGACTTCTCTACATCCTTGATAACTCTTCTTAGAATGTGTGGCCTCAGCTCCCTGTGAAGATTTGCAAGCTGAATAATAGTATATGTCAACAAGTCATCAACCAAGAACAGTAGTGCATTTACATCTCGTATAGGACGGAGATTGGGGGGGGGGGGAGATCAAAGTACATGAAAGTGAAATCAGTAAAATATCTACCTCAATTTCGTTGAAAGAACTTAGATTCTTGTACTTCTCAACAAAATCTTCTTTGCTTCTGAACTTTTCAGGATCAAGAAAGTGTAGAAGAGCCCTGTAACAGCACAGAGAAACTGAGGATAAATTACCTATACTTCCATCCGAGTTACAAAGAATTCAAATGTGCCATAGGCAAGTACAACGGATACACAGAGTTAAAGAAATTTAACAAACCTACTGTCAACCTAACTCTACAGAGCTTTGACCTAACTCTACAGAGCTTTGACGTTACCAATAATTTCAAAAAACAGAAACAAATTTCAAGATAAACTTTCAACTGCGCAGGAACCCATACTGCTTTGGTTATTTAATAGTCATGTGTTTATCTATGTTCGTTCTTAAAGTATATCCTACTTAACTAGTTACAGTCTAATAGAATTGATTAAGAGTTTTGTGGATAACTACGGCCAAACATATGTGACAACTTCGAATGGTAGGATGACAACACTTTTTAAGAATAAATTGGTGTATCCTCACAGTTTCTCGAAAATGATCCCAAAGAATATATGTCTGCAATGGCAAATCATAAGGAAACTGAAAATTTTAAGCTTAAGAACGTCACTTTTCGAAAAATCATGTTCCCATGACCAGTTGTCAAAATTATTATCATGACAAGATAGCAAAGAAAGAAAGAAAAATTACTCAATGAACAATACTGGAATTTGTCTTTGTAAAGATGCAATAAGGAAACTATGAAAATCATAAACCACTGCCATGTCAGTAGTAAAAAAAAGTAATCAAAATAAATCATAAAATGTAATCTTGAGTTTCTTAATTTGAGTTCCATCAGGACACAGGAGGGGCTTGATCTATTGCCCTTCGACATTTTGGTCTAAAAATTCTCTTCAGCACTAACATCTAAGAATTTGAATCCAAGGCCTCCAACATGGCGTGGGATTCTTCTGCTGCATGAGCTACACAGTTGATGTAATTTTGAGTTGTTCAGTGGTATAATAACAACAGCATTGGTTTCTGTCAGGTATTAACCATAACAATTGGCAATTATAGTTGAAACACTTGGAAGCTGAAGAGGCATAAAGTAAGAAACCCAACTGCTGCAAAGGACTCAACACCCGATTAAGGACTACTATATCTAAGAAGTAAAGACTACTTCAAAGTTCCAAGTTCAAACACCATGATATACTTAAAGGTAAGTGCAAAAAGGAACAATATTGATAATGGTAGTTCTTGTTATAGGCTGGCAAGGACAATAAAACTGCAGTTGGAAAAAGAAATTTTCAGAATGAGAGTTTTCTATGTGGATATATTGGTACTAATTAACATAACTCTAACTATCCATAGAGGATATGTTGGTGTGTAATGTCTGTGTGTGTATATAGCATCCAGCCGCACAGGAGGAAATTTCCTCCTACGGCAGCCAAAATCCCAATTTCCATAACCAGATTCACAAACCAAAATGTTCAAGTTGTTGATAATCATATCATAAAACAAAGTATCGAATCACTATGTTCAAACTTGTTTACCCCATTCACCATGTTATTGAAAATTGCAAAATGAACAGTTTTTTAGCAATAGAACAATTGCGACCATTGAATGCAAATATATAACGGTTTGAGAACTCAATTTTGTAAGTAGATTATTGTAGTCTCAAAATTTAAAGAAGGTTTCCTTTTAATGAACAAGTCAAACACACATATATACTAAATGTATAAATAACAGTGAGGATAGCTAATACATATCGGCATATATTAATATATAGGGTAAAACGGTTATGCGTCAGGAGCACATTTGCAAATTTGAGTTTCTGCTGATGTGCGACACTGGTGTATAGCCAACTTGTAAAAGAGCTCTCTCTCTCTCTCTCTCTCTCTCTCTCTCACATCTGTAAATGATCCTGACATCTTTAGTCTCTCCTTTTTTGCTCATACTCAGCCATTTCCTTCCCACTTCCATCTCCAGTCTCCTCTTTCTTCCAACTTTCTCTTTCTCCTCATGCTTAATTGGAATCATAGAAACATGGAGTTGATCTAAGAAGAGAAAGTGATGTTTGGAACGATTGGACTATTTTGAACATCTATCTTTCTATTGTTTCTTCTTCTTCTTCATTCCTTAATTTGTGTAGATTTACTAGGTATCCATGAGTAACCCGAACCTCAGACGAAATCCACAGCCTCTTGTGATTTCAATCAAGATCATATTTTAGTTTTGTGTCAAAGGAATTGAACAGAAACACATGATTTTTTTCCTTCGAGTATTTTCTTTCCCCTTTTTCAGAAATTAGGAAACAAGTAATAGGTTTATTTCTTTTGGGGGATAAGTTGTTGCTCTATAGCAAGAGATCAAAGCTAAATAGATATACATACTGATGAGACCAACTGGTTGGATAAGTGAAAAATCTCAAATCTCAAATTAATTGCAGACCGAACAAAATAAAAACAAATCAACAAGGATTAGACAGAGAACAAGTTCAGGGTGAGGAGGACTCTATCCTGTTAGGATGAATAGGCAGAAGAAGATTATGTAAGCCCAATTCTTTGAATTGGTTTATACATAATAACAGAGTGGGAGTGAGAAGAAGATTATACAAAAGAGATGGAAAGGGAGACTGAGAGAATTTAGTTTCTTTTATTTTCTCCCCAAGGGGAGAGAGAGAGAGAGAGAGAGAGAGAGAGCAAGATACTTTCTGAAACATTTTTCAAATCCAAAAGTTCGGTATCTTCACACAAATTAAATTGGTGAATTTGGTAAGGTTCTTTTGTGCAAAATAAGAGGAGCAGGTCAATCTTTCCAAATTTCATTGGAAATGGAAAATATACTCATACAAATGTGGGAGAAATTAGGCATTTGAATTGTCTCACATGAGCTTACCCAAGTTTATATAACAACAAAAGAACAACAAGTACCAATTGCTTTTGGATTAGTTTTTGCCTTCTCATATCAGTAGTTATGTTCTTTATTAGATGCCACATCAGCGGCAGTTCATTTTTGCAACTGAGCTGATAGCTCATAACCCTTTTACCCTAATGTATAGATGTATGTCAGAAACATTAATATATATTTATTAATGTATAAGTTTGTCTATGACCAGTACAATTAATTTCAACAATAAAAGTTTGTTCATAGCAAATAACTTTTATTTTTCAAATATGCTAATGATTTTTCTGTATAATATTATGGAAAACTCGTCCTAACTAGCTGTAATATGACTCAAATCAACCAATGCAAAGCCAACATTAACCATCTTCCAGACTTCGAAAACTGAATCTATATAGTAAATGTTGGATTGGTGAATAACAAACTAAAATTATTTGGCCAAACAGAAACTATACAACTAAAAGCCTTACCCAATAACTATTATAACAAGTTTAGGATCCGCAAATAGCATAACGTTTCTATGAAGCTTAGTTTAAGATCAGTGAATAGCATTAACTAATATAACAAGTTAAGGAGCTCTTCCAAGTTAAGCTTCTCCTTCTCCCTCACAGAAACTACACAACCAAAGCCTTCCCCCATACTAATATAACAAGTTTAGGATCAGCGAATAGCGTTATGTCCCTATACAGTTTAGTTTAGGATCAGCGAATAGCATTAACTAATATAACAAGTTTAGGAGCCCTTCCAAGTTAAGCTTCTCCTTCTCCCTCCTCTCCCTTTCTTAATCTACACAAATCTTTTGAGTTATAATTAGGAATTTTGCTGTTCATTGACTTCAGACAGTTGACCTCCATATATGCACATGCAAGATCTCTAAGTTCAAACTCCTAACTTGCAATTAAAAGAGAAGCAACTCCCACATATCACTCATTTATCTATATCATGAAACATAAAAAGGCAACCTCATGACTAATTGGCCATATTTGTAAATTGCACGTCTACACTAAATTTAAAATTTTAGTAGAAAGAAGAATCACCATAGCTCTTCAACACTGTTCTGCAATGGAGTTCCAGTAATAAGAAGCTTATTCTTAGTGCTGAACTCCTGCGTGAAAAAGAAAACAAAAACCAATACTTCATCAATTTGTGATGTAAGCATCAAAGACATCGAAATAACAGAACAACAAACAATAGTATATACATACTGAAAGAGAGGTGTACAAAGATGCTTCACTGTTCTTTAATCTGTGAGCCTCATCAACCATAAGATAATTCCATTTAACCTTAGAGAGTACAACTTTGTCCTTCAATATGACTTCATATGTAGTTAGCAATGCATTGAATTTTATCAATCTGCCGCTCTTCTTGTTTGTGTAAAATTCATATTGTTGGCAAACCTGCTTAGAAACAAAAGGTTTGATTACACACAAATTATAAAGAACAACTTATAATCAAATAAAAATCAGATGTGAAGATTTCATGGTATGAAACTGACAAGACTTATAGATAAAAAACCACAAAATCCAACGTCATTACAGCACATGCTTCAGTCTAAGCTAAAAATTAAATAATTGTAATATCTTTAACTAAAATTATCCAGAACATCCGCCTTACCATAAATTGATAATTGAACCATTGGCTCTTCAAACCAATTTTATTGAATCTTTCAACAGCAGTATCCACATGTCTCTATTTGTTTACGATTAAAAACAATGAACGCTTACTACATAGTGTTTGTCCAACGATAAAACCAGAAAAAACAAAGAAAATAGTAAGTTTGAGATATTAACAAGCAAACTATAAGAGTATGGTTGTCTCCTCCAACAAGATTTCTTCTACAGAAAAATAAAATTAATCTAACCAATATCCCATTCTTTTTATTTAGCATGTCTGCTTAAACGAAAAATTTACATCGTGCACAATCTCTAAGACAAACTGATACTTAGTGAGTGAGAAGAGAATAGTTTATAGTATAGAAGTTACTAACTGATAGAAACTATATGGCCGAATGTTATTACATCACAAGGTTGCCGGGGTAAATAAAGAATTAACAATTTTAAAGAAAAAGGTTATCAGCCTTCTTCACAAAAAAACTCGCCCTGCATTCTCTCAGGCCACTATTATCAAATTCATTTACACATACAGGAGTCCTCTGCAAGTCACACAACCACCCAAGACGAGAAAACAATGATTGCAAACTCAATGTATCACATCTTAGCCAAAAAATTACTGAAAGAGAAAGAGAAAGAAAAGAAAAAAATCAGAATCCTAGAGTACATCTTCGATCACACCAGTTACATATATGCATGCATTAGATAGAAACTTGTCACATGCATAATATGCATAGAATAGAATAATTTGGCATGAACATCACTAGTAATTAGCATTTCTAGACATACATGGGCAACAGTAAGTTGTATCAAGGCACCACTAGAATAATTCCTAAACAATGAACCAAACATGACCCTAAAGACGTTGCAAAAGACTCCAACGACATAACGTGTTGAATCCACTGTTTTAAATTTCGGCCGATACCGCCAAAATTTCCTTTCAGCTAGCTTGCTGATACAAAATCACTCATTTTATACACAAGTCTTTCTCCATATTGTTTTGAACCGAAATGTGTAGATTTCGGCTGAAATTGCCCAAATATTGGCCGAAAATATTGGCCGAAATTGCCGAAATTGCGGCCGAAATCGATACATTAATGTTAGTGAATATATAACTTTTTTTGTTTTACTTCTTACATACAAGTCTTTCAATATAAGACTTTAAGCTAAGATAATGTGAGGATTTTCTCTCTATTGTTTGTGTATATACGAAGTCAAGTAAGTCTATTAACTAATATATTTTTTTCTAATCAATGCAAATTCAATTTAGTTATATATACTTATATTATATTATTTTTTTGTATTGTTGTTAAATTTTGTGAATATTTACCGTGATTAATTCATGTCATTAGTTATATTATATAATATTTTATATGATAAATGACATAGAGAACATATAATATCTTGTTTAGTAACAAAAAAAATATGTTTATTGAGTGTCCGAAATGAAGATCCGAGATGATCACATTTCCCCAATATCTCCGATGATATCTCCCATCCGATGTAACACCCCTTGCCGAGATGAGTCTGAAATCTAAGATTTAAAACCTTGATTGAATCATAAAAGACTTCTCCAGTCTCAACTAAATTGAATCAGCATTGCCTACACATATTTAATAAACTACAAAGTTCAACTCCATGATGATTAGGTACCTAAAATTGAAAAATGCATACTTTTGTTCATGCAGATTGTTCAGACCCTAATTGTTCTCCATACATTTATTGGATCCTTCTGCTCCAAGAACTAATTTCAACAGTTCACAATCAGCAACTGTTGAAAATGCATATCAAGCTTTTCGACTCACAAACACATTGAATCAGCATTGTCTATGGAGGATTTTTAACAAACTATGAAGGTCGACTTTATGATAATTATGTACTTAAGAATACATACTTTGTTCATACAGATTGTACAGATCCTAACCGTTCTTCATACATTTATCAGATCCTTCATCTCGAAAAATTAATTTCAAAAATTCGCAATCGCATTGGTAGAAAATGCGCACTGAACTAAAGCCAAATAATATGAAAGCTAAAACTTAAACTAGCTAAACATCTGAAATATACAAAACCTAATAGTAAGAACACGAGAGTTTACACATCCAATGATGTAGCATACTGTATATAGCTTATTTAAAATACTCTAGACCCTAAATCATGAAATACTAGAGTATTTCAAATCCACTATTAAGAACCGACAAATCAGCCATTTCCCAAACATGATCTTATAAATAGTTTATGCTCCATCTAACTGTTTGTAATATGCATAGACATACAGTAGACACACTGAAAAAATGAATTACCTCCCTACTAGCGCGGTTTCCAACATAAACGACTACATTCATTTCAGGTAGCCATTTCTTAAATTCTTTTGCCCAGTTTGACAAAGTTGAAAGTGGCACAACAACAAGAAAAGGCCCATGAATTTGTTGAGTATTCTGTAATGAGAATAAATGAAATAAAGCGCTTCAGGAAAATGGAAAATATAGGATGATGGAGAAAAAATACAGGGAGAAAACGGGCATACCTGCAGGAAACCCAACATTGAAACTGATTGAACAGTTTTACCAAGACCCATTTCATCGGCTAGAATTACGTTTGTGTCATTCCTCCAACTGCGTGACAAAAAATTTATAGGCATATGTAAAAACTATAAAAATTTGTAACAGGCCTAAGAGGGAAATTACAAAGAAGAAACTTACCTGTTAACCAAAAAATTCAAACCCTCGAGCTGATAATCACGAAGTTTGCCACCTTTCAACCATTCAGGTTGTACATCAAGCTTTCGCAGACTAGCTGCAAAAGGAGGGAATAAAACCAAACCTCAAAATAATCAGAACATACAAATGGGGGTAAGAGTTGAAAAACAATGAATTATACATGAGGGGCGGGAAGGACTTCACAAGTCGAACTCAAAGACATAGCTTTCATTTTTCTATGGTGATGAAATAAGAAAACATACTTATAGGTAAATTTACATATAGATAAAGATGAACAGAAAAATGAATTACAAAAATATTTTACTTGGCATACAACATAAACAAGAAATAGTGGTCACTGACAAATTATTTTTGCAACAGGAAATAGTGGACACTGACATTAATATTCTACACACTGACATTAATCTTCTAATGTAGAGAGCTATTGCACATAATTCAAGATAGAAAAATTGATCATTTTCCAACTATGGCAAGTAATGGATTTTCTGAACATTCCTCCTAGAGTATTATGAGGATTGGAACTTTCCTAATTAATTTTAGGCTTTTTGGCTATAGATTCCAAATTGAGTACAATATAAATGAAAACCAGAAATGTACCATATGGATCTGTTTATGCTTGTAGAAAGGAGCCTCATTATTTGCTCATTTAATGGAGGATCATATTGTGGGGAAGTTAAATGCCATTATGTTCCAGTAAATTTGGATCCACAGTAGCTATCATTTCTATTGGGTAAATTTTTTAAGTTTTATAAGTGTTTATTTATAAAAATTATACTCACATTAGATCACTGTTTCATTGAAAAGGATCACCAAACAGTAAAAGTCTTTAATCTACATACCCACCCAAATGAGAATCCAGAATAATGAAAAAGATAACAGATGTGATAACAACATTTAACAATAAAACTTCACAATGAATTGGGCCCCGCTCCAACAGTCAATATATTATTACCACAAACAACTAAAGAAAAACCTTTCAGGTTATTGTCTACAACAAGGTAACCGTGTGAGTACTCCGAAAAACAAATAAAAAATGTCACACACATCAAAATGCAGTACAAGATAAGACCAAAGTTCACAGTCAACAGTCCATTCTGTTCTTGAAGGATTACTATATGCAATTTAAAAAAAAATACAATTAACACAGATTTATTCTCCTCTCTGAATACTAAAAAGGTCTCAACAAAGTGGAAGACCAAGTTAGAATGTATCCCAGTTACTTTTCGTAGTCAATTTCATTAGCACTTCCACATGACATAATGACCTAATATTATAAAATAACGTGAATGAAACACAAGACCTTTGCTTTTCTTCCTTTGGAAGTCAACCATCTTTCCTTGCACATTCATGGCCTCTTCACGAGCCTGCATGAAAATGAATCAAGAATATTATTCAACATGCCAAGCTAAACAATTTGAGAAAAAGTGAAATTTTGTAGGCACTGAAAATCGAAATAGATGTGGAATATTAATTAAACTAACACAGAGAAAGGAGACTGCTTGGGTCTCGTATTTTATTGTATTGTTAAGTAAAAACCAATGAAAGGAGACTGCTTGGGTCTTGAGTTAGTTTCTTTTATAAAATGTTCTGCCTTTACTGTAATTAGTAAGTTGTTCGATAATGAAAGTGTGTCCGAAGTTGTTGCATTGAGATGTGCACCATTATCTTCATCTTCTTCCTCTCTCTAATTCTCCATTCTTCTGTCCACCCTCCAAATTCCCATTCATCGTCATAGCCACCTTTAATAGACATCAGTTGCAGATGATTGAGATAGGCCAAAGGATTTGGCAAGTACTCTACAGACAAATGTCAACTTGATATTCGGCAAGTACAAATTTCAACTATCAAAGAAAACGAAGATGCTACTCATCCACGAACGAAATATACATGAACAACCGCCGGGGTGGTAGGGAGTAGGCTGGAGAATGCACATTGCGTGTGTGTCCGCATCTGTGTGTATGTGTGTTGTATGTGTGTGTTGTTATTTTGCGCGGGGCATCAGAGAAAGCCTCAGTCCATGTCGAGTCCCAGCTCTCCTTATGCCCAAGAAGGATGGAAGCTGGAGAGTCTGTATTGACAGCCGTGCCATCAACAAAATGACTGTCAAGTACAGATTTCCTATTCCACGATTGGATGATATGCTGGATCAGCTCGCCGGAGCCACTATCTTTTCGAAGATTGATTTGAAGAGTGGGTACCATCAGTTACCATCAGTTTCAAATCCGTCCTGGAGATGAGTGGAAGACTGCTTTCAAGAAGAAGGATGGGTTGTACGAGTGGCTTGTGATGCCCTTTGGGGGGGGGGGGGGGGGGGGGGGGGGGGGGGGGGGGGGGCTTATTTTATTGTATTGTGAAGTAAAGACCAATGAAAGGAGACAACTGGCATCTGTGACCAAACATTTGGCATGTTATAATAGCTTTCTTATAGGGACTAGTTTTCGCTGCGTTTCAAACAATGGGATCTGGGATTAGTTAGTATGTTGTCGCACAAAGCTTTAGTATATTGTTGCTATTATAGGAATTCCTGTATGTTTTTTTGTTTTTGGGTGGCAATATATGGGTAAATTGAGATTTGTATATTTTATTAGTAATAGGTTGAACCCTTTAAGACTTTCTAGAACCGGCAAGTAGGTTGAACCATTTAACCCTTATTAACTCTTTAATAGGTTGAACATATTACCATGAAATGCCACATACAACCATACTCCCATATCAATACCCGCAAATAATTTTCTACTTACTTGAAAGTAATAAGATTAAGCACATGCAAGTAAATTTGGTCTGTTATTATATATATTGGGGGGAAATAGAAGTCAATTTAATTACTCTTTTTTAGCAGAATTCAACCAAGTATACTAGTGCATGACATGAATCTGTTAAGTAACAAATAATGGGAATATGATGGTTTGAGTGACATGCAGATGTCAGTGTCCAAATGTTAAAAAATCACCCACCTTATATTCATCTATAGCATCCTGAGCAAATGCAATGTCTGTATCCTTTTCCCTGGAATAGCACATTAATACCAGTCAATCAATAAATCAACATGAAACCAGGAACAAATGTACATCAAGCTACAAGTTTGCAAGTAAAGATAAGTCATAATTAGCTTAATCCAAGAAATTGATGCACGTGCAAACCTAATTAACGTGCAAGTCAAATTAATAGCCAAAAGTTGACCAACTGCCTTAAAACTTTGTGCATTAAGAGGAGTGCTTCGCAATTGGGGTTCATTTTGTTTTTGATAACAATGTGAAAGGCACATCCATTCAACATTAATATCATCAATGATTAAAATATTTCTTACTCTAAATAGTCCATCTGAGTAATTTTCAAGAACGTAATCAAACTAGACTTTCTTAGACCTTCTTCAAAATCACAGGAACTTTATCTGCAACTGCCAATGCATTACACCTTCCTCAAGCAAGGAAAGCCAACACCATGCCGATATTCTAAAAATCCTTGCAGTAAGTTATGCAAAAATTGCAGAAAGTAATGCCTCGTTAACTTTCGTTAGTCTTATTTGGTTCTGTTTTAGTGCTTTTTTCAAGTGTTATAGCTATGAAGATAGAATAAAATAGTATATTTTGTATAATTATTTCAATTTTCAAGGGGCAAATTGTGAAAATAACATGATAGCTATGCCTATTGAAATGTTTTAAGTGAGTGTTTACAGGTCAGATCCAATCTAACTTAAAATATTAAACAGATCCAAGACTTTATTTATGCGGACTGTTTTTTTGCGTCAGTCAATTGGACACAGCTTGGGGCGGCACCCATCAAATAAAAGATCCCTCAGTGCTACCCCTAATTTGCATCCTTTCCTTGGGCTGAGCTTCCACAGAAAAACGTGTCGCAATGACGACAGGAAAAAGAAGACGATGGAACGAACGCCAACAAGAACAAAAGAATCAGAGAAAAAGACTAAATGCAGCAATCCAAGTTAGATCTAGATAGTAGAATCCTTCTCTGCCATATTCTTTTATCATTTGGCCAGAATTATGGCTAGGGTTTCCAAATAAATATATATATATATATATTAGGTATAGACATCAATGCTGGTTTTTCTTCAATTTCACAGTTCTTTTTTCTATTTTAGCCGAGAACTGGGTTTCCCCCATTGTTTAGTACCGGTTTCCTTAAAAACCAGTTCGATACAACCGATACCAGTACATATACCTCAGTCCATGCGAGAAACTGATCTTCCTTAACTTAATTCCAATAGTTAATAGAATATTGTTTACTAACTACAACTGTCCCACATGTTATCGAGTTATTAAAATTCTTATAAGTGATGAATCAACTCAAAATCTGTCAATTGCTGATTCACAAAGTCATGTTTACTTGACCTTTGATCATTAAACTCAAAGTCATGTTTAATTATAGTTTACTAACTGTTACTGTCCCACATATGAAAGACCTTCATTATTATTTATTTGACAGTACTGATCAATATATAAGATTTTCTCCAACCGACACTTCATCCCATTTCTCCAAGATGATGAACCCTACACAGAGACATGGATAGCATGGAAAATGTTCTACGGACATAAGGAACTTTTTTAAGAAAAACTACACTAACTGGAAGTATTGTCGGATACATGTGTACAACACATGTCCAACACGACATAACTTCCAAACAATAGTGGGTGCCTCATATTGTCCAAAATCACTAATTAATCTAAAATCATTTAGTATAAGGATGTGAGATCAAGTCATTTGAGCTGGGCTACTTTCAGCTTTGATGCTCGACATGGTTTCTTTTTTGGCTGTGAAAAAGAGGGTAAAGCCTGCTACAAGGTTTTTTTTTGTTGTTGACAAAAACCATATAATTTTGGTACTGGGTTAGGGTTAATCCTGTTAACTACTAAAACCCACCAGTTAAAATTTTGCCCACTTAATTGTACAGCTCCACACTAAAAAAATGCGCTAGAAGGACCGCTATAACATAAGCGCCCGCTTAAGCATTTGAAACGCTCCACTCCTCAGAAAATGTGCTAGGACCGCTATAACTTAAGTGCACGCTTAAGCATTTGAAGCAGTCGTTTCTGGAAACACTGGGAATTTCAGAGTTTTATCTTTAGGCTTTCTTTTTTTCTCCTGCACAAGAACAATAGAAGCAAACCAGAAATACATCTCCAAACACTTGTAACAAGATAACCAGGAACTTATACTCATTAGCTATAAGAAACCTGCTAAATCCTTGCTTTTAAACTTTCTAGAACGCTTTAGCCCACCTTTAGATGTACAATGAGTATTGTCCTCAGAGGTCGAAAACATGGTAATCTAATAAATTATGTGAATTGCTTTATTAGTTAACCAATTAAAACATTGTTTTTCTTATGATTTTTCTTTTACTATGAATTACACATATTTGTTCTCTTTCCTTCTAATTTAAATAGTCTTTTGCTTCTAAAGCATTCCCATAGCCTTGAAAGTCAGTCCTTATTTCTGCTTCAATCTGCTTTCAATAATATTGCCTATGACCACCTTCATATGACAATATCTTCTTTGCAAAATGAGATGTTACCAAGAGGTGAAACTTACAACAAAATTATGACAAACTTTTTTCGGGTGACTTTTCCTGGTGACTAATTTCTCCATACCTGCTTAGAGATATAGCTTACATACTTATCTGGAAAATAAAAAGGGAACGGGAATATAAGACCTTCCATCAACTTAACACCCAGAAAATACCAAAAAGTTACTTAGTACTTATTCATGCTCCTATACCCAAAACTCACTTTTGAACCAGAAAAGCAACTACTGTTATACCGAAAATTGCTTATAACAATTTTTAGCCCTCACTATAACCATTTGAAGATGTACCAAGGAGATACAGTTTCTTAAACCAGTTTTTGGGTAATGGACGAAGTCCGCGAGCAGGCACAGGGATATATATATATATAGGATTTAATTGTAAAGGAGTTCCTAAACATAGCTAAACTGCCATCATCTTATCCTAACTAGTGCAAAGAAAAATCAAATTCAGAAAAGAATGGAAATAATAAAAGTTTGGATGTGATAGTCCATATGAGCTTTGCGTTCAGCAATTAATACCAGGTTGCTTCAGCATATGAAAGCCCTCGCCACTTGACTAAATACTCCGGCACAACATCATCATCATTAGCTTTGCTGATTCTATCTGCGAATATTCTTTCAACCTGATTGTTAAAAAAAATTATTTTGAAAAAAACAACAATAAAAAAGACAATTAAATGAGGGATTAAATATGTTAAAAACTACAGTAGCTGTACAAGAAAATAAAACCTGGCTGTACTGCTTAAGGAGGTCCAACTCCATTTCTTTGCCAACATCATGAACCTCAACCTGTTACCAAGATTTGCAATAAAATTCAAAATCAAATACATATACGAATTTTGATACTATATTTCAAAGAGAACAGCTGTGGTCAATTGTAAGTATTAAAGACATACATATAAAAAGACAGAGCAGCTATTTCTGTGGATGATATTCTAAGAGATAAATAAGCTACAAAAAATCCTCATGAATTTTACGACAACTGTACTTCCAAAAATGCATGCAAATGGCTGCTTTTTTATATTTAAAAGGCCGCAATAGCATTGTAACAAAAAAATGAATCCAAAAAAAACACAAATAATTGTGGATGGATAAGCAGATGAATTAATTCTTCATATATTAATCCATTAGTAATTTATTTGTAACGTAGTGAATAATTCATGAAAAGCTCGGTAATATCGAACTAATCATAAAAGACTGGTCTTCCATAAACCACCAAGGAGAAATACACGCATCTCCATGCTTCTGCTGATGACTTTCCATTACAGCTGGCCTGAAGCAGATAGGTGTAATTCCGTCTTCAGCAGCAATGCAAGTGAAGCATTGCGCAGGTGGAAGATACAAATTAGGGCTTTATTTGGGCAAACTGACAATTTTGCTCCCCCTGGAGCTGTGAGGAATCAGAGTTGTTGGATATTTATTTCAGCTAGAGGTATTGGGTATTTTTTCTGAAGGCATAGTTTAGAATTCTTCAACACAATCCTACTTCAGAAATTTTACATAAATAGGAAGGAGGACGGGTCAGAACCGTTCTCACAATAAGCTTACTGAGAAATCCATGCTTATCCCATAGATGAACATTCACATCAATAAACATGACTAAATTAGTCTCATTAAACTGCAGTCATTTGAAATCAATTTTTCATGCATCATACAATTACATAAATGATAATATCCAGTCAAACTGCTTGTAACACTTTAATAATCATACTACTTTTAACACTTTAATAGTCATACTACTTGTAACACTTTAATGCATGGTCGAATGGATCTCAAATGATTTGATCCCATATCTTAGACTAATTTATCATGTTAATCAAAATCAACGGTTCGGATCATTTAATGTTCCAAAATACAGTTTTCATCTACCATGGCGAACCATTCACATGGAATTTGCGAACTGTGTTCACAATCATTAGATCCACTTACTTTAGATAGTGTGATATTGGATATAGTGGACAGACTTAAAAAGGGTAGAATTGTAAACAGAATTGTAAATAATCCCAATCTTTCCCAATCCCACCTCTGGACACTTTCCCTCTATTCGTTCTTCATCTGCTATGTTACCTCTCCCGTTTCATCTCTCCTTCCATATCCCTTTCTCTCTCATCACTTATCCATCTGCCATGTTCTCTCTCCCCTCCCTTCATTCTCTCCCTTCTGATTTGGAAAAGATTGCTCATGTTGATCATCTCTCTCAATTAGCCAATATTTTTTATTTGGCGAAGATTGCTGATGCTGGTCGTCTCTCTCAATTAGTCACTATTTTTTATTTGGAGAAGATTGCTGATGTTGGTCATCTCTCTCAGTGAAAATTCAAAGATGACACTCACAAAAGTTACATCAACAAGAAAATTAATTTCTAATCATATTTAAAAACTATGAAAATTTTCTACTTCATTCATGGAAAGGGAAAAAAATTGGAATGAGAATAAATGGAATTGTTCATCTATCAACATTTTCCCCAAACAATTTCCTACATTGATTTATATTTTTTTTTTAAAGAAAGAAACCCAAAACAAGGAACTTAAAAGTTTCATTTCTATGTAACATCTTCAACCTTAGGCGACAAGAACAGACTACACACACTTATATTCACCAACCACTAATTGACTAGAAATTCCCTTTTGAAAAAGAACCATATTATTTAACTATTTGAGATAGTGGTACTGGGAAAAAGGAATGAGACGGGAAGAGAGAACACCACAAATTTCAATGAGAGAGAGACAATCATAATATTTAGAGCCAGAAAGGCTCCACTTAGAGGCAACTCCAGATTTTGGGGAAACATTGACAAAAATGAAGGAAGATGAAAAATGATAGAAAATGACGATAATACCCTCACTTAACCTTATGATCCACCCATGACCAGAATCACCAAATGGTCAAAAATGGAAAGAATGATTTGCGGTGGGTCACTTCCTGTATATATATAATTCTTCACAAACTTTTACTGAATGTGCATTTATGTCAGTAACAATGTCGGGCACACTCAATTTATAAAGATTTTTCCACCTTAGCCATAACTGGAATCTCACCACGGATGGAAAATGACCTTTTTGCCCTTATATTAGCCTTAAACTCATCTTCCTTTCTTTCCCAAATGACCTTCCCCCAAAATAAAGACTCCAACCCCTACGCCTAAACATCACAGCTTCAACAATTAGAAGAACGATGATGACTATGAAATAGTTATGTACTAGTGGGGGTGAAAACTAGAGAAGACAAGCAAATCGTCTAAAGCTTTTAAAGAGGTGCATGGTGATGCATTCATTTTAAAGGATAGGGCAGCATGGCCGAAAGATAATGGTCTGTCAGTATTTTTGGACCCAAATACTCGTTCCATTAAGAATTAACAGAATTTCTTTTTTACTGATGGTAGATTACAGAAAGAGTGAGTCTCAATTGTTGGGGAAATATATGAAAATATGTATCTGTGGGGGACAGATATTGGAAACACAATATTAGTTAGGGATATGAATGCAAGATATCCTTCTTTTCTTTTCTTTTCTTTTTTCTTTTCTTTTTAGTACATGTTCATATTTCACTTATCCAAAGCCCTAACAAAGACGTAGGCCCTGGAAGACCTGAACCAGTAAAGGGTATCAAATATCTGGACATTTACAACATCAGCATGTCTTCAATCATTATGTTTTGTTCTTGGCTTGTCTGTCTTCCAAGATAAAATGTAAATCCCTAGAGCAAATTTATCTTACTTTTATTCGACATGATTTACTAGTTTTTGAAAATAAAATTTTTTTATTACAGCACCTCGGATAATAACAAGCCCCTCCTCCTCAGTCCACATTCTCCTCACATAGAAACACAGAACTAAGTACAAAAATATGTTAATGTTAGGTCAACAAACCATGGTCAACATCTTTTTGTGAAGCTTTGTGCTCCATAATTGACTCCATAGATAGGGAAAAGTTTGGATGATGAGTCTTCACCTAAATATATTTGATGTTTAGTTTTCGCAACAGAAAGGTAACACCAACTTAAAACATATCCTTTCAAATGAAACAATCACATGTATCTCTGCATTTTATCTAATAGACAAATTGAATTGAAATTTCCAAATTTTCCATTTCAAACACACCATTTCCAGATTTTCTATCTCTAACCACATATTCCACTATCAGGCATTTTTGGTCTAGATGCATAAGTCAACTTTGGCAAGATTTCTTCACTACTGAGTAACAAATACAAGCACAACAGAAAATAACTGCCAGAAATACAAACTACTTACCAAAAGCTTGTATCATTAGATGCTAACTATTATTACCTCTTCCCGTGACAGGGCCCTTTTGTACTTCCTTTCTTCGTTCACTCGTTTTATGTAGTTCAAAACCTTTTTGAAGCCTGTCAGCTGTCATTTACCACGAAATCACATGAATATTTCTCATATTCAGGAAACCAGAAAGGTCATAAAAGAACTGAAATAAAGGAAAATGCTAACTTTTTTTAATTACCTATTAAAAAGGCTAATTTGGTACTGCTTTGAAAGTGTTCATAAAAGTATTGCAATAAAGGAAAATGTTAATTTTTTTTAATTACCTATTAAAAAGCTAATTTGCTACTGCTTTGAAAAAGCCTAAAGGCATTTTTTGCACTCTAAAAGCACTTTTAAGTCTTGAAAATAAGTGTTTGATGCATTTTGTTCATAAGCTTGTTTGGCATGAAATCCTTTTCCAAAACTGAGATTCTTATTTTCCACTGCACCTCAAGAGGTGCTTTACAAGGCATTCTTAGCTTTTTGCAAAAGCATGGTTGCCCTCAATGAGATCTTACACCCAAAGACATTCCCTTACAGCACTTCCACTCACACAATTACTTTCTGTTCAGAGCAACACCTAAAAGAAACTATGATCTAATTGGAAGCAACAAAATAGTAATGAAGACTTACATTCTGGAGATCAGAAAATGTTTTCCATTGACAATGTAAATATGACTGCCCTTTCCACTTTATAAAGAATTCAACATCACCCCAATCAGGTTCAGATTCTAGAGTAGCGCTCAAAACACTAGGTAGGGCGGACTCGTTGTTTTTTATAGCATCTTCAGCCATGCCCGTTGGCTGGTACCAGAGTACCCTTTCAATTGAATCACCATCATCTTCTTCAGCATCATCTTGAACACCCTGTTCAGATGAAAGTTAAAGAGCTTGTAGACTGTTTAAAACTATCACTCCTCATAAGTAACAAATCATTTATAATTTAATTAAAACATTGAAAATATTCTGATTGCATCTTAAAGAGCTTGTAGACTGTTTATAAATATTATTCAATATAAGTAATGGATCATTCAAAATTTAATAAAGACAAAAAAAATATTCTAATGGCATCTCACTGCAGCACAGATGAAACTTGACAAGCTTGTAGACTGTTTAAAAATATCACTCATTATTAAAATCTGACGACTACCTTATTTTGTGTGAATTCCAGTGTATTTTCAAAAAAGAACTCTGAACAGTAACTAAGGTAAAACCAAATTTTTTATCGAAATAATTTTTTTTAAAAAGTTCAAACCTTAGCAAACACAGCAATTTGGTATCCTGAATTTCCAATTATTAGTAGACCTAATTGGATCTAGAAAGGGAAATCTCTCACAAAGATGGCGTCTGCACGGTGGGTAAAGAATTCCAATTATAAAATATTGTTCTTCTGGCTTATCCAATACCTTTAACTTCGGTTTCAAATCTTAATGGACCTTTCCACCAATAGATGAGACTTAGTAAGCTGAGAAAAGCATTTAGTTTAAAAGGAAGAAATAAATCTCAAAATGCACCGGATTGCTTTCATGCTCCTCAAATGGGAAAAGTGAAAATATTAAAATCAAACAGTTAAAGATAGAAAGAGTACCTTTTCAGATTTGGTTGGTCTTTCTTCATCATTTTCTTCACTGTCTTCACTTTCAACATATGACACCTTTCTCACTGACCTACCAGATGTACGGACCTCACTGCAGTGAGAATTGGTATTCACAGAAACTACTGACCGGCCGCCAATCTTTTTACGTGATTGCAATGACTTTTTAGTTTTACGGTAAAACTCTTCATCACTATCCTGTTCAGATTCCTTTCCAGATGATTCTTCCTCATCTGAAAATGTTCTGCCTCTTTTTCGTTGACTGTGCGCGGAAGATTTGTTATGTTTTATTGACTTTGATTTGCGTCCAACCATTTGTTGTGTTCTTCGGCGACGATTATCATTATACTCCAGATCTTCATCTGAGAGATCAAGGTCATCATCATCTTCTTCTTCGTCTTCATCATTAAAATCATCACTGTCTGACATTTTAGCCTGTGATGAATTAAAAGGTAAGTGAAAATATAACAGATTCATTTAGCTATCGCCTTTGTGATAACCAAGAGGTGAGGTCATATATGCTAAAGTTAGACTAATTTGATGACAGAACAGGAAACACTTAACTGGAGATGAAGTACGATCGTATGAAGTATGAACAAGTTTCTCAAACCGTATCAGGTGACAATTTTTCATAACAGACATCTAGATATATGCACATTTTTTGCAAATATCGGGTTTTCAAATCGTCAGAAAATATATAACTTAAATGTTCTTTAAGTTACCCATACATTCATTATATTCACATAATCTATTTAATGCAAATAATATTATAACATCCAAATATCCAATCATCTACAATGAACATGCAATTTAATACACTGAGGAAACCTACTTAAATATTCAAGGTTAAGTATAGTAAATTAAATAATAAGTATCTCCATAAGAAAAAAGCTTACACTTTGTACGAGAGAATTAATTCAAACTAAATACACCTACCAACAAAGTTGCTTTTTTTTACAAATATTAAAGGTTAAAGCATACTAACCTATATAAAAAATAAAGCATATCTATGAAAAAAATGTTTATATTTTTCACACTAAATACACCTACCAACAAAGTTGTTTACTTTTTCTACTCTTCCAACTTCCAAAAAGGATCTTAATTAGGTGTATTAAATTGTCGTATATGTTATTTTGAAGTAGAAGTATTCTCACAATACCTACAGTCAAAACTGTTTTAAATATCAACCAAAATATCCCATATCAGCTTAATATATTGGATTTCGCCCCAAACTCCAAATATTTGCTCAAAACAGTGAAAGGGTATTAAAATTTCAAATTGGTCATGCCCGAACCCCAAAACTGATATATGGGTCGATATTTAATGAAAGGTGAATTATGCTCTCACCATTAAACATACAGAATATTTCAACTTTTTTTGTGGCTAATCTCAGCATCCTTGGCTGAGATAGTCGATATTAGAGTCACCGTGGCGAAGATGGCTTGCTTTCAGACTCACCTACAAAATTCAGGATTTATCAAATCGGGCAGGTCAGAATCTGAGCCAAGTTGCCTGGCATGAGTCATATAGGCTCATACTTATTATGCAAACATGTGACAAAATGAGCCGCATTGGTATGCGGTGACAATTTGCCTTCTATAGCCTGCATCGTAGCTATCTAGCAGTACATTTAAGTGACATAATTTACTATACAATCCGCATATTGATTATGCGATGCATAATTCCCTATATGAGCTTGCACATAGCGCAAACTAATTTTAATAGTGGCTTTATATCTTTGTTTATGCTATGCCATTAAACTGTTCTAGGAACAACTTTGCTATGTCCTCTAAGCTTTATATCTCTATTTAATCAATGTTGCCAACTAATTAGTAGTTATTTATCAATTTATGTCTTTGATTAATGAATTTTGCAAACTATTATTAGTAATTTGTGTTATGCTTTCATTTAATTAATCAACGTCACAAACTAATATTAATAGTTGTGTTCAGTCTTTGTTCACTAATGTTATGTTACTTATGCAGCTATACTTTACACAATTTTGACTTTTTTTCCTCCATTTTTCCGACTTTCCCTGATTTTTATGATTTTTCCAATATTTGGTGGAATTTCTTTACAAAGATTCCCAACCATATTTGTAGCCGGATATGCAGCACACGTGCGGTCTATGTGGTATGCGGCACCTCCTATAACATTCAGAGGTTACAACTTACAAATGGAGTTATTTGAATGAAGGCATATTATATTTAATTTATTTATAAATTTAAAGGTAATCTAACTAACTTTAGGAAGCATATTTTTAATCTGAAATGATACTCCAATATTAATAGAATGTCGCCAACATGAGTAGTTTTAGGCCAACACGATATCTGACATTTCAAGCCCTGCCTACATTGGCTAATCATTGTCCCTATTGAGTATTGACATGACTTGACAATCTTTCCATGAGTTGACCATCTGTCTTTCCCAGTTGTTGGATGGAGGGGTAGGTTCTATGCGAAAACTCCAATACTTTATGGGGTTATATGCCAAAAGAAAGACCTTTGATATGTAATACTATTTAGGTTACTTGCTACTAAATTAGATAATTTCTGATCTAACAAATTTAACTGCTTCTAAATATATATGCAGTCATCTTTGAAATTTCCGATTTCTCCAGAGTATTTTATTTTATCTGTAACTACCAGATATTGAAACTATGGTTGTGCATTATCAACTTCACAACACACACTTAGTTTCAAATGAATATTTACCACTTTTGTAACCATAATGTCTTCAGTCGTGATTTATCAATTAATCCATCATACTTCATAGCCAAAATATCTCGACTGTTTGACATCAATTTAGGTTTAATATACCCACAAAGAGGGCATCCTAGCGTACCCATGCTCACTTATCATTTCACCTATTAAGTTTAAATGCCTTATAGGAAACACCAAATAGAAACATACAGTGTTCAGAATCATGAACCAGGCAAGCAAGAAGCAACATAGGCAATGTCATATGCATCAGTAAAAGAAGATGAACAGATTCTTTAAATAATTATTTAACAGAAATTAGATATATTTTACCATAGATAATAGCACCTGATGCAACCTTCCCTTGTCTAGAATCGGGAATGAAGGGCTGTCTTCCATCATGTCTAAGCATCGTAATTATCAATAATATGATGCCAATATCTATACTTTATCCTAAACAAAGTATTATAATTTTCATCTAGAACCCCTCAGACAAAGAGAACAGAATTGGATGACCTTAAACTAAATGGCCAAGACAGGATAGTCTAACTCGCAAATAGCAATTAGCCACCAAAGTACATAACACAGGTCCACATTTTCAGCATGTTCTGACAAGATTTTGGCCCCATTCTCATCAGACAATGCTCAAGCGATGGTGACTATAATTAACTTTTACTCAAATGAACATGTAAACAATATTCCCCTTTTCTGTAATCCAAAACAATCAGTTGATAGCAGATAACTTCTGCGAGAAATTCACTTTAATAGTGTTAAATTTATCCAAATAGATTTTATCCCTTTTATGAAATTCCATTCTATAACGATTTTTTTGTGTCCGTTTTATTTCCATTGTATGTAGAGCCAAGAGGTAAACCAAATGAGCTCACAATCAAAACTACCCAATAAAAACTGTAAGTCTCCTCAAAGCCAAAAATTTAACGGTTGAAAATATGAGTTAAGTTTTCTAGGGCAACCGAAGCAAGAAAAGTAGTTAAATAGATCTGCCAATATTAATTACTATGATCTAAGAGACAATTTCATAAGAGCTTGAATGGGAAAAAAAATACCTCCGAGTTACCACACAGCGTCACTAAGGTCTAATATCCAGCTGGAACAGAAAAAATTAGATTCCAGGAACGTGCTCCTCGCGTGTGAAAGAGCAGCATTAGGTGTAATATTTGTGGGCATACTATTTGGGACAGTACTAGGTATAAAATTTCCATATTTGTACTTACTATTCGGGATTTCAAGTTTAGAACAAACTCAAGAAATGTACATGAAAATTTGTATGACATTATTCTTTAATAATTTATTGCATAATAAAATGAGTTTCAAATAGGGATATACCTTAGTTTTTCAATTTGTTGTGGTTCCTTTCATGTTTCACGTTTACAATAAAAATTACAAATAGAGAACCTAAAAAAAATTCCAATTTGTTTGGACTATAGATCCATTGTGCAAGTGCCATTATGGTCCAGTGCTCAGCCTCTATGCTAGTAAGCAAAAACGTCAATTTCAGTTCCCACTTGCACCATGCACCTTTATGGAGGAAAAAGGTGTGCGTATGTGTGGCTTACTGGCACCATTCCCCAAAGCCATGAATTTTTTTACTCGTACTGCCCAGTACGAGTAAAAAAAGGCCACTGATAAAACACAAATACAAAAGTCTCTCTTTCACATAGAACTCATAAAAAAACTCTAATTTTCTTCTAGGCTAGGGAATCAGGAGGGAGTTGGAGCATCACTTGTGACGAGTATTGCAAATATAACAAATATTTCTGCAAATCTAGGAGTGAGAACTCAAAGCACATGATACAGTATTAAAAGATCGTGAACAAACCTTGATCTTTGTACTTTTGCTTATTTCACCCAAGTCTGGCTCAAAATCAACATCATCAGGATCATCTTCTGCTGCGAAACAGAAATGGAGTTATAAACACTAAACGCACAAATGCAATGTTGAAATCATTATCTGAATGAAGGAAAGTAGCAAGAGATAACACAGAACTGGTTAGTTAGCACTATATGATACAGATAAAAACAATACCATCTTCTTCGTCGTCGTCGTCATCATCATTGTAATCCTCATCATCTTCATATTCATCATATTTGGCAGCCCTACCACGTAAGGACGAATTCTTCTTCACAGGAGCTGGTCTTGGCGGCATTCGCGAACCCGAGATACTAGGAAGGCCAAGTCCCCGGCCATGTAAAGAATCACTCTGCTCTTCCCCATCCTGTTCATAATAATCATCCGAGAGCATCTCGTCTGCAGGAACATCTCTATGCAACTGCTCACCATCTTTCTGCCCATCATCCGAATCTTCATCCGGACCAGCTGCAACTACCCCTTCATCCTTCTCACCATCATCAACTTCCTCTTGTTTAGCAGCCCACATTGGTTGACAATCCTTCCAAAAATTCGAACCCCAAGTACCACCACCGGATTGACCCGTTCTTCTTCCAGGCTTACCACTCCCACCTGATGCATCACTCTGCTGCCTACCAGCATCCGAGAGCTCCCTCTCGCTCTGATACTGTTCTTCCTCCTTCATCTCCACATCCTCCTCCTTATCAACTAAATTCAAGTCCATCTGTCTGTCATTCCCTACAGAACTATACTCTCCATCAGCATCATTCTCCGCTCCATTCTCGGTCAAGTTGTGGTCTGAATTTATCGAATCCCCAAAGTTCCTAAAGAATGCCATCCCTCATCCAAACCTCACACTGTAAACAAAGACAGACACAAAGAATTCAATACCATTCCACTAACATCATAAACCCTAATCTCACCGAAATATAAAATCAGTAATCAAAATTAAAACAATCACTAATTACAAAAATCTATCAGCAAGAATCATCGATTCCGCAATCGGAAAACGCCCAATCCCAAAAGTCAAACAACGGCGAAAGAACCAAGAGATGATCGGATCGACCTACAATCCGATCGAATCAGGCAATGAAACCGACGGATCGGGTGCTATTTCACTGGAAACCGACCAAACCCCCAATCAGAATCCCAAACCACCCCCAATTTCTTGAAAAGAAACAGAGAGCGCGAATCGCAAAGCGACCGCTCTTGAATCCAATCGAGGCTCAGTAAGGAAAACCACAGTGAATAGCAAGGAAATTAAGCAAGCAAGCAAGAAAGAAGAGAGCATCGATCGAGATCGTACCTCGATCAGATTTAGATATATATATATATAGGTGGCGGCGCAGGTTAGCAAACGTGCGCCGGTGCCGGAAAATAGCGGCTGGGAACGGAACGGGGTTTTTTTCCCCTATTTCCTTTTTATCCGAAAAATGATTTTTCTTTTTTCCGAATTATAATTTATCATTCCGAATTAATTTGATTTGATTTGAGAGGGCGAATCGGAAAAGGGAAGGGATAGAGGGTATTGGAAGGCGGTCGATTGCGGGTTTCGGCCGCGTATAGGCGGTAACGGGCGAGGAGAGAGAAAGAGATTTGCGAGAGAGAGAGAGAGAGAGAGGTTATCTGGGGAAAAAAAGGAGGAAGATTAGAAAGGGGGGGTGTTTTTTTTCCGCAATATACTTGTTAATTATGTATTTATATTTATTTTCTCGCTCTAGATTAATAATGCAGTTTTTGAGTCAGCCTAATATTCCTGGGTTGGGAAGGGTGTGAAGTGGGCCAATGATTTCGGGACACGTGTCTTGGTGTGAGGCGGATGGATTTTTTTCCGCAACAGGTCTTGTTTTTAAACTAATTCTCAAAATAAGTCTATCAAAACTAACTCTGAAAATAGTTTTGTCCTCATAAGCCGCATTATCGAATTGTGGCCTCTTCAACTTTAAGGCTGTAGTTGTGAACTGCGTCCTATGTGCATACCATAATAGACTTCTAAGACTTGGTTTAAAATTTCTCAAGTCCAAGCTCACAGAAAGGAGATTTCATTGAGGTCACAGTTGGTAACTACGACCTCGGCCTCAGTTATACCATCAATGGGGTCTAGTTCTTAAAACCTTCCTACCCCCTATTCATAACTTCACTTCTTCTTCTCCCAACCTTTCTCCCCAATTGCGGCAACGGCAACACCTGCGAAACCCGAATCCCTACAACCCTCATCACTCTCCTCTTACTCTCTAAAATCTCTTCCAAATCTAACTCTCAACTTCACTTCATCTTCCTCTCTCCATCTCCACTGAAATTGGGTACTCCCCAAGCCCTGAATTTTCGTTTTCGGACAAAATCGCTCAATTCCCACCACCCACCTTCATTCCGACAACAATCTCAGAAGCTTTAGCCTTGCCTTCATCAGCCTTCAACATCATCTTCGCCGTCGCCAAAGGTTATTGAAGATATGTCTTGGAATGGTAAGCATGTTTTGTTTCTTGATAATTGTTATAATTTGTTTGTATTGTTTGCCGTGAATATTATGAATTGTTAGTGAGTAAGATAGATATTGTATATTGGATGAAATTAGATAATTGAGAAGTTGGTGATTAGAGCTATTCAGAAGTTGTTTACAATATCTATATGCTTGTTAGTGAGTAACATAAATATTGTTTACTGGGTTTGCGATCAAGCAGATAATATCTATGTTATGAATTGTTGGTTGCTATATTTTGTTTGTGTTTGATGATGCGTATAATATCTATGTGATTAGAGCTATTGAGACATGTTGTTTGCAAGGTCAGTGACTCTTGTCAGTTGCAAATTAGCTTATTGTTCACCCTTTGTTTGATGAATTGCCTGTGAGAATAAAATAGGTACAGTAATCGAATCAAATTTAAAAACAATTGAATTGAAATATACTGTAGGCGATAAACAATGTTCGCAATAGAGAATATGTTTGTTGTGATGTTTAATATTGAGTCGGATTCATTACACATATCGTATGACATTACGACGTAGTTCTATACATTTAGTTATATTTCAATGAGCTTCGTTACTTAATTTGTTCATGTCAAATTAAGTATTCGTTATATATTTTTCATTTCCAAATATTAGGAATACATGTGTATTGATTCAGTAAGTAGGTAATGGCACGAACGAGGGGTAATCTAGGATCGTCGACTCATTCTAGCCATCCATCGGTAAGTAGTTAGTGTTTGAGGATTGAAATAATTCATTATTTATAATGCATTTGACACCAGACTGATTAATGAATACAGGAAGATACCATGAACGAGCTGGTACCAGTGAAGGAGGTCGGGGACCAAGAACTCGCGGTGGAAGACCCCCGAGTACCACACACGAGTCTTCTATTAGTGGTGGCCGCGGACGTGGTACCGCACCTACAAATGTAAGTAGTAATGATATATTTCAAACGATTGAATTTACACATAATAATATTGTAGCTAAAACATCAGTTCTTCGGGTGTGTTTGTAGGTTCCCTCAACTTCCGACGTTGGAGCGTCTTCTTCCTCATCTGTTGCACATAGAGGTCCAGCTCCGTTAGACCCTAACCTCTTAACTATGCAGAGTGAATACTGTTCACAATCCGTTTGGAACGGTGTATCAAAGGAGTGCACGTTCCGTAGGCACCCTCCACAGTTGTCGATGCACCCACGCACACATGAACTATTGGCTGCAGCTGGGTTGTATGGAATTAGCTTGATGGGGAGTATCAAGCTTGATTGTGGCCTGCTTATCACTCTCCTAGAGATATGACGACCGGAGACCCATACATTTCATTTACCCGTAGGGGAAATGACGGTCACGCTACAAGATGTTGCGATGATATCGGGTCTTCATGTTAATGGGATAGCCGTGACCGGGATTATGAGTTTTGATAAAGAACAATTAGTACGAGAATATCTAGGTGTTTAGTTGGGCGAGAAAATATCTGTAGGCCAATCTATTAGGTTGTCGTGGTTAGAGAAAGTGTTCAAAGACTCCTTAAACGATGATTTGAATGAATTAGAAGTTGAGTGCTACACCAGGGCATATATAATGACAATATTTGGTGGTGAAATATTTTTGAACTCTTCGGGTGATAAGGTGCTGCTAATGTACCTACCGTTGATCGCCGATATTAGGAAAGTTGGCGAATACAGCTGGGGTAGTGCAGAATTAGCTGCGTTGTATAGGAGTTTGTGTTTGTGTGCATTATATGCGGTTCAGATGACTGGGCCAATGGTAATGCTACAAGTGTGGAGTTGGGAGCATCTACACCTTGGTCGACCTCGCATAACCCGCCAATCACAGTGGTGGATGTCCGTTCAAGAGAATCAGGCATTGTTGGCACCCATTGGGGTATATTGGACTGGGTCACACACGTAGAAGAATAACCCACGTGGTGTGTTGACCTATTATAGAGATGAGTTCAATCAATTGCGAGACGAGTTTGTCAATTTGGTGCCTTACAATGAAGAGAGAGTGCAAAAGAGTGTCACCTGCATGTAGGGCGACCCCGCAGTTATGGTTGACGAAATCACCACTTGTCAATTTTGGTATTGTGGAGTTATATTTTGCGGACCGAGTGCTTCGGCAATTCAGACTTCATCAACACATCTCGACACTGCATAGTTACAACACCAAATTGCACAGAACCAAGGGAATGGTCGGCTACCTATTCACAATTGGGCATTACATCACCAAGTACATGTCAACCATTGGAATAAGGAACGCTTTGATGCAGTTGTAAACCCGACTCCTCCATTTGACCCAACTCGTTGGAGGTGGAGCTCTTTGTTGGAGCTCGACGCAAAGAGCTCGACAGAGGTGGTCTCGAGCTCGACGAGGGTGACGACGAGGGATTGGAGTTCGGAATGGAGAGCTCGACGCCAATGGAGGTGCCTGCGGCGAAGGGAGGGGAGCTCGGCACCGGATCTTTGAAGCTCGGCACTGGAGCTTTGAAGCTCGGCGTTGAGAAGAGCTCGACGAGGAGAAAGCTTGATGAAGGAAGTCGAGGCTCGAGGTTGAAGAGGGTGAGGAGTTCGGCTAGGAAGTTGATGAGGTGATGGGTTCGACGCCAGCTTGGAGCTCAGACTTCGATGGAGCTTCGTTGAGGAATCTCGAAACGGAGGAGATGGAGAAGTTTGGCGAGGGATTCAGAGCTCGTCGGGGCCAGGAGCTTGGCATTTGGAGCTCGACGACAAAGCCTCTGAGCTCGGCGACGAAGGGAGCTTGACGACGCGGGGAGCTCGACGGCGTTGGAAGAGCTCGGCAATTGAAGGAGCTCGACGATGGTGGAAATGTTGGGGTTTTGATCGAGGAGGTGGTGGAGCTCGGAGCTCGTCGAGGTGGTGGAGCTCGGAGCTCATCAAGGTGGTGGTGGTTCTCGACTGTGGGAGAGCTCGACGGTAGCTTGATGAGGCTTCGAGGAAGCTTAAAGATAGAGCTCGGAGGTTGAAGGAGGAGCCTGGCGTTGGGTTTTTTTGTGCCAAAGCATAGGGAAGAAGAAGCAGTATGGGGTTTCGGGTTTGGGTCTCTAACGGGTCCGAACCCGACCCATTGACCCCTCCTTTGTCTTTTTTTTTGTTCGGCGAATCTGAGCAGCAGATCGTGTTTGAGCACGAATTTTGAGGTGAATTTTTTCTCCAATTTGATCTCCGGTGGCAAGAGTGCTCGGGTTGCATTTTCGAACCAGGAGAGGGCTTCGACGGCTTGACACGTGACAGTCAACGGTTGACCATTGACTTTTTGTAACGCCCCGAATCCCAAATACACTGAATTCGAGATGTTCTACAAGATCTTTTCACTTCCTTTAGTACAATTTTACAAGGAAATTTAAACTTTTCTCTTTACATCAGAGTTTACATCAATATTACACTTTACATTGCACAGCGGAAGTAAAATTTACAACAATGAAACAAATGTACAACAACATTGAGTAATCTTTAAGCATTTGTTCCTCTTTAATCTGTATCAAGCCATTTACCTGCATATAAGACTGTGGGTACGTCAGTTTATTCAACTGACGATCATTATACACGGCCATCCTCTCTATGCCGGAAATAGTATAACTTATTTTCCATATTTAGCAAACACAAACTTGTCACATATCAAACTAAAGGGACTACCCTATTGATGTCGTGTTGTGATTGTGCACTTAGTCCTTAATGCATTTATTTATATTACATGACATTAATGCGCACTTGTTCGGATTCTATGCATCCCATACTACATAGGTCCGAGGGCAAGCCCTTAATCGTTCTTCATCTTTGTAGGGTTCAATCCCTCGTTATGACTTAATCTACTACTGTAATTATGGTAGGTATCTTAGATGATCTATGAGTACAAGCTCGTGTACAAAAAATTCTGGAGGGAAATCCCACGCACTGACACGACACATCGAGCAGGCAACCTATGGACAATTCAGCCTCACTTCATGGCACACGATCCTCTTGCGGTCACCAAACATCCCACAAGCGTCGCCACCGGGACGATAATTCTGGAGTAGTGCCCACGCCATGTCTTGACGCATCAAGCAGGCAACCTGTGGATCACTCTCACACCGCCAATCCGATGGCCCTCATACTCGTGTTTTTCTCCTACTTTCATCATGTCTCCACTATATACTAATCCTTAGTTTTTATTAAAATCATGAACAAAAATCAAAGCTCTAGAGTTAGCCTCTCCACTAAACCGGACTTATTCATTCATTCAAACACGACCAACCTTGGTCTTTCATTTCAATTTTTTTCATTTCATTTCTTTCCAAATGCCGGGGGAGACTTAGCTACTCTTTTGTTTCAATTTTCAATTCATAATTTCCAAAATGAGCATTCCCAACTCATAAATTTCCATATTGAGTCATCATACTCAAAAATAATTCTCTTTTCAAATCATGATTTCTAATTTGTTCAAATAGTCCATAACTATACATGAAATTCATATACTTTATCAATTATCACTTTTCACTTTGAAATTCACATTACTAACGAATATTCACATTTCACATTTTTCGCACTATTCACATATGAGAATAATTCATAACCATCACAAAATAAAATTTCTTTCTCGACTATATTAATCTTCTAATCCTTCATTTCAAATTCTTTTTGCAAGATATAATTTCACAAAAATACACATATAGAACCATAGTTCTATTTATGCATTTTAGTCTCAAATCATAGTTTATTTCATGCAAATAATTCCCAAATCATTTTTATAAAGTCCCATATATTTTTAGAAGAATAGTCATATTTTTTCCATAATTTTTGGACAATTAAAAACCCCAAAAAAATTGATTTTTCAATCTTTCCGAGGGCAAGATTCGAACCCAGCACCCCAGAGACACAGCCGAAAGCACAGACCACTAGGCCAGTTTGTGGCAGCGGTATAAAAGAGGAGCGGAGGGTAGTTAATGCTTTCGGTTCAGAACTGATCGGATTTAAAATAAACACCCATAAAAGATGGCATTCTCAAGAGTCGAACCAGTGACCTTAGAGAACCCAACCGCACGCTCTGACCACTTGAGCTACGTGCTCAGGTTGTCTAAGTGCAACTCAAATTCTTTTTGAACCGATTCTCACTGTTGTTTAAATGTTTCGATGTTCAACTAGCCTTCGTTTCATTTTGCTTTCATAAAAATTACTGTATAACTCCAGATTAATTCTTCCTCACATAATTCACATACCAGTATGAGCAAAATAATTTTTGCAACAATTAAAATATATTTTCATACAACTAATTCAAATTCTACATTATAATACTACATTTCTTCTCTTTTCGACATTTCTTCGCATTTAGCATTCTAATCTCTTTATCAATAAATTTCACCTTAATTCTCTGTCTTTAATCGTTTACCTAACATACAACACATATTTTAAATTATTCATGCCCATATTAACACAAAAGATCTATTTAACACATGAAATGGTATTATCAATCTACTAACTTTTGTGTGTAATTCTTGATGGTAATAAATGTGTTTTTATCAATCAATCCATGATTCTAATCAATTCACATACAACTTAAATAATAGAACCACATATAAAATTGCATAACCACGTTCAATCATTCAATGGGTTATTAAAGTGTACTCTTCTTAATTTCTTTCATGCTTCATTCATTCATATCTAATATGCATTTCTAAGTTAGAAATATGGAGGATCTACCCACCTCAAATGGAGAGACAACACAATTAGCAACTCCCTAAACAAAAGTCCTTGCAACCGAATGCTTCTCCTCCTAGATGCGCGCACACGAACCTCCAAGCACACCCCAAAACCGAACACTACTAAGCCAACCGAGAGCACTCCTTGATGCCGGCCCCCTCTTCTCCTTGGTGTTGCAAGAACAATCCCACACACTCTCAATCTTTTAACTCACACAATCACTAAGGTATTTGAACTATAGGTTTGGAAGAGAATAATTTGGCACAAGAATAAGTAGCCATGGGGGGGGGGGGGGGGTATTTATACTAAAAATCAAAGAGAATGGAGGGCTAGGATCAATTGGTTGGTTGTAAGATGGAGGGTCAAGATGAAAGTAGGAGTTGCAATAACTACCCAATTCCAAGTAACCACCACACCATGATCACCATTACAAATTTGATTTTCCCTCCAAAAGAATGCAACCGGCCATGGGAAGAATGTGCACATTGCACGTGTACGTGTAGTGCACGTGCATGCAACTAGGCCCCAAAATTGTACATTTTATTTTATATAAAAATAAACTCTAGTTTGTATTCTACATTACAAGTTGCATTTAAAAATAAATTGACTCATGGGCTTTAGTTTATGGGCCAAAATAATTATTTTAAAATAAAATAAATGAATTACATTTTGGGCTTTTTAAAAGAAAAGGCTTTTCATCTATTTAAAAGAAGGCTTTTGTATAAAATAATTGAAAGCACATATTTAACTATTTATACCTATCACAATGAAAATATAAGATTTAATTCAACCAAAATATTGCACGTGCACACTACGGGCAAAATAAAATAATTTTTCATTAATTGAAAAACCAGGGCATTACACTTTTTGGTAATTTTTTCTCTCATTTCAGGGTCAGTGACAATAACGCTCGGCATTTGTTGCCGAAGTCCAGGAGAGTTTTTTCTCGCATTTGGACGTCGGTAGCAAGAGTGCTCGGCACACGTTGTCGAAGTTCAGGAGTGCTTTTTCTCGCATTTCAGGGTCGGTGGCAAGAATGCTCGGCACTTGTTGCCGAAGTCCAGAAGAGTTTTTTTTTCCTCGCATTTGGACGTCGGTGGCAAGAGTGCTCGGCACATGTTGCCGAAGTTTAGGAGAGCTTTTTCTCGCATTTGGACGTCGGTGGCAAGAGCGCTCAGCGAGAGGTGCCGATGGCAAGGGAGGCTTCGACGCAACTGTATTGTAACCGACGTTCCTAGTGCTACGGAGGTCGGATTGGGGCGTGTGACCCCTTGTTTCGAAGCTATCTCAAAGATCTACAAGTTCTTTTTAGAAATGAGTTAGAGAATCATCCTTCTTCAAGGTTAAGATAGTCCTGCAACATCTTTGCCTTCACGAAGTAAAGAAGAGCTTTGCATGACTCTAGGGGAGGTTCGTTCTTGGAAGCGAGTTTAAGGAGCATCTCTAGATGAGTTAGGCTCCGAACTCTTTCAGAAGAAGGCCGCTCGGGAGGCGAGTTTGAGGAGCAACTCTAGAGGAGACTTGAGCTCCAAACTCGATGAGAAAAAGGCCGCTCAGGAGGTAAGCGGAAGGAGCATAGTCAGGCTCTAGGAGATAGCCGTTTGGGAGACAAGTTTGAGGAGCAACTCTAGGAGAGAGTTGAGCTCCGAACTCGTTGAGAAGAAGGCCGCTCGGGAGGTGAGCGGAGCGAAAAGCTTGGCTCTAGGAGAAAGTTGTTTGGGAGACAAGTTTGAGGAGCAACTCTAGGGGAGAGTTGTGCTCCGAACTTGTTGAGAAGAGGTCTGCTCTGGAGGCGAGCGGAATGAAGAGGCTCACTAGGCTCTAGGAGAGCCATTTAGGAGACAAGTTTGAGGAGCAACTCTAGGAGAGAGTTGTGTTTCGAACTCGTTGAGAAGTGATCCGCTCTAGAGGCGAGCGGAGCGAAGAGCATCACTAGGCTTTAGGAAAGAGCCATTTAGGAGACAAGTTTGAGGAGCAACTCCAGGGGAGAGTTGTTCTCCAAACTCGTTGAGAAGAGGTCCGCTCTGGAGGTGAGCGGACCGAAGAGCATCACTAGGCCTAGGAGAGCTGTTTGGGAGACAAGTTCGATGAGAACTCTAGGAGAGAGTTTTAGCTCTGAACTCATTAAGAAGAAGTCCGCTCGGGAGACGAGCGGAGCGAAGAGCTTCACCAGGCTCTAGGAGAGAGCCGTTTGGAAAACAAGTTTAATGAGCAACTCTAGGGGAGAGTTATGCTCTGAACTCATTGAGAAGAGGTCCGCTCTGGAGGCGAGCAGAGCGAAAAGCATCAGTAGGCTCTAGGAAAGAGCCGTTTAGGACACAAGTTTGAGGATCAACTCTAGAAGAGAGTTGTGCTCCGAACTCGTTGAGAAGATGTCCACTCTGGAGGCGAGCGGAGCGGAGAGCATCACTAGGCCCTAGGAGAGCCGTTTGGGAGACTAGTTCGAGGAGAACTCTAGGAGAGAGTTTTAGCTCTGAACTCGTTAAGAAGAGGTCCGCTCGGGAGGCGAGCTAAGCGAAGAGCTTCACCAGGCTCTAGGAAAGAGCCGTTTGGGAGACAAGTTTAAGGAGCAACTCTAGGGGAGAGTTGAGCTCCAAACTTGTTGTTTAAAAGAGTTTCAACAGTTGTGGGAGCAATTTCGATTGGTGAGCTACTTCGTACTCGCTCATTCGCAAGTAGCTAAAGTGGCATCGAACCAAGCGTTGGACTCCGAACTTGTTGTTAAGAGAGTTAACGAGTTGTAGGAGCAATTCCGAATGGTGAGATGCCCCGCACTTGCTTGTTTGCAAGCGCCTAAAGCAACGTCGAACCAAGTGTTTGACTCCAAACTTGTTGTTAAGAGAGTTAATGAGTTGTAGGAGTAATTCTGAATGGTGAGCTGCCCCGCACTTGCTTGTTTGCAAGCGGCTAAAGCAATGTCGAACCAAGTGTTGGACTCCAAACTTGATGTTAAGAGAGTTAACATGTTGTAGGAGCAATTCCGAATGGTGAGCTGCCCCGCACTTGCTTGTTTGCAAGAGGCTAAAATAACGTCGAACCAAGTGTTGGACTCCAAACTTGTTGTTAAGAGAGTTAATGAGTTGTAGGAGCAATTCCGAATGGTGAGCTGCCCCGCACTTGCTTGCTTGCAAGCTGCTAAAGCAACGTCAAACCAAGTGTTGGACTCCAAACTTGTTGTTAAGAAAGTTAACGAGTCGTAGGAGCAATTCCGAATGGTGAGCTGCCCCAAGCGGCTAAAGCAACGTCAAACTAAGTGTTGGACTCCAAACTCATCTTTTGAGCTTAGTAAGTTGTGAGAACAACCCTGTAGGACAAGTTGGACTCCGAACTTACTATTTAACGAGTCGTAGATGTGACCCAGAGAGATAGAAATAAGGCAAATGCAATAATTTTTAATAGAAAAAATGCTAAGTTTTATTGAAACAAACTAAGTGGCCGCTTCAATAGGGTGAACCATTATTACATGCTTTTGGCCGTGTTACAGGCATCGGCCTTATTGAAAACTGAACCTACTTCTACGATAGGGTGAAGGCCTCTTGGGAAGAGTTTGGTTCTCCCTGCATTGGACCTCCATGGATAAGGTGGAGGACGGCCCCAGGTTCGGAATCTTGGAACTCGATGGGCCTCTCTGTTCGCTTGTAGGCTCTTCTGTCCCCGTTGTATGAGTTCTTCAATCTCCTTTTTGAGAGCCCGACAATCATCCGTGTCGTGACCGTGGTCCCTATGAAAGCGACACCACTTATCCCTATTTCTTTTCTTTCCAGGGGTATTCATTCTAGGGGGAGCATGGAGTAGCCCTTCCTTGTTCACCTCCATAAGAACTGCTGATATACTAGCATTGAGGGGGGTGAACTTCTCAAAACGAGAAGCTGGGCGGCGTTGGCCATTATCGTCCCTCTAGAATTCTGGGACCCTTCTTCGCTCGTATTCTTCCGTTTGTTCCTGGAAGATGATTCCTCGAGAGTTGGGGGGCGGCGGGGGGGTTGAGAGCCTCTTACACTCTGATGTACTTCTCACTCCTAAGCAGGAGTTCTGAGAAGTCTCGATGAGGCTTCTTGGCAAGGGACGTTTTGAGGTCGGCGTTAGTGACGTTGTGCCCGAATGCCGCCGAGGCTACTGATTAGCTGAGAGAGGCAATAGATCGGGCTTCGGCGGTGAAGCGCTGAACGTAATCTCTTAGGCGTTCACCCTTTCTTTGGCTGAGGGTCACCAAAGATGCACTTGTTTTCTCGGCCCGGCGGCTACTCACGAAATGAGTAAGGAAGAGCCCTTCGAACTGATCGAAGGAGAAGATGGAGGCCGGGGCGAGTCGAGAGTACCATTCTCTCGCAGGCCCTTTTAGCGTGGTAGAGATTGTTTTGCAAATGAGCGCATCCGAAGCCTGGTGGATCATCATGAGAGTTTTAAAACTCTCGATGTGGTCGGCAGGGTCCGACTCCCCGTTGTATGACTCAAAGTTAGGGGGCTTGAAGTTTTTCGGAACTGGGGCTTTCATGATGGTCCGGGAGAACGGAGGCCTGCTCGGGCGGAAATTCTTCGCCTGTTGTTCCTCTTCTTTGTCAAGTCGGCCAAGGCGCCTCTCCATCTCGTGGAGACGGCGTTGACCGAGTCTTCCCTTAGGTCATATCTTGCCGAGCCCCGAGACTCTTTCCCACGCGGAAGGGGATTGGGAGTACGGTGGTGATGGCTTGGGGCAGGTTGAGGACAAGGTGCCCGTTGCTCGTGGTTGGGAGCGACATTGAGGGCCCGTAAAACGGCTTCTTGAAAATCTTAGAACTCCGCCCTTGTGACTGGTGCCCCTCCAGTTTGGTGGTCCCTAGGTGTGGCTCAGCTTACTAGAGTATGACTTCTCCGCCGATGACGTTGAGGGGACTCTCTTCGCCTCCTCGCGGGAGGGGATCTTCTGGTCCTCGGTCTACGTGTAACCCCGTAATTTGAAATAACTATATAATAGTGTGTGTGTGTGTGTGTGTGTGTGTGTGTGTGTGTGTGTGTGTGTGTATAAAGAGGAGAGTGGCATTTGTGGTAAATATTGTGAAGTGGAATAGTCGAGGGGGGGCCCACTTGTTGAAACAGCAAAGCCTTGGCTGTTTGAACAATGCTGATGACGTCAGTGAGGTGCTGGGGGCCCACGTTGAAGTGCAGCAGAGTGCTGTCTTTGGTTGAGGATTGCTGACGTGGGCGATGGTGTAACACCCCGCAAAATTTAATTGACAATTTTGCCCTCAGGTGTTACGCACGTGCATTTTGTACTGTTATTGATGATATCCATAAACGCATTTTGATATGTATTTTGAATTTCGATTATTTATGCAATCACGTATTCTTAAAATTCCATTTGAGACAACTCAAATGCAAAATTTCAATCTTTGAGTTTTACGTGTTTTTTACGTATTAATCGATGCACGTGTCGATTTTGGGTATTCCATCGTTATGTGCAAAGTTTTCAATGGATTTCAATCATTTATTTTTATAAACATGTTTGAATTTGTTTTGTAAACGAAAATTCAATTTTTGACTATCTTTATTAAAATAAATTTTCTACGTGCAATACACGTGCTTTCTGTACGTTTGAGTGCATTATCGTATATGCATATTAAATATATTCTTATGTTGCGTTCCAATTAATTATAAATATTTTTTGGTTGAAAAAATCAATTTTTGTATTTTTGAGATTTTACGGGCGATGCACGTGTTTCGGTGCACGTGTTTTAAGCGTATGATTTTTTCAAAATAAATTTCATGAAATTATTTGTGTCTATTTTTAATTGTGCATGAAAAGTATAATTTTTAAGTTAATTTTATATGTTTATTACATATATAAATAAATTGTTTTAAATAAATAAATTATTTTGTACACAAAGCACGTGCACGTGCACACGTGCGATGTGCACACAATTTTGGGGACCGGGATGTTTAGAGAGGAGGGAAAATCTGAAAGTTTGATTTTGAAAATAGGAGGGATAACAAGTTCCAATTTTAGAAAATGGGGTTAGTGGTGTTCATGTGGGGGGTGGTTATTCTAACTACCCATTAGCTAATCTATAAATGCCCCCTAAGTCTCTCTCTCACTCTCATTCTCTCCTTCTTTCTTTCCCTGGTTCCAATCCGAAAGCAACCCCACACCAAGCAAGCCACAAGACAACAAATCTCTCTTTGCCTTTTTGTTTATCCACCATACATTTCAATGTGTGCATATATATACATATGTGTAAACATGTGTATGTATAGTATGTGCATATTTGAAGATGCAAGTGGAGTGGTTTTGCTTCCTTGGATGCTGCGGAAAGTGAAGAAGGATGTGGGAGGCTTATTTCGGTGCGCGGATTTCGAGGTGTTGCAAATGGAGTTTTTCTTTAGGAGCTCCTAATCCTAGGAGTTCATTTGAGTACAAATCTTCAATTTTAGGTGGGTGTTTCTTGAATGCTTTCTAATTTAGGAGTAGAATTTACATGATAGATGATATACAATTTATTTGTTGAATTTGAATTGGTATGATGAGATTACATGCTAGTTGTTGTAGATATTGATTGCTAAATTTTAATTATTGGGATAGATGTGAATTGTTAAATTTATGGTCCAAAATGTGTTATGATGATTGTTAGAATATTTGCATGCAAGAATATGTGCCATTTGGCAAGTTTTAATTGTATGATGCATGGTTGAAATAGTAACTGAAATAATGCAAATGAGATTAAAAGAATTGTTTGTTGTTAATATGGCAAAGAAGTGTGGTTCTAACTTTTAAATATCTATTTTTGAGTATAGAGATTTTTTTAAAGTAATTTTTGAGAAAAGACAATATTCTATTTGGGAAATTGATTATATATGTTTCTATGCATTTTAAAGGATTTTTATTGAAAGACGAGAAACTGGTGAATTTGAGAACACATACGAAATTGTTTTTAAAAGGAATACATTTCTAGAAATGATCTATATTTTTATATGGAAGTACAAATCAATCAAAATGGTCGAAAAATATATGCAGGCTGTAATTAGTGTAATTGACAGTCGACTGTTTACCTTCTACAGTCGACTGGAAAGTATAAGAAATTGGGTTTTCGTTGACAGGACCGTCGACTAACTACTTTCGCAGTCGACTGCTGCTGTCCTGAATTTTGGTGTTGGAGTTTTCAAAGTATTTGCGGAACAGTCGACCGATTCCTTATCGACAGTCGACTGATACTGACTGTGATGTTTTGATGTTCGCAGGACAGTCGACTGGCACTGTCACCAGTCGACTGAACTGAACTGTTTTTTGGTTCTTGAGTTTGGATTTGATTTTGACAAAAGTTAAATGAGTTTAAATACGAGATTTTATGATTATTAATACTTGATTAAAGTTTATTTCGAAATACATACAAGGATATGAATGATGAAATTGATAAAGAGATCGAATTGAATTGGTCATGTTATGAGATTATAAAAGAAATGTTTTGAGAAAGAGTTTGTGAACAAAAGAAATGGAAATGATTATTTAAGATTAATTATGAAATATTGTTGATCTCTAAAAAGAGATAGTTGTTGGAATCTAGAGGCTAGGCGAGACCCTAGTGACCGGCAGTTTTATTTATGATTTTGAGAGCTAACCGTTGAGGGTTGAGCGTCTCTTGAGAAGTAGCCAGGTAGGCTGACTGTCTCTGTTGTTTTGATTTAAGTCCGGTAGGGTAAGCTAGCTCTAGATTGTGATGATTTTCTTTTAAAACAAACATTGTAGGGATGTAATGAAAGTAAGAGAAAAACATGAGTATGAGGGCCATTGGATGGGTGTTGTGAGGGTATGCACAGGCTGTCTTCACGATGCGTCGTGACATGACGTGGATACTACTCCAGAGTACCATCCCGGTAGCAATGCTTGTGGGATGTTTGGTGGCTGCAAGAGGATCGTGTGCCATGAAGGAGGCTGAATTGCCACAGGCTGTCTTCACGATGCGTCGTGACATGACGTGGTATTCCCCTCCAGGTTTTCTGTACACGTGCTTGTAATCATAGAACATCTATGATACTTACCGAAATTACAGAGAGATACATAGTGAAGACGTGATGAAAGTAAGAGAAAAACATTGAGTATGAGGGCCATTGGATAGCGGCGAGAGCGTATCCCAGGATGTCCCATGATGAGTCTGGGCGAGGATACTGCTCCAAAGTACCGTCCCGGTGGCGACGCTCGTGGGATGTTTGAAGACTACGGGTGGTGTCATGTCTATGGTAGGAGCTGAATTACCACAGGATGCCTGCATGATGAGTCATGTGTCAGTGCATTGGGATTCCCTCCAGGGCGCCTAGACATGAGTTCGTAGGTCAGAAAACATCTAGGATACTTACCGTAGTTACAGTAGTAGATTAAGTCATGACGAGGGATTGAACCCTACAAGATGAAGAACGATTAAGGGCTTGCCCTCGGACCTATGTAGAATGGGATGCATAGAATCCGAACAAGTGTGCATTAGTGTCATGTAATATAAATATCTGCATTAAGGACTAAGTGCACTGCACAACACGACATCAACAGGATAGTCCCTTTGTAGCTTTGTTTGTGATCAAGTTTGTGTTTGCTAAAGTATTTAAGAATCGTTATACTGTTTTTGGCATAGAGAGGATGGCCGTGTATAATATTTCGTCAGTTGTAAGCAACTGACGTGCCCACAGTTTTATATGCAGGATTTGGAGTTACATGAAGATATAAAGAGAATTGATGCTGTTGATTACTTAAATGTTAAAGTTGTAACAATTGTACATTCATTATTGTTGTATTTTATTGATTCCGCTGCGTATTGATGTAAAAGACTCTGATGTAATTATTGTTGAAATAAAAGTTTTAAAATTCCTTCTAAAATTGTACGAATGAAGTGTAAAGATCCTGTGGAAATCTCGAATTCAATCGTACTTGGAATTCGGGGTGTTACAGATGGAGCCCACGTGAGAGAGAAGTCTCAGAGAGAGAGAGAACAGAAGAAAAAGTAGACTAAATTAGTCCCATATCGGGATTTGTACAAAATTAATTAACTATAAATATAATTGCCTATGATCAAGAGTCACCAATCCGGTTAACCACCTTTTGAGAGGCAGCATGTGGTGGGCAATTGTACTATACTATAAATAATTTGTCTTCTAAATTATATAAATTGTCCGAGCTCGGGGCAGGGGTGTTACAAATGGTATCAGAGCCGACTCAACACCGAGTGTGGATACAGACTGGTGGTTATGCCTGAGATGGAGCTAGCAGATGTACTGGTATGTATGCCTGAGAGGGAGTGAGGTTGGGACAGGTTGCCTAGGTAGGGGACTGTACAACTAGCAGAATCAGGGTACTGTACAGCTAGCAGAATCAGGGTACGCCATTCCACATCGGTTAGAAAGGAGATCCTGCACTAGGTTGTGATGCCTCGTGCTCAATGAGAACGCTGATTTCTGAATGGGGGGTGTGTGTAACACCCCGTAGTTTGAAATAACTATATAATAGTGTATATATATATATATATATATATATATATATATATATATATATATATATATATATATATATATATATATATAAAGTGGAGAGTGTCATTTGTGGTAAATATTATGAAGTGGAATAGTAGAGGCGGGCCCCTTGGTTAAACAGCAAAGCTTTGGCTGTTGGAACAATGCTGATGACGTCAGTGAGGTGCTGGGGGCCCATGTTGAAGTGTAGCAGAGTGCTGTCTTTGGTTGAGGATTGCTGATGTGAGCGATGGAGCCCACGCGAGAGAGAAATCTCGAAGAGAAAGAGAGAACAGAATAAAAAGTAGACTAAATTAGTCCCAAACGGGATTTGTACAAATTTAATTAACTATAAATATAATTGCCTATGATCAAGAGTCACCAATCTGGTTAACCACCTTTTGAGAGGCAGCCTGTGGTGGGTAGTTGTACTATACTATAAATAATTTGTTTTCTAAATTATATAAATTGTCCGAGCTCGGGGCAGGGGTGTTACACTACGGGTTGTCCGGACTCTCGAGAGCCCTGGGTGCTCAGGTTGATGTACTCCCTCAAGGGCTCGCCATCCATTCAAGCGATTTCAGAGGTCAACCCCATGTTGGCGGTTAACAATTATTTGACGGAGATCCTGCTCGGGAGGGCTTTAAGAAGCCATAGAGTCAACTGAAGGATTGTGGACCGAGACATGGTCATGAAGAGGATGTTGCTTTGGACGACTCTGATGAGAGCCCCCATGGGCAGCCCCCCCGAGATCCTGAGGGGCCTGTTGAGGAAGAACATCTTGAACTGGAGGAGGAGGAGGAGGAGAAGGAGGAAGAGGAGTGGCTCTTCGGCTGGAGACCGCTGCCTTCCCCTTCTCTTTCGGATGCATAGTTTGAAACTACTTCCGCTGATGAAGGAAGGTTGGATTGCTTTTTCGTTTCCCACGGATTGTGCCAATCCGTTGTCGCTGATTTTGGTGTGGGAGCAAACAGATGAATTTGTGGATTCTTTTTGGAAACAATAAAGCAAACCTGTTGATCTTCACTAACGTGTTGACTTATTTCTCGCTGCTGCCGCGAACCTACACAAAGTTCGATACACCAGGATGGATCTCGGCTACGAACCCTTCGACGCTCTTGTCAGTAATCAGAAAGAATAAGAAAGAGATTTAGGTAGAAAAAGATTGATTACCTCCTTATGGTTGGGGGAGAGGGTATTTATAGTCGCCTTAGGGACCTATTTCGAGAAAAGGATTTATCTCTACTTCCCGGTGTTTTTGGATAAGATATAGAGTTTGAATCGTTTCATAGAGATAACTATAAATTTGAATTACTATTTATCCATCTGGGTTGGTTGTAATGGGTCGCTACCCATACCCAGTAGGACAGATCCGTTTATGGGTTATTAGGATTTGAAGAAAGATCCAATTCCCATTTCAGACCCGTTTATAGGTGAAATTACCATTTTACCCCTAAGTGCTTTAAGATTTGCGCCCGATTTGAACGGTCCCGATTTAATCCTATTTTTAGCCATATTAGACAGTGAATTAATTGCATTTTTCAGAGAGTAGCCAGTTCTATGAAAAATGCAATCAATTCATAGTCGCAGTTGACAATTCCAGCCTAATTTATAATGAGACCGCAGTTTGTTACTGCGGCCTCTGTTGAGAAAATGAGGGAAACCTCAAAGCAGACAACTTTCCTATCTACACAATTGATGCTCGTTTCACATTCAATTTTCCAGACATTTCACATCCAATTACAACATAGAGTGCAAGCCAACCACATATTCTTCTAGAACCAGATATTGCAAAACAAAAAAAACTCAAAACACACAAGCTTCTTAGTAAACTACAATCATTTCACATTGTGGCATCATCTCAGTGCAATAACTCACAAGCTTCTTAGTGAACTATAGAAACTCACATTGACTTAAAATATAAATTACAGATGTCCTACTCATGTTTACCGATCACTCAAAGATTACCCGCTACCAGATCTCGGGGGTCGTCCACCACGACCTCGTGCTCCCCTACGTAAGGCACTTGTTGCAGCAGCACCACTCGACTCACCCTGTACACATTGTATGAACAGTTATGACACCGTAATTAAACTAAATATATAAACTTTATAGATATGTTACAACTTACGCGTGAACTACTTCTGGTACAAGAGGGAATATCAATCTCACAACTGCGCCTATTGTGTCCTCTTTGATGACATTTACTACAAGTTAGTGTACTCCTGGAACTTGCTCTGACATCCATGTCATTGCGGATGCGTTTAGTTCTCGGTCGCCCTTTTCTACATCTTCTGAGTCTCGCATCAGCTATCAGTTTGGGACCAATTTGGATAGGCCATTATGCTTGGTCTTGCACAAGATGAAAGGTGGGCATCCAAGTTGCCACTAAGGATACCACAGAATAGAACGGATCAATATATGGTTGGTAATCGAGGGCCCGAGAAGCACAAGCCGCCAATACATGTGAACACGGTAGATGAAAAAGCTGGAATTTTTGACATGTACATGTACGTGCTCCCAAGTAAACAATATGGGATTTCCACCCTTTCTCTTAGTACCGACAAGTCGAATACATGTTTTGACTTGAAATACGCCAGGATTATGATGGAACATTATAGCTTCATGATAATTAGCTCTATCCCGCCGTATATCAATAAGTTCTTGAACTCTCAGGGCCCAAACTTGCCCTTAACTCATCAATTTTTGTGCCCCCAGACGATGTTCAGTGAAGTAGGAATTGAGTTTATAAAATATCATCTCCACGATTGCCGTTACGGGCAAATTACGAACACTGTTTAAAATGGAATTAAATTTTTCTGATGAATTTGTGGTCATGACACCATATCGACGCCCTCCTTCTACAGCTAGTGCCCACTTCTCGAATGGTTTTCTCTTCAGCCAATCGGCAGCCTCGAGTTGAACTTTTTCAATATCTCCCAATTGTTTGTCAAACTTTTTTGGCTGATTTTGACATGCAACCACCTTTACCTTATTCATCAAAGCCTTGCTACCAAATTTGGTGTAGAAATTTGTAGCAAAATGTCGCATGCAATAACAATGATATGCATTTGGCTCATTCCATGATCCATTTTCAAGTTCCATGCACGATAAGATACCCGCATGTCAATAAGAAACAACACATAAGCCTTGGCGATCGGTGACAAAATATCTAATACAACCCATGAACCAAGTTCAACTTTCTATACCCTCTCCATCTACTATTGCAAAAGCAAATAGAAATAACATGTTATTTGCATCTAGTGTAACTGCAATCAACAAACAACCCTTGTATTTTCAATACAAATGGGTTCCATCTATACTAATAACAGGCCGGCATGACTTAAGACCTTCAATCAAAGCCGCAAATGCCCAAAAGACTCCTGTGAATGTTTCTTCGCAAGGACCCGAATGAATCTTATCCCAATGTACGTAAGTTCCAGGATTTGAGGCTTGTATTGCTGATAAAAGAGCATTCAACTTCGTATATGCTTCATCAAACCCTCCAAACAACTTCTCAATAGCTCTTTGTTTTACAATCCAAGCTTTCTTATAAAAAATCTTATAACTAACTTGTAGTAAGACGATCTCAATTTTGGCCCTCGGTGTTGTTCCTAACTGTGCCTTAACAACATTCAAAATTATATTAGAAACTAGCTTCGAATCAACTTTAGTGTGGTCATGTGTTAAGGTTGAGTTAGTACATGTATGCGCCCCTCCCAACTTGTACACAGTGAAGTACATTTGTCCTATTGGAACAATTGCACGTAGTCGCTATGGACAACCTGCCTCGGCTACGCCTTCGGGTTTTTGTGATGTATCTTCATTTGTACATACTTTTGGTGTGAATTTACATTTGACGATATAAAACCTTTTGTTCGATTTCATTACTACAAATTCTCGATGTTCCTTAATAGAGAACATCTTCACCGCATGTTGCATATTATCTTTGCTTTCAAACCTCTGCCCATTGTACAATCTTTCTATCTCCGAAGAACCACATGATTCTTTCGAATTTTGAGCTACCGGGCACTATTACTCCCTCAGTGGATTGAAATTTAGGTATAGTTGGACTCATGAATGCCGTATGGGGGTGGGGGTGGAACATTGGCTACAGTTTCTTGAACATCATTAACGAACTCATCTGGATGCTCATCATCTTTATATTCCTCATTTTTTACATCTACCTCCAATTCTTCATCTTCTTCATCTTCAACTAACTCATTATTAACCGTAACATGGCCGAAGTCCTGAATAAAGTTTTCATTATCGACAAGATTACGGATAAAGCTTGAATTCGATGGTGACAAGTCATGTACGGGAGAATTTGTTGGTATTGGATTGGTGAACAAGTTTTCTTGTCGAGGCGAGAATCTTTCATGTGGTTCAGGACATGGATGGGTACTCCTCTCATGAGTCGGCACTTCACATACTAGGCTTGACATACGATTAACAAGTGGCGGACTATTAGGATTCCTGATTTTGTCAACATATAACTCCAATGCATTCCAACTAGAATTCAGATCAATTGTTCTTGCAATCATGGAAGTAAAAGAGTAATCATCGACTTCAGGCACTGCCATAAAAAATTGGGACTCTCCTTTTCCAGCTGGATATCGAGCTCGAATTTTAACATTCCATTCACCTCTATCCCAGTTAGTAATTTTGTACACCTTTTCTACTAGTTCATGCATTGTAATATTACGGGGAACCTAAACTACTTCCGGTTCGACATCACTATTACAAGCTCCTAATTTTGGGTCTCGAATTAATTCTCCCCCATAATCCATAATATGCGAGTAATTATCTCATCAAAAACATAATACACATAATTTATACTTTCTAGGGTTGTATGAATACCTTCAAAAAAACCCCAGTGTACGAGAGCGGAGATGATGACACAGATGATGTTGGAGAATATGAACACTATGATAATTGTTGCCGCTGAATCTGGTGTGGGGGAAATAGACAAAATTTGTAGGTTCGTAGGAACTCGAACAGGCTAAATCCTATTTCTTCCCTTGTGAATAAGTTGACTCCTTGGTGCTCCCGCGAACCTGCACAAACGTTCGAAACACCGGGATGGATCCCAACGACGAACCCTCCGACGCTCTTGTCAATACCAGAAAAAGTAAAGGGAAAGAGCTTGAGTGGACAAAGTGTGATCACTTGTGACAGTAGGAGGTAGGGGGTATTTATAGTCACCTTGGGGATTTGTTTCAGGATCAGAATGAATCCCTACTTCCCGGTGTGGCTGGATAGGGGTGGTTATAACCACCTCCTCAGGATAAGGACGAGCCAGGATTTCCTCCTATCCTATTGAACTAGTCCCTAACGGGTTGAGACTTGTTCTCTGCTGAACAGATCCGTTCATGGGTTAGCGGGTCCAAGAGGAGAGACCCGATTCCCAATTCGGACCCGTTTGTAGGTGAAATTACCATCTTGCTCTTGTGACTTTAAGATTCGTGCCCACTTTGAATAGTTCCGATTTAACTCTATTTTTAGCCATATCACGAGCCCCCCACTCCCAAAGACTGTGTGTTACAGCCTTTGGGAAGTAGTTTTGTTGTTTCAATGGCGTATAGGGCTTTATTGGAGCCCTCGAAGGGTGTTCGAATCTCGTTTGAGGGGTGACGGTGCTTTTCTGAGCGAGTAATGCGCCCAAGTTTTCTCTTAGGCTCTTTTGGATTTTTTGTGATTTTTCTCCATTTTAAATTATTTTTTCGAATTAGTTATTTAATTTTGTGAAGCAACAATCTAATTTCAAGAAGCATCAATTAATTATTCTAACAAATAATTATTTATCGAGGAGCTTCAAAATAATTTTCCCCAAATTTATAATTATTTTAAAAATTTTTTAATTATTTTTTCTGAAATTTTAATTATTTTATCACAAATTTTAAATAATTAATTCGAATTTTAATTAAAATAAAAGGATTTATCACCGGATTTATGACGTGGCACAATCTGAACCGTCCATCGTGCGTCGGCACGGAGTTCTGAACGATCGGATGGTGGGGCGGCATTGAGCGACGTGGACGAATTTGCGGCCTTGATCGGGTCGTGATGCGAGTTTTGACATGATCCGACAGCTCGTGTAGCTCGGTAGAATTTTCTCCATATAGGCAGCTCGGAATGCCAGTCGCTTGGATTGGGATTCCGAGCGACATGGCACAATCTGGGGTGTCCATCTGGCATCGGCGTGAATATCATGACGATCCGACGGCGGATCTGTATTCGGCCATGTGGCTGAATCAGGGACGTTCATCAGGTTGTAACACGAATTTTGAGATGATCGGACGGTTCTTATGGCGCGGCAGCACTTTCTCCGTATGAGCCGCTCGGTGTGCTAGTCGCTCGGATTGGGATTCCGAGTGACGTGGCGCAATTCGGGCTGTCTAATGAAGATCAGGCGCGAATCACGAGGAGAAAGTCGTTTTTCTCCAATTCGCAGCTCGGAATGCAAGTTGCTCGGATTTGGGTTTCGAGCAACGTGGCACGATTTGGGTCGTCTGATGAAGATTAGGCGTGAATCACGAGGCAAAAAGGCGTGGATCACGAGAAAACGTGATTTCTGTCGACGCGGCGAGATCTGAGCCGTCTGATTGAGATCATGCTTGAATTACGAGGAGAAGTTGTTTTTCTCCAATACGCAGCTCGGAATGCAAGTTGCTCGGATTTGGGTTCCGAGCGATGTGGCACGATCTGGGCCATCTGATGAAGATCTGGTGCGAGTCCTGAGGCGAGAGGCGTGGATCACGAGAATTTTGGTGTTTAGGCTTCTGGTGGGCCGCTGTGGGGGCCTAAAGCATTCAAAAGCCCACCTGAATCTGCCTTAATGCTATAAGTTTTCACCGCCTCCCCATCTCCTTATTTCTTACTTCTCACTTTCACTTCACTTTTCACTCAGGCCATTTTTTCTCTCGAGCGGTGCTGCTAGCGTTTGTGGCCAAGCGATTAACTTTCCGGCGAGCTTTCCGACCGTAGACGTCACTTCAAGGTAAATTATCTTAACCTTAACTTGAGATGTCTAGAGTGTCGTCGGGGAATGAGACCTCCACCTCGGACCAAGAGACTGACCGAGCTTTAGTGGTCCCCTCGGGCAAAGGGAAGGAAGTGGCGAGGTCGGCCATCGTCGAGACTATTGTGGAGAAGGTGAGGGGAGCTGGTGCACTGGGTCGGCTACCGTCGACACTATCTAGCCTCGGAATGGTCAGGAGCTACTCCGGAGACATTTTGTCGATGGCGGTGCAAGGGAGATCGGCTGCCTACGAGGAGAATAGTCCGAGGGACCCTTCCGAGGTAGACGAGATCCCCTCGGTTATGACCGAGGCGGATCTTCATCGAATTAGGAAAGGGTTCCGGATCCCGAAGGAGTACACCTTGCTCCTTCCCGGTCCAGGCTTCCGAGCATGCACGGGGATGTCGCCAGACACCTGAGTCTTCCCGTACGACGCACTCAATGCCGGCCTTCGGCTACCCCTGCCACCATTCATAGTCGAGGTGCTACAATGGTACGGCTGGAGTCCGGTGCAGTTCATGCCGAACATGTGGCGGCACGTCATCGCCTTCATCCTCCAGAGTCAGGCGGTGGGCGTCTAGCCTCAGCTCGTCATTCTTCGCAGCCTCTACCAGATTTGCCGAATGAGCAAGATAGAGTACCGGTACTACTTGTCACCGAAGAGGGGGGTGAAACTGATCGAGAACCCAAACTCCATTAAGCATTGGAAGGAGAAGTATTTTTTGATCCGAGGCCCCGAGCCATGGAGCTTTCTGACGGTGTTGAAGGAGGACGTTCCGAAGTGGGCGAAGGCCGAGCCGGTACTGACTAAGGAAGAAGAGGAGGTCGTGTCAAAGATCCTCGGTCTTTCGACCCCCAGTTGGAAAGATATCACCGAGAAGGTCTTTTTCGGTGGGGGTCTCAGTCCGATCGACCCTAGTACACTCCGTCTATTTTTACTTCTTTTTTCCTTAGCTTATATATGTTTCTTTTTATATCGCTAACTCCTTCTCTGATTTTTCTTCTTGAGAAGTCCCCAGCATAGACTTCAAGGCTCTCATGGCGAAGCGGAGCGCGGCAACAGCGAAGGCGACGGACAGCAAGAAGAGGAAGAAGACGACGACGGGGCCCCCTTCCGGCCGAGCAGCTCAGACGCCCTCGGCTCCTACGGCCGTCGTTGACTTGGTCAGCGACTCCCCCTTCGCTCCACAGGTCACACTCCCCTCAGCCACGGCCCCTGAGTCTTCGAGCGGGGCATTCTCGGCCGGAGTCGCACTGCCCCTCGAGGTGCCGCTGCTTACGACTGAAGCAGAGGCCATCCTCACTGAGGAACACAAGAAGCTCTTCGTCTCAGACTGGAGAGTGATGAAGCTCGATGGCTTCCTCAGCGATGGGGCAATGAGCATGCAGGCCATGCGCCACTTGCCGACCCCGAAGGATCGCACGACACTAAAGGTTGGCATGGTCGGCGACGACGCGTTGGAGATCGCTCGAGTGACTATGTCGGTAAGTGTCCTTGCTCTGCCCTCCTCAATTTCGGAGTTCACGGTTGTTGGTTCTCACGTTCTTCTCCTTCTATTTTCAGACCATCTGCCACTTCAGCCACATGCTCGAACAGTTCGCCGAGCAAGAGAAGGAGCTGAAGGCGTCGAACGACCGAGAGCGGGCGGAGCGTGCCAAGGCAGTGAAGTTGTTCGAGGCCGAGCAACGGCTCTCGGCATCCCGAGCTGCCGAGGTCGGCGTCCTAGAGGCTGCTATTGCCAAGGCGCTCGAGCGCACAGCGGCCGAAGCGGCGAAGGTCGAGGAGTTGGAGAAGGAGAAGGCTCGAGTCGAGGAGGAGTTGGTGAAGGCCCTGAAGGAGTCAGAGGAGGCGCTGAAGGAGCGGGAGGCGAAGGTGGACGAGGTGAGGAGGGCCATCCAAGATGAGGCGGAGGTCCATATGATGACCAACATGGAGGAGGCCTACGCTCGGGCCCTCAAACATGTAGCGGCTCGTCTCCCCGACTTCGACAGCTCGGAGTACCACCTATACGACCCAATAGAAGGCGAGGAGATCATTCCCCTAGCCGAGGTCGAGCCCGAAGGGGAAGGTGAAGAAGACGAAGGCGATGACGAGGAGGTGGCGAATCCCGAAGGGGCGCTCGTGACATTGCTGAGCGAAAGCGCCTCGGAGCAGCACGTCGAGGTGGCTCCTTGACTTAGTTGTCTTTTTTTTTTCTTTCTTTTGTTCTCTATATATTGCCTCGTTGCGGACTGGCCACCGCCTTTGCTTTGAATGAAAAAATTTCTATCTCTTTTTTTTGTCTAAGTCCTGGAGAAGTTTTTTTTTGTCTAAGTGTTGGAGAAGTTTTGAACTTTGTCTCGTTTACTGAGTCGTTGGGTACGAGTCGTGTAAACTTAGTAGCTCCGTGCTCTGACACTTTTCAGATTGTCGAAGCGCTACAGGTTGCTGAAGTGCTTCGGATGGCCGAAGTGGCTCATCTCAAGGTTGGTCTAGGGGCGACGAGATTGGGGCTCGCGAGGAACCAAGAGCGGTTTCGCGAAGTGGAGTCGGATCTCTGTAAAGCGAAGTATGAGATGAATCACCTGAGATCAACCCTGGTTCGCCGAGACATAGAGAGAAGATGATTGGAAGATAGGATTAATGAGACGACCCCCAAAGGCGATGACGTGGGCTCGTCAGCGGCTGCCAACCTCGGCTTGAAGCTTAAGCGACTTCGTCACTCTCTGTCTAAGGTGACTGCGGAGAGGGAAGAGCTGAAGAAGGAGGCCTTCGATAAGAGCATGGAGGTTGCACACCTTCGGCGGACGATCACCGATGGCTCTCGAGGGGCAGGCTCGATGCGACTACCTCGTTTGAAGATAACCATGAAGGACGACTCGCTTAAAGAGCGAATTGTCGAGCTCGAGGCAGAAGTCACTCGTCTTCAACCACAATCTGAGGGAAGCACTGTCAGAACTACCTCTTGCACTCGGGAGGAGTATAACAGGGGGATATCGTTCCGGGAGCTCGCGCTTCGCTCGTCCCCCCATACATCGAGACCCTGGAGATGCGCAAAGTGGTGTGGCCACTTCGTCGAGCAGAGCATCTGTTAGGGCCACCTTTAGATCGGGTGCGGACGATGCTTCTCGGCTCGCCGGCCTAGGGACGTCCGCCGAGGTAGGGCGTCGGTAGTACAACATTCGTCACCCCCGTGTGTCTCTTAACCAGAGTATCCCCGCCCATAAGAGGCACTGAAGTAGCTTTCTATAATCTTGTAATCTTGGTTTCACAAGTTTTGCATCTCGATGTAAAGTTGAGTCGGTTGTCTGTAATTAGACTTGTCTCTCAAACTTTAATGAAATAACACTTGTTTTGTGAACTTGTGTGCTTTGCTAGCGTTTGCAGTTGTCAACAGTTGTGGGAGTAATCACGAACGGTGAACCACTTCGTACTCACATATAAGCAAGTAGTTGAAGTGGAATCGAACCAAGTGTTGGACTCCGAACTTGTCGTTTAGAAAATATTAACAGCTGTAGGAGCAATTCCGAATGGCAATCCGCATTGTACTCGCTTAAAAGCAAGTAGTTGAAGTGGGGTCGAACCAAGTGTTGGACTCCGAACCTGTCGTTTATAAAATATCAACAGCTGTAGGAGGAATTCCGAATGGTGATCTGCTTCATACTTGCTTAGGAGCAAGTAGTTGAAGCAGAGTCGAACCAAGTGTTGGACTCCGAGCGTGTCGTTTTAATACGATTTTTTTTGTAAGTAGAGTTAGAATACCAAAAAATAAAGAACTTGCGAAGTAGAGTTAGATTGCTCAAAAATAGAGAATTTGCGGGGAAAGATTTCTTTTTATTGAAAACAATTAGGTGGCCGCTTCTAAGTTGCGAGCTGCCTTTACACTTTGATAAAAAGAAATACAAGTAAGGACTTTAGACATGTCTTATGGAACGCCCTTAGGGAAGTTGCTTGGAGTGGTGTTTAGACTCCCTCTTGGTACTTCATCAAGTGCTCCGCGTTCCATGTCCTCGGTATTCACCTGCCCCCCGGGTCATCGAGTTGATACGTGCCTGGGTGAATAACTCTGGAGACCCTATACGGTCCTTCCCAATTGGGTGCCAACTTGCCTTTTTTGCTTGGATTGGAGATCGACAACTTTCAGAGCACTAGGTCTCCCTCTTTAAGGTTGGCTGGCCGTACCCTCTTGTTGTAAGACTGAGTGATCCTATGGCGGTAGGTCTCTTATCGAATTGCAGCTCTCTCGCGGACCTCGTCTATGAGGTCTAGGCAATTGCGAAGCTGGTTCGCATTCTGCGCTTCACTGTAGGCTATAAGTCGGGGTGAAGGCAGGCCCACCTCTAAGGGGATGAGAGCTTCAGATCCATATGTGAGGTTGAAGGGGGACTCCCCCGTAGGAGCTCTTTTGGTGGTGCGATAGTTCCAAAGCACGTTCGGGAGTTGTTCGACCCACAGCCCCTTAGTGGAATTGTCAAGCCTCGTCTTCAGGCCAAAGAGGATTTGTCGATTTGCATTCTCTGCTTGGCCATTGGACTGAGGATGAGTTATCGAGGAGAACCGTTGCTGGATGCCGAGGTCGACGCAAAAGTTGCGAAAGGTTGCTCCGGCAAATTAAATCCCGTTGGCGGTTACGAGGATGCGGGGTACCCCGAACCGATAAATGATGTTCTTCCAAAAGAACTTCTGGACCTTGTGCTCGGTGATTATCGAAAAAGGTTCAACCTCGATCCATTTTGAGAAGTAGTCTATTGCTACAACTAAGAACTTCAGCTAGCCCGGCATTGGAGGGAAGGGTCCGAGCAAATCCATCCCCCACATTGCGAAGGGGATTGGACTCGCCAAAGAGGTGAGTTGTGCTTGGGGCAGGCGGCAGATCGGGGCGAATTTCTGGCAGGAGTCGCACTGGTGGACGTACTCCTCGGAGTCACTCAGTAGCGTGGGCCAGAAGTAGCCATAGTCCAGAAGTAGCCATAGTCCAAGAGTTTTCGGGCAAGGGATCTCGCACCCAAGTGCGCGACACACAGATCGTCATGGGCCTCCTTTAAGGCATAGAGCGCTTCCTCCGGGGAGAGGCACCTCAGATAGAGTCGACTGTCGATCTGGGTGTAAGAGCGTTTGTACATGACCCCGTCCAGGAGTGTGTACCACTCGGCTCGTGTCCTGACCCTCCTTTCCTTTTTCGGGTCTTCGGGAAGGACTTCATCCCTGAGGTACTCGAGGAGGGGCTTCATCTAGTTCTCCCCAAGTATTAGGGGGTAGGCTTCCATCTGCTCCGGGCTATCTTCATCAATACTTGGTCTGAGGAGGACCTGTATCAAGACGGTCCGTTCTAGACCTTGGAGGGATGAGGAGGCGAGCTTAGAGAGAGCGTCCGCATGCGCGTTTCCCTCTCGAGGAACCTGTTGGAGTTGAACATCTTCGAATAAGGCTAGAATCTCCCTAACCTTTGCCAAGTACTTGGCCATACGCTCGTCCCTTGCCTCATTATTCGCCTGACACTTGGTTGATGACCAATTGCGAATCACTGAAGACTCTGACTTGCTTGGCCCCGGCTTTGCAAGCCATGCAGAGCCCCGCTATGAAGGTCTCATACTCTGCTTCGTTGTTCGATGCAAGGAAGTTCAAGAAGAGGGAGTATTGGAGGACGAAAGCGTTTGAGCCGGTCAAGATAACGCCAACCCCACTTCCGTCAGCGTAAGAAGATCGATCCATATAAACGGTCCAGACCAAGGGGTCGGCAGATGACTCGCAAGGGTCGGGGATGGTGCTCTCCATAATGAACTCGGCCAGAGCTTGGGCCTTGATCACTGTTCTTGGCTGGTAGCTGATGTCATATTGGCTCAGCTCGATAGACCACTTCATCAGGCACCCAGAGGTCTCAGGCTTGTGGAGAACTTGCTTAAGCGGCTGGTCGGTAAGGACGACCACGGAATGAGATTGGAAGTAGGGGCGGAGCTTTCGGGCTGCTATAACCAAGCCAAGAGCAATCTTCTCCAACTTTGGGTAATGGAGTTTAGCATCCCGGATGACTTTACTCACATAATATATGGGCCTCTGCGTTCTATCATCTTCTCTTATAAGGACCGCGCTGAGGGTTTGCTCCGAAGCGGCGAGATATAGGTAGATGACCTCTCCAGGCGTTGGCTTGCTCAAGAGCGGGGGGTTAGCTAAGTATGCCTTGAGCTGGTCGAAGGACTTTTGTTGCTGCTCCTCCCATTTGAAGCCTTTATCCCCCTGAGAGCCTTGAAGAAGGGGAGACACTTTTTCCCGGACTTGGAGAGGAACTGCCCAATTGCCGGGAGGCACCCCCGTGAGCCTTTGTAGATCCTCGACGCTGGAGGGAGGAGCCATTTTGAGAATGGCCTGAATCTTCTCGGGGTTGGCCTCTATGCCCCTTTGGCTGACCATAAACCCCAAGAACTTGCCGGATGAGACTCCGAACGCACATTTGCTCGGGTTCAGCCTTATAGTGTGCCTCCTGAGCACCTCGAAGGCTTCTTGGAGGTTGAGGACATGTTCCTGCCCTCGGGTGCTCTTGACCAACATGTCATCTACATAGACTTCCATGTTTCGGCCAATCTGGTCTCAGAAGACTCTGTTCACGAGGCGCTGATAAGTAGCTCCTGCGTTCTTCAGGCCGAACGGCATAACCCTATACCGATATAGGCCCTGGTCCGTCACGAAGGAGGTCTTCGAGATGTCGGGAGGGAACATCCGAATCTGGTTGTACCCCGAGAAAGCATCCATGAAACTGAGGAGCTCATGTCCGGAGGTCACATTGATCAGGGCGTCGATGCTTGGAAGGGGAAAAGGGTCCTTCGGGCATGCCTTATTTAGATCAGTGAAGTCGATGCATATCCTCCAGCTCCCATTGGCTTTCTTGACCATCACCACATTGGATAGCCACTCGGGATATTTCACCTCCTGGATGAACCGAGCGTTGAGGAGCTTTTCGACTTCTTCTTTGATCGCCTGTTGACGCTCGGAAGCGAACTTGCGTTGCTTCTGCTGAACGGGCTTGATACCCGGGGCAACGCCGAGATGGTGCATTAGGAGCCCCTCGAAGATCCCAGGCATGTCGGCCGCGGTCCAGGCGAAGAGATCGCGGTTCTCCTTTATGCACTGGGAGATGTCTTCTTTGATGGAGGGGGTGAGTGCCTTGCTGACCTGGAACGTCTTGGTGGCGTCTCACTCTGAGAAGGGCACTTCTTCTAGTTCATCCACCGATTCAGAGATGGTCTGGCTACTCTCCGGTGGGAGCTCTAGGGCTTCTAGGGAGAGGACCGGGCCTCCCATTGAGGTCATATAGTATTTACGAGCCGCCTCTTGACCCCCTCTCACTTCCCTTACCCTTGCGGGGGTGGGAAACTTCATCTTCATGTGGTAAGCCGAAGGGATGGCTTGGAGAGCGGCAAGGCCTGGCCGACCCAAGATCACGTTGTAGGCGGCCTTCACGTCCACCACCATGAAGTCCATTGGCTCCGTGCGAGTGACCGGGGCTTTGCCAGCGGTGACATCGAGAGTTATAACTTCCTTGATCGTTACCGGAACCCTAGTGAACCCATGAAGGGTGTAGCCAGCCGGTTTGAGCCGGTCTCTTAATAGCTGGAGGCCTTTGAACTCCTCCAAGAAGAGGATATTGACCGAACTTCCATTGTCCACCAGCACACGGCGAACGTCGAAGTTGGCCATTTTGAGGTTGATGACGAGGGCATCGCAGTGGGGCGTGCGGACGCCTTCCAAGTCCCTATCGGAGAACGTCACCGGGACTCCGAGGCCCTTAGGGGGAGGATGGCTCTGCACGGAGTTGACTTCCCTAACGAAGGCTTTTCGAGAGGAGTTAGAATCTCCCTCATTGGGCCTCAGTGTATCAAGTGCAAGATGGCCTCTACCTTGGCCTCCGGAGTCTCCGCGCTCTGCTCTGTTTGCCTGTTAGCCCCCCTGGGCAGTGGAGGCAGATCGACTCTGTCTCTCCTTACAAATCGAGTGAGCTGCCCCCTCTGGATAAGGGCCTCGATCTCGTCCTTCAGGGCCCGACAGTCATCAGTGTCGTGCCCGTGGTCCCGATGGAAACGGCACCACTTGTCCTGGTTTCTCTTCTTCCCGGGGGTGTTCATCTTCGGAGGTGGCGGCAGGAGACCTTCATTCCCAATCTCCATCAGGATGGCGGAGACACTCGCATTGAGTGGGGTAAACTTCTCGAAGCGAGGGAGAAGGCGCCGCTGACCCCCATTATCCATTTGGAGCTTCTTAGCTCCTTCTTCTTCTGCAGTCTTCCATTTGTTCCCGGAAGACGGCCCCTCCAGAGTGGGGCAATTGAGAGCCTCTTCAGCTCGGATGTATTTCTCGCTCCTGAAGAGGAGCTCGGAGAAGTCCCGAGGTGGCTTCTTGGCCAAGGAAGCCCTGAGGTCGGGGTTGGTGAAATTGGATTGGAAGGCAGCCGAAGCTACCGCTGATCCAATAAGGCGATGGACCTGGGCTCTGCAGTGAACCTCTTCACATAATCCTTTGGCTGTTCGCCCTTCTTTTGGCTGAGGAAGAAAAGCGAGGTGCTCGTCTTCTCGGAGCGGCGACTGCTCACGAAATGCGTGAGGAGACCTTCGAATTGGTCGAAGGAGAAGATAGATGCCGGTGCAAGATAGGAATACCACTCCCGAACCGGCCCCTTGAGTGTGGCCGGGAAGGTCTTGCAGAGGAGGGCGTCGGATGCATGATGGATCATCATGAGAGTTTTGAAACTCTCGATGTAATCTGCGGGGGTCCGACTCCCCAGTGTAAGTCTCGAAGTGTGGAGGCTTGAAGTTGTCTGGGACAGGGGCCTCCATGATGGCGCGGGAGAATGGGGGCCTGCTTGGGCGAAGGTTCCTCGCCCGTTGCTCATCGTCTCTGTCTAGCTGGCCGAGGCGCCTCTCCATCTCGTGGAGACTGTAATACCCTAAAATTTCATTTTAATAAAAATATTATTATTATTTTTTCACGTGTTGTGCACGTGCAAACTTCATGCACAGATTATCTATTTATTTTATATAAAATCTCATTTTGTATGAACAATTATTTTCCTTTATTTTTCAGAAAATGCCTATTTTCCAAAAGCCTAAAACACTAATTAATTGTTTTAGCCCACTTCTATTAATTATTAATTTGTTGTTTTGGCCCACAAGCCTAAGCCCACTATTTATGAAGCCCACTAATTTAATTAATCAATTAAATGGCCATACTTGTCATGTAGAGACAAATGGTGAGCATTTGATTAATGAAAATTATACAAACTTCTACATAGGGGACTAGGTGGCACGTGCATGCACGTAGTGTGCAATGCACACCTTTTGGGCCGGTTTGTGATGGGAGTGATGGGAGTGTGGGTGAGTGTGCATGGGTGGTTACTTAGTGTATGGGTAGTTGCTATAACTCCTACTCCTATCCTAGCCTTCCATTCTGTAACCATCCATTGAATCCTAGCCCTCCAATCTACTCTAAAATTAGTATAAATACCCCTCCTATTTGTTTGTATTTTATACTAGTAATTTATTGAAAGAAGAGAACAATTATATAGAAGATTTATATTAGTGTGAGTTGAGTGTGAGTGTTCCCCCATTGGAGGCCGGCCATCCCTACAAGAAGAAGCTCTCGGTTTTTGGCAAGGAGCAAGGAGAAGGAGTTCGTTGCACTGCAATCTAGGAGAAGGTACTCGCTCGCAATCTAGGAGGCCCTAAGGGATTTTCTTAATTGGGTTTTCTTCAAAATGTGGGTGTTTCTCATGACTTCTAAAGTAGAAATCATGCTAGGGAGGAAATTGAATTGTTATTATGAGTTACTAGTTGAAATGAAATGCATGCTTGCCTAAATAGGAGGGAATTGAGAAATTAGCAAATATGTGTTGATTGATTACTATATTTATTAATTATGAGTAAAGTGAATGTTCTCGTTATTTCTAATGTTAGTATGCCAAATATGTCCTAAATGTGAACTATGTGGTTTAACTAGTAAAAGTCTAACATCATGTTTATGGATTAAAGTGCTAAAGTAGAATGGTGTGTTAAAGATGAATTGATAGAATAAATTATTAAGAAATGATTGGTAATAGATGCCATGAAATTTCCCATTGCTATTTATGCCATTAGAATGGATGAAAAAGAATGCATTTTTGCAAACAAATGATTGAATGCATCATGTGTAATTAATTAATAAAACAGAAGTTCTTATAAAGCAAATGATCATTGTGAAATACGGGTTTGCTGTAAATTTTTAAGTAGATTGTGATCTGGAAAGTTATGTTTCAAAAAGAGAAGAAAATATATATTTAGACTTGAAAAACCCCGCAGCACAGCCGACTGACTATATGTAACAGTCGACTGTCCTGGTCATTCTGATTTCTGAGTTGAAAAACATCACAGAGCAGCCGACTGATCACATTTAACAGTCGACTGGCCTGATCGTTATTTTTGAGTATAAAAATCATAGCGGAACAGCCGACTGTCCATATGAGACAGTCGACTCCTCTAATTATTTTATTCTCGAGCTTTAGAAACTCGCAGAACAGCCGACTGGTCATGGTTAATAGTCGACTGCCCTGAAGTTTCAAATAATATCTGTATTGTGGGAGAAAATCTCTATGACCTGAGGCTTTGTATAAGTGAGACTGTTTTTACAAAAGGAACTCTTTTTGATTATTAACTTAATTTGTTTCTTTAAGAAATTTCGAATGGATTGTTTAAGAAGTTAAAATGAGATTTTGGGTAATGAGAAATTTGAAAGGTGTGAATTGTGAAACAATTGAAAATGTGAACTGTGGATTTGGAATGGATTGAAATAGAATTATGTGAGCTTATAAATTAGCGAATGCGACATGTTTGAAGAATTTCAGTTCCCAAGTATATATGCATTTGAATTATTGATTGTGATGAATTATGAAAGATGTGGATACATGAATACTATACAATTGAAATATGAATGGTGGTTAATCATGAAAAGCTCTTATGGGTATGACATTGTAATTATGAGTTGAAATTGAGAATTAGGGTATAGCCAAGCCTTATACCGGCAGAGAAATGAATTGAAATGGAATTTGAAATGAAAAGACCAAGATTTGGGTCACGTTGAATAAATGGTTAAGACCGGTATAGTGGAGGTGCTACATTCTAAGAGATTAATTTTATTCATGATTCAATTAAACTAAGGATTAGATACATAGTGAAGATGTGATGAAAGTAAGAGAAAAACATTGAGTATGAGGGACATTGGATTGGCGGCGTGAGAGTATTCACAGGCTGTCTTCACGATGCGTCGTGACATGACGTGGATACTGCTCCAGAGAACCGTCCCGGTGGTGACGCTCGTGGGATGTTTGGTGACGGCGGGTGGTGTCATGTCCCATGATGGAGGCTGAATTGACCACAGGCTGTCTTCACGATGCATCGTGACATGACGTGGGATTCCCCTCCAGGCTGTCTGGACATGAGCTCGTAACTCATAGAACATCTAGGATACTTACCGTAGTTACAGTTGTAGATTAAGTCATGGCGAGGGATTGAACCCTACAAGATGAAGAACGATTAAGGGCTTGCCCTCGGACCTATGTAGTATGGGATGCATAGAATCCGAACAAGTGCGCATTAGTGTCATATAATATAAGTAATTGTATTAAGGACTAAGTGCACATTCACAACACGACAACAATAAGATAGTCCCTTTAGCTTTGTTTGTGACAAGTTTGTGGTTGTTAAGAAATGAGAATCGTTATACTGTTTCCGGCATAGAGAGGATGGCCGTGTATAATATTTTGTCAGTTGAATGAATTGAGGCGCCCACAGTTTTATATGCAGGATAAAGATACTTGAATATTGAAGCATACATGCTGCGCAGGATTGAGTTAAATATTGTTTCATGTAATTTATTGTAATATTGCTTCCGCTGTGATAATGTACAAGTGTAAATGTAACTCTGATGAAAGAAAAGTTTTTATTTCCTTGTAAAATTGTACGAAAGAAGTGTAAAGATCCTGTGGAATCTCGAATTCAGTTGTATTTTGGAATTCGGGGTGTTACAGACACGGTGGTAGACTGAGTCCTCCCTTCGGTCGTACCTTGTGTAACGCCCCGAATTCCAAATAAGACCGAATTCGAGATTTCACAGGATCTTTACTTCACTTCGTACAATTTTACCAGGAATTTAAAACTTTTCAATAATACATCAGAGTTCATTACATTTTTGTTTTCATAGCGGAAGAATACAACAATGGAATAAATACAATTTGTACAACTATAACAATGTAAATCATCAACTGCATCATAACATCTTTACTTCTTCATAAAAGTCCATTACCTACATATTAAGCTGTGGGCATGTCAGTCACTTACAACTGACGAAAATGTTATACTCGGTCATCCTCTCTATGCCGTACATATAACGATCTCATTACTTTAACAATTCACAAAAATTGAATGAACAATAAAGTGTTAAATTGTGACTACGCTAAACATGTAAGTGTATGCTAATGCACACATTTTTATACTATGATGACACTAATGCACACTTGTTCGGATTCTATGCATCCTATACTACATAGGTCCGAGGGCAAGCACCTACGTACTCCACATTTAAGGGTTCGATCCCTCGCCATGAAACTACCCAGTAATAAAGCAAGGTTTAGATCATTCCCCGAATATGGATCCCAGCCTGGCTGGCTGTTATAACAGATCCCTCATCGTGCGAATCATCCCGCAAGGGCCCCCTAGCCCCGGTATACCCATATACATCGGAGTATGGTAAATATCTGCTTGACTACGTTAAGTCCCAGATTTAAAAATATAATTTCATCTCCCACGGAGCAACCACAGTCCGCCAACTGGGTCTATAGCCACGGAGATCCACCGCCGACTATATAGAAGCAACCCACTTACGTTTGCCCAAGTTTACTACATCTTCACTTATGTGCCTAATTATTTAGTTCAAGATATGAATAAATTTTCAAGTCTAGAATTTGTTTTACCTCCTACCAGACTTATCAACGAACATGAGATAGCCCCATGGCCATATCTCAAAATATATCTCGACTCTTTTCAAATCAAATAGTGCCGGTACCCGAGGTCTCACTAACTCTAAATTACAACTTTTTATAGTACGATGATACTAATGCACACTTGTTTGGATTCTATGCATCCCATACTACATAGGTCCGAGGGCAAGCGCCTACGTACTCCACATTTAAGGGTTCGATCCATCGCCATGAAACTACCCAGTAATAAAGCAAGGTTTAGATCATTCCCCGAATATGGATCCCAGCCTCGCTGGCTGTTATAACAGATCCCTCATCGTGCGAATCATCCCGCAAGTGCCCCCTAGCCCCGGTATATGCATATACATCGGAGTATGGTAAATATCCGCCTGACTACGCTAAGTCTCGGATTTAAAAATATAATTTCATCTCCTACGGAGCAACCACAGCCTGCCAACTGGGTCTATAGCCACGCAGATCCACCGCCGACTATATAGAAGCAACCCACTTACGTTTGCCCAAGTTTACTACATCTTCACTTATGTGCCTAATTATTTAGTTCAAGACATGAATAAATTTTTAAGTCTAGAATTTGTTTTACCTCCTACCGGACTTTATCAACGAACATGAGATAGCTCCATGGCCATATCTCAAAATATATCTCGACTCTTTTCAAATCAAATAGTGCCGGTACCCGAGGTCTCACTAACTCTAAATTACAACTTTTTCATATGCAAGAATCCATGGGTACACATACCCTTTAATAAACATGTCTTAAACTTAGATGTTCTTCAACTCATTTTCAAATGATCAATATCTTATCACTATTCATGATCTTGTTATTCATGCATAATCTTTCTAAGTAAATCACTTCTTCCAAGAACACAACTTCATCACATGAAATGTTATGATTAAATTCAAGCTCATGCAATGTATCTCAACCACAACAAAGAAATTCTTAAACCAATCAAGAGTACATTCTTTTCAAAAGAATTCACTTCACACAAACACATTTTTTTCTTCTTCAAAAATATAAATTTCATACTCTTTATTAATTAAATCTTAAGTAAAAATTCACTTTCTATCTCAATTTCTCCTTTTAAGCATCTCAAATATACTTGAAAAATTCTACAACTCTTTTTGATAATCTTTATTTCATTTTATATAAATTCTAGTATTTCCCCCCAATTTTTCTTTGCATTAAAACTCATCTAATATCATCGAAACCCAAAAAAAAGAAGAAGAAACCCTCAGGTTTCGAACCATGCACACCCGCAAAACACTCAGCGAGCGCCCAGGATCAAACCCGCTAGCACTAAGTCCATGTGGGCTGTGTTTCACATTCCTATGCCGAAACCCTCATGTATTGACTCTCGGTTTCGGGATCAGTTTAAAAGAATAAAAATAAAATGTAACTGTCAAGTTTCGAACCCAAGATCTCTTATAAACAGTGCTCTGTATTGCACTAGCTAACTAGTAAGTCCAAGTGTATTTTCTGATATCAAATTATACTGTTATGCTTTTGTTCAACTTTTCTGTCATTTTATTATTTTCATAAAAACTCTCTTTTCATTCAATCTAATCTTTCATTAGATTATAATTAGTTCATCTAGACTAAATTTCCTTTCTAACAGTAACTCATGAATATAAAAATTCATATTTTAGAAAAGATAAAACTAACTTTCAAATTATTCCTTCTCATTAACATGAATTTGCATTTATTCAATTAAATCAAAAGTAGCACACTATATCTTCTACAAACAAACAGTGAGTTTAATGGCATCAATTTTATTTTACAAAAAATTGTTTGCTTAACAAAAGAAGAATTTCCAACAATTGCTCATGCATTCAACTATTTCTTCACTCATGTATGCTAGTGTATGTCAAAAAAATAAATTCTTTTCTCATTAACAACTACATGATGAAAATAAACATAACATGATTCAATACTACAACAGACAATAGTATAGATTACTTTATCACATCAAACTTTCTATACTACTCATTCATTATTATTAGCATGCATTGTTCTATAATTAGAAAGCACGAGAACACCCACCTTAATTGAAGATTGGGAATGAGAAAGATGGATCCAACATCTAGCTCCTAGCAAGAACTCCTCATCCTAGCAAGAGCTTCTCCTCCTAGCAATTTCTCCTCTCCTAGCAATGATTTCTCTAAGCACAAGAACTCTCTTACTCTCTGTTGCCGCTAAATTTGGTGTGGGGGCAAACAAATAGTATTTGTGGATTCTTAGGAAAACTGAATAGCAAACCTGTCTACCTGTTCCGTCGGAGTTTGACGCTGACTCTTGCCGTACACCTGCAAAAAGTGCGAGACACCGGGGTTGTTCCCGACGACGCACCCTCCGACGCTCAAGTCAGTAATCAGGGAAGATTATGAAAGAGCGCAAAAACTGGCAAAAGATTGATTATCTCTTAATGGAGATGGATGGGGGGTATTTATAGGCGTCTTAGGGACTGGATTAGGAATGTAATCCCCGTGATCTGATAAGGAATATTCTCCTTGTAAACAGATTAGGAATGTAATCCCTAATTCCCAGTGGAAGGATATGCATGAATCAGGGCCGTTGATTAGGATTTAACCAGGAACCCTAATTCTATCCCTCTGGATCGGGCTTTCCGCTGGTTGAAACCCGCACCCGATTGAGGTGGAGCCGTTCGTGGGTTATTGGATCTTTGACGAAAAGATCCAGTACCCATCTCAGACCCATTGGTAGGTGAAATTACCGTTTTATCCCTGGGCTTCAGGATTCGTGCCCGATTTGGACGGTTCCGATTAAACCCCATTTTTAGCCATATCACGAGCCCCCACTCCTGAAGACTGAGCTTGATCAGCCTTTGAGGAGTAGTTTTACTGTTTTAATGGCTAGTGGAGTTGTATCGGAGCCCAAATGGAAGGTTTTGAATCTTGAAGGAGGTAGTGTGGTGATTTTTCAAGTGGATTGAACTCTGAGTCGCTCCTGAGCTCTCATGGTCGTGTGGTGTTCTCGTAGGAATATCCTTTAACATTGCGAAGTGTCAATTCGTCGTTCGGGGGTCTTAGAAGATTGTTCTTGGCAAAAATCGCTTATTTGGGGACTAGAAAATGCTTCCCCACCTCTACAATTGCTTTCCAGGAGTTCTTCCTTAATTCCCCAAATTTTTAATTGTTTTTTCGCGATCTCTTGGTGGACGGCTCGGCCGTTTTCCTTCGTTGTGTAGCCTACATGCTTGTTTCACACTTCCGACCCCTTCCAGCGCTCGCTGCCCAGGAGGCCGAGGTCTGTAGGTGGTTCGGAACCTCTTTCTGAAGAGGAGAGGGACCTTGGCTAGGTTGTGAGTGCTGAGAGGGAGTTCGGCGAAGTCCGAGGTCCAATCTTTCCACGTAATAGGGTCGGTGCCAAGAGCGCTCGGCAGCTGGTGCCGAACCCCAATTTTTTCCCGTAACAGGGTCAGTGTCAAGAACGCTCGGCAGCTGGTGCCGAACCCCAATTTTTCCCTGTAACGGGGTCGGTGTCAAGAGCGCCCGACTGCTGGTGCCGAACCCCAATTTTTCCCCGTAACAGGGTCGGTGTCAAGAGCGCTCGGCAGCTGGTGCCGAACACCAATTTTTTCCCGTAACGGGGTCGGTGTCAAGAGCGCTCGGCAGCTGGTGCCGAACCCCAATTTTTCCCCGTAACGGGGTCGGTGTCAAGAGCGCTCGGCAGCTGATGCCGAACCCCAATTTTTCCCCGTAACGGGGTCGGTGTCAAGAGCGCTCGGCAGCTGGTGCCGAACCTCAATTTTTCCCCGTAACGGGGTCGGTGTCAAGAGCTTTCGGCAGCTGGTGCCGAACCCCAATTTTTCCTCGTAACGGGGTCGGTGTCAAGAGCGCTCGGCAGCTGGTGCCGAACCCCAATTTTTCCACGTAACGGGGTCGGTGTCAGGAGCGCTCGGCAGCTGGTGCCGAACCCCAATTTTTCCACGTAACGGGGTCGGTGTCAGGAGCGCTCGGCAGCTGGTGCCGAACCCCAATTTTTCTCCGTAACGGGGTCGGTGTCAGGAGCGCTCGGCAGCTGGTGCCGAACCCCAATTTTTCCCCGTAACGGGGTCGGTGTTAGGAGCGCTCGGCAGCTGGTGCCGAACCCCAATTTTCCCCCGTAACGGGGTCGGTGTCAAGAGCGCTCGGCAGCTGGTGCCGAACCCCAATTTTTCCCCGTAACGGGGTCGGTGTCAAGAGCGCTCGGTAGCTGGTGCCGAACCCCAATTTTTCCCCGTAACGGGGTCGGTGTCAAGAGCGCTCGGCAGCTGGTGCCGAACCCCAACTTTTCCCCGTAACGGGGTCGGTGTCAAGAGCGCTCGGCAGCTGGTGCCGAACCCCAATTTTTCCCCGTAACGGGGTCGGTGTCAGGAGCGCTCGGCAGCTGGTGCCGAACCCCAATTTTTCCCCGTAACGGGGTCGGTGTCAAGAGCGCTCGGTGGCAGCTGGTGCCGAACCCCATTTTTTTCCCGTAACGGGGTCGTGTCAAGAGCGCTCGGCAGCTGGTGCCGAACTCCAACTTTTCTCCGTAACGGGGTCGGTGTCAAGAGCGCTCGGCAGCTGGTGCCGAACCCCAATTTTTCCCAGTAATGGGGTCGGTGTCAGAGCACCCGGCAGCTAGTGCCGAACCCCAACTTTTCCCCGTAACAGGGTCGGTGTCAAGAGTGCTCGGCTGCTGGTGCCGAACCCCAATTTTTCCTCGTAACGGGGTCGGTGTCAAGAGCGCTCGGCAGCTGGTGCCGAAGCCCAAATTTTCCCCGTAACGGGGTCGGTGTCAAGAGCGCTCTGTAGCTGGTGCCGAACCCCAATTTTTCTCCGTAACGGGGTCGGTGTCAAGAGCGCTCGGCAGCTGGTGCCGAACCCCAATTTTTTCCCGTAACGGGGTCGGTGTCAAGAGTGCTCGGTAGCTGGTGCCGAACCCCAATTTTTCCCTGTAACGGGGTCGGTGTCAAGAGCGCTCGGCAGCTGGTGCCGAACCCCAACTTTTCCCCGTAATAGGGTCGGTGTCAAGAGCGCTCGGCAGCTGGTGCCGAACCCCAATTTTTCCCCGTAATGGGGTCGGTGTCAGGAGCGCTCGGCAGCTGGTGCCGAACCCCAATTTTTCCCCGTAACGGGGTCGGTGTCAAGAGCGCTCGGTGGCAGCTGGTGCCGAACCCCATTTTTTTCCCGTAACGGGGTCGTGTCAAGAGCGCTCGGCAGCTGGTGCCGAACTCCAACTTTTCTCCGTAACGGGGTCGGTGTCAAGAGCGCTCGGCAGCTGGGGCCGAGGTCCAATTTTTTCTCGTAACGGGGTCGGTGTCAAGAGCGCTCGGCAGCTGGGGCCGAGGTCCAATTTTTTCCCATAACGGGGTCGGTGTCAAGAGCGCTCGGCAGCTGGTGCCGAACCCCAATTTTTCCCCGTAACGGGGTCGGTGTCAAGAGCGCTCGGCAGCTGGTGCCGAACCCCAATTTTTCCCCGTAACGAGGTCGGTGTCAAGAGCGCTCGGCAGCTGGTGCCGAACCCCAATTTTTCCCCGTAACGGGGTCGGTGTCAAGAGCGCTCGGCAGCTGGTACCGAACCCCAATTTTTCCCCGTAACAGGGTCGGTGTCAAGAGCGCTCGGCAGCTGGTGCCGAACCCCAATTTTTCCCAGTAATGGGGTCGGTGTCAGAGCACCCGGCAGCTAGTGCCGAACCCCAACTTTTCCCCGTAACAGGGTCGGTGTCAAGAGTGCTCGGCTGCTGGTGCCGAACCCCAATTTTTCCCCGTAACGGGGTCGGTGTCAAGAGCGCTCGGCAGCTGGTGCCGAACCCCAATTTTTCCCCGTAACGGGGTCGGTGTCAAGAGCGCTCTGTAGCTGGTGCCGAACCCCAATTTTTCTCCGTAACGGGGTCGGTGTCAAGAGCGCTCGGCAGCTGGTGCCGAACCCCAATTTTTCCCCGTAACGGGGTCGGTGTCAAGAGTGCTCGGTAGCTGGTGCCGAACCCCAATTTTTCCCTGTAACGGGGTCGGTGTCAAGAGCGCTCGGCAGCTGGTGCCGAACCCCAACTTTTCCCCGTAATAGGGTCGGTGTCAAGAGCGCTCGGCAGCTGGTGCCGAACCCCAATTTTTCCCCGTAATGGGGTCGGTGTCAGGAGCGCTCGGCAGCTGGTGCCGAACCCCAATTTTTCCCCGTAACGGGGTCGGTGTCAAGAGCGCTCGGCCGCAGCTAGTGCCGAACCCTATTTTTTTTTCCGTAACAGGGTCGGTGTCAAGAGCGCTCGGCAGCTGGTACCGAACTCCAACTTTTCCCCGTAACGGGGTCGGTGTCAAGAGCGCTCGGCAGCTGGGGCCGAGGTCTAATTTTTTCTCGTAATGGGGTTGGTGTCAAGAGCGCTCGGCAGCTGGGGCCGAGGTCCAATTTTTCCCCGTAACGGGGTCAGTGTCAAGAACGCTCGGCAGCTGGTGCCGAGGTCCAATTTCTCCCTATAACGGGGTCGGTGTCAAGAACGCTCGGCAGCTGGTGCCGAGGTCCAATTTTCCCCCGTAACAGGGTCGGTGTCAAGAACGCTCGGCAGCTGGTGCCGAGGTCCAAGACTTGGCATTTTTGGCGTAGGATGCACTGCGGAGTTGGTGGCTTCTGCGCAGCTGGCAGACGTGGCAGTCATTAAATGTGATGGCTTCTAAACTTCTGACAGCTCTGACGGATGAGATGCTCATTTAATGCTGTGACCTCTGAGCTTCTGTCAGATGGGACAGTAATTAATGCGGTGTACGGCTTGGCGTGGTAAACAAGGCGACGATTGAGGTCGCTTTTGTCGTTTTGTGTGAATGGGCCGGTAGTACAGGCCCATTAACCTCGTTTGGCGCGCCTCTCTCTATAAAACCTCACCCCCCTCTCATTTTTCACTTCTCTTCTCTTTTGCTCAGGCAATCTTTTGTGCTAAGCGAGTGTTTCCGGTGGTCGACGTTCGTTTTCTGGTGAAGTTTCCGGCAGCTAATCTTTTAAGGTAACTTATACTCAGTTTACTTCATAAACTATGTCTCTTGCTTCTGTCTCCGAGTCGACCTCTTGGTCCGAGCCCTCCCTTGAAGTTGTCGAAGCCCATACTCCGAGTCGGCCAGACAAGGGCAAGAAGGTGTTCGGCAAAGATTCGATCGTGGAGGACCCGAAGCGTATGGGGGAGTTCGGCAGATTGCCGGGGCAGCTGACGGGTCTCCACAGAGTTCGAGAGCTTCCGGAGGAGCATGCCGAGTGCATAGTTCATAGGAGGGGGAGGTCCTTCGAGGAGAATGCGGCGAAGGAGACGACGGAGGCGGACGAGATGGTGTCGATCCTTCGCGAAGAGGACTTGGGAGTGATCCGGGACTGTTTCTAGATCCCGGAGGAGTACGAGCTTATGCTGCCGGGTCCCGGGGTTAGGGCCAACTCGCCGCTGCCAGTGACCATGTGTTGCTGGCCGGTTGACGCCTTTATCGCCGGGGCTCGGCTACCTCTCCATCCGTTCGCTATCCTCGTCCTGAGTTGGTTGGGGGTCAGTCCCATCCAACTCATGCCGAATGCATGGAGAGTCATAAACGGCTTCGTACTTCACTGCTAAGCTGCGGGGATCGAGCCGGAGCTCAACGTGCTTCGGACAATCTATCGGCTACACCAAGGGAACAAGTCGGAGTACCGATACTATTTGGCTCCGAGGCACGGCGGCAGGCTCGTCATATGCCCTGACTCCATCAAGCACTGGCATGAAAAGTTCTTGATAGTGCGGAGTCCGGAGGCCTGGCTGATCCCCTCCGATTGGGTGGAAGGGGTACCGAAGAGGGCGAGGGCGCTACCCAAGCTTCGTCCTGAAGAAGAAGAGGCAGTCTGGACACTTCTCGATCGGCTGAAGTACGATTGGAAGGAGCTGACCGAGGACATCTTGTTCAAGGGAGGGCTCTGCCGCGTAGATCCCAGTACGCGGCTTCTTTTATGCTTTGTTTTTCATATTTTATTTTGCACAAGTTGTATAGCGCTAACGAACTTTGTCTTTAATGCAGAGGCGATGGACTACGATGCGGTGCTAGCTTTGAGGGCAGGCCTCGCCAGTAAGGCACCGAAGAAGCGCAAGACGGTGGCCACCAAGTTGCCGACCCCAAAGACTCCGAGGGTCACAGAGACGGTCGAGGAGACGGAGACCCTCAGTAGCCCGGTCGTTGCCGGTGGCGGCGCCTCGGCATCGAATGCTGTCGGTGAGTTCCCCATCGCCGCAGCCCTTGGGATGACGACGCCGCCGCTGTCAGTGGCGGCTGAGGAGCTCCTAACCGAGGAGCACAGGAAGATCCATATTCCGGACTGGCAAGTTCGGAAGCATGATGGATTCCTCGGCAATTCCTTGGCGAGCATGCAGGCCGTCAAGCATCTGGCGACGCCGAAGGATCGCGCCGCCATTGAGGCTGGGCAAGAAGGTGACGACGTCATCGAGATCGCTCGCTCGGCCGTTTCGGTAAGTATTGGATTTCTGCCGTCGTTGAATTTCTTTGGCCATAATTTTTTCTAACTCTTTTAGTTCTTCTTTCCTTGTCGCAGATCATTGTCCATTTTGGGCACCTCACCGAGAGGGTGGCGGCTCTAGAGAAGGAGCTGAAGAAGGAGTCATCGCCCGGGTGGGGAACGAGCTCGAAAAGCTTCGGGTCGAGCACGAAGGGAAGACGGCGAGGGTCGAGTACCTCGAGGGCGAGGTGGCGAAGCTGGAGTGCGACCTTCTTCGCCAGAAGGAGGAGGCGGCCAAACAATTGGCCGAAGCTGAAGAGGCCAAGGCGGAGGTGGTGAAGGCGGCAGAGGACGCGACCCTGGCGAAGGCGCAAGGTTTTCTCGCCCAAAACATGGTCAAAGCTTATGCCGAAGCCATCGCCCGGGTGACGAAGACGTACCCAGACGTGGACTGCTCGGGATGGAGACTGTTCCCGGGCCACATCGAGGGCTTCGACCCCAAATCAGAGGGGGAAGAAGAAGAAGGGGAGGACGAAGCCGAAACTGAAGTCGAAGTCACCGGCGAGGTCCCGAACACCGCGGTTTCCCCGCTGGCGGTGGTGCCCCCTTCGGAGACGCCGACCCCCACCCCCTCTCGTCGCCCCGGGAAAGAGGTCGCGCCTTGACTCCGCTTGATTTTACTTCTGTTCTTTTTCTTTTTCTTTCTTTTTTGTAACGCCTAATCGCGGACTGGCCACCGCTTTTTTGTTATGAATGAAAAAACTTTTTGGGTTCGACTCTGTGTCTTCATCTTTTCCCAACAACTCTTGAAAATTTGTCTGAAAATTTTTGAAGTGTAGGACATCGGTAATGCGCTTAAAAATTTGCTGTTTGTCTCGACTTCTTTTCAGCTTGTGGTGGTAACTCAAGCCGTCGAGCCCACTCGCTCGGATGATAACGCTCGGGCCGAGGCTGGCTTAGAGGCGACGAAGCTATGTTTGGCGAGGTGCCGAGAGAGGCTCTATGAAGTCGAGCTGGGATTGCGCCGAGCCGAAAGCGAGCGGAACCATCTTCAACTCATCCTAGGTCGGCGAGACATCGAGATCCGGCGTCTGGAGAGCAGGATCGCCGAGATGACCCCCTTAGGAGAGGACGAAGGTTCGTCGACCGCCTTTAGCTACGGGCTTCGGATCCAGTGCATTCGCCACAATTTGTCAAAAATAACGGCGGAAAGAGACGATCTGCTTTCTAAGATCCGCCACCTGCAAGCTGTGGAGACCGAGCTTCGGACGGAGGGAGAGGGACTGACAGCCGAGGTGGCCAAACTGACAACCGAACGGGACGAACTAACGGCCGAGGTCGATGCACTGAAGAGAGCCACGGTAGACAAGAGCATCGAAGTCACCCACCTTCGCCGTCTTATCGCGAGTCGCTCCGGCATCCCGAGCTCCGTGATACCTCCTCGCTTCGAGGTCAATGTCAAAGATGATTCGTTGCGAGACTGGATATTAGAGCTGGAGGCGGAGGTGGCTCGTCTCAAACCGCATTCGGGGCCGATCAATGTGAGGAGCATTTCGTGTACTCGCGCGGAGAGTGATCGGGGCATCACGTTTTATGAGATGGCGACCCGTCCGCCTCTCGGCCATCCTAGCCCGGGGGATGCACAAAGCTCGGTGGCCATTTCCTCGAGCGGGGCATCCGTCGGTGCGGCTGCTAGGAGCAGTGCCGAGGGCACGTCCCAATTCGCTGGTTTGAGGTCGAGCTCCGGAGGTAAACGTCGCCGACCTCGAGTGTCCTTGAAGAGGAGCATCCCTGCACCATGGAGGCATTGATGATCATTTTTGAAGCCTTTGTATTTAGTCTAAGTGTAGTGAGTCGGCATTGTAATTTTTGCTCTTCAAAGCCTTGTAATCTTGTTGTATGGTAGAGTCGCTTTGTACTGCGTCCCAATTATTAATAATATTTCTCTCTCAGGCTTGCATGTTCTTTGTAGCTTTGTGTAGTTGTTTTGTTTGGGACTGTGTTCGTCGTGCCGAGGTCCCTGAGCTGGTCTTTTGCTCGTGTGGGGGTTGACGACATGAGTGTTCGGCCCGTGGTGCCGAGCTTATGCTTCTCGCGAACTTCGCGAGACGTGTCGAGTTTGCCTAATAGTGAGCTCGCGGAGTGGGATCGAGCCAAGTGTTTGCAATCTGAACCATCGTTAGAGTAGTCCAACGGTTGTGGGAGCAATTCCGAAGGGCGAACTACCTCTAGTTCACTTAGGAGCGAACTTGCGAAGTAGAATCGAGCCAAGTGTTGGACTCCGAACCATCGTTAGATTAGTTCAACGGTTGTGAGAGCAATTCCAAATGGCAAACTACCTCTAGCTCGCTTAGGAGCGAACTTGCGAAGTAGAATCGAGCCAAGTGTTGGACTCCGAACCATCGTTAGATTAGTTCAACGGTTGTGGGAGCAATTCCGAATGGCGAACTACCTCTAGTTCACTTAGGAGCGAACTTGCGAAGTAGAATCGAGCCAAGTGTTGGACTCCGAACCATCGTTAGATTAGTTCAACGGTTGTGGGAGCAATTCCGAATGGCGAACTACCTCTAGTTCACTTAGGAGCGAACTTGCGAAGTAGAATCGAGCCAAGTGTTGGACTCCGAACCATCGTTAGATTAGTTCAACGGTTGTGGGAGCAATTCCGAATGGCGAACTACCTCTAGCTCACTTAGGAGCGAACTTGCGAAGTAGAATCGAGCCAAGTGTTGGACTCCGAACCATTGTTAGATTAGTTCAACGGTTATGGGAGCAATTCCGAATGGCGAACTACCTCTAGTTCGCTTAGGAGCGAACTTGCGAAGTAGAATCGAGCCAAGTGTTGGACTCCGAACCATCGTTAGATTAGTTCAACGGTTGTGGGAACAATTCCGAATGGCGAACTACCTCTAGTTCGCTTAGGAGCGAACTTGCGAAGTAGAATCGAGCCAAGTGTTGGACTCCGAACCATCGTTAGATTAGTTCAACGGTTGTGGGAGCAATTCCGAATGGCGAACTACCTCTAGTTCCCTTAGGAGCGAACTTGCGAAGTAGAATCGAGCCAAGTGTTGGACTCCGAACCATCGTTAGATTAGTTCAACGGTTGTGGGAGCAATTCTGAATGGCGAACTACTTCTAGCTCGCTTAGAGGCGAACTTGCGAAGTAGAATCGAGCCAAGTATTGGATTCCGAACCATTGTTAGAGTGAAGAGTGAAAGCAGAGAGATGTAAACAATAGTAAAGTATGAAAAAGCTTTCTTTATTAATGATTAATATGCTGCTTCTAAAGTTGCTAGCCGTTATTACAAGGGAAAAATAAAAGAAAATCATTACAAGTAATAGGAGAGGAACGGTTCGACATCTCGAAATACTTAGAGAGGCGTTGGTGCTCTCTCTTGGTATTTTAAGAGATGGTCGGCATTCCATGTCCTAGGGATCTCTCTGCCTTCGAGGTCTTCTAGTCTGTATGTGCCGGGCCGAACTTCTTTGACGATCTTGTAAGGTCCCTCCCAATTTGGAGCGAGTTTACTCTTTTGACCAGGAAAGGAGATGGCCAACTTTCTGAGGACCAGGTCCCCTTCTTTGAGGTCCGTGGGGCGGACTCTCTTGTTGTATGCCAACTCGATCCTTCTTCGGTAGCTTTGTTGGCGAATGGCAGCTCTTTCTCTAATCTCATCTATCAGGTCTAGATTTGCTCTGAGCTCTCTGGTATTTTGCTCTTCTTCATAAGCTATTAGACGAGGAGAGGGTATTCCGACTTCTAGGGGGATGTTGGCCTCGGACCCATAGGTGAGATTGAATGGGCTCTCTCCTGTGGGGGTCCATTTTGTGGTGCGGTAGTTCAACAGCACGTTGGGAAGCTGATCGACCCGTAAGCCTTTGGAACATTTATCCAACCTCTTCTTAATGCCGGAGAAGATCTGTCGGTTAGCATTTTCGGCTTGCCCATTCGACTGGGGATGTGAGACGGAGGAGAACCTGTGTTGGATGGCAAGGTCTTCGCATAGAGCTCGGAAGGTAGCCCCGGTGAACTGGGTTCCGTTGTCTGTTATCAGGACGCGAGGGACGCCGAATCGGCAGATCACGCTCTTCCAAAAGAACTGAACAACCTTGTTTTCAGTGATCGTGGCCAAGGGCTCGGCCTCTATCCATTTTGAAAAGTAGTCGATCGCCACGACTAAGAATTTGAACTGTCCGGGAGCTGGTGAAAATGGCCCTAGTAAATCCATCCCCCACATTGCAAAGGGGACTGGACTTGATAGGGAAGTTAGTGGAGCTTGTGGGAGGCGTCGGATGTCGGAGTACTTCTGACAGGAGCTGCATTGCCGAACGTGTCGTTCGGCATCTCGTAAGAGAGTGGGCCAGAAATATCCGTAATTCAACACTTTGCGGGCCAAGGATCTGGATCCCGAATGTGCCCCGCCGATGCCCTCGTGAAGTTCTTGCAGGGCGTAGTCGGCCTGCTCGGGGGAGAGGCATCTCAGGTAAGGCCGGCCGTCTACCTGTGTGAAGGAGCGTTTATATAGGATACCTCTGATTAGTGTGTAACGCTCAACTCGGGTTCTCACTCTTCGAGCTTCCTTGGGATCCTCGGGGAGGAGTCCGTCCCTTAGGAATTCGACGAGGGGTTTCATCCAGTTATCTTCAAGCAGGACGGGCAGCGACTCTATAGAGTCGGAGGTTTCATCCTCTATACTTGGCTTCAGAAGAACCTCTATCAAGACGGTCTGATCGAGACCTTGAAGGAAGGAAGAGGCTAGTTTGGAGTGGGCATCGGCCTGAGCATTTTCTTCCCGGGGTATTCGTTGGATGAGGGCTTCCTCAAACAGTGCCATGAGGCTCCTGACCTTGGCTAAGTATTTAACCATCCTGTCGTCACGTGCTTCATACTCGCCGAGGACCTGATTTACGACTAGCTGAGAGTCGCTAAAGATTCGGAGCCGTTGTGCCCCTGCATTGCGGGCCATCCCAAGGCCGGCTATAAGCGCCTCGTATTCTGCTTCGTTGTTGGAGGCCTTGAAGTTTATACGGAGGGAGTATTGGAGGATGAAGTCATCTGGGCCTGCCAGAATGACCCCTGCTCCGCTTCCCTCGTTACAGGAGGATCCGTCCACATAAACTGACCAGATAAGTGGTCCCTTCACTGCTTGGCTAAACTCGGGGATGGTACTTTCAACTATAAATTCTGCTAGGGCCTGAGCCTTGATCGCGGTCCGAGGCTGATATGTTATATCATGTTGGCTCAGCTCGATAGACCATTTCATCAGGCGACCCGAGGTCTCTGGCTTGTGGAGGACTTGTTTCAGCGGTTGGTCGGTAAGAACGACAACCGAATGGGACTGAAAGTACGGGCGAAGCTTCCTTGCGGCCATCACCAGGGCGTAAGCCATCTTTTCTATTCTCGGATAGCGGAGCTCGGCATCCCGAAGTACCTTGCTCACATAGTAAATGGGCTTTTGTGCCCGGTCTTCTTCCCTTACTAAAACGGCACTGAGAGTCTGTTCGGAGGCTGCCAGGTAGAGGTAGAGGGGTTCTCCAGGAATTGGTTTGCTGAGGAGAGGAGGGTTGACGAGGTAAGCCTTGAGCTGGTCGAAGGACTCCTGTTGCTGTTGTCCCCATTCAAAACTTTTAGCCCCCCTGAGGGCCTTGAAGAAGGGGAGGCATTTCTCTCCGGACTTCGAGAGAAAACGCCCTATGGCGGCCAAACGGCTTGTTAACCTCTGAACTTCCTTAACATCTTTGGGAGGGGCCATGTCTAATATGGCTTTGATTTTCTCAGGGTTTGCTTCAATTCCTCGTTGGCTAACCATGAAGCCGAGGAACTTTCCTGACGAGACACCGAACGCACACTTGTTCGGATTGAGTCTCATGTTGTGCTTTCTCAGAACGTCAAACGCTTCTTGGAGGTCGGTCACATGATCGGCACCTCGGATGCTTTTTACAAGCATGTCGTCAACATACTCCTCCATGTTTCGGCCAATTTGAGCTTGGAAAACCTTGTTGACGAGGTGTTGGTATGTGGCTCCTGCGTTCTTCAGACCGAAGGGCATAACCCTGTAGCAATAGAGGCCCTGATCGGTCACAAATGATGTCTTCGAGATATCCGGGAGGAACATCCGGATCTGGTTATAGCCTGAGAAGGCGTCCATGAAGCTGAGGAGTTCATGCCCCGAGGTGGCATCAATCAAAGTGTCAATACTCGGAAGAGGGAAGGGATCTTTGGGGCAAGCCTTGTTGAGATCGATAAAATCGATACAAATCCTCCAAGTCCCGTTAGACTTCTTCACCATTACTACATTCGACAACCACTCGGGATAGTTTACCTCTTGTATGAACTGGGCCTTTAAGAGCTTGTCCACCTCCTCTTTTATAGCTAGCTGGCGCTCGGGGGCGAACTTGTGCCTCTTCTGTTGAACCGGTTTGGATCCCGGAACAACGCTGAGGTGGTGGACTAAGAGCTCTTCTGAAATTCCGGGCATGTCTGCAGCTGACCAAGCGAAGAGGTCTCGGTTCCTTCGGATGCACTGTACAATGTCCGAGCATAGGGCGGACGGGAGGGTCTTGCTAACAAAGAACTTGCGAGTTGGATCCTGCTCAGAGAAGAGCACTTCCTCCAATTCATCCACCGGCTCGGACGTCGGTCGGGCAGCATCTTGGGGGATTTCCAGAGTTTCTAAGGAGAGGACGGGACCGAGGGTAGAGGTCATATAGCACTTGCGGGCCATTTGCTGATTTCCTTTTACTTCCCCTACTCCGGCCCGAGTGGGAAACTTCATTTTGAGGTGATAGGCGGAAGGGACGGCTTCAAGGGCAGCTAGGCTGGGCTGACCCAGAATGACATTGTAGGCTGCGGGGACATCTACGACCATGAAGTCCATCGACTCCGTTCGGGTAGTAGGAGTTTTGCCAGCGGTTACGTCGAGGGTGATCACCCCTTCAATAGTTACTGGCACTCCCGTGAACCCATGGAGCGTGTAGCCGGCGGGCTTGAGTCTGTCTCGGGAGAGCTTTAGGCCTTTAAAAGCGGCGAGGAAGAGGATGTTAACAGAGCTGCCATTGTCCACTAGGATCCTCTCCACTTTGAAGTTCGTCGTGTGGAGGCTGATGACGAGTGCATCACAATAAGGGGTGCGGACACCTTCAAGATCTTTGTCTGAGAATGTGACGGGCACTCCGAGGCCTTTGGGAGGAGGGGTGGCGCGAACCAAATTGACTTCTCTTATAAATGCCTTTCGAGAGGAGTTTGAGGAGCCCCCAATTGGGCCCCCATGAATGAGGTGTAGGACACACTCCTCTTCGAAGTCAGGCGTTTCATCGCGTTCCGGACGCTTATTAGCTCCCCGAGGCGGGGGAGGAAGGTCGGCTCGGTCCTTTCTCACGAATCTGGTCAGCTACCCCCTCTGGATGAGGGCTTCTATCTCATTCTTCAAGGCCCGACAATCATTGGTGTCGTGGCCATGGTCCCGGTGATAACGGCACCACTTCTCTTTATCCCTTTTCTTGGCAGGGGTGTTCATCCTCGGAGTAGGAGGTATGATCCCTTCCTTCTCAACTTCCATCAGAATGGTGGAGACATTGGTGGTGAGAGGAGGAAATTTCTCGAACCTTGGGGGAGGTCGGCGCTGGCCGGCATTATCCTTCTGGAGCTTCTTGGCTCCTTCCTCTTCTGTTCCCTTTCTCTTAAACCCGGAGGAAGACCCCTCCAAGTTGGGGCGGTGCTCGGCTTCTTCGGCCCGAATGTACTTTTCACTTTGGAGGAGGAGGTCAGAGAAGTTTTGTGGGGGCTTCTTGGCGAGGGAGGAGCGGAGGTTGGAATTGAGGACATTGGATTGAAATGCTGCTGCAGCGACCGACTGGTCGAGGGATGCTATGGACCTGGCTTCAGCTGTGAACCTCTTCACATAGTCTCTCAACTTCTCACCCTTCTTCTGGTGGAGGTACAGTAGCGAGATGCTGGTCTTCTCAGTTCTACGGCTACTTACAAAATGGGTGACGAAGTGGGTCTCGAATTGCTCGAAAGAGAATATTGAGGATGGGGCGAGGCGAGAGTACCATTCTCGAGCCGGACCCTTGAGAGTTGCGGGGAAGGTTTTACAGAGCAGAGCGTCGGAAGCTTAATGGATGAGTATTAGGGTCTTGAAGCTCTCGATGTGATCGACGGGGTCAGTCCCCCCGGAGTAGGTCTCAAATTGAGGAGGCTTGAAGCCGATTGGTACAGGTGCATCCATTATGGTTCGGGAAAAAGGAGGTCTGCTAGGACGAAGAGTCCTTCCTCTAAGTTCTTCTTCTCGGTCTAACTGACCCAAGCGCCTCTCCATCTCATGGAGACGGCAGTACACAGCGTCGTCCCTTCGACGGTAATCAGCCGAGCCTTTAGACTCGTCTTCGTACGAGGGAGAGCGGGGGCTACGACGACGGTAGCTCCTAGAGCGGCGAGGACTTTGCACATGCCGGGAGTTGCTGGGAGCTGGAGGAGGAGATGGGGACCGTCGGCGAGGACTTCGGACCGAAGGAGGAGAGGGGATCTTGGGTGCATTGGTTTTGGGACGGAGATTGAGAGCTTGTAGGACGGTCGCTTGGAACTGCTGGAACTCGGCACAGGTGATGGGTGCCTCATCGTTCCTAGGCTGTTGCCGACCTGCAGGGGAGTGTGGCCTTCTTCTGTAATGCTCGGGGGACTCTCTCCGCCCCCTTCGGGTAGGGGACCTTCTGTATTCTCGGCGGTGAGGATACCGCTCATCCGGACGGTATTGGCGGGAGGTTCCCTCTCGGGCCCGCTTTTCATCCAGATGGCGGCGAAGATCCTCATCCTTCTGCCGATTGAGGACGGTGTGGTGGTGATCAGAAGCTCGGGGATGGTGAGAGGCTATAGAGTCCGAAGAGGCGTTATGGATGGAGACGTGGTTCGGATGGAGAGGCTGTTTCTACAGATTGGGACCCTTGGGAGGCTATTGGTTCTGAGGAGCAGGCGGGCCCTGTTGGAGTGGCTCCTCCGCCTGAGGAAGAAGTTGCCCCTGCTGTTGAGCGGGTTGAGGGGGAACTTCTTGTTGCTGATCGGGGTTGGGTCCTCGGTTGGACCTTCTGGATCTGACTTTCCTAGGAGGCATGGCTGGAGAAGATCTGACCGACGGGAAGAGAGGAGGTTGCTATTCGTTAGTTTCCCACAGATGGCGCCAATCTGTTGCCACTAAATTTGATGTGGGGGCAAACAGATAGTATTTGTGGATTCTTAGGAAAACTGAATAGCAAACCCGTATACCTGTTCCGTCGGAGTTTGACGCTGACTCCTGCTGTACACCTGCAAAAAGTACGAGACACCGCGGTTGTTCCCAGCGACGCACCCTCCGACGCTCAAGTCAGTAATCAGGGAAGATTATGAAAGAGCGCAAAAACTGGCAAAAGATTGATTACCTCTTAATGGAGATGGATGGGGGGTATTTATAGGCGTCTTAGGGACTGGATTAGGAATGTAATCCCCGTGATCTGATAAGGAATATTCTCCTTGTAAACAGATTATGAATGTAATCCCTAATTCCCAGTGGAAGGATAGGCATGAATCAGGGCTGTTGATTAGGATTTAACCAGGAACCCTAATTCTATCCCTCTGGATTGGGCTTTCCGCTGGTTGAAACCCGCACCCGATTGAGGTGGATCCGTTCGTGGGTTATTGGATCTTTGACAAAAAGATCCAGTACCCATCTCAGACCCATTGGTAGGTGAAATTACCGTTTTACCCCTGGGCTTCAGGATTCGTGCTCGATTTGGACGGTTCCGATTAAACCCCATTTTTAGCCATATCACTCTCTTTCTTTTTCTTTCACTTAATTTGATTTTGTTTTGGTGCAAAAGAGAAGGAGAAATGGGGTGCTATTTGTAGGATATTGTTAGGGTCTAATGTGCAAAATTACACACCTAATAAATTACTCAATTAACTCACCACCTCTTCATTTTCTCAACTCCCAAAACCCCCACCCTTTCACTTGTCCACCACTTCAAAACCCAAACTCCCAACCTCTTCACATCCCAAACTCCCCACTCTTCAAAACCGAAACCCCCCTTCTCTAGTCCCGGGCCATGTCATCTTGTGGCTTGACCAGAGTCAATAGCACCAACACAAACAGAATGGCCTTGCTGTGTACTCCAAGTCTCGTGGAACCCATTCAATGCCATGTCACCTGGCAATTTTGACCAAAGTTAACACCCAAATTTCAAACAGCCATGCTGTTTCTCCATCACGTGTGTGGGCCCCTATCATATACACATCTTTATTTACCATTTTTAATCCTTTTTAACATACACACATATATATAAATCAACTATATATATACGCTATATAATATATATGTACTATTATTATATTATCCAAAAATCACGGGGTATTGCACACACTCCGAAATTTATTTTGAAAATAAATTCGCTTAAATATGTTCGCCGAAAACACGTGCATTGCACGTAAAATATTAAAATGCAAAAATCGACTTTATCGATGGAAAATTATTAAATATAATCGAAAACAACATAAGGAGAATATATTTACTAATTTTATACATATTTCACGACGTACTCACTACGTACATAGAAAACACGTGTATTACACGTACAAAATTGTTTTAATCAAAATGAAAAAATGAACTTCTGTTTATAAAAATAGATTTGTATACCAAAAATAAATAATTTAAACACATCGAAAATATTACACGTAGCGGTGAAAACACATAATCGATACGTGCATGAAAAACACGTAAAAAATACGTAAAACCGAGAGATTGAAATTCGATATTTTAGTTAACCCAAATAGGATAAATGTACGGAAAATGCATAAATAGTCGGAAATCACAGTACGTGGTGAAAACACGTTACAAAATACACGTGCATAACACACGATGGCAAAATTGTCATTTCCAATTTTGCGTGGTGTTAGGAGGAGAAGCTCTTGCTAGGAGGAGGAGTTCTTGGTAGGAGCTAGGTGTTGGATCCATCTTTCTCATTCCCAATCTTCAATTAAGGTGGGTGTTCTCATGCTTTCTAATTATAGAACAATGCATGCTAATAATAATGAATGAGTAGTATAGAAAGTTTGATGTGATAAAGTAATCTATACTATTATTTGTTGTAGTATTGAATCATGTCATGTTTATTTTCATCTTGTAGTTGTTAATGAGAAAAGAATTTATTTTTTTGACATACACTAGCATACATTAGTGAAGAAATAGTTGAATGCATGAGCAATTGTTGGACTCTTCTTTTGTTAAGCAAACAAGTTTTTGTAAAATAAAATTGATGCCATTAAACTCATTGTTTGTTTGTAAAAGATATAGTGTGATACTTTTGATTTAATTGAATAAATGCAAATTCATGTTAATGAGAAGGAATAATTTGAAAGTTAGTTTTATCTTTTCTAAACTATGAATTTTTATATTCATGAGTTACTGTTAGAAAGGAAATTTAGTCTAGATGAACTAATTATAATCTAATGAAAGATTAGATTGAATGAAAAGAGAGTTTTTATGAAAATAATATAATGACAGAAAAGTTGAACAAAAGCATAACAGTATAATTTGATATCAAAAAATACACTTGGACTTACTAGTTAGCTAGTGCAATACAGAGCACTGTTTATAAGAGATCTTGGGTTCGAAACTTGACAGTTACATTTTATTTTTATTCATTTAAACTGATCCCGAAACCGAGAGTCCGCCTCTCGTCTAGATGGGTCCGGAGATCGGGCCCTGGCTCGTTCTGCTGATTGTTGAGCATGTCCCGCAGGTCCTTCGGCGTAGGAGGACTATGGGAGGCTAAAGAATCTGTGGAGGCGTTATGGATGGACACCCGAACCTGATGTATATGTTGCTTGTGGTGGCTCCGCCGAGAAGGCTCCCCCACTGTTGCTTGGGGCCATATAGGCTGTAGAATAGACTGAGGGACTTGCTATTCGAGTTGTAGGGCCTGTTGGACGGGTGGAGGGAGATCCTCCGGAGGATGAGGATGAGGATGAGAAAAGATTGTTCTATGGTTGGAGTTTGCGGGCTTCCTCTTATGAGGCATGGCTAGGAGTAGCTTTGGTTGAAGGAGGAAGATTGAGTTGCTTGTCGAGTAACTTCCCACAGACGGTGCCAATCTGTTGCCACTGAATCTGGTGTGGGGGCAATAGACAAAATTTGTAGGTTCGTAGGAACTCGAACAGGTTGAATCCTATTTCTTCCCTTGTGAACATGTTGACTCCTTGGTGCTCCCGCGTACCTGCACAAACGTTCGAAACACCGGGATAAATTTCGGTGATGAACCCTCTGACGCTCTTGTCAATACCAGAAAAAGTAAAGGGAAAGAGCTTGAGTGGACAAAGTGTGATCACCTGTGACAGTAGGAGGTAGGAGGTATTTATAGTCGCCTTGGGGATCTTTATCAGGATCAGAATGAATCCCTACTTCCCAGTGTGACTGGATAGGGGTGGTTATAACCACCTCCTCAGGATAAGGACGAGCCAGGATTTTCTCCTATCTTGTTGAACTGGTCCCTAACGGGTTGAGACTCGTTCTCTGCTGAACAGATCCGTTCATGGGTTAGCGGGTCCAAGAGGAGAGACACGGTTCCCAATTCGGACCCATCTGTAGGAGAAATTACCATCTTGCCTTTGTGACTTAGATTCGTGCCCACTTTGAACGATTCCGATTTAAACCTATTTTTAGCCATATCAATAATCGTCGGGGGTGTTATCGGGCTGAATGTGGGCGGCGAGATTTGAAGAATTTTGTGACGAATAGGGAAATTAGGGTTTGGGGATAGGGGATTGATGGTTAATGGAGAGAGGAAGATGAGGTGAAGTTGATTCGTTGATTAGGGAGAGATTTTACGGAGTGGGAGGAGCTAGATTATTTTCGAACAATTTGGGTTTTAGAATTGGGGAATATTTGAAGATGAAGATGAAGTGAAGTGGAGAATAAGGGTTTTTCGAACTGCGACTTAAGTATTATCGAGGTCGCAATACCCAATTGTGGCCTCAGTGAAATCTCCTTTCAGCGAGCTTGGGCTTGCGAAATTTTTAACCAAGTCTTGGGAGTCTATTATGGAATGTACGTAGGCCACAGTTCAATTGTACGTGCAATGTGCGGGCATATGAAAAGTTATCTTAATCCGTTGGAAAGCTTTAATGGCTAGTTTTTTCCCTTACTGATAAGGCCATAAGAGCATCTCCAATGCTTCCTTCATTTTGAAGGCCTTTCAAAAAGAAATATTCTTGGAATATTCTTTTTTGAAGGCTCATCAACTCCAACCATCCTCCTTCAAAATTGGTTTCTTCAAATTTTATTCAATTTTTTAAATTAAACTATACATTAATTGTAATTGTAATAAAATGTAAAACTACTTTAATATCCAGATAAATATTTTTAATTAGAAGATTATTAGATTTTTTTTATTTTAATCGATTATCAATGACTTATAAATTTCCTAATAAAATGAGTAATTTTATTTAGTTATCACTTTGCCTAGATTATGAATGAAATAGTAAATTGACATTAATCAAATAAGTTTTCTAATTTAGTATATTTTATATTAAATTTTGACAGAAATAGATAATTATGGATTATAATAATTAAAAATGAAAGTACAACATTGTTGCCGCTGGATTCTGGTGTGGGGGCAATAGATGAGATTTGTAGGTTCGTGAGGAACTTGAACAGGCTGGATCTCCCTTTTTCCTTATTGAGAAGTTGACTCCTTGGTGCTCCCGCTGACCTGCACAACGTTCGAAACACCGGGATGGATCCCGGCGACGAACCCTCCGACGCTCTTGTCAACACCAGAAAAAGTAAACGAAAAGAGCTTGAGTGCACAAACAGTGATCACCTTTTATAATATGAGGTAGGGGGTTTTTTATAGTCGCCATGGGGATCTCCTTCAAGATAAGAGTGAATCCCTACTTCCCGATGTGGCAGGATAGGGGTGGTTATAACCACCTCCTCAAGATCAGGGCGAGCCAGGATTTCCTCCAATCCTATTGAGCTGGCCCCTAACGTGTTGAGACCCGTTTCCAGCTGAACAGATCCGTTCATGGGCTAGCTGGTCCAAGAGGAGGGACCAGGTACCCGATTCGGACCCGTCTGTAGGTGAAATTACCATCCTGCCCCTGCGGCTTTGAGATTCTTGCCCACTTTGAATGGTTCTGATTTATCCCCATTTTTAGCCATATCACGAGCCCCCACTCCCAAAGACTGCGTGTTACGGCCTTTAGGGAGTAGTTTTGTTGTTTTAACGGCGTATAGGGCTTTATCGGAGTTCTCAAAGGGTGTTGGAATCTCGTCTAAGGGGTGATGGTGTTTTCTAAGCTGGTAGCATGCCCAAGTTTGCTCATAGGTCCTTCTGGATTTTTGGTGATTTTTTCCAATTTTATATTATTTTTTCGAGCCATTTACTCAAATTTGCAAAATGATGATTTGTTCTCTAGGAGCATTGATTAACAATTCTAACCAATAATTATTTATCTAGGGGCTCAAAAATGTTCTCCTGAATTTATAATTATTTTCTAGAATTTTTAATTATTTTTCCCGTATTTTAAATCATTTTTTCGCAATTTTTTGAATAAATAATTCAAATTTATAAATAAAATATAATTTTAATTACCCACTTATGGCGTGGTAGAATCTGGACCGTCTATCAGCCTTGGGCGCGTAGATCTGGGTGATCGAATGGCTCTAGTCGCTCGACAGTGTTTTCCCCACATGAGCAGCTCGGCACGCCTGTCGCTTGGATTGGGATTCCGAGCGACGTGGCGTAATCTGAGTCGTCCATCTGAATACGGCACGAATTTCGAGGTAATCTGACGGTAGATATTGCACTTGGCCACGTGGCCAAATCAGGGACGTCCATCAGGTCGCAGCGCGAATTTCGAGGCGATCAGACGGCTCTCATAGCTCGGCGACATTTTCTCCGCATGGGCAGCTTGGAATGCAAGTCGCTCGGATTTGATTTCAGAGCGACATGGCACGATCTGGGCCGTCTGATGAAGATCAGGCACGAATCACGAGGCACGAAGGTGTGGATCACGAAAAAAATGTGATTTTGGTCGACGTGGCAGAATCAGGGACGTCCATCAGGTTGCGGCGCAAATTTCGAGGCGATCAGATGGCTCTCATAGCTTGGCGACATTTTTTCCGCATGAACAGCTCGGAATGCAAGTCGCTCGGTTTGATTTCCGAGCGACGTGGCACGATCTGGGCCGTCTGATGACGATCAGGCACGTATCACAAGGAGAAAGTCGTTTTTCTCCAATTTGCAGCTCGGAATGCAAGTTGCTCGGATTTGGTTTCCGAGCGACGTGGCGCGATCTGGAACGTCTGATGAAGATCAGGCGCGGATCACGAGGCATGACGACATGGATCACGAGAAAACATGATTTTGGTCGACGCGGCGAGATCTGAGCCGTTTGATGATGATCAGGCGCGAATTACCAGGAGAAAGTCATTTTTCTCCAATTCGCAGCTCAGAATGCAAGTCGCTCGGATTTGGTTTCCAAGGACATGACGCGATCTGGACCGTCTGATGAAGATTCGGCATGGATCACGAGGCATGACGATGTGGATCACGAGAAGACGTGATTTTGGTCGACGCGGCGAGATCTGAGCTGTCTGATGAAGATCAAGCGCGAATTACGAGGAGAAAGTTGTTTTTCTCCAATTCGCAGCTCGGAACGCAAGTTGCTCGGATTTGGTTTCTGAGCGACGCGGCGCAATCTGGACCGTCTGATGAAGATCAGGCACAGATTACGAGGCATGACGGTGTGGATCACGAGAAAACATGATTTTGGTCGACGCAGCGAGATCTGAGCCGTCTGATGACGATCAAGCACGAATTATGAGACGAAAGTCGTTTTTCTCCAATTCGCCGCTTGGAATGCAAGTTGCTTGAATTTTGTTTTCGAGCGACGTGGCGTGATCTGGACCGTCTCATGAAGATCAGGTGCGGATCACGAGATGAGAGACATGGATTACGGGGACTTCGGCGCTTAGGCTTTTGGTGTTGTCGCTTAGGCTTCTGGTGGGCCGTTGTGGGGGCCTAATGTACTCGAAGGCCCACCCGAATCCGCTTCAACACTTATAAGTTTTCACCGACTCTCTTTCTCCTCATTTCTTACTCTCTCGTTTTCGCTTCACTTTTTACTTGAGTCACTTTTGCTCTCAAGCGGCGCTGCTAGCGTTCGTGGCTAGGCGTTTCTATTCTTCGGTGATCTTTTCCGACCGCAGATGTCACTTCAAGGTAAATTATCTCAACTTAACTTGAAATGTCTAGAGCGTTGTCGGGGAATGAGACCTCCACTTCGGACCAAGAGACCGACCAAGCTCTAGTGGTCCCCCCGAGCAAGGGAAAGGAGGTGGCGAAGTAAGTCCTTGTAGAGACGATAGTGGAGAAGGTGAAGGGGGCTGGAGCACTGGGTCGGCTACCGTCGACATTATCGAGCCTCGGAAAGGTCAGAAGCTACTCCGAGGACATTTTGGCGAAGGCGGTGCAGGGGAGATCGGTCGCCTATGAGGAGAACAGTCTGAGGGACCTTTCCGAGGTAGATGAGATTCCTTCGGTCATGACCGAGGCAGACCTCCACCGAATTAGGAAGGGGTTCCGCATCCCGAAGGAGTACGCCATGCTCCTCCCCGGCCCCGGCTTCCGAGCGTGCACGGGGACGTCGACAAATATGTGCGTCTTTCCGTACGACGCACTAAATGCTAGACTTCGGCTACCCCTGCCGGCCTTCGTGGTCGAGGTCTGCAGTGGTATGGCTTGAGCCCGGTGCAGTTCATGCCGAACATGTGGCGACACGTCATTGCCTTCATCCTCCAGTGCCAAGCGGTCGGAGTGCAGCCCCAACTCGTCATCCTCCGTAGTCTCTACTGGATCTGCCGAATGAGCAAGATGGAGTACCGGTATTATCTATCGCCGAAGCAGGGGGTCAAGTTGATCGAGAACCCGGACTCCATCAAACATTGGAAGGAGAAGTATTTTTTGATCCGAGGTCCCGAGCTGTGGGGGTTTCCGACGACGTGGAAGGAGGAGGTCCCAAAGTGGGCGAAGGCCGAACCGGTGCTCACCAAAGAAGAAGAGGAGGTTGTGTCGACGATCCTCGGTCTTCCAACCCTCGGTTGGAAAGATATCACCGAGGAGGTCCTGTTCGGTGGGGGTCTCAGTCCGACTGACCCCAGTATGCTCCGTTACTTCTTTTTCTTTAGTATATATTTGTTCGCTTTTAGTGTTTCGTTTATTTCTCTAACTATTTTCCTCGGCTTTTTGTTGTTCAGAAGCCCCCGGTATAGACTACCGAGCTCTCATGGCGAAGAGGACTATAGCCATGGCGAAAGGGGTAGACAGCAAGAAGAGGAAGAGGACGACGATGGGGCCCCCTTCCAGCCGAGCAGTTCAGGCACCCTCGGCTCCTGCGGCCATCGTTGACTTTGTCGGCGACTCCCCCTCGGCACCGCAGGTCGCGCTCCCCTCAGTCGATGCCCCAGGATCTTCGAGTGGGACGTTCTCGGCCGGTGCTGCTCTGGTCCTCGAGGTACCGCCGCTCACGGCCGAAGCGGAAGCCATCCTCACCGAAGAGCACAAGAAGCTCTTCGTCTCGGATTGGAGGGTGATGAAGCTCGACGGCTTCCTCGGCGACGCGGGGATGTGCATGCAAGCCGTGCGCCACTTGCCGACCCCGAAGGACCGCACGACATTGAAGGCTGGCACGGTCGGCGACGACGAGTTGGAGATCGCCCGGTCAACAATGTCGGTAAGTAATCTTACTCTGCCCTCTTAAGTTTGGAGTTAGCGATTTTGGGTTCTCACGTTCTTCTTCTTTTGCTTTTAGACCCTCTGTCACTTCAGCCATATGCTCGAGCAGTTCGCCGAGCAGGAGAAGGAGATTAAGGCGAAGAACGACCGTGAGCGAGCAGAGCATGCCAAGGCAGTGAAGTTGTTCGAGGCCGAACAACAGCTCTCGGCATCACAAGCTGCCGAGGTTGGGGCCCTCGAGACTAAGCTTGCTGAGGCACTCGAACGCTCGGCGATGGAGGCTGCCAAGGTCGAGGCTTTGGAGAGGGAGAAGGCCCAGCTTGAGGGGGATCTGACGAAGGCTCTGAAGGCGTCCGAAGAGGCGCTGAAGGAGCATGAGGCGAAGGTGGAGGAGGCGAGGAAAGCCGTTCAGGACGAGGCAGAGGCCCACATGATGACTAACATGGAGGAGGCCTACGCTCGGGCTTTGAAGCACATGGCGGCTCGTCTTCCGGACTTCGACAGTTCGGGGTACTACTTCTACGACCCGGTAGAGGGCGAGGAGTTCCTTCCTCTGGCTGAGGTCGAGCCCGAAGGGGAAGGCGACGAAGGCGAGGGCGAGGGTGAGGAGGACGTGAACCCCGAGGGGGCGCTCGTTACTGTGCCGAGCGAGGGCGCCCCGGAGCAGCACTTAGAGGTGGCTCATTTCCTCTTCTTTTTTTTCTTTCATGTATTGCCGAACCGCGGACTGGCCACCGCTCTAATTTTAAAGTGAATAAAATTCTATCTGTTTTCATCTAAGTGTTGAAAATTTTCTTTTCTTTTGAACTCTCTTTTGGCTAAGTGTTGGAGAGAACTTTTTTGTTTCAATGATGTAGCAACCTTCGAGCTCTTTTTGGCCAAGTGTTGGAGTCGTGAGAACTCAATAACTCTGTGCTCTCACTCTTTTCAAATTTTCGAAGCGCTGTAGATCGCCAAAGTGCCTCGAATAGCCGAAGTGGCTCGTCTCAAGGATAGTCTAAGGGCGACGAGATTGGGGCTCGTGAGGAACCAAGAGCGGCTTCGTGAAACGGAGTTAGATCTCTGTAAGGCGAAGTATGAGCTGAATCACCTGAGAGGACCCCTGAAGGTGATGGCGTGGGCTCGTCTGCAGAAGCCAACCTCGGCATGAAGCTTAAGCGCCTTCGCGACTCTCTATCCAAGGTGACATCAGAGAGGGACAAGCTGAAGAAGGTGACCCTCGGCAAGAGCATGGAAGTTGCTCACCTTCGGCGGACGATCACCGATGGCTCTCGAGGGGCAGGCTCGGTGCGACTGCCTCGTCTGAAGATAAAGGTGAGAGATGACTCGCTCAAAGAGCGAATTGTCGAGCTCGAGGCAGAGGTTGCTCGTCTTCAATCGCGATACGAGCTGAGCAATGTCAGATCCACTTCTTGCACTCGGGAAAAGCGTGATAGAGGGATATCATTCTACGAGCTTGCGCATCGCTCGCCGTCAATGCATTGAAGTCTGAGCGATGCACAAAGTGGGGTGGCAGCTTCGTCGAGCGGAGCATCTGTTGGGGCCACCGTTAGAACGGGTGCTGATGATGCTTCTTGGCTCGCCGGCTTAGAGACGAGCGCCGAAGGGAGGAATCGGCAGTAAAACATTCGTCGCCCTCGGGTGTCCCTCAACCGAAGTATCCCTGCGCCTAAGAGGTGTTGAAGTAGATCTCTGTAGTCTTGTGCTTTAGACTTCGTAACCTCTGTATCTCGTTGTAAAGATGAGCAGTTGGTCTTGTAATTAGACTTGTTCCTCAAACTTTGATGGAATAATACTTTTTTTTTCACACTTGTGTGTTTTGATAACATTTGTAATTGTCAACAGTTGTAGGAGCAATCTCGAATGGTAGGACGCTTGGCACTTACTCGTTCGCGAGTAGCAAAAAGTTGCGCTGAACCAAGTATTGGACTCCGAACTTGTTGTTTAGAGGGTACCAACGGCTGTAGGAGCAATTTAGAATGGTAACCCGCTCTTTACTCACTTAGAAGCAAGTAGTTGAAGCAGAGTCGAACCAAGTGTTGGACTCCAAGCACGCCGTTTCGAAGATATCAATGGCTGTAGGAGCAGTTCCGAATGGTGATCCGCTTCGTACTCGCTTAGAAGCAAGTAGTTGAAGCGGGGTCAACCAAGTGTTGGACTCCAAGCACATCGTTTCGAAGATATCAACGGCTGTAGGAGCAGTTCCGAATAGTGATTCGCTTCGTACTCGCTTAGAAGCAAGTAGTTGAAGCGGGGTCGAACCAAGTATTGGACCCTGAGCGTGTCGTTTAGAAGGTATCAACGGCTGTAGGAGCAATTTCGAATGGTGATCCGCTTCGTACTCGTTTAGAAGCGAGTAGTTGAAGCGGAGTCGAACCAAGTGTTGGACTCCGAGCGCGTCATTTTAATTGTTTTTTTTGTAAGTAGAGTTAAACTACCCAAAAGATAGAAAAGTTGAGGGGAAAGTTTTTTTTTTTTTTTTATTGCAAACAACTGGGCAGCCGCTTCTAAGTTGCGAGCCGCCTTTACATTTTGATAAAGAGAAGATACAAGTAGGGAGTTTCGACATGTTTTCTGGAGCTCTCTTGGGGAAGTTGCTTGGAGCGGTGTTTAGACACCCTCTCGGTACTTCATTAAGTGCTCCGCGTTCCACGTCCTCGGTATCTTCCTGACCCCCAGGTCTTCGAGTTGATACTCTCCCGGGCGAATAACTCTGGAGACCCTATATGAGCCTTCCCAATTAGGTGCCAACTTGCCTCTTTTGCTTAGATCGGAGACTGATAACTTTCTGAGCACTAAGTCTCCCTCTTTTAGGTTGGCGGGTCGTACCCTCTTATTGTAGGCCTGGGTGATCCTATGGCGGTAGGTCTCTTGTCGAATTGCGGCTCTCTCGTGGACCTCGTCAATGAGGTCTAGGCAATTGCGAAGCTGGTTCGCATTCTGTGCCTCACTGTAAACTATGAGTCGAGGTGAAGGCAGGCCCACCTCCAAAGGGATGAGAGCTTCGGATCCGTATGTGATGTTGAAAGGGGACTCTCCCGTTGGAGCTCTTTTGGTGGTGCGATAGTTCCAAAGCACATTGGGGAGTTGTTCGACCCATAGCCCTTTAGTGGACTTGTCAAGCCTCTTCTTCATGCCAGAGAGAACTTGTCGGTTTGCGTTCTCCGCTTGGCCATTGGTCTGGGGGTGCACTACCAAAGGGAACCGCTGCTGGATGCCAAGGTCGGTGCAAAAGTCGTGAAAGGTCGCTCCCGTGAATTGAGTCCCGTTGTCGGTTACAGGGATGCGAGGTACCCCGAACCGACAGATGATGTTCTTCCAGAAGAACTTCTGGACCTTGTGCTCGGTGATTGTGGAATGGGGTTCAGCCTCTATCCATTCTGAGAAGTAGTCTATTACTACCACTAAGAACTTCAGCTGGCCCGGTGCTAGAGAGAAGGGTCCGAGCAAATCCATCCCCCTTATTGCAAAGGGGATTGAACTCGCCAAGGAAGTGAGTTGTGCTTGGGGCAGGTGACGGATTGTGGCAAACTTCTGGTAGGAGTCGCACTGGCGGACGTACCCCTCGGAGTCACTTAGTAGTGTGGGCCAGAAGTAGCCGTAGTTCAAGAGCTTCCGGGCAAGGGATCTCGCACCGAAGTGCGCACCACGTAGACCATCATGGGCCTCCTTAAGGGCGTAGAGTGCTTCCTCCGGGGAGAGGCATCTCACATAGGGTCGCCCGTTTATCTGGGTATAGGAGCGTTTGTACATGACCCCATCGAGGAGTGTGTACTGCTCGGCTCGTGTCCTGATCCTCTTTGCCTCTTTCGAGTCTTCGGAAAGGACTTCGTCTCGGAGATACTCGAGGAGGGGCTTCATCCAGTTTTCCCTAAGTGTTAGGGGGTAGGCTTCCATTGGTTCCAAGCCATCTTCGTCAATGCTTGGTTTGAGAAGGACCTCTATTAAGACGGTCCATTCTAGACCCTAGAGAGATGAGGAAGCGAGCTTAGAGAGGGCATCCGCTTGCGCGTTTTCCTTTCGGGGAACCCTCCGAAGTTGAACATCTTCGAATAGAGTTAGAAGCTCCCTCACCTTTGCCAAGTACCTGGCCATACGGCCATCCCTCGCCTCGATTCCTCGGACACCTGGTTGACCACTAGCTGGGGGTCGCTGAAGACCCTTACGCGTTCGGCGCCTGCCTTGCGAGCCATGCAGAGTCCCGCTATGAGGGCCTCATACTCTGCCTCATTGTTTGATGCCGGAAAGTTTAGGCGGAGGGAGTATTGGAGGACGAAAGCGTCGGGGCCAGTCAAGATGAAGCCAACCTCACTTCCATCGACGCAAGAGGACCCGTCTACATAAACGGTCCAGACAAAGGGGTTGGCAGACGACCCGCATGAGTCAGGGATGGTGTTCTCCATGATGAATTTGGCCAGAGCTTGGGCCTTTATTACCGTTCTAGGCTGGTAGCTGATATCATGCTGAGTCAGCTCGATGGACCACTTCATGAGCCGCCCGAAAGTGTCGGGCTTGTGGAGAACTTGCTTCAGTGGCTAGTCGGTAAGGACGACCATCGAGTGAGATTAGAAGTAGGGGTGGAGCTTTCGGGCTGCCATGACCAGGGCAAGAGCCATCTTCTCCAGCTTCGAATAACGGTGTTCGGAGTCGCGGAGCACCTTACTCACGTAATAAATGGGCTTCTGCGTCTTATCCTCTTCCCTTACAAGGACCGCACTGAGCGTCTGCTCCGAAGCTGCGAAATAGAGGTAGAGGACCTCCTCGGGTGCTGGCTTGCTTAGGACCGAGGGGTTAGCTAAATATTCCTTGAGCTTGTTGAAGGACTCCTGTTGCTGCTGTCCCTATTTGAAGCCTTTAGCCCCTCTGAGGGCCTTGAAGAAGGAGAGGCACTTCTCCCCGGACTTGGAGAGGAATCGCCCAATCGCGGCGAGGCGCCCCGTGAGCCTCTGTACTTCTTTGACGTTGGAGGGGGGGAGCCATTTTGAGAATGGCTTGGATCTTATCGGGGTTGGCCTCTATGCCCCTCTGGCTGACCATAAACCCCAGGAACTTGCCCGATGAGACACCGAACGCACACTTGTTCGGGTTTAGTCTCAAATTGTGCCTCCTGAGCACCCCAAAGGCTTCTTGAAGGTCGAGAGTGTGCTCCTGCTCCTGGGTGCTCTTGACCAACATGTCGTCTATGTAGACTTCCATGTTTCGGCCAATTTGGTCTTGGGAGACCCTATTCACAAGGCGCTAATATGTAGCTCCCGCATTTTTCAAGCCGAACGGCATGATACGGTAGCAATAGAGGCCTTGGTCCGTCACGAACGAGGTCTTCGAGATGTCAGGAGGGAACATCCGGATTTGGCTATACCTCGAGAAGGCATCCATGAAACTAAAGAGCTCGTGCCCAGAAGTCGCATCAATCAGGGCGTCGATGCTGAGAAGGAGAAAAGGGTCCTTCGGGTATGCCTTGTTGAGATCGGTGAAGTCAATGCATATCCTCCAGCTCCCATTAGCCTTCTTGACCATCACCACATTGAAGAGCCACTCGGGGTAGTTTACCTCCTGGATAAAGCAGGCGTTGAGGAGTTTCTCGCCCTCCTCTTTGATTGCCTGTTGTCGCCCAGGAGCGAATTTCCACCTCTTCTGTTGGACAGGCTTGAACCCAGGGGTGACACTTAGTCGATGCATTGAGAGCTCCTCTGAGATCCCAGGCATATTGGCTGCAGTCTAGGCAAAGAGGTCATGGTTCTCCCGTATGCACCGAGAGATATCTTGCTTAATGGAGGGGGAGAGGGCCTTGCTGACGCGGAACGTCTTAGTGGTGTCTTCTTTGGAGAAGGCCACTTCCTCCAATTCGTCCATGGGCTCGGAGATAGTTTGAATGCCTTCCTTAGGAAGTTTGAGCGCTTCCAAAGAGAGAACTGGACCCCCCATCGAGGTCGTGTAGCACTTCCGAGCTACCTCTTGGCTTCCCCTCACTTCTCCCACTCCTGAGGGCGTGGGGAATTTCATCTTCATGTGGTAGGTTGAAGGGATGGCTTGAAGCGCGGCCAAACCTGGTTTACCCAGGATAACATTATAGGCGGTCTTGACGTCGACCACCATGAAGTCCATTGGCTCCGTACGAGTTATTGGGGCCTTTCCCGCCGTTACGTCAAGGGTTATAACTCCCTCAATCGTAACTGGGACCCCAGTGAACCCGTGAAGAGTGTAGCCTGCGGGCTTGAGCCGATCCCTCGACAGCTGGAGGCCCTTGAAAGCCTCCAAGAAAAGGATGTTGACGGAGCTGCCGTTATCCACCAAGATTCGACGAACATCGAAGTTCGCCATTCGAAGATTGATGACGCGGGCATCGCAGTGGGGTGTGCGGACGCCCTCGAAGTCTCTATCCGAGAACGTCACCGGGACTCCGAGGCCTTTAGGGGGAGGATGGCTCTGCACGGAGTTAACCTCCCTTACGAAGGCTTTTCGGGAGGAGTTGGAATCTCTCCCCATTGGGCCTCCGTGTATAAGTTGCAAGATGCCCTTTACTTCGGCCTCCGGAGCCTCCGTGCGCTGCTCAGTTTGCCTGTTAGCCTCCCTGGGCGGTGGGGGAGGATCGGCTCAGTCCCTTCTCACAAACCGAGTGAGCTGCCCTCTTTGGATGAGGGCCTCGATTCCCTGCGGGGAGTTAGATTCCCTGTGGTTTGATCGGCGTGGCGACCGATCCCTCGGCTGCTCTCGGCGAGGGTTCGCCTCGCGGGTCCGCCTCTCCTCCAGATGAGTACGAAGATCGGGCCCTGACTCGGTTTGCCGATTGTTGAGCACGTCCAACAGATCCTTTGGCGTAGGAGGACTATGGGAGGCCATAGAATCTGTGGAGGCATTGTGTATGGACACCTGAACCTGATGAATGGGTTGCTTGTGGCGGCTTTGCCTAGAGGGCTCCCCCACGTAGGCCTGGGGCCCTATAGGCTACAGAATGGACTGGGGAGCCTACTGCTCGAGTTGCAGGGTCTGCTGGACGGGTGGAGGGAGATCCTCTGGAGGAGGAGAAGGAGGATGAGAAGAGGTTGTTCTTCGGTTGGAGTTTGCGGGCTTCCTCTTGGGAGGCATGGCTAGGAGTAGCTTTGGCTGAAGGAGGAAGGTGGGGTTGCTTGTCGAGTATGTTCCACAGACGGTGCCAATCTGTTTCTGCTGGATTCTGGTGTGGGGGCAATAGATGAGATTGGTAGGTTCGTGAGGAACTCGAACAGGCTGGATCTCCCTTCTTCCTTGTTGAGAAGTTGACTCCTTGGTGCTCCCGCTGACCTGCACAAACGTTCGAAACACCGGGATGGATCTTGACGACGAACCCTCCGACGCTCTTGTCAATACCAGAAAAAGTAAAGGAAAAGAGCTTGAGTGCACAAAGAGTGATCACCTTTTACAGTATGAGGTAAGGGGGTTTTCATAGACGCCATGGGGATCTCTTTCAGGATAAGAGTGGGGATCTCTTTCAGGATAAGAGTGAATCCCTACTTCCCGGTGTGGCAGGATAGAGGTTGTTATAACTACCTCCTCAAGATCAAGGCGAGCTAGGATTTTTCCCAATCCTGTTGAGCTGGCCCCTAACGGGTTGAGACCCATTTCCAGCTGAACAGATCCGTTATGGGTTAGCGGGTCCAAGAGGAGGGACCCGGTACCCAATTCGGACCCGTCTGTAGGTGAAATTACCGTCCTGCCCCTAGGACTTTGAGATTCGTGCCCACTTTGAACGGTTCCGATTTAACCACATTTTTAGCCATATCAAACATGAAGATGAAAAAAAATACAGATAAGCTAATACAATAACAACAAACTACAATAATAGGAAAAACAAATTACATAATAGCTAAATAATCTTGACTATAAATATTGTATCAATTATTTTTTTCAAACAATAAAAAAATATTCAAAATTGGTTTCATTTTAAAGGTATCGTCGAGACATTTCCAACAGTACCAAAATAATAAAATTTGGATTCATATTTTATAAGATACATTCATGAAATATATAACTACACATTTTAATTAAAAGATATGGAAGGAATTCATAAAAAGATATCAAGGTAAAAAAGGGTTAAATGGACATTTTAAAAAGTGAATAGTGTTTTGAAGGAGCTCAAAAATGTCTTCAAATTTGGAGCCAGATTTGAAGCTCCTTCGATGAAGGTAACAAAGCAAAGGGATCACATACATGATAACTAGATCTACATACTGATACATTCTAATACCAAACTGAACACCGAGAACCACCTGGACACATGTTCAGAACTAAAGAAGTGGAGAACCCCTAGCGAGGTTGGATATTGAGAGAAAACCTCTCATCCCACCAACGCCTCACCAAAGGATCAACCAAGTTCACTTCATGTTTATGGTGAGCCAAAAAGTGCCCACGAACATCCATCACTACTCCCATCACCATCCTACTGATCAAGGCCGCCTCCATGTTTCTAAAACCACAGATTATCTCATTTCTACTCTTCCACCATCTCCACATTACTATACTGATTATGGAAATATTCAGTGTCCCCAACCTCCTTTCTCCTGGATTTGATCAATCTTTGCAAGTCTTTCAAGTTTCTAGGTCTCAGTCTTCATCCCGTCCATCTTTCAATAGCATCCCACATTTTTTCAACAAACTCAAAAATATGTGTCACTGTCTCTTTCATGCCCTTACCACAAAGTATACATAAGTCCGAAGGTAGTTGGATATGTCGATCCATTAGTAATGTGCATGTTGGCAAAAATCCAATAGCCACCTTCCCCAATAACCGCCAAACTCGATTACAGGCCCAAATCTTCCTCGGCTTCACCTTGTTTTTCTGCAGCTCTGCTTTCATTTTTATTAAGCTACAATAGGCGTTCTTCCCAATATAGTTATTATCAGCTTCCTTCCGAACTGGGGCAATGATAGTAACCAATTCAATCTCCTCCCTAATTGATATAGCTAAAAATGAGGTTAAATCCGAATCATTCAAAGTTGGCACGAATCTCAAAGTCTCAGGGACAAGACGGTAATTTCACCTATAGACGGGTCCGAATTGGGAACCGGGTCCCTCCTCTTGGACCGGCTAACCCATGAATGGATCTGTTCAGTTGAGAATAGGTCTCAACCCGTTAGGGGCCAGCTCAGCAGGATTGGAGGAAATCCTGGCTCGCCCTGATCTTGAGGAGGTGGTTACAACCACCCCCATCCATCCTCACCGGGAAGTAGGGATTCACTCTTATCCTAAAAGAGATCCTCATGGCGACTATAAATACCCCCCTACCTCCTACTGTCAGAGGTGATCACTCTTTGTGCACTTATGCTCTTTCCTATTACTTTTTCTAGTATTGACAAGAGCGTCGGATGGTTCGTCGCCGGGATCCATCCCGGTGTTTCGAACGTTTGTGCAGGTCCACGGGAGTTCCAAGGAGTCAACTTGTCAACAAGGAAGAAGGGAGATCCAGCCTTTTCGAGTTCCTCACGAACCTACAAATTCTGTCTATTGCCCCCACACCGAATCCAGTGGCAACAGATTGGCGCCGTCTGTGGGAAGCAACTCGACAAGCAACCCTACCTTCCTCCTTCAGACAAAGCTACTCCCAGTCATGCCTCCCAAGAGGAAGCCCGCAAACTCCAACCGAAGAACAACCTCTTATCATCATCCTCCTCCTCCTCCTCCTCCTCCTCCGGAGGATCTCCCTCCACCTGTTCCGCAGACCCTGCAGCTCGAGCAGCAGGCTCCCCAGTCTATTCTGCAACCTGCAGGGCCCCAGGCATTTGTAGGGGAGCCCTCTAGGTGAAGCCGCCACAAGCAACCCGTGCATCAGGTTCGAGTGTCCATCCACAACGCCTCCACGGATTCTTTGGCCTCCCATAGTCCTCCTACGCCAAAGGATCTGCAAGACGTGCTCAACAATCGGCAAACCGAGCCAGGGCCCGATCTCCAAACTCATCTGGAGGAGAGGCGGACCCGAGAGGCAAACCCTCGCCGGGAGCACGTCAGGGATCGGTGGCCACGCCGATCAGACTGCAGGGGATCCAACTCCCCCGGAGGCAGAGGGATTCACCCCCGCATCGCCCAAGGCGAAGTCGCTCCCCGGCTGGTCATCCTGCAGCTCGAACCGACCGCGAGCAGGAGGCTCCCATCACAAGGGCAGAGTTTCAGCAATTTCAGGAGGCGGTCCTTTAGGCGCTCCACGCCGCCCCCAACAATGGTCCTCGGGCACCCAGCCCTCGACAAGCTCCTCATCATCCTCCCCGCTCCTGAAGTCCTAGGTCGGCTCCGAGCCATCACCGCCCTCCCGAAGTCCCAGGCCAGCTCCGAGCCATCACCGCTCTTCTCCCGATCACCACCGCCGCTCCCGAAGTCGCGTCCTACTCCGAGTCACCCTCGTCCTTCGGTCAGTCCACCACCTACTCTGAGCCATCGCCGTCACAGCCCCAACCCTCCTCGACATGAGGACGAGTCTCGGGGCTCAGCCAGGCAAGACCAAAGGGAGGACTCGGTCTACCGCCGTCTCCACGAGATGGAGAGGCGCCTCGGCCAGCTCGACTGAGACGAAGAGCGACGGGTAAGGGACCTTCGTCCAAGCAGGCCCCCATTCTCCCGTGCCATCATGGAGGCCCCAATCCTCGACAACTTCAAGCCTCCACACTTCGAGACCTACACCGGGGAGACAGACCCTGTGGATCACATTGAGAGTTTCAAAACTCTAATGATGATTCACCATGCATCCGACGCCCTCCTCTGCAAGACCTTCCCAGCCACACTCAAAGGGTCGGCTTGGGAGTGGTATTCTCGGCTTGCACCGGCGTCTACCTTCTCCTTCGACTAGTTCAAGGGACTCTTTCTCACGCACTTCGTGAGCAGTCGCTGCACAGAGAAAACGAGCACCTCCCTATTGTTCCTCACCTAAAAGAACGGCAAGTGATTGAGGGACTATGTCAAGCGTTTCACTGCCGAGGCCAGATCCATTGCCTCCTTGGAACCCTCGGTGTCCACGGTCGCCTTCCAGTCCAACGTCCTCAATGCTGATCTCAGGGCGTCCCTCACCAAGAAGCCCCTTCGGGACTTCTCAGAGCTCCTACTCCGGAGTGAGAAGTACATCCGAGCGGAGGAAGCTCTCCACCGCCCCACCTTTGAGGCGTCGACTTTCGGAAATAAGCAAAAGGGCGCAGAAGAAGAAGGAGCTAGGAAGCTCCAAAAGGACAATGGGGGTCAGGGCGTCCTCTCCCTTGCTTCGAGAAATTCACTCCGCTTAACGCGAGTGTATTCGCCATCCTAATGGAGATCGGGAACGAAGGTCTCCTGCCACCTCCTCCGAGGATGAACACCCCCGGGAAGAAGAGAACCGGGACAAGTGGTGCCATTTCCACCGGGACCACAGACACGACACCGATGAATGCCAAGCCTTGAAGGATGAAATCGAGGCTCTCATCCAGAGAGGGCAGCTCACTCGGTTTGTGGGAAGGGACCGAGTCGATCCGCCTCCGCCGCTTAGGGGGGCTAACAGGCGAACTGAGCAGCTCACGGAGACTCCGGAGGCCGAAGCAGAGGACATCTTGCACCTGATACACGGAGGCCCAATGGGAGGAGATTCCAACTCCTCCCGAAAAGCCTTTGTCAGGGAGGTCAACTCCGTGCAGAGCCATCCTCCCCCAAAAGGCCTGGGAGTCCCTATGACGTTCTCCGATAGGGACTTGGAGGGCGTCCGCATGCCTCACTGCGATGCCCTCGTCATCAATCTCCGAATGGCGAACTTCGACGTTCGTCGGGTCTTGGTAGACAACGGTAGCTTCGTCATCATCCTTTTCTTGGAGGCCATCAAGAGGCTCCAGCTGTCAAGGGACCGACTCAAACCCGCAGGCTACACTCTTCACGGGTTCACGGGGGTCCTGGTTACGATCGAGGGAGTTATAACCCTCGACGTAACAGCTAGAAAGGTCCTGGTGACTCGCATGGAGCCCATGGACTTCATGGTGGTGGACGTCAAGGCCGCCTATAATGTTATCCTGTGTCGACCAGGTTTGGCAGTGCTCCAAGCTATTCCGTCGGCCTACCACATGAAGATGAAGTTCCCCACACCCTCAGGAGTGGGAGAAGTGAGGGGAAGCCAAGAAGCGGCTCGAAAGTGCTATATGACCTCGATGGGGGGTCCAGTTCTCTCTTTGGAAGCGCTCGAACTTCCTCAGGAAGGCGGTCAAACTATTTTCAAGCCCGTGGACAAATTGGAGGAAGTGGCCTTCTCCGAAGAAGACACCACTAAGACATTCCGCATCAGCAAGGCTCTCTCCTCCTCCATTAAACAAGATATCTCCTGGTGCATACAGGAGAACCGCGACCTCTTTGCCTGGACTGTAGCCGATATGCCCGGGGTCTCAGAGGAGCTCTCAATGCACCGTCTGAGCGTCACCCCTGGGGTCAAGCCTGTCCAACAGAAGAGGCGGAAGTTCGCTCCCGAGCGACAACAGGCGATCAAAGAGGAGGTCGAGAAACTCCTCAATGCCCAATTTATTCAGGAGGTAAACTACCCTGAGTGGCTCTCCAATGTGGTGATGGTCAAGAAGGCCAATGGGAGTTGGAGGATATCATAGACTTCACTGATCTCAATAAGGCGTGTCCAAAGGACCCTTTTCCCCGTCCCAGCATCGACGCCCTGATCGATGCGACCTTTGGGCACGAGCTTCTCAGTTTCATGGACGCCTTCTTGGGGTACAATCAAATCCGAATGTTCCTTCCTGACATCCCGAAGACCTCGTTTGTGACGGACCAGGGCCTTTATTGCTACCGAGTCATGCCGTTCGGCTTGAAAAACATGAGAGCTACATATTAGCACCTTGTGAATAGGGTCTGCCAAGACCAAATTGGCCGAAACATGGAAGTCTACGTAGATGACATGTTGGTCAAGAGCACCCGAGAGCAGGAGCACACTCTCGACCTTCAAGAAGCCATCGGGGTGCTCAGGAGGCACAATATGAGACTAAACCCAAACAAGTGTGCATTCGGTGTCTCATCGGGCAAGTTCATGGGGTTTATAGTCAGCCAGAGAGGCATAGAGGCCAACCCCGAAAAGATCCAGGCCATTCTCAAAATGGATCCCCCATCCAACGTCAAAGAGGTATAGAGGCTCACGGGGCGCCTCGCCGCGATTGGGCGATTCCTCTCCAAGTCCGGGGAAAAGTGCCTCCCCTTCTTCAAGGCCCTTAGAGGGGCTAAAGGCTTCGAATGGGGACAGCAGCAGCAGGAGTCCTTCGATAAGCTAAAGGAATATTTAGCTAACCCCCCGCTTCTGAGCAAGCCCGCACCTGGAGAAGTCCTCTACCTCTATCTCGCAGCTTCGGAAAAGACGCTCAGCGCGGTCCTTGTAAGGGAAGAGGATGGGGCACAGAGGCCAATCTATTACGTGAGTAAGGTGCTCCGGACGCCGAACTCCATTACCCGAAGCTTGAGAAGATGACCCTCGCCATAGTCATGGCAGCCCGGAAGCTCCGCCCCTACTTCCAATCTCATTCGGTGGTCTTCCTTACCGACCAGTCGCTGAAACAAGTTTTCTACAAGCCCGAGACCTCCAGGCGGCTCATGAAGTGGTCCATCGAGCTAAGTCAGCATGATATCAGCTACCAGCCCAGAACGGCAATAAAGGCCCAAGCTCTGGCCGAATTCATCGTGGAGAACACCATCCCCGACTCATGTGAGTCGTCTGCCGACCCCTTGGTCTGGACCGTTTATGTAGACGGGTCCTCTTACGCCGATGGAAGCGGGGCTGGAGTCATCTTAACTGGCCACAATGCTTTCGTCCTCCAATACTCCCTCTGCCTAAACTTCCCGACATCAAACAATGAGGCAGTGTATGAGGCCCTCATAGCGGGGCTCTACATAGCTTGCAAGGCGGGCACCAAGCGCGTGAGGGTCTTCAGCGACTCCCAGTTAGTTGTCAACTAGGTGTCCGAAAAATACGAGGCTAGGGACAAGCGTATGGCCAAGTATTTGGCAAAAGTTAGGGAGCTTCCTGTTAGTGTAAGTGCCCTAGAGACAATGTGATTGTGCTTCTAGGAAATACTTTTGTTAATTAATGATTGTGTTCTATTGATTATTATATGTTAATTTATTATGTCTTAATTTACTGCGATAAAAATGTTAGAGTAATAAATGTCCTTGGAATATATAATACGTATTCTATATCTTTAAGTATGTGACTTAAAAAATGAGATTATATGAATAGTATTTATATTCCTAAATATCCCTAATCAAGCATTGTCATTATGGGACAATAATAATGTATAAAGATTAGTATGTTTGTTGACTGATGACCACATCTCATTGGTCATAGGTATAGTGATACTAAAGTCAAGAACATAGGTGCATGTAAGATTCTACATGGCACTGGATAGACCCACAGTGAGATTCTTCATGTTTAAATAAAGTCATAAGAAAGACTCACAGTGATAATGGTGTAATGATCCTCTGACTTGAGATCATTATATTTCTATACGAGGATTAATATACTTTGACTACATTAAAAGTTACCTTTGACCGGGTGATGATAAAAGTGGACATCGGGTATATTATGAGTCGTATGAGAAATATGAATGATAGATAAAGGATTTAACCCTCCTATAATTAGGAGAGATATTATTGGCCTCTTGATTGAGTGAGACTATGAAATGCATGGCCATGCTCAAATAATGATTTGTTTTAATAGTCTACTCATTGATCAAGGAAACCCGGATTAAATGTTGAAGAGGATGACTGAGAACATGCCTCGAGTTTAATCTATAATATTTGGTTAAAGGGATTATATTACACGGAAACATTAATCACGAAAGGTTTTATTGGATCACCAATTATTATTATTACTTGGGTAGCAATGATGTATTACTAGATACCGCTCATTGTTTATAATTTTATTATTGGATATTAAAATTATTTCCAACGTAATAATAACCTAAAGGGTCACACACAAGAACGCTTGAAGGAGATTTGATTTAAATTATGAATTTAAATTAAATAGTAATTCGAATTTATTTATGATATTAATTAAGTGGGACTTAATTAATTAATTAAATATAATTTCAAATTTACTAATGATTAGAATTAGAATTATATTAGAATATTAATTAAGTTTGACTTAATTATTTATTTAATTAAGAATTCTAATTTTAATAAAAGCCCAATAGGATTGGGCTTTAGAAAAACAGATTTGTCTCTCTATATAAAGATCTTAAAACTCTCAAATTAGGGTTCATGGCTAAGAGAAAAAACCCTAGCCGTTTGAGAGAAGAAGATGGAGATAGAGTGAATTTGGTTTTCAGATGCTAGTACATCGCTCCTTCAAAAAACCAAGTGTTCGTGTGGATACCGATAGAGCGTAGATCGCGTGAGCGGGATGCGTGGTGATTCAAGAAGCTTGGACCTCCATTAGTCATCCTTTTCTCAACTGTTAAAGCTTCGTTTTAAGGTAAACGTTCATAACTACGAATTAAACATCTTGTTTTGCATGGATCCTGCGATTGGGTTTCGATTTTATTGTTTTAATCCGCTGTATTTATGCCCCGAAAACCCAACATTGGTATCAGAGCCAGGTTGCGAAAACGTTTTAATTCGTTTATTTGTTACAGTTTTGATATATATGCATAAACTGTAAGTTAATGATGATTGGGATGATCATATGATGATCTTATAATCTGTATGTATACTGATATGTATATGATTTATGTTTGTTCTAATTACGAGAATCGTATTCGATATGCATTCTGAAACGGCTGCTGCAGATTTGCTGAAATCTATTTCTAGTGTCCGATTTTTGCAAATGAGTACCTTTTCGGAAAGGGAAACGAGCGTCTGAACAAAACTGATAGCAAAAGCTATTACCGACTCGTCTGTAAGGCGTTTGACGCCGTTTACGGCCTGAAATATGCAATTTTATGTTTTCAGATTTAATTTCAATTTTCTGAATTATGCCTTATATGATTTTTATGATTGGATCATGATGAAATATGATATGGTATAACATGATAAGATAATATATGATATTATTTGAATATTATATATTTGTTCTTATCCCGTAGATTGTATACGATACGGTTTCTGAAAAATTGCGCAGATTTAGTGAAATTTGCGTACTGTATCCGATTTTCGCAAACCATATATGGTTTTTGACTGAAATCAGGCCACTGAGCAAGACTGACAAAGTCAGGTTCGCATCTGTAAGCCGTTTAACGCCGCTTACTGCCTGTAAACAGCGATTTATGGTTTTTTGATTTAATTTCGAATTTTCTGAAAATTGTTTTCTGAGATGTATCTTATATGATCATATTGGATATGATATGTACTGTTATGTATTGATGTATGGTGACATATGATGATGTCTATTAATTGTTTACTTGAGCATGGTGCTGGTTATGGCCTTAAGACCCTTAGATTAATGGTTTATGGTTTTGGTTTTGTAAATTCGACTTGCATGTCGTTTTCTTCATTCTTGTAATTGTATAATCTCGAATGTAACTCGAGTTTTATTATGTAAGTACATAAGTACATTAGTATAGGTTGTTTTCAATTATTCAATGTAATGTACTTGAAGATTGAAGGACGATCCAAGAAGTGGAGCAACCAAGGAGAATGAAGACATGTAATTGCATTTATATTTTCCACCATAGATTGACCTCGATCCTTTCATTAGCTTGAAAGGATCATATAGGATAAAGGCCATAACCAAGCACGTTTACATACTGCACTTTACATATTGATGTGTGAATGTCTGTGTAGAATACATTATGATGCATGCTTCAATTAGATTAATAATGTATTAATGTATGTATTAGATACATCACCCATGCCATGCCTGCTTAAACAAGATAAAATCTATAACGATTTAAGAGATGCATGCTTAATTAGATTAAGATGAATGTATTAGATACGACACCCCATTCATGCTTAAACAAGATAAAATCTATAACGATTTAAGATGAACATTAAATAAACGATCATGAGATTCTTGTGTTTATGAAACACGGTAATTAAATATGAATTTTCATTATTCAACGATTGAATGATTTTGTCAACAACTGATTACGAATCTGTAAGAAAAGGGGTGCCAATAATGCCGTCTGTGCGTTAACCTCTGATCTGGAAATCATTCATTCAACGAATTTTGATTTGAAATATTTGATTCAAGGAAAAATTGAGAATCTCTTTATGATGGGATCATGATCGTTTATAAGTAAATCCCTTAATAAATATTAAGTTAAACAAGATGCTTTCCAATGAATAACACTCATCAAGGCCTAGATCATAAGGGGTGGGTTTGCCAAAGCAGAGTGCTCCTTTTAATCGTGGTGAGGTGCGAAAGAGTAAATGTGATACTCGTTATGTTGATTCATTGGGCCTAACTTAACTAAGTCGTCACAATAAGATTATGAACTTAGAAGCATAGAGTTTGGCGAAAAATTTATTAGATAAATTAGAGCAATGGTTGTTCACCAAACTATCCAAGAGTTATATACGTGATATAATTGACAAATGTTGTCTACCTAAATAGTTGTGTTTTGGGAGTTTCGGCCAACGCTGACTCAAGACATGATGAAATATGGATCTTGGCTCACTAGAAAGATATATAATAAATGCTTTCCGAATTAATAGTAAGGGCTATTAATTTGATCAAAATAGTGGGAGATATATATTATGAATATATATGAATAATCATTTGAACATAAACTAATAATTCCGTAGACTAATTCTTTTATGCATTTTTACATTATAGATATTCTAATGGCAAACAACTCAAATAACTTCCCTGTACGATCTGTCCTTGAGAAGGACAAGTTAACAGGAACAAACTTCCTCGATTGGCAAAGGAATTTGAGGATAGTCCTCAGGTAAGAGTGAAAGCTCTATGTCATTTCCTCGCCCTGGACCTCTCCCTGTAGGTGCATCGGTTGATCAACGTAATGTTTATCAGAAACATATCGATGATGACACAGATGTCACTTGTCTTATGCTTGCGACTATGAGTCTTGAGCTTCAAAAACAGCATGAGCATATGGATGCTCATATAATGATAGAGCACCTTAAACGTATGTTTGAAGGACAGGCTCGTCAAGAGAGGTTTGATACAAGTAAAGCCTTGTATGCGTGTAAATAGGGTGATCGTGATCCAGTTGCACCGCATGTTCTAAAGATGATTGGATATATGGAGTACCTTGCTACTCTGGGTTCCGCCATCAGTCCAGAAGCTCAGATAGATCTAATCTTGCAATCTTTGAACAGCGACTATGCTCGAATTTGTAATGAATTACAATATGAATGAGATAGACAAGACACCTATCGAATTGTTGGCTATGTTGAACTGCTGAGACCAACATTCAGAAGGCGTCCCCTGCTCCCATAATGATGGTCAACAAAGGGAATGCCAAAGGAAAGGGTAAATGGAAAGGCAAGAACAAGATTGGATCTAAGCCTGCTAATCCAGAACCCGCTGTTAAGGCTTTGAAGCCTACTGGAGGTGTTGCAAAGGCAAAGGCAAAGGGTGATTGTCACTATTGCAAGAAGCCGGGTCATTGGAAGAGAAACTGTCAAACTTATTTGGAGGATCTGAAGAAACTGAAGGCTGTTCAGATTTCTGATTCAGGTATTTATATTATAGAAGTCAAATTTGTCTACTTCTACATCATGGGTATTAGATACTGGATGTGGTTCTCACATTTGTATAAATGTGCATAAACGGCGAAGGAGTAGAACTTTGGCGTTAGGAGAAGTCGACCTACATGTTAGCAATGGAGCAAAGGTTGCTGCTTTAGCTGTAGGGACTTATTATTTATCGATGCCCATGGGGCTTATTTCAGAACTTGAGAACTATTTTACGTGCCTGCAATTTGCAGAAACATTATTTTGGTTTCTTGTTTGGACAAGATTGCCTTTTTGATTCAGAACAATTGTTGTTCCTTTTCATTAAATAATGTTACCTATGAGGTTGCACGTTTGTTTAATGGTTTATATGTTCTTGATTTTGATACTCCTATCTATAATGTAAATAATTAACGTCTAAAGATAAATGACTCAAATCAAACATACCTCTGGCACTGTCATTTAGGCCATATAAATGAGAATCGCATTTCCAAGTTACATTAGGATGGATACTTGGATAAGTTTGATTTTGAATCATACGAAGAATGTGAACTATGTCTCATTGGCAAAATGACTAAAACTCCTTTTACCGGATAAGGTGAGAGGGCCACCAAACAATTGGAATTGATACATAGTGATGTATGTGGTCCAATGCGTATGTTGGCAAGAGGTGGCTTTTACTAATTTTAACCTTTACTGATGATTTTAGTAGATACGGATATGTGTATCTTTTGAAGAACAAATCCGAATCGTTTGAAAAATTCAAAGAGTAAGAGATTGAAGAAGAAAAACAAATAGGCGAAAGTATAAACTCTACGATCTGATCGTAGAGGAGAATACCTAAGCTTAAAATTTCTTAAAAGCGTGTGGTATAGTATCACAACTCACTCCTCCTGGAACACCACAAAGACATGGTGTGTCTGAGAGGAGAAATCGCATTTTGTTGGACATGGTGCGATTGATGATGAGTCTAGGGGATCTTCCAATTAGTTTCTGGGGTTATGCCCCTAGAGACGGCTGCAGAAACACTAAACCGAGTTCCTTCTAAATCAGTTCAAAAGACACCATATATGAGATATGAACTGAGAAACGTCATAGCGTGTCATTTATGAAAATTTGGGGATATGAAGCGTTTGTGAAACGTATGATCTCTGACAAGCTAGGACCAAAATCAGATTTTGTGGGATACCCAATGGAAACAAAAAGGGTATTATTTCTATAAACCTTCCGAGAACAAAGTGTTTGTTGCTTGAATGGCTATGTTTCTAAAGAGAGATTTACTTTCTAAGAAAAATAGTGGGAGGACAATAGATCTCGATGAGGATCGAGAACCACAGAATAATGTTGAACCAGAGTTGGAACATGAGCAGAATGTGACTCAAGATGTTGATAACAACACTGCTCAAGAAACATAGGTTATTCGTAGATCTAGTAGGATTCGCTATGAGCCAAAGAGATATCGTGGATTTCTTCTGACTCAAATTGGCGATGTGAAGATCATAGATGATGATGAGCCTCTCACCTACAAAGATGCTATAAATAGTCCAGATTTTGAGAGATGGCTGGAGGCCATGAAATCTGAGATGGATTCCATGTATGAAAATCAAAGTATGGACTTTGGTTGGACCACCCGAAGGGGTAAAACCCATAGGGTGCAAGTGGGTTTCTTGAAGAAAACTGACGTGGATTGTAATGTACAGACCTACAAAGCAATACTAGTGGCGAAAGGTTTCGAAGCAGATTCATAGTAGTGACTATGATGAAACTTTCTCACCGGTGGCTATGGTCAAATCCATCAGGATTTTGCTTGCGATAGCAACTTACTATGACTATGAAATCTGGCAAATGGATGTCAAGTCGATCCAAAGTTTGCTAGAATGGTCTGTGAGAAGCGATGGTCCATTTATGGATTATAGCCGGCCTCGAGGAGATGGAACATTCGTTTTGATGAAACAGTCAAAGAGTTTGGCTTCATGCAAAATGAAAATGTGTCGTGTGTTTACGAAGGGTTAGTGGGAGCCATGTGTCATTCCTAGTATTATATGTAGATGACATATTATTAATAGGGAATGACATTCCTAATCTACAGGTTGTGAAGATTTGGTTGGGAAATAGTTTCTCGATAAAAGACTTTGGCGATGATACATATGTCTTAGGGATCAGGATCTATAGAGATAGATCTAAAAGATTAATCGGCTTAAGTCAGAATACATACATATGTAAAGTGCATACTTAAGATAACGTTGCGGACCCACAAGACTAAGGCTTTGTCGCAGCAGAAGCACGAAGGTCACACTAGTTCCATGGGTATTAGATACATGAGTGATTGGCTCTAGTGCAAGTGGGAGATTGTTAGTGTAAGTGCCCTAGAGACAATGTGATTGTGCTTCTAGGAAATACTTTTGTTAATTAATGATTGTGTTCTATTGATTATTATATGTTAATTTATTATGTCTTAATTTACTGCGATAAAAATGTTAGAGTAATAAATGTCCTTGGAATATATAATACGTATTCTATATCTTTAAGTATGTGACTTAAAAAATGAGATTATATGAATAGTGTTTATATTCCTAAATATCCCTAATCAAGCATTGTCATTATGGGACAATAATAATGCATAAAGATTAGTATGTTTGTTGACTGATGACCACATCTCATTGGTCATAGGTATAGTGATACTAAAGTCAAGAACATAGGTGCATGTAAGATTCTACATGGCACTGGATAGACCCACAGTGAGATTCTTCATGTTTAAATAAAGTCATAAGAAAGACTCACAGTGATAATGGTGTAATGATCCTCTGACTTGAGATCATTATATTTCTATACGAGGATTAATATACTTTAACTACATTAAAAGTTACCTTTGACCGGGTGATGATAAAAGTGGACATCGGGTATATTATGAGTCGTATGAGAAATATGAATGATAGATAAAGGATTTAACCCTCCTATAATTAGGAGAGATATTATTGGCCTCTTGATTGAGTGAGACTATGAAATGCATGGCCATGCTCAAATAATGATTTGTTTTAATAGTCTACTCATTGATCAAGGAAACCCGGATTAAATGTTGAAGAGGATGACTGAGAACATGCCTCGAGTTTAATCTATAATATTTGGTTAAAGGGATTATATTACACGGAAACATTAATCACGAAAGGTTTTATTGGATCACCAATTATTATTATTACTTGGGTAGCAATGATGTATTACTAGATGCCGCTCATTGTTTATAATTTTATTATTGGATATTAAAATTATTTCCAACGTAATAATAACCTAAAGGGTCACACACAAGAACGCTTGAAGGAGATTTGATTTAAATTATGAATTTAAATTAAATAGTAATTCGAATTTATTTATGATATTAATTAAGTGGGACTTAATTAATTAATTAAATATAATTTCAAATTTACTAATGATTAGAATTAGAATTATATTAGAATATTAATTAAGTTTGACTTAATTATTTATTTAATTAAGAATTCTAATTTTAATAAAAGCCCAATAGGATTGGGCTTTAGAAAAACAGATTTGTCTCTCTATATAAAGATCTTAAAACTCTCAAATTAGGGTTCATGGCTAAGAGAAAAAACCCTAGCCGTTTGAGAGAAGAAGATGGAGATAGAGTGAATTTGGTTTTCAGATGCTAGTACATCGCTCCTTCAAAAAACCAAGTGTTCACCAAGTGTTCGTGTGGATACCGATAGAGCGTAGATCGCGTGAGCGGGATGCGTGGTGATTCAAGAAGCTTGGACCTCCATTAGTCATCCTTTTCTCAACTGTTAAAGCTTCGTTTTAAGGTAAACGTTCATAACTACGAATTAAACATCTTGTTTTGCATGGATCCTGCGATTGGGTTTCGATTTTATTGTTTTAATCCGCTGTATTTATGCCCCGAAAACCCAACACTTCCAGCCTTATTCGAAGATGTTCAACTCTAGCGCATCCCTCGAGAGGAAAATGCACAGGCGGATGCTCTCTCTAAGCTCGCCTCGTCCTCCCTCCAAGGTTTAGAGAAGACCATCCGAATAGAAGTCCTTCTCGAAGACCCGAAAGAGTCAAGGAGGATCAGGACACGAGCCGAGCGGTAGACACTCCTGGACAGGGTCATGTACAAATGCTCCTACACCTAGATAGACGGGCGACCCTATCTGAGATGCCTCTCCCGGGAGGAAGCGCTCTACGCCCTTAAGGAGGCCCATGACGGTCTATGTGGTGCACACTTGGGAGAGAGATCCCTCTCCCGGAAACTCTTGAACTACGGCTACTTCTGGCCCACACTACTAAGTGACTCCGAGGAGTACGTCCGCCAGTGCGACTCCTGCCAGAAGTTTGCCCCAATCTGTCGCCTGCCCCAAGCACAACTCACTTCCTTGGCGAGTCTGATCCCCTTTCGCAATGTGGGGAATGGATTTGCTCGGACCCTTCCCTCCAGCACCGGGCTAGCTGAAGTTCTTAGTGGTAGCCATAGACTATTTCTCAAAATGGATCGAGGCTGAACCTCTTTCGACAATCACCGAGCACAAGGTCCAGAAGTTCTTTTGGAAGAACATCATCTGTCAGTTTGTGGTACCTCGTATCCTCGTAACCGACAACGGAACTCAGTTCACGGGGGTGACCTTTCACGACTTTTGCGGCGACCTCGGTATTCAGCAACAGTTCTCTTCGGTAGCCCACCCTCAGTCCAATGGCCAAGCCGAGAACGCGAACCGAAAAATCCTCTTCAGTTTGAAGAAGAGGCTTGACAAGTCTACTAAGGGGCTATGGATCGAACAACTCCCCAATGTGCTTTGGAACTATCGCACCACCAAAAGAACTCCAACGGGAGAGTCCCCCTTCAATCTCACATACGGATCCGAAGCTCTCATCTCTTTGGAGGTGGGCCTGCCTTCACCCTGACTCAAAGCTTACAGTGAAGCGCAGAATGCAAACCAGCTTCGCAACTGCCTAGATCTCATTGACGAAGTCCGCGAGAGAGCTGCAATTCGGCAAGAGACCTACCGCTGTAGGATCACACAGGCTTACAATAAGAGGGTATGGCCAGCCAACCTAAAAGAGGGTGACTTAGTGCTCAGAAAGTTGTCGATCTCTGATCCAAGCAAAAGAGGCAAGTTGGCACTTAATTGGGAAGGACCATATAGGGTCTCCAGAGTTATTCGCCCAGGAGCCCATCAACTCGAAGACCCGGGAGCAGGAAGATACCGAGGATATGGAACGCGGAGCACTTGATGAAGTACCAAGAGAGTGTCTAAACACCGCTCCAAGCAACTTCCCCAAGAGCACTCCAGAAGACATGTCTAAAAGTCCTTACTTGTATTTTCTTTTTATCAAAGTGTAAAGGCGGCTCGCAACTTAGAAGTGGCCGCCCAGTTGTTTTCAATAAAAAAGATCTTTCCCCACAACTTTTCTATCTTTTGAGTAGGCTAGCTCTGCCCCTCAAGTTTTCCATTTCCTGAGCAGTCTAACTCTACTTAGGGAATTCTCTATTTTGGGGTGGTCTAATTCTACTTACAAAAAATCTTTCATTAAAATGACGTGCTCGGAGTCCAATACTTGGTTCGACTCCGCTTCAACTACTTGTTTCTAAGCGAGTACGAAGCGGATCACCATTCGGAATTGCTCCTACAGCCGCTGATATTTTCAGAACGATGTGCTCGGAGTCCAACACTTGGTTCGACTCCGCTTCAACTACTTGTTTCTAAGCGAGTACGAAGCGGATCACCATTCGGAATTGTTCCTACAGCTGTTGATGCTTTCTAAATGACACGCTCAGAGTCCAACACTTGGTTCGACTCCGCTTCAACTACTTGTTTCTAAGCGAGTATGAAGCGGATCGCCATTCGGAATTGCTCCTACATCTGTTGATATTTTTAGAACGACGTGCTTGCAGTCCAACATTTGGTGCGACTCTGCTTCAACTACTTTCTTCTGAGCGAGTAAAGAGCGGATAACCATTCGAAATTTCTCCTACAGCCATTGGTGCTCTCTAAACGAAAAGTTTGGATTCCAATGCTTGGTTCGATGCAACTTTTGCTACTCGTGAACGAGTAAGTACCAAGCGTCCTACCATTCAAGATTGCTCCTACAACCGTCGATGACTACAAATGCTAACGAAACACACAAGTGCGAAAAACAAGTATTATTTCATTAAAGTATAAGGAACGAGTCTAATTACAAAACCAACTACTCATCTTTACAACGAGATTCAAAACTTGTGAAACTAAAAGTTCAAAACTACAAGGAGCTACTTCAATGCCTCTGAGGAGCGGGAACACTTCAGTTGAGAGACACCCGGGGCGACGAATGTTGTACTGCCGACGCCCCGCCGCGGCGCTCGTCCCTAGGCCGGCGAGCCGAGAGGCATCATCCGTGCCCATTCTAACGGTGGCCCCAACAGATGCACCGCTCGACGAAGCGGCCACCCCACATTTTGCCTCGCCCGGGCTTCGTCGTATAGGGGGCAAGCGACGCGCGAGCTCGTGGAAAGTTATCCCTCTATCATGCTCCTCCCGAGTGCAAGAAGTGGATCTGACATTGCTCCGCTCAGATCACGCTTGAAGACGAGTGACCTCCACCTCGAGCTCGACGATATGCTTTTTAAGCGAGGCATTGTTCACCTTTATCTTCAGACGAGGCAGTCGCACCGAGCCTGCCCCTCGAGAGCCATCGGTGATCTTTCGCCGAAGGTGAGCGACCTCCATGCTCTTGCCGAGGGTAACCTTCAGCTCCTCCCTCTCCGTCATCACCTTAGACAGAGAATGGCGAAGGCGCTTAAGCTTCAGGCCATGGTTGGCTTCTGCGGACGAGCCCACATCATCACCTTCGGGGGTCTTCTCATTGATCTGCTCCTCTAATCGCCTCCTCTCTATGTCTCGGCGAACTAGGGTCGACCTCAAGTGATTCAGCTCATAATTTGCCTTGCGGAGATCCGACTCCGCTTCAAGAAGTCACTTTTGGTCCCTCGCGAGCCCCAATCTCGTAGCCCCTAGACTAGCCTTGAGATGAGCCACTTCGGCTATCCGAGGCACTTCGGCGATCTGTAGCACTTTGACGATCTGAAAAGAGTCAGAGCACGGAGCTATTGAGTTCTCACGACTCATTCACTTAGACAAAAAAGAGCTCGAATATTTCTACAACACTCAAACAAAAAGAGCTCGAAGATCTCTACAACACTTAGCCAAAAAAGTGTTCAAAAAAAAAAAATTCAACACTTAGACAAAAACAGATAGAATTTTATTCACGTCAAAACTAAAGCGGTGGCTAGTCCGCAGTTCGGCAATACACGGAGAAGCAAAAAAAAAAAGAAAAACGACTAAGTCAAGGAGCCACCTCTAGATGCTGCTCGGAGGCGCCCTTGCTCGGCAAAGTGACGAGCACCCCCTCAGGATTCACCTACTCCTTGCCGTCACCCTCGCCTTCGTCGCCTTCCCCTTCGGGCTCGACCTCAGCCAGAAGAATGAACTCCCTGCCCTTTACTGGGTTGTAGAAGTAGTATCCCGAGCTGTCGAAGTTCGGGAGATGAGCCGCCACGTGCTTCAAAGCCTGAGCATAGGCCTCCTCCATGTTCGTCATCAAGTGGGCCTCCACCTCATCCTGAACGGCTTTCCTCGCCTCCTCCACCTTCGCCTCCTGCTCCTTTAGCGCCACTTCAGACGCCTTCAGAGCCTTCGCCAGCTCTTCCTCGAGCCGAGCCTTCTCCTTCTCCAGAGCCTCGACCTTGGCAGCCTCCGTCGCCGAGCGCTTGAGTGCCTCGGCAAGTTTAGTCTCGGGGGCCTCAACCTCGGCAGCTCGCGATGCTTAGAGCTGTTGTTCGGCCTCAAACAACTTCACCGCCTTGGCACGCTCTGCTCGCTCATGGTCATTCGTCGCCTTCATCTCCTTCTCCTGCTCGGTGAACTGCTCGAGCATATGGCTAAAGTGGCAGAGGGTCTGAAAATGAAAGACAGAGAACGTGAGAACCCAAAACCACTAACTCCGAAACTTAAGAGAGCAGAGTAAGATTACTTACCGACATTGTTGACCGAGCGATCTCCAAGGCACCGTCGCCGACCGTACTGGCCTTCAGAGCCGCGCGATCCTTCAAAGTTGGCAGGTGGCGTATAGCCTGCATGCACATCATCGCATCGCCTAGGAAGCCGTCAAGCTTCATCACCCTCCAATCAGGGACGAATAGCTTCTTGTGCTCTTCGGTGAGGATGAACTCCGCTTTGGCCGTAAGCAGTGGCACCTCCAACGCCAAAGCTGCACTGGCTGAGAATGCCCTGCTCGAAGATCCGGGGGCATCGGCCAAGGGGAGAGTGGCCTGCGGAGCCGATGGAGAGTCGCCGACCAGGTCAATGACAGTCGCAGGAGCCGAGGGTGCTTGAACCGCTCGGCTAGAATGGGGCCCTGTCACCGTCCTCTTCCTCTTCATGGTGTCCACACCCTTCGCCGCCGCCACACTCCTCTTTGCCATAAGAGCTCGGTAGTCCATGCCGGGGGCTTCTGTACAAGGAAAATCAGAAGAAAGTTAGCGAGATAAAAACAAACACATGTATACTAAAGAAAAAGAAGCAAACAGAGCGTACTGGGGTCGATCGGACTGAGACCCCCACCGAACAGGACCTCCTCGGTGATATCTTTCCAACCGAGGGTCGGAAGACCGAGGATCTTCGTCACGACCTCCTCCTCTTCCTTGGTGAGCACCGGCTCGGCCTTCACCCACTTCGAAACCTCCTCCTTCCATGTCGTTGGAAAGCCCCACGGCTCGGGACCTCGGATCAGAAAGTACTTCTCCTTCCAATGTTTGATGGAGTCCGGGTTCTCGATCAACTTGAACCCCTTCCTCGGCGACAGGTAGTACCTGTACTCCATCTTGCTCATTCGGCAGATCCGGTAGAGACTGCGGAGAATGACGAGCTGGGGCTGCACTCCGACTGCTTGGCACTAGAGGATGAAGGCAATGACGTGCCGCCACATGTTCGGCATGAACTGCACCGGGCTCAAGCTGTACCACTGCAGCACCTCGATCACAAAGAGCGAGAGAGGTAGCCGAAGGCTAGCATTGAGTGCATCGTACGGGAAGACGCATGTATCCGGTGACGTCCCCGTGCACGCTCGGAAGCCTGCACCAGGGAGGAGCAGGGCGTACTCCTTCGGGATGCGGAACCCATTCTTGATTCGATGAAGGTCTGCCTCTGTCATTACCGAGGGGATCTCGTCCACCTCGGAAGGATCCCTCAGCCTGTTCTATTCGTAGGCCGCGGACATCCCGTGCATCGCCTTGGACAAGATATCCTCGGAGTAGCTTCTGACCATACCGAGGCTCGAAAGTGTCGACGGTAGCCAACCCAGCACCCCGGCCCCTCTCACCTTCTCCACTATGGTCTCGGCAATGACTGACTTCGCCACTTCCTTCCCCTTGCTCGGGGGGACCACTAGAGCCCGGTCGGTCTCTTGGTCCGAGGTAGAGGTCTCATTCCCCGACAACGCTCTAGACATTTCGAGTTAAGTTGAGATAATTTACCTTGAAGTGACATCTACGGTCAGAATAGTTCGCTGGAGATTAAAAATGTCTGGCCACGAACGCTAGCAGCGCCGCTTGAGAGCAAAAGTGACTTAAGTAAAAAGTGAAGTTGAGATGAAAGAGTAGGAAATGAGGGGAAAGAGAGGCGGTGAAAACTTATAAGTGTTAAGGCAGATTCGGGTGGGCCTTCGAGTACTTTGGGCCCCCACAGCGGCCCACCAGAAGCCAAAATGCCAGAACCAAAAGCTTAAACGCCAAAATCAGAAGCCTAAGCGCCAAAATCCTCGCAATCCTCGTCTGTTCTTCATCAGATGGCCCAGATCGTGCCACATTGTTTGGAAACCAAATCCGAGCAACTTGCATTCTGAGCTGCGAATTGGAGAAAAATGACTTTTTCCTCGTAATTCACGTCTGATCATCATCAGACGGCTCAGATCTCGTCGCGTCGACCAAAATCACGTTTTCTCATGATCCACGCCTCTGTCCCTCATGATCCGCGCCTGATCTTCATCAGATGGCCCAGATCGTGCCACGTCGCTCGGAAACTAAATCCGAGCAACTTGCATTCCGAGCAGTGAATTGGAGAAAAATGACTTTCTCCTAGTGATTCGCGTCCGATCGTCATCAAATGGCTCAGATCACACTGCGTCGACCAAAATCACATTTTCTCGTGATCTACGCCATCATGCCTCATGATCCATGCGTCCGTGCCTTGTGATTCGCGCCTGATCTTCATCCGACGGCCCAGATCGTGCCATGTCGCTCGGAAACCAAATCCGAGCAACTTGCATTCTGAGCTGCAAATGCAGAGAAAAATATCACCGAGCTGTGAGAGCCATCTGATCGCCTCGAAACTCGTGGCGCAACCTGATGGACGCCCCTGATCTCGTCGCGTCGACCAAGATCACGTTTTCTCTTGATCCACGTCGTCGTGCCTCGTGATCCGCATCTGATCTTCATCAGATGGTCCAGATCATGCCATGTCACTCGGAAACCAAATTCGAGCGACTTGCATTCCGAGCTGCTCATGCAGAGAAAAATGTCGCTGAGCTGTAAGAGCCGTCTGATCACCTCGAAACTCGTGGCGCAACCAGATGGATGCCCCTGATCTCGCCGCGTCGACCAAGATCACGTTTTCTCATGATCCACGCCGTTTTGCCTCGTGATCCGCATCTGATCTTCTTTAGACGGTCCAGATCATGCCACGTCGGTCGGAAACCAAATCCGAGCAACTTGCATTCCGAGCTGCTCATGCAGAGAAAAACGTTGCCGAGCTATGAGAGCCGTCTAATCACCTCGAAATTCGCACTGCGACCTGATGGATGCCTCTGATTCAGCCACGTCAACCAAAATCATGTTTTCTCGTGATCCACGCCATCGTGCCTTGTGATCTGCGTCTGATCTTCATCAGACGGTCCAGATCGTGCCACGTCGCTCGGAAACCAAATCCGAGCGACTTGCATTCCGAGTTGCTCATGCAGAGAAAATTGTCGCCGAGCTATGAGAGTCGTCTGTCGCCTCGAAATTTGCGCTGCGACCTGAGGATGCCTCTGATTCAGCCACGTCGACCAAAATCACGTTTTCTCGTGATCCATGCCATCGTGCCTCATGATTCGCTCATGATCTTCATCAGACGGCCCAGATCGTGCCACGTCGCTCGGAAACTAAATCCGAGCGACTTGCATTCCGAGCTGCTTATGCGGAGAAAATGTCGCCGAGCTATGAGAGCCGTCTGATCGCCTAGAAATTCGCGCTGCGACCTAATGGACGTCCCAGATTACGCCACGTCGCTCGGAATCCCAATTCGAGCGACAGACGTTCCAAGCTGCTCATGTGGGGAAAACATTGCCGAGCAATAGAAGCCATCAGATCACCTCTGAATTGCGCCGCAACCTGATCCAGGCCCCAGATGCGCCCACGTCGTTCTGCACCATCCCTCTGTCGGATAACTCAGAATTTCACGCTAAAGGCTGATGGACGGTCGAGATTTCGCCACGTCATAATTGGGTAATTAAAATTATATTTTATTTATTAATTTGAATTATTTATTTAAAAATTGTGAAAAATAATTAAAAATACGGGAAAAATAATTAAAAATTTTAGAAAATAATTATAAATTTAGGAGAACATTTTTGAGCCCCTAGAAAAATAATTATTGGCTAGAATGATTAATTAGTGCTCCCGGAGAGCAAATAATCGCTTTGCAAAATTGAATAAATGGTTCGAAAAAATAATATAAAATTGAAAAAAATCACCAAAAATACAGAAGGGCCTGAGAGCAAACTTGGGCACGTTACCAAGCTCAGAAAAGCACCATCTCCCCTCAGACAAGATTCGAACACCCTTTGAGAACTCCGAAAAAGCCCTATACGCCATTAAAACAATAAAACTACTCCCCAAAGGCCGTAACACATAGTCTTTGGGAGTGGGGGGCTCGTGATATGGCTAAAAATGGGGTTAAATTGGAACCATTTAAAGTGGGCACGAATCTCAAAGTCCCAGGGACAAGATGGTAATTTCACCTACAAACGGGTCCGAATTGGGAACCGGGTCCCTTCTCTTGGACCCGCTAACCCATGAATGGATCTATTCAGTTGAGAACAGGTCTCAACCCGTTAGGGGCCAGCTCTACAGGATTGGAGAAAATCCTGGCTCGCCCAGATCTTGAGGAGGTGGTTATAACCACCTCTATCCATCCTCACCGGGAAGTAGGGATTCACTCTTATCCTGAAAGAAATCCCCATGGAGACTATAAATACCCCCTACCTCCTACCATCAGAGGTGATCACTCTTTGTATACTTAAGCTATTTCCTATTACTTTTTCTGGTATTAACACGAGCGTCGGAGGGTTCGTCGCTGGGATCCATCCCGATGTTTCGAACGTTTGTGCAGGTCCGCGGGAGTTCCAAGGAGTCAACTTGTCAACAAGGAAGAAGGGAGATCCAGCCTGTTCGAGTTCCTCACGAACCTACAAAATCTGTTTATTGCCCCCACACTGAATCCAGCGGCAATAATGTTTGTAGGGAAAGAACACAATACCTCATTGTTCCATGTCCTATTTCCGAACTCACCCACGGTCATCAAAGTATCAACCAGATCATCTATTGCTGTTGCTATTTTCTGTGTTGGAGCAAACATATGTTGTGAATTCTTTTAGAAATAATAAAAACATGACCTTTTAGTTATTATCGATGTTGACTGCTGCAAACTGATCTTGACTCCTAAATATAACTTGTTTGAATCGTTGGATCTAATCTGGATGATGACGATTACTCCGATTGGCCTGCAAAAGTCTAAAATACTGGGGTTGGCCCAGCGACAGACCCTCCGATGTTCAAGTCACAACTCTAGAAATATATGAGAGTTTTTATTAGCCAAAGACTGATTACCTGGTTATTGTGGAGGTCATGGGGTATTTATAGTCTCTTAGGGGGACCAGTTTCATAATAATGATTTATATCTACTTCTTGGTGTTTTGATAGAGTTTGTTATCTCTTCTTCATGAAGATATAGAAATGGTTGCAAAGTTAGAGTTAAAACTTTTCTCTTGCAATGAGATATGGTTTTCAAACCGACTCATATGGATAATAATGAGTTTAAACTAATTTTTAGATAATCATGAACTCATTTGTGTTGAGCATTTATGGCAACCCAGTTAGACAAATCTGTTTTGGGTAGTTGGGCTTGAAAGAGGCCCAACTCCCGTTTACGAACCCATTTCTACCAGAATTTACCGTTTTACCCCTGAGAGCTGATTCGTGTCTGATTTGAATGGTCCCGATTTGGTTATGTTTTCACCAATATCATAAGCCCCCCCACTCCCGAAAACCGAGTTCCAAAGTTTTTGAGGAGTAGTTTACCCATTTTTAATGGTTTACAGATTTTTTGGAGTTTTCGGGGACGTTTGGATCTCACTCAGGGTGGGACAGTGTTATTCTGAGTTTCTAAAATACCCAGAATTCTTTTTAGACTTTTCTGGATTTTTTGTGATTTTTCCAGATTTCTGTGAATTTTTTTTCCAATTTTAATCATTTTTTGAATTTTTATTCAATTTCCGAATTTTAATAATTAATTTTCAAAATTTTAATTAATTATTCCAAATTTATAATTATTTTTTGGAATATTTTAATATTTTTCAGAATCAATAATTATTTTTAGAATTTTTAATTAATTATTTCAAAATTTTAATTATTTTTCGAAATTCTTAAATAATTAATTCGATTTAATAATTAATTAAATAAAAAAATTTACTTAATTAAATCTGAACAGTTGATCGTGATTTGGCACAAAAATCTGGGAGATCAGATGGCATGCACGCCCGTTCTGCTCTGTGGCTGCCTCCGATCCCGCGTGGCACTGACTTGCCTAATGTTGACCAGTCAAAGATGACTCGTGAACATTTTTTGCCCTTTTTTTCCCTCCTTGACGCAATTGCATTGTAACTAACTTTTTTGGTGTTACAGATGTTTAATTAGGGCGTATGACCACTCGTTTCGAAGAGGACTTGAAGATCTACAACTTATGTTCAAAATTTATCTAAAGAATCGTTCTTTTTATGGTCAAAACTGGCCCACAATGTCTTTGCATACGAAGAGTTAAAAAGAGGAGCTCTACAGTAAAATGGACATTCTTGGTGCTACAGAGATCCGATTGGAACGTGTGACCCTTTATTTCGAGGTGATTTGAAGATCTACAATTCCTATTCAAAAGTCACATGAGGAATCATCCGTTTTTAGCATCAAAACATACCTGCAATATCTTTGCCTCCATGAAGTTGAGAAGAGCTTCGGCGTCGGGGATCTTACGAAGAGGAGCTTCGCTCCTGATGGGCTAAGAAGATGATCCTCGCCATGGAGGGGCTATGAAGAAGAGCTTCACAAGCCTCTTGGGGAGAGCTATTTGGGAGGCGAGTTTAAGGAGCAGCTCTAGGGATGAGTAAAACTCTAAGCTTGCTGGAGAAGAAGTAAGTCACACAGGAGGCGAGCGAGATGAAGAGCATTGTCGGGCTCTTAGGAGAAAGCCGTTCGAGAGGCAAATTTAGGGAGCAGCTCTAAGGATGAGTTGAACTCCGAATTTGTTGGAGAAGAAGAAGGTCGCTAGGGAGGTGAGCGAGACGAAAAGCATTATCAGGCTCTTAGGAGAGAGCCATTCGGGAGGCGAGTTTAGGAAGCAGCTCTAAGGATGAGTTGGGTTCCGAACTCGGTGGAGAAGAAGAATGCCATTGGGAGGTGAGCGAGATGGAGAGCATCGCCTGGCTCTAGGAGAGAGTCATTCATTAGGAGAGTTTAGGGAGTAGCTCTATGGATGAGATGAGCTCCAAACTCGCTATTGGTAAAGATGACCACTTGGGAAGTGAGCAAGATGGAGAGCATCGTCAGGCTCTAGGAAAGAGCCGTTCAGGAGGCGAGTTTAGGGAGTAGCTTTAGGGATGAGTTGAGCCCCGAACTCATTGTGGAAGAAAAAGGTCACTCGGGAGGCGAGCGAGATGAAGAGCATCGCCAGGCTCTCTAGAAGAGAGTCGTTCGGGAGGCGAGTTTAGAAAGTACCTCTAAGGATGAGTTGAGCACCGAACTTACTATGCGGAGTGAATGAGTCATTGGAGAGGCTCAGGTTGCGAGCGGAGCACCAAACTCATTATATAGGGAGAATGAGTTGTTAAGGGAGCTTGGACGATTGGCTTTGCCCTGAGGAGAGAAGAAGATTGGCTTTGCCCTCGAGCTATACAGAGGTGGTTTGCCTACGAATGGGAGTAGTGAAGGTGAGCTTTGCCTGCGAATGGGAGTAGTGAAGGAGAGCTTCGCTCCCGATGGGTTAAGTGCCTATGCTGAAGAGTTGATATAGATTTTCCAATCATTTTTATTTCGACCCTTGCTCTCTTGGTGTTGCGGCTTGTTTCTACGGGCCCATAAGTTGGAAGAGCAGCTCTAGTGTCGAGCTAGACTTCAGACTTAGTGCTTCCAACTTGACAAGTTATATAGGGGCAGTTCTAGCGGAGGCATTGGACTCCTAGCTTTCCATTTGGGAGTTAGCGAGTTACAAGAGAAGCTCTAGAGGGGAGGTGGACTCTGCACTAGCTGCTTGGAGTTGACGAGCTATGGGAGAAGCTCTAGAGGAGAGGTGGACTCCGAACTTGCTGAGAGTTAAGAAAGTTTTGGGAGAAACTCTAGAGGAGAGTCTAGACTCGTAATTGTTGTTTGAGGTATGTAACGAGTTGTAGGGGTCGTTTCGAGTGGCAGCCCGGACTCCAAACTTGACTTGCTCACAAGTTTTCTTGGAGTGGTTTTTAGCCACGGTTGAGGACTCCGAACCCGTTGTCTGCGTACCAGTAAGTTGTGGGAGCATACCGTCATGAAAGTCAAGCTGCTATCTAACTGTAGGCAAGTAGATAGGGAAAGAGTACAACTTCAAGGGTATGGACTCCAAACGGGTTGTACCCTCATTTTGTTCAGTCAGGGGAGCAGCTCCAGGGGGAGCCAGTCTTGTAACTCGGCTTATTGAGGGAGTTTTTGGAAAGCATTATTGAGGGTTTAATTCGCAACCTTACCTGGGGGAGATAACGAGTTTGCAAAGAGTCACCTCAGCAGCGAATCGAACTCCAAACTTTTACTTGCCCATAAGTTTGCTTCAAGTGAGTTCCAACCGCGATTAGTGACTCAGAACAAGTTGGCTCTAGGGATAACGCGTTGTGGGTGCAGATCAAATGACGAGTCGTGCTCTGAACCTACTTATGTGCAGATTGCTAGAACGACATGCGAGCCATAGTTGTGGACTCTGAACATGTTTTAAGGGATACCTTATTTTGGGAGCATGCCTTAAGGTGAGTCATACCTCTCACCTTGCTTGCATGGCAAGTAGGTAGAGAGATTTCGGCCCAAGAGCGTGGACTCCACACAAGCTTTACCTTCGTTTATCCAAGTGAGATGAGTGGTTAGACTCTAGCTATCGCCAACAAATGTTGTGAATTTTCTGTGTGGGAGCAAACTAATGTTGTGAATTTTTTTTAGAATCAACAGAATACATGACCTTTTAGTTATCGCCAATGTTGACTGCTGCAAACTGATATTGGCTCATGAATCTGACTTGTTTGAATCGTTGAATCTAATCTGGATGACGACGATTACTCCGATTGACCTGCAAAAGTCTGAAATACCGGGGTTGGCCCCGACGATAGACCCTCCGACATTCAAGTCAGAACTCTAGAAATATACGAGAGTTTTTAGTAGCCAAATACTGATTACCTGGTTCTTGAGGAGGTCATAGGGTATTTATAGTCGCTTAGGGGGCCAGTTTCAAGATATGGATTTCAAGCCGTCTCATATGGATAATAATGGGTTTAAACTGATTTTTAGATAATCTGGAAATCGTTCGTGTTGGGTTGTTATGACAATCCAGTTAGACAAGTCCTTTTTGGTTGTTGGGCTTGAAAGAGGCCCAACTCCCGTGATATGGGTTGGATGACGTGGCCCCTCCTAGGCCACAGGATCCCCCTCAAAACGCGCACACCTCTAGATCATCCAGATCTGCCACGTCAGCGCTGGAAAACCGCCCGGGCCTCTGCCACGTCAGCCCGAAAACCGCCCGGGCCCTTGCCACGTCAGCCCTATACTGCCCGGGTTTCCACCGCTTTACCCCCATGGGCAACCGGGTTCGGACCCGGCCCCAAACGGGTCCAGACCCGGTTGGCATCTTCTATAAATACCAGACCCTTATTCCTTTTCCAGGTAATCGATCTTTTCCCACCAAAACCCTAGTTACTGTTACTCTCTCTCAATGACTGACTAGATCGTCGGAGGGTCTGCCACCGGGACCAACCCCGGTGTTCCGAGATCGTCTGCAGGTACACGAGACCTCGGATCTGAGCCCCCCGACCCGAGCCGAGCATTTAGCCTCTTCCTCACTACCGCCTACTTCCATACCGTTTGCCTGGCCGAGGGCCACCTGCATAGGAGCTTCCTCAATCAAATACAAATCGAGTAAGAACTCATACCTGGTGCATCCACACGCCTCCCCAAAACAAACTGCATCAGGTTGGCGCCGTCTGTGGGAAACTCTCCATTGCAGATACCGGTCCGAGCTCAGCCATCAATGGTACCCCGTCAACCCGAGCTCACATGGCGCCCAAAGCCACGAGAGCTGTTACCTCAGCGCGTCAGCAGGACGTGCCTCCGCAGGGCATCGGCGCCGACGCTCAAGCATCCAACAACCTGGGGGTCAGTCACAGACTCCAACCGAGTGCCTCCCGTCCGATCCAATCCGATCTGCGGGGGGTAATCCTAAACCGACAGGCTAGCCACAGCAGGGGAAGGGCCGCTTCCAACTCGGCCCCGAACCATCCAAAGCCTCCATCCCAAGGACGGGGGCCGGTGCTCAGCCGTGTCGAACGACAACCTCCAGCTGAACCAAACCAGGCAGAGCGAGCCCCGGTCACTCACCAGGAGTTCCAGGACTTCCAGAGGGAAATCATGGGGGCCATCCGAGGGATACCCATTGATGAGAACGTCCGCCGCTCTTACACACGGTCGGATGCTGAGGCCAGCGTGTCTCGCCCATCAACAATCCCACCGGAGTGTGACGATGACATTTTGAAGCGCCTCCACGAAATGGAGGATCGCCTCGACCACTTCGGCGACGGCGGCCCAAGGACGGCTCAGGGGTACAGGCTTGTCGACCTCCTTTCTCCACCCTCATCCTGCAGGCGGAGATACCCTAGAATTTCCGCCCGCCTCAATTCGAGACCTACGATGGTGAGGGCGATCCTGCTGATCACATGGAAGGCTTCAAAACCCTCATGATGATTCACAGCGCATCGGATCCCCTCCTGTGCCGAGCCTTCCCCGCCACACTCTGGGGTCCGGCTCGGGAATGGTTCTCCAAACTCACCCCCGGCTCCATCTATTCTTTCGACCAGCTAGAGGGCAACTTCCTTGCCCACTTCGTAACCAGCCGAAAAGCCGAAAGAACAAGTGCATCCCTACTCGGCCTCCGGCAGAAGGAAGGGGAGTCACTCCGGGTGTTCGTCAGAAGGTTCACCGCCGAGGCGAGGTTGGTTTCCTTCCTCGACCCTGGGGTTACCTCGGCAGCCTTCCGGCACAACGTCTGACACGGACAGCTGAAGGCCTCCCTGGAAAAGAAACCCCCGAGAGACTTCCCCGACCTCCTCAACCGGGTTGAAAAGTACATCCGAGCCGAAGAGGCCCTGAACCCAGAGGATCATAAAGAAGTTTCCGTGAAGGGGAAGTGCAAAGCCGATGAGGTCGAGCCGGCGAAGAAAGCTCCGAGAGACAGGGGCACCGCGAAGAAGATTCCGCCGGTCCCCCGCTTCGAGAGGTACACTCCGCTGACGCAAAACGTGTCGATGATCCTCTTAGCGATGAAGACAGCGACCTCGTGCAGTACCCACCTCGACCGTCCAACAACACCAGCAAGAAGAGGGACCAACGGTTCTACTACCGCTTCCACCGGGACAATGGGCACGACACAGATCATTGCCGTGCCCTGAAGGAAGAAATCGAGGTCCTCATCCAATGAGGGTACCTCCGAGAATTCAAAAGAGAAGGCGTCCGGGAACAGAGGGATACCAGAAACAGGAGGGATTTCCCTCCTCCGCGGAGGAGCGCCCCGACAGAGACCCGAGCGGGATCCGGAGCCCCAGGAGCCCGAGGATCAGGCAATCTTGCATTGCGTCCATGGTGGTCCCATTGGAGGAGAATCCAATACTTCCCGCAAGGCATTCGTCCGGGATGTCAACACCGTCCAGGGCCCTCTCTCCCCCAAAATCCAGCAACTCCCTGTTTCTTTCTCGGGGGAGGACCTGGAGGGAGTCCGGCTCCCTCACTGTGATGCGCTTGTCATCAGCCTCAGCATGGAGAACTTTGAGGTCCGACAAATCCTCGTGGACAACGGGAGCTCGGTCAACATTCTATTCCTTGGGGCATTCGAGAACTTGAAACTCTCCCACGAAAAGCTAAAGCCGGCCGGATACACCTTACACGGATTCTCCGGCGTCCCCGTGACAATAGAGGGGATCGTCACCCTAGACGTCACGGCAGGCACGACCCTGAACAGAAGGACTGAGTCCATGGACTTCATGTTGTGAATGTCAAGGCAGCCTACAATGCCATACTCGGCCGTCCGGGGCTCTGCTCCCTCCAGGCGGTTCCCTCGGCCTACCACCAGAAAATGAAATTCCCTACTAACACTGGTGTGGGAGTTGTTCGAGGAAACCAAGAAGCAGCCCGTTCGTGCTACATGACGGCGATCGGGAGCGGTGTATTTCCCCTTGACGCCGCCGAGCTGGAACTCGAAAGGACCCTGCCAGAACTGGAGCCAGCGGACGAGCTAGAAGACGTCTCGTTCGAGATAGGGGATGCGACGAAGCACTTCCGAGTAAGCTGCTCCCTCATGCCCGACCTCAAGAACGTCCTGATCGGCTGCATTCGCCGCAATGTCGACCTCTTTGCCTGGATGCCCTCTGACATGCCCGGGATCTCCGAGGATCTCATCATGCACAAACTCAGTGTAATATCCCGCCATGTGAAATAATAAATATTTTTATTTTAATTATTTTAATTATTATTTTATTTTAATTATTATTTTATTTTTTTTATTTTTGGAATTGAATTATTTTTTGGATATTACTTAGTTTAAATTATTAACCATCATCTGTATATGTACCAGTCCATATGTACGTACGATGTACTGTTTTTAGTACTGGAAACTCCCGACCAGACAATAAAATTTATTTTTATTATTATTTACAGAATCAACTTATTTTTATATAGATTATGCAGTTTTACAAACAAAAAATATCGGTACGCTTATTTATCTACACGTGCGCATATTGTATCGATTTCATACATTCATATAAATTATGTAGTATGTGTTTTGGACAAAAAAAAATATCTTTTGTCATGATGGCTAGGGTTTAATAAAGAGATTAAGCCTAGAGTTTGGATTAATTAAGACTACATAAGGGATTAAGGAAACTTCTACTAGAAGGCTCCACTTCCACCTCATCCCTCCACCTCACCATGCCACCTCACCCTCCTTCACTAGTTTGGCCGGCCACACTAGTCCCCAAGGGGGATTTTGCAAAATGCCAATGTGCATTTTTCACTCTCCACCCTCTCCTCCCTCCTATAAATAACCCCCCCCCTCACCCCTTGCCTCATTTACCATTTCTTGAGAGAAAAAGAAAGAGAGGAAAACCCTAGAATTCTCTTGTAGGTTTGGAGCTTTCAAAGAAAAACAAGGAGGAAGGAGAAGGTTGCTAGGCTAGTCCTTCCTAATTGAAAAGAAAAGGTGGGGGTTTCTCTACCTTCTTATGTGTTGTTTTGTTTAATTTTGTTCTCTACTTATGTCTAAATATATGTATGTATGCTTTATGTTGCCTAAAATAACTTGGACTAAACTATGAGCATATAAGTAGTAATATGGATCAAAAGGATCCTATGAAGAGTATGAATGGTAGAACTTGAGAAAATAACATAAAGATGAGATCTTTGAGCTCTATTATGGTTATGTTGTCTCTATGGCTAAATTTCACTACTTGGACTTTAATTTATGCATAAGGATGGTTGGAAAAAAATAAAGGGAAGGCATGTAAGGAAAGTTGAAAGGATGGAACTCACAAAAGTTCACAAAAATGGGACCTTGAACTTGTTATGTTGTGGTGGTTATTTTTGGTTACCTTGTTAAACATAAAGTTAATAACTTGGACTAAATACTATGTGCATATAAGGTTAAATGAGTGAGAATGGTCACATACCCATTTTTGGGGTTATAGAACTTAACATGATAATTAAAGAAAAATCCCTTGTATGTAGTTCCTACTTTATTAAAGATCATGTCTTACTAACTTTTGTTCATAAAAAGTAAGTTTTCTTGATGTAGGAATTGTAGGATTGAAGGAAAGTAAGTTTATTTATAACTCAATAAGAGTTGATCATTGTTTATGTAGGAACATGTAATTTGGTAAAATTAGTTCATTGTAATAAATGGGACAAGTAATCCCTAAAAGAAATAGGTTTGTAATATGTAGTTAACTCATCATGCTTGAGTTAGTAAGTAGGACTACCATGCTTGAGTTGTATTAGATCATGCTTGAGTTGTTGTCTATGTCAAAAAGAACCCATTCATACTATGTGACATTCTAGTAAACTTATCATGCTTGAGTTAGTAAGTAGGACTACCATGCTTGAGTTGTATTAGATCATGCTTGAGTTGTTGTCTATCTCAAAAAGAACCCATTCATGCTATGTGACATTCTAGTTAACTTATCATGCTTGAGTTAGTAAGTAGGACTACCATGCTTGAGTTGTTGTCTATCTCAAAAAGAACCCATTCATGCTATGTGACATTCTAGTTAACTTATCATGCTTGAGTTAGTAAGTAGGACTACCATGCTCGAGTTGTATTAGATCATGCTTGAGTTGTTGTCTATATCAAAAAGAACCCATTCATGCTATGTGACATTCTAGTTAACCTATCATGCTTGAGTTAGTAAGTAGGACTACCATGCTTGAGTTGTAGTAGAATCATGCTTGAGTTTGTGTGCTATGTCAAAAAGAGAACCACCATGATTAAAGATTTGTTGTAGTTAATGATTCTAAGAGATGAACCCATGCTCCATGGTTGTTCTAGCCAACTCTTAAAAGAAAACCATGAAACTAGCTCCATGATGGTTCTAGCTAATTTGATAAGAACCCATTCACGTAGGTTCTAGGTGATTCTAGCTCAACTTGAGAAAGAACTCATGAATCTAGTGTATGTAGTTCTAGTTCAATTTAGGGCAAAAGGAACCCATGAGTTCTAGGCGTGTGAGGTTCTAATTAAAGTTGGAGCCTATCATGAGAACATTCTTCATCTTCCTTGTATGGAAAATTAATGGATTGAGAAAGTTACTAGTGAGGATAGCTTGGTAAAAGCTCGTCTAGGATCTTGTAGTTACCCTAGGGGTCATTGACCATCAAGACTCGCATCCTACCACCTTGGGAACTAGGATAAAATCTCACCTTGGGCACCGACGGATCTTAACTGGTGTGGGTTGATCGCGGGCGGAGAGTGTTGACGAGATCCAAGTTAGGGGTAGTGATGAGTAAGGGAGATCCCGTCGCTAACGTCTTGGATCAGTAGGCCATAGGGTGGGACCATGATAAAATCAAGAATTTCTTAGTTAAAGTCTCGTAGGTTGTTTAGGTTAGTGACATTGTTAGGTTAGTAACTCATAAGGATCATTACTTAACCATTTTGCCAGAAAGAGAGGAGTTGGTAGTAGGGGGCACCTTACGACCAACTCGTCCTTTGGGGCCAACCTTAGGTGGTGTTATTGGGTTGTACCTTCCCGTCAAAGGGATACGTACGGTGCCTTCTCACGGTTTGGGAGCACGGGTTGCGTATCTCACACTGTTAATTCCTGAAGTGCCATGATAAGGTGGGCGGAGCTAGGGGATAGACCCCGAAACTCCGTCGGGTCCTATGCCAGGGAGAGCGAACAGGCCATAGATCACGATCTATGATGGGTGACACAGGATAGGCTTTATACTATCCTGCGCTCGGGAGACCCTGTGTTCGTCTGGTTTTTGAGTGAGGTCCGGTGCGCCGGGTAGTAGTGGCAAACATAGACACCATGAGCGTACTACATTGGTGGGACTTGACCACGTCTGCAACTTCATCAGTCATGTTGTATCTGTCAGGAACAGGTTGTGTACAAAATAGAATTTATAACGCGGGTTCAAATCCCTATATATGGAGAAACGGCTTGAGATGGGGCGTATGTAGTATGGGATGCATACTGTTCCGGAGACTCGCTTGCATTAGAATAGGAGCATCCTAGATAAGTTGACATTGCATTAGATTCTAGTCATTGCACTCACGAACACTTAAACTACATCGACATATTTTACCATGTTTTTTATGTTTGTTTTTGGAGATTTGCTGCTTAGTTATCAGCCCTTAAGCGTCAGTGAATACTGACGTCCCCACTTCAATAGGTATCGCAGTGTAGAAGTACAAGTATTGGATCGTAGTCGTGGATACAGGATCACCCAACCGGGAGGACTCCAGTCAAGGCATTGTTTACAAATGAAGTGCCTGATATTGTCATCTTTCATTCTTATATACTCTGATGTAATGTGGAATCAATGGGAACACTCAGTCTGTAATATTGTAGTAGTAAAAAGTTTTTAATTTTTCCACAAATCTGTGTATTGTGACTAATTGATGTAAAGGTCCAGCCTCATGTCTCGAATTCTCCATATAGGAAGTTCGGGGCGTTACAAATGGTATCAGAGCCGACTTCAATTTACAGTCCAAACATAGAAGGAAAATAGACTTAGATACTTTGTAGGGGTTAGGGTTCTTTTTAGCTTGTTGTAGATAATTATATTTCATATTGTTGTACCTTCAACTTATGCTTTATGATATTTCTATATCTATGCTAATTCCCGTGTCCACTCCTTGCAGGATGGCGAACGGCGCATTTCCCCAAGGGAATGGATGGGCACACGGGATCGCGATCGAGGTGGACTCAGACTTAGAGCCCATCTCAGAGGGGGGGGGGGTCGACAGTTGGGGCCGGAATGGCCAACGGGGCCCCCGCAGCTGCCACAGCAGGGGATGTCCCTATAGGGATCCCAATCCCAGTACGCCCACCCCCTCCACCACCCCATCCTACCCCAGTAGAGCAGGTCCTTGAGCAATTCCTTCGGGATGTTCAGACATGGGGTTGGTGCCATGTCTGTCTGGAAAGGAGGATGGACGCCTGCGAGTTTGTGACCCTCCACAATGAGAGGGAAGTTGGGGAGTTAAGGAGGGCCAAGATAAGGGCCGACCGCAGGGTGGTGATCCAGAGGCACGCCTACTGTGTGCAGTGTGCGCGCATGGAGCGCAGGTTCGTAGAGCTGCAGGCGCAGATCTCACAGCTGCAGGCACTACTAGCACCACCGCCTGCTGGAGGGAACCCAGCAGAAGACACCAGTAGTACTGAGTAGGCAGTTAGGTGCCATAGGTTGTTTTGTTATTTTGATATTTTGCTTCCTACGTATATGATATGAATGTAAGGAAGATAATGCATGTGTAAGATAAGTTATTGTGATGAAATGAAAATCTAGCTTTATGTTTTCTACAAGTCTTATGTGCATGTTGAGATTGGATAATTATAAATTTGCAATCACAATATAATGCTATGTATATTTCATTATCCTTTTCTACCAGATGTCTCGCAAAACAAGAAGTGATCGGGGCGACCTAAACGAAGGAGAGGGTAGTGGGGGAAATGGCACCGGGCTAGATATAGGGGCGGAATTCGCCCGTATGTACCAAGCACTTGGAGACCTAGTCGAGGCCAGCAGAAATAATGTACAGCACCAAGGGCCACCCGGAGGTAACCGAGGAGCAGCAACTACCGACCCCATTAAGATGGTCGAATCATTCCGAAGGATGAGGCCACCTATTTTTGAAGGACAGGCAGACCCGACAGCGGCTGATGATTGGATTCGTCAAGTGGAGACCGTGTTCGAGGTGATGCTGACACCCGAGGACAGCAAGGTCAGGTTGGCAAGCATTCTGCTAGAAAAAGACGCCGGGGTCTGGTGGCAGTCGGTGAAGAGAGGCATAGGCGAAGGGCCCATTACCTGGAAAGGGTTCCTAGCAGAGTTCAGGCAACACTACTTCCCACTGGATGTGCAAGAAGAGAAGGCTATGGAGTTCTTCAATCTAAAACAGGGAAGCCTGACAGTTCGAGAATATGAGACCAAATTCACCCAGCTTTCCCGTTATGCTCTTGAAATGGTACAAGACGAGGTCAAGAAGACCAAGAGGTTCGAGCAGGGGCTTAGGCCTATACTTAGAACCAAAATGATATCTTTTTGCATCCGGAGGTTTGAGAAGCTGGTCCGCCGTGCAGCTACGACGGAGTTAGATATGAACAGGGGGCTTGAACCGCAAGCGACCACCGGAGGATGGAATAAAGGGAAGAGGCCTGCACCTGCATCAGGATTCAGGAACCAGGGTCGAAATCAGAAGTTTCCAAGGACTGTCGGCCAGACTGGAGGCACCAAGCCAGGAAGCTGTTTCTTATGTGGCGAGCCAGGACATTTTCAGAGTCAATGCCCCAGGAAGAACCCTCATATTGACACCCGCATCTGTTACAACTGCGGAAGGGTTGGCCATGTTCGGACAGACTGTCCCCAGCATTGGAAGGGCAACAGTGGGCCAGCTCCAAGAGCAAACAGCAAGGGGAAGGGAGTTGCCCACCAAGGGCGAGTGTTTGCACTTACCGAGGAGGATGCCGATGAAGACGAGGGAGTCATCACCGGTAGGTGAAGAATTATGGCCAAGCTATCATAATATTTTGAATATTTAGGCATAAGATGTGTTTTATGTAACCACTTTTGTAAACGGGTTGGGTTAATATAAATGAAATCCAGGCAACTGTTTTATTTGATAGTGGGTCATTGCATTCTTTTGTGTCCGAAGCATTCTCTAAGAAGCTGAAATGCACCCAGGAGGCAACTCCGGAATCAGTTTTATTGGTTGCTACCCCGTTAGGAGCAACTCTCCCTACAAATTTGTGTTATAAGGGATGCAAACTCCACTTTGATGGGGAGACCCTAAGTATAGATCTGCTAGAGTTAGGCTTTGTAGGGACGGACGTGATCATTGGAATGGATTGGATGACAAAGCATAAGGCTAGCATCGACTGCAGGGAGAAGAAGGTAGTCATCACCCCATTCGGAGGACCAGAACTTGTGTTCCAAGGAAAGAAGAAGCAGAGGGAAGAAATTCTTGCTGCTGCAACTGGAATACGTGTGCCAAGTGAAGTCAAGGTGATACCAATTGCGCGAAAATTTTCCCGCCTATTTTTGGAAGAATTACCTGGACTCCCACCCCACAGAGATGTTGAGTTCAGCATTACTATCCAGCCAGGCAGCGCGCCAGTGTCAAAAACACCATATCGGATGGCGCCCGTAGAGCAGAAGGAAGTGAAGAAGCAAATTGAAGAACTACTACAGAAAGGATTCATCAGGCCAAGTGCCTCACCCTGGGGGCACCCGTGCTACTTGTGAAGAAGAAGGATGGGACCTCAAGAATGTGCATCGATTACCGGGAGTTGAACAAGGTTACTGTTCGGAACTGGTACCCTATTCCCAGGATCGATGACTTGTTTGATCAGCTCCAGGGAGCGACTGTATTCTCAAAGATTGATTTGCGTTCAGGCTATAATCAAGTACGGTTCAGAGAAGAAGATATACCTAAGACTGCATTCCGAACTCGGCACGGTCATTACGAGTTCTTAGTAATGCCTTTCGGGGTGACCAATGCTCCCGCAATCTTTATGGATATGATGAACCGTATCTTACGGCCATTCATCGATTCATTCGTGGTTGTCTTCATAGATGACATCTTGGTATACTCAAAAACAGAAGAGGAGCATGAAGATCATCTTACTGCAGTATTGAGCAAGCTACGGGAGCATCAACTTTATGCCAAGCTATCAAAGTGTGAATTCTGGAAATCAGAAGTGGCATTCTTGGGCCATATCCTTTCTAAGGAGGGAGTGGCTACAGACCCGGAGAAAATTGATGCAGTAAAGAGTTGGCCTCAGCCGAGAACTGTAAAAAAGATCAGGAGTTTCTTGGGCATGACATGGTACTACAGGAAGTTCATCCAGAACTATGCCAGAATTGCTGTACCACTTACAGCACTGACCAAGAAAAACTTGAGCTTTGATTGGACTGAGAGGTGCGAAAGGAGCTTTCAGGAGCTGAAGAACAAATTGATTTCTGCACCCATTTTGGTGCTGCCTCAGCCAGATAAAGGGTATGTAATCTACAGTGATGCCTCATTCTTAGGATTCGGATGTGTTTTGATGCAAGAGGGGAAGGTCATAGCATACGGATCAAGGCAACTTCGACCACATGAGAAGAATTATCCAACGCACGACTTGGAACTAGCAGCGATAATTTTCGCTCTGAAGTTGTGGCGGCACTATGTCTATGGGAACAAGGTGGAGATGTTCACCAACCATAAGAGCCTGAAGTATATCTACCAGCAAAAAGATTTGAATCTCAGGCAAAGGCGATGGTTGGAGGTTTTGGAAGACATCAGGCCAGAGATATTATATCATCCAGGAAAAGCCAATGTCGTAGCAGACGCACTCAGTAGAAAGCGGAGTATAGCCACGCTCATTGCAACAAGGAGAGAGCTAGATGACGAGATCAGAGAAGCTGGTATTGAGATAATTGTTCAAGATTTGAGCACGGTTTTGGCACATCTGGAATTGCAGCCGAGTCTGAATGACTGAGTTAAGAAGGCTCAAATAGGAGATGCTGAGATCGAAGCACTAAAGTGGCAAGTCAGTGAAGGGAAGGCCTCAGAGTTCGGCATGAAGGACGGATCACTTTGGTTTGGGAGCAGGTTGTGTGTGCCTAGAGTTGATGAGTTACGGGTAGATATCATGAAAGAAGCACACTCCACCTTACTCACAGTTCACCCAGGAAGCACAAAAATGTATAAAGATGTAAAACAACATTTTTGGTGGACTGGAATGAAGCAGGATATGGCAGGATTCGTCGCAAGATGCCTTACATGTCAGAAAGTTAAGGCTGAAAATTAGAAACCCGGAGGTCTACTGCAACCATTGCCCATTCCAGAGTGGAAATGGGAGAACATTAGCATGGATTTCATCACTGGTCTACCCAGAAGTTCAAAAGGGAACGACTCAATTTGGGTTATAGTAGATCGTTTGACAAAATCTGCACACTTTCTTCCAGTGAAAATGACTTGGTCCGTGGAGAAGCTGGCAGAAGTCTATATCGAAGGCATTGTAAAGTTACATGGAGTACCAGTATCGATCGTTTCTGACCGAGATGCAAGGTTTACGTCTCGATTTTGGCAAAGTCTGCAAGAAGCATTAGGGACGAAATCAGGGTTCAGCACAGCATTCCACCTACAGACTGATGGGCAGACAGAGAGAGTCAACAAGATTCTCGAAGATATGCTTAGAGCATGCATAATGGACTTCGGAGGGAGCTGGGAACGACACTTGTCATTAGTAGAGTTCGCATATAATAACAGCTACCAAGCAAGTATAGAGATGGCTCCATATGAAGCATTGTATGGAAGGAGATGTGTGCTGGTACGAGGTTGGAGAAAGGCAGATGTTTGGGCCCGAAATAGTGCAGCAAACATCCGAGAAAATCGAGTTAATCAGGAAAAGGATGGAAGTAGCACAAAGCAGGCAAAAGAGCTATGCCGATAATCGTAGACGAGATTTAGAATTCAGAGAAGGCGATTCAGTATTTTTGAAGGTCTCGCCTACAAAGGGAGTGATCAGGTTCGGAAAGGGTGGCAAGTTGGCACCGAGATATATTGGACCGTACCCGATTTTGAAGAGAATTGGAGAGACAGCTTACAGGCTAGAGCTACCAGCCGAATTATCTGAAGTACACAATGTATTTCATGTTTCAATGCTGAGGAAGTACGTACCGGATCCAAATCACCAACTGTCTGATATTCCTAAGGACCTACGGGTGGACCTTACATATAAGGAACAGCCGGTGAGAATTATTGATCGTCAGGATAAGGTGCTAAGGAACAAAACTATTCCGATGATCAAGGTTCTATGGAAAAATCAATTCGTGGAGGAAGCCACTTGGGAACCAGAAGACCGGATGAAGCTTTCCTTTCCCGAGTTATTTTGAGTATTGCCTTTATTTTCCGTTCTTCCCACTTAGTAATAGTTCTGAGGACAGAACTAGTCTAAGGAGGGAGTATTGTAATATCCCGCCATGTGAAATAATAAATATTTTTATTTTAATTATTTTAATTATTATTTTATTATTATTATTATTTTATTTTTTTTATTTTTGGAATTGAATTATTTTTTGGATATTACTTAGTTTAAATTATTAACCATCATCTGTATATGTACCAGTCCATATGTATGTACGATGTACTGTTTTTAGTACTGGAAACTCCTAATCCGACAATAAAATATATTTTTATTATTATTTACAGAATCAACTTATTTTTATACAGATTGTGCAGTTTTACAAACAAAAATTATCGGTACGCTTATCTACACGTGCGCATATTGTATCGATTTCATACAATCATATAAATTATGTAGTATGTGTTTTGGACAAAAAAAAATATCTTTTGTCATGATGGCTAGGGTTTAATTAAGAGATTAAGCCTAGAGTTTGGATTAATTAGGACTACATAAGGGATTAAGGAAACTTCTACTAAAAGGCTCCACTTCCACCTCACCTGTAGCGCCCCGAATTTCTAATATAAAGAACTTAGAAAATACGTGGCACAATCCCAGCATCAACTTCAATGTAATAGTACACATAGCCCAAAAACAAAAATACTTTTATTCCAAACTTTATTACAACAATCTTTTTCAAATGCAGCGGAAATACAAACACCTTGAATTACAACTTTCTTTTACAACACTTCTCTTAACAAAATTTACACAAGGCTCTATTATATCACTTATAATCTCTAAAGCTAACTCAAGCATCCAAGCCTCCAAACTCTAAGCAACAACCTGTAACACATGAGGCTAGAGATGATCCCTAACCCCCAAAACTAAAGGGGTCAGCCATAAATGGTGTGAGTGATATAAACAAACAAACAACATAATTAAACAATAAGCATGGTTTCTTAAACAACATGTACTGAACGAGAGAACATATACTAAACATGTATTGTGAAGTAAGAAATGACAGGAAAACATGAAAACATCAAGTGTAGCTTAACCAAATGTTAGAAGAATCATTCTCAAACAAGTACAGCTCAACTGTGCTGTACAGTCGACTGATTAATGGACCAGTCGGCTGTTCACTGCCAAATACCCGATTATCAGTCATTCTCAATACCACAGATCGGATACCCGGTTATCAGTCACTCTCACACCGCAGATTGGACACCCGGTTATCAATCACTAACAGTGATTCTCAACACCGCAGAGTATACCCAACCCCAGAGATCAACGACTCTCAACACCGCAGAATATACCCATCTATCAATCAATCCCAATACTACAGATCGGATACCCGGTTATCAGTCACTCTCAACACCGCAGATTGGACACCCGGTTATCAATCACTAACAGTGATTCTCAATACTGCAGAGTATACCCAACCCCAGAGATCAACGACTCTCACACCGCAGAATATACCCATCTATCAATCAATCTCAATACTACAGATCGGATACCCGGTTATCAGTCACTCTCAACATCGCATATTGGACACCCGGTTATCAATCACTAACAGTGATTCTCAACACCGCAGAGTATACCCAACCCCAGAGATCAACGACTCTCACACCGCAGAATATACCCATCTATCAATCAATCTCAATATGTCCATAATTCACTAATCCATCGTCAAACGGTCAAAGGAGAAATCTCTCCACTCAACAATACCCAAGTCTTAATAAATTCCATAATCCAAATCCAACAATAAAATATATTGAAAACATATGTTCTATAGAAGAATAATATTTATAAGGGTAGGTTATAGATCCAAAACGTTTAAAGAAATAGTCGTTTAAAGAACATCAAAACACCTTAGAAAGTATCAGTACCAGTCGACTGCAAAAGGTCACTAGTCGACTGTCCAGAGGGAAATCCAATAATTTTAAGAAAATAAGTTAAGTACTATAAGTTGACTTATAAAAATCATAAGTTGACTTACCAACAATATAAGATGACTTATAAAAATCATAAGTTGACTTACCAACAATATAAGATGACTTATAAAAATCATAAGTTGACTTACCAACAATATAAGATGACTTATAAAAATTATAAGTTGACTTACCAACAATATAAGATGACTTATAAAAATCATAAGTTGACTTACCAGATCATAAGTAGACTTATAAAAACATAAGTCGACTTAAGGGAGACATAAGTCGACTTATAAGAACATAAGTCGACTTATAAAAACATAAGTCGACTTACCAGAGAGAAATTCCAGAAATCTTTAAGAAAATATTCTAAGTGTCATAAGTCGACTTGTAAAGTCATAAGTCGACTTAAAATAGAATATAAGTTGACTTAAAGGTCATAAGTCGACTTACCAGAGAAAAATCTACGATAACTTTGAAAAATAAATTCTAAGTGTACCAGTCGACTGAAAAGGGTCTAAGTCGACTGTCCAGAGCGGATTTTCAAGAAAACTAAAGATACAGCAGCTGGATCGTACCAGTCGACTGAAAAGTCTACCAGTCGACTGTCGGCCTTCAGTCTGCAAGGTTTTGGTTGTTCATGATAATCAAAATTAGGGTTTTCCAAAGCAATCATGGTTTACTAAAATAATTTGTATTCGAATAAAACGATAATCCCAAATAATCCTCATTATGGATACGTTTCCTCAAATCAACCAATATCTCAAAACTCAATTCTTATGTTCTAAACTCCAAATTCTTCCATTAGGATTTCTCAATACTGAATTTCTTTCACAACTCAAAAACCAAAATCTGATTTGTAATCGCGAGATCCAGATGTTCATCCATCCAATCCCTTATTGTCATAATCATACTCAAATCTTAACATGCTTTCAAGCAATAAAGAATTCATTAATCAAGATCTACTAAACGTTCATAGGTTTCACATACATAATACAAATAACAACTATTGCATCGTTCACATACAAGATACACTAAATAAACAAAGATGTCGAAACAAAACAACACACAATCATTCACATAAATCAATTAACAAAACAAAGTTCATATCACTCACCTTTGAATTGTAAAGATCCAACGAAAAAGCCTTCTTTTTGCGAGATCCAAAATCCTCCTCTTCAATCACCAAGAATTTAATAATAATATGAAACTTGAGTTGTGCAGCGAAAGACGGCTGCACACTCTCTTTTATAGGCCAGAAATAATCTTTTTAGGGTTTAGAAATGCATTTGCAAAATAGTCCTTCCCAAATTATAACTTACATATATAGTTCTATTCTTGGAAATTCAATAAAATTCATTTAAATTAGGATTTAAAAGTAAAGTAAAATTCTAAATCTCAACCAATACTGTTCAAAACGTCCAGAATGCACATTTTACATTTTTAACCCCTAAAATGTCAAATTTGCAAAAAGGTCATTCTTTTCTCAAAAATTGCAAATAGATCCAATTAATTTCAGAAAAATCTAGAAAAATGCTAAATAAATCCCAAATATTAAATAATGATTTTTCATAAAGAAAACTTAACTTTCCAAACTTCTCAAAAGTATTTACACGTGTTTTGCACGTGTAAAAAGATAAATCTTTTAGAAAATATTTATTAAATCTCCAGAAAATCATTTTAAATCATTTTCAAATATTTAAAATAATATTTGAAAATACGGGATTCTACATCACCCCTCCACCTCACCATGCCACCTCACCCTCCTTCACTAGTTTGGCCGGCCACACTAGTCCCCAAGGGGGATTTTGCAAAATGCCAATGTGCATTTTTCACTCTCCACCCTCTCCTCCCTCCTATAAATAACCCCCCCCCCCCCCCCTCACCCCTTGCCTCATTTACCATTTCTTGAGAGACAAAGAAAGAGAGGAAAACCCTAGAATTCTCTTGTAGGTTTGGAGCTTTCAAAGAAAAACAAGGAGGAAGGAGAAGGTTGCTAGGCTAGTCCTTCCTAATCGAAAAGAAAAGGTGGGGGTTTCTCTACCTTCTTATGTGTTGTTTTGTTTAATTTTGTTCTCTACTTATGTCTAAATATATGTATGTATGCTTTATGTTGCCTAAAATAACTTGGACTAAACTATGAGCATATAAGTAGTAATATGGATCAAAAGGATCCTATGAAGAGTATGAATGGTAGAACTTGAGAAAATAACATAAAGATGAGATCTTTGAGCTCTATTATGGTTATGTTGACTCTATGGCTAAATTTCACTACTTGGACTTTAATTTATGCATAAGGATGGTTGGAAAAAAATAAAGGGAAGGCATGTAAGGAAAGTTGAAAGGAGGAACTCACAAAAGTTCACAAAAATGGGACCTTGAACTTGTTATGTTGTGGTGGTTATTTTTGATTACCTTGTTAAACATAAAGTTAATAACTTGGACTAAATACTATGTGCATATAAGGTTAAGTGAGTGAGAATGGTCACATACCCATTTTTGGGGTTATAGAACTTAACATGATAATTAAAGAAAAATCCCTTGTTGTATGTAGTTCCTACTTTATTAAAGATCATGTCTTGCTAACTTTTGTTCATAAAAAAGTAAGTTTTCTTGATGTAGGAATTGTAGGATTGAAGGAAAGTAAGTTTATTTATAACTCAATAAGAGTTGATCATTGTTTATGTAGGAACATGTAATTTGGTAAAATTAGTTCATTGTAATAAATGGGACATGTAATCCTTAAAAGAAATAGGTTTGTAATATGTAGTTAACTCATCATGCTTGAGTTAGTAAGTAGGACTACCATGCTTGAGTTGCATTAGATCATGCTTGAGTTGTTGTCTATGTCAAAAAGAACCCATTCATGCTATGTGACATTCTAGTTAACTTATCATGCTTGAGTTAGTAAGTAGGACTACCATGCTTGAGTTGTATTAGATCATGCTTGAGTTGTTGTCTATCTCAAAAAGAACCCATTCATGCTATGTGACATTCTAGTTAACTTATCATGCTTGAGTTAGTAAGTAGGACTACCATGCTTGAGTTGTATTAGATCATGCTTGAGTTGTTGTCTATCTCAAAAGAACCCATTCATGCTATGTGACATTCTAGTTAACTTATCATGCTTCAGTTAGTAAGTAGGACTACCATGCTTGAGTTGTATTAGATCATGCTTGAGTTGTTGTCTATCTCAAAAAGAACCCATTCATGCTATGTGACATTCTAGTTAACTTACCATGCTTGAGTTAGTATGTAGGACTACCATGCTTGAGTTGTATTAGATCATGCTTAAGTTGTTGCCTATGTCAAAAAGAACCCATTCATGCTATGTGACATTCTAGTTAACTTATCATGCTTGAGTTAGTAAGTAGGACTACCATGCTTGAGTTGTATTAGATCATGCTTGAGTTGTTGTCTATATCAAAAAGAACCCATTCATGCTATGTGACATTCTAGTTAACCTATCATGCTTGAGTTAGTAAGTAGGACTACCATGCTTGAGTTGTAGTAGAATCATGCTTGAGTTTGTGTGCTATGTCAAAAAGAGAACCACCATGATTAAAGATTTGTTGTAGTTAATGTATCTAAGAGATGAACCCATGCTCCATGGTTGTTCTAGCCAACTCTTAAAAAGAAACCCATGAAACTAGCTCCATGATGGTTCTAGCTAATTTGATAAGAACCCATTCACGTAGGTTCTAGGTGATTCTAGCTCAACTTGAGAAAGAACTCATGAATCTAGTGTATGTAGTTCTAGTTCAATTTAGGGCAAAAGGAACCCATGAGTTCTAGGCGTGTGAGGTTCTAATTAAAGTTGGAGCCTATCATGAGAACATTCTTCATCTTCCTTGTATGGAAAATTAATGGATTGAGAAAGTTACTAGTGAGGATAGCTTGGTAAAAGCTCGTCTAGGATCTTGTAGTTACCCTAGGGGTCATTGACCATCAAGACTCGCATCCTACCACCTTGGGAACTAGGATAAAATCTCACCTTGGGCACCGACGGATCTTAACTGGTGTGGGTTGATCGCGGGCGGAGAGTGTTGACGAGATCCAAGTTAGGGGTAGTGATGAGTAAGGGAGATCCCGTCGCTAACGTCTTGGATCAGTAGGCCATAGGGTGGGACCATGATAAAATCAAGAATTTCTTAGTTAAAGTCTCGTAGGTTGTTTAGGTTAGTGACATTGTTAGGTTAGTAACTCATAAGGATCATTACTTAACCATTTTGCCAGAAAGAGAGGAGTTGGTAGTAGGGGGCACCTTACGACCAACTCGTCCTTTGGGGCCAACCTTAGGTGGTGTTATTGGGTTGTACCTTTCCGTCAAAGGGATACGTACGGTGCCTTCTCACGGGTTGGGAGCACGGGTTGCGTATCTCACACTGTTAATTCCTGAAGTGCCATGATAAGGCGGGCGGAGCTAGGGGATAGACCCCGGAACTCCGTCGGGTCCTATGCCAGGGAGAGCGAACAGGCCATAGATCACGATCTATGATGGGTGACACAGGATAGGCTTTATGCTATCCTGCGCTCGGGAGACCCTGTGTTCGTCTGGTTTTTGAGTGAGGTCCGGTGCGCTGGGTAGTAGTGGCAAACATAGACACCATGAGCGTACTGCATTGGTAGGACTTGACCACGTCTGCAACTTCATCAGTCACGTTGTATCTGTCAGGAACAGGTTGTGTACAAAATAGAATTCATAACGCGGGTTCAAATCCCTATATATGGAGAAACGGCTTGAGATGGGGCGTATGTAGTATGGGATGCATACTGTTCCGGAGACTCGCTTGCATTAGAATAGGAGCATCCTAGATAAGTTGACATTGCATTAGATTCTAGTCATTGCACTCACGAACACTTAAACTACACCGACATATTTTACCATGTTTTATATGTTTGTTTTTGGAGATTCGCTGCTTAGTTATCAGCCCTTAAGCGTCAGTGAATACTGACGTCCCCACTTCAATAGGTACCGCAGTGTAGAAGTACAGGTATTGGATCGTAGTCGTGGATACAGGATCACCCAACCGGGAGGACTCCAGTCAAGGCATTGTTTACAAATGAAGTGCCTGATATTGTCATCTTTCATTCTTATATACTCTGATGTAATGTGGAATTAATGGGAACACTCAGTCTGTAATATTGTAGTAGTAAAAAGTTTTTAATTTTTCCACAAATCTGTGTATTGTGACTAATTGATTTAAAGGTCCTGGCTCATGTCTCGAATTCTCCATATAGGAAGTTCGGGGCGTTACACTCAGCGTAATCCCCGGGTCGAAACCAGTTGTCCAAAAGCGGTGCAAGTTCGCTCCAGAGCGACAACAGGCAGTAAACACGGAGGTGGACAAGCTCTTGTCCGCGCGCTTCGTACAAGAGGTCAGCTACCCTAAGTGGCTGGCGAAAGTCATCATGTTCAAGAAGGCGAGTTGGAGTTGGAGGATCTGCATAGATTTCACCGACCTCACCAAGGCATGCCCCAAGGATCCGTTCCCTCTCCCCATTATTGATGCCCTGATCGATGCCACCTCTGGCCACGAGCTCTTATCCTTCATGGATGCCTTCTCGGGCTATAACCAGATCCGGATGTTTCCTCCCGACATCGCCAAGACGTCCTTCGTCACAGACCGAGGACTGTACTGCTACCGGGTCATGCCCTTCGGGCTGAAGAACGCCGGTGCCACCTACCAGAGGCTCTTCAACCGAGTCTTCAAAGATCAAATCGGACGTAACATGGAGGTATACATTGACGACATGCTCATCAAAAGTCAGCGAGGACAGGACCACGTCGCTGACCTGGAGGAGGCCTTTGGGGTCCTTCGAACCCACAACATGAGGCTCAACCCAGCGAAGTGTGCCTTCGGCGTCTCCTAGGGGAAGTTCTTAGGATTCATCGTCAGCCAGCGCGGCATCGAGGCGAACCCCGAAAAATTCCAGGCCATAATAGACATGGCCCATCCCAGGAACATCAAAGAAGTCTAGAGGCTAACGGGGAGACTGGCGGCCATCGGCCGTTTCCTCTCCAAGTCTGGAGAGAAGTCCCTTCCGTTCTTCAGGGCGCTGCGCTGCACCGGAGGGTTCGAGTGGGGTACTCAGCAGCAAGAGGCCTTCGCCCAATTAAAGGAGTACCTCGCCAACCCTCCTCTCCTTAGCAAGCCCGAACCAGGGGAGCCACTCTGGCTCTACCTTTCTGCTTCGGAGAACGTGCTCAGCGCCATCCTCGTCCGAGAAGAGGAAGGGGTCCAAAAGCCCCTGTACTATGTAAGCAAGGTCCTGCTCGATGCCGAGACCCGTTATTCCAGGATGGAGAAAGTAGCGTACGCCTTGGTCATGGCCGCACGAAAGCTCCGTCCTTACTTTCAGGTGCATTCGGTCCAAGTACTCACGGATCAACCCCTGAAGGCCATGCTCTATAAGCCCGAGAGCTCTGGTCGACTAGTCAAATGGTCGATCGAACTCAGCCAGTATGACATCGGCTATCAACCAAGAACGGCCATCAAAAGGCAGGCGGGCCCTCGCCAAATTCATCACAGAATGCACCATCTCCGAGCAACCCGCGAGCAAGGAAGCCGACCAGACGTGGAAAGTTTACGTCGATGACTCCTCTTGCAAGGCAAGAAGCGGTGCGGGCATCATTCTCCGGGGTCCAGATTGTTTCCTCCTTCAATACTGTCTCTGCCTCAACTTTTCGGCCTCTAACAACGAGGCTGAATACGAGACTATGATCGCTGGGCTCAACCTGGCTCACCAGGCCAGCACTAGACAGATCAGGGCCTTTAGCGACTCTCAGCTGGTGGTCAACCCGATCACCGGGGAATACGAGGCCCGTGACGATCGAATGATCAGGTACCTGGCCGTGGTCCAATGCCTATTAACGTCCTTCGACGAATCGGCTGTCCTGAGGATCCCCGGGAGCTGAATGCCCAGGCCGATACCCTGTCAAAGTTGGCTTCCTCATCCTTCGTAGGCCTTGACCGCACGGTCCTGATTGAAGTCCTGTTGAGGCCAAATACAGACTTCCCGGAGGTTCTGTGTGTCGAAGACGGAGCCCCTCCTAACGACTGGACCACTATCATTAAAAAATTTCTAGTCAAGGGAGAGCTCCCCGAAGACCGGGCTGAAGCGAGGCGGATCAGGGTCCGATCTGAAAGATTCGCGGTCATCAATGCCACCCTCTTCAAAAGGTCCTATACAACAACGGATGGAAGACCCTACCTCCACTGCCTAACCCCAGATGAAGCCAAGTACGCCCTCAAGGAGCTGCACGAGGGGATCGGCGGATGTCACATGGGAAGCCGTTCGCTAGCGCGGAAGGCATTAAATCATGGGTACTACTGGCCCACCATGCTGCAAGACGCCCTCGCCCAAGTGAAGAAGTGCGGCCCCTGTCAACGGTTCTCCCCCGTGAAGAGGGCTCCTCAGGCAAACCTCCGGTCAATGGCCAGTCCGACCCCCTTTGCAATGTGGAGGATGGATTTGGTGGGCCCATTTCCAAAAGCAACGGGCCAGCGAAAGTTTCTCATTGTGGCGATCGACTACTTCACTAAGTGGATCGAGGCCGAGACATTAGCAACGATCACCGAGCGAAAGACCCAGTAGTTTTTTCTGGAAACACATCGTCTGTCAGTTCGGGATTCCACAGGTGCTCATCACAGACAATGGGACTCAATTCGCGGGTAAGCATTTCTGCAAGTTCTGCGAAGACCTCGGGATCCAGTAGCGCTTCTCCTCAGTATGCCACCCCCAGTCGAACGGTCAGGCTGAGAACGCGAACCGCAAAATTCTCGACGGCCTCAAGAAACGACTCGATAACTCTTCTAAGGGGTTATGGGTCGAAGAGTTACCCAGCGTTCTCTGGGCCCACCGAACAACAAAAAGAATCCCCACGAGAGAATCCCCTTTCAATCTGACATACGGCGTGGAGGCCGTCATTCCCTTGGAGATCGGGATCCCTTCACCCCGAATCATGGCTTTCGACGAAGCAGCTAACTCCAAACAGCTGCGAGCCGACCTGGACCTCATAGACGAGGTCAGGGAGAAGTCCGCCATTAGAAGAAGCATCTACCAACAAAGAATTGAGAAGTTCTACAACAAGAAGGTGCGTCCCACCGACATCAAACTCGGAGACCTCGTTCTCCGAAAACTGGCGGTATCCAATCCCAGTCAGAAAAGGAAATTGGCCCCGAACTGGGAGGGCCCTTACAAAGTATCGGAGGTCGTGCGTCCAGGGACGTACCGCCTGACCAACCCAGAGGGCAAGGCCATCAAGAGGCCCTGAAATGCGGAGCACCTCATCAACTTCCTAGGAGGAGATTAACCTCCATGTAAATTATCATTAATGTAATCGGCACGTCGTGCCTTTTTTTTGTAAAAATTCAGTATGATATGAATATCCCAACTTTCTTAAAACAAGTTTGTGGCTTCGTATTCTGCTCTCAATAAAAGACGTCTCGGGCTCGGCGCTCGGATAGCATCGCGAGCCTGAAAAGCTTCTCTTACAAGCTTGGGGCTTGGCGCTCGGATAGCATCGCGAGCCTGAAAAGCTTCTCTTACAAGCTTGGGGCTCGTGCTCGGATAGCATTGCGAGCCTAAAAAGCTTCTCTTACAAGCTTGGGGCTCGTCTCTCCCGAGAACAAGTGCGGGAGCTCGGCGTTGACCTCGAGCAAGGCGCAGGCTTTCTTCAAAGCCACCCCGACCTTAACGCTCGGCGACGACCCTCAGCTACTCCTGCTACTGGCTTTCTCACAGGCGTGGGGGCTCGGCACCTGTCCCTCACGTGGTTTCGGCTTCTTCAAGCCCATCAACCTATGCGCGAGGCGGCAACCGCCAGCTACTCCCGTGCTGTCTCTCCCGAGAACAAGTGCGGGAGCTCGGTGTCGACCTCGAGCAAGGCGGAGGCTTTCTTCAAAGCCCCCCCGACATTAACGCTCGGCGACGACCCTCAGCTACTCCTGCTACTGGCTTTCTCACCGGCGTTGGGGCTCAGCACCTGTCCCTCGCATGGTTTCGGCTTCTTCAAGCCCATCAACCTATGCGCAAGGCAGCAACCGCCAGCTACTCCCATGCCGTGTCTCCCGAGAACAAGTGCGGGAGCTTGGCATCGACCTCGAGCAAGACAGAGGCTTTCTTCAAAGCCCCCTCGACCTTAATGCTCGGCGACGACCCTCAGCTACGCCTGCTACTGACTTTCTCACCAGCGTGGGGCTCGGCACCTATCCCTCGCATGGTTTGGGCTTTTTCAAGCCCATCAACCTATAAGCGAGGCGGCAACTGCCAGCTACGCTCGTGCCGTCTCTCTCGAGAACAAGTGCGGGAGCTCGGCATCGACCTCGAGCAAGGTGGAGGCTTTCTTCAAAGCCCCCCCGACCTTAACGCTCGGCGACGACCCTCAGCTACTCCTGTTACTGGCTTTCTCACCGGCATGGGGGCTCGGCACCTGTCCCTCGCATGGTTTGGGCTTCTTCAAGCCCATCAACCTATATGCGAGGTGGCAACCGCCAGCTACGTCCGTGATGTCTCTCCCGGGAACAAGTGCGGGAGCTCGGCGTCGACCTCAAGCAAGGCGGAGGCTTTCTTCAAAGCCCCCCCGACCTTAATGCTCGGTGACAACCCTCAGCTACTCCTGCTACTGGCTTTCTCACCGGCGTGGGGGCTTAGCACCTATCTCTCGTGTGGTTTGGGTTTCTTCAAACCCATCAACCTATGCGCGAGGCGGCAACCGCCAGCTACGCTCGTGCCGTCTCTCTTAAAGAACAAGTTCAGGATCTACAACCAATTCTGTCAACAAATTTTTTATTAAGTTTTAGAGCGTCCGCCCTCAGCAGACGCTCCGAGCTTCGGGTCGGCTGTTTGACCCTCCTCTCGCCCGCGAACAACCCGGGGTTTACTGCTTTCACAAGCCCAAACCCCGAATTGTTCGAGGACGGCAGGAGGGCCGCCGACCCTCAGCTCTCCTCGTTACGAGACCTTTCGTTGACCCTCCTCTTGCCCACGAACAACTCGGGGTTTACAGCTCTGTACGAGCCCAAAACCCCAAATTGTTCGAGGACGACAGGAACGACACCAACCTCGGCTCTGTCCGAGCCTCCGAACCGATCGGTCAGCCCACCACTCACCAATAAACCCCCCGGGGTCCTACGGCCCTCAAGGCCCGAACCCCGAATTGTTCGAGGGTGATTGGTGTGTCTCCAATCCGGAGACCTCGGAAAAAGACTATGTTCGGGGCGGCCACCCTCGGCAGGCACCCAGAGTCAAGCGACTGATCGGCTCTCACTCCTTAAACAACCAGCTTGGGGGGAGGGGGGATTATATAGCCCCTTGAGGGGTATAATTAATGCGTCTGGGAAAACGAAACGGAGGAAGGCGAAACGTCGCCATAAATGTTCATGGGAAGGCGAAACGTCGCCATTAATGACTTATCGACAGGCGATACACCACCGCATATGCACCCGTTGCACCAAGTCACCTCGCAGCGACCCTTCGCAACAAGCACGACAACCACCTTCGGCAACCGAGACAATCAAAGTTCAAAGAATCAAATATTCTTATTATTACTCATTGCTTACAACTCAATGAAAGTCGGTACAAGTACAAAGAATAATCTGCGGCTCACTCACACTCGGCTGGAAAACTCAAATTCGGCACTTCCTTCTGGGCTCCTCTCATGCTCGGTCGGGACGGCCTGGGTAGAGACTCCTGCCACTGAGCTTCCTGCATCATCTAGCTGGGCTGCTTCAAATAAAAAAGTCGGAGATCGCCCCGGCGTGGAGTTGCTTGCCTCCTCGATCAAGCCCGCGCCCAACACCAACTTCAGTCTTTGGATCTCCAGCTCTTTCTCGATCACAGCCTCGCGAAGGAAAGACTCTGAGGCCGACCGCCCACTCGAGGCACCCGAGATGGACCAGTCTGTCTCGATCACCCACCAGTCCTGGTCGGCTATGGCTTTCTTCAGACGAGACACCTCCAGACTGAGCTCCCTAGACTTGTTCGTAAAATAATTCACAGCGACCACTCGATCGCGAGCCTGTTTTTGCTGGTGAGCTAGAGCCACTTCCAATGCCTCCGTCCCGGCTCGGACCCGAGATACCTCGGCGGAAACCGGGTCGGCTCCCAAGATCTCGTGCGTCTATCCAAGGACAAGAAGCAAACAATCACAAGGAAAGCTAGAAAAATGCACAAGTCACAAAGCCTCGGCCCAAAAAAGTAATTTTCATTCCTTTAAAAAATTTGATACAAAAGCCATGTTGGCCAGTCCGCTCGAGGCATTTACATCAAAACAAACAAAAAGAAAAAACTATATTCTTGAGGGGGGGTGGCACCTCATCTTCGGCCTGGATGCCCCCGCTTCGTCGCCCCCCGGGGTCGGCGGAAGGTTCGCCTCCCAACCATAGTAGAGGTAGTCCATGCTCTGCTCGGGGTAGATCTGCCTGAAGTGCGCCTTGGCCTGTTCATACGCCTCGTCCTGCGCTATGATCAGAGCCTCTGCCGAGGTCGCCTCCATCCTCTTCAGGGCCTTCCGCCCCTTCTCCTCCTCCTCCTCAATCCTCTCCTTGAGGCGAGCCACGTCCGCCTTGTGGATGTCGGAGAGCGAGGCTATCTGGGCCTCGTGGACGGTCACCATGGTCTGAGCCTCTTTCAGGTCATCCGTAGCCTTGTTCAGCTCGCGGAGGTACTTCTCTGCGTTCCTCCTCTCGATGTAAATCTCCTTTTCCAAGCACTTTTGGAAGTGCTGGCCATGGAGCATCGCCTGTGCGAGGGGAAAAAGATCAGAAAAATTCCACCAAGTTAAAACCAGGGAAGAAGGCACCGAATTAACTCACCGAATTATGCGCTTGGGACCAGCGCATGAAGGCCTGCTCGGCCGTCTGTGACGCCAGCACCATGAAGTCACGCTCGGTGCCGGCCTTCGTGACGAACTCTACCGCCATTGGTCCGTCGAGTAGACTGTCGCCCTGGACGATTGACCAATCGGGGGCGAAGGGCCACAGTCCCTGTTGGCCCACCATCTCCTCGGCTTGGGGCGTGGCGAGGGAAGCCCCTTCCCCGGGGCATCAACAGTTTTTCCCGAACTGCTCCCTGCATCCCGGGGTGCTCTCGGCGTTGGGGGGTGGAGATGCTTCTTGGCCTTCTTTGATTGAGAAGGCTCCTCGACTACCAGGGCCGGCACCTTGGCGGACCCCCCAGCCTGAGCGGCCAGCTTCTCTTGCTCCGCCTTCTTCTTCTTCTGCATATTCGCCCTCGCCTTCGCGGCAACAGCCAGCAGGGCTCGCCTATCATCTACCTGTTCGGAAGACATCTCTGCAAGAATGAAGAAAGAGGCTAAAGTTAACACGAAGGCAGAAAGATGAAAAATTCAGAACGAAACATACTAGGGTCGGCCGGGCTCAGTCCGGCCTGGGCGAGGTGCAGCTCGATCACTCGAGGCCACGCAATACTATGCCCCCTAACTATCTTCTCCACTCGCTTCCACTCCTTTGCTGTTAAGTCGCTTCGCTTCGGAGGTTTATGGTACGGCTTGAAGAAGCTCCACTGGGTCGGTATTCCCCAAGCCTTCTCACTCCGCACCACAAAATACTTCTCTTTTCACCCTTTGATAGAATCCGGATGGCCGTGCATGATCTTCTTGTGCGGCCTGGGTGAGAAGTAGAAAATTCCTTCCTGATCTCCGAGCGAGCTGATCCCTAGGATGGCTCGGAAGTACGTCAACCTCGGCTTCACCCCCTTCTCTTGGCACCTCAGAATGAAGCAGATCAAGTGCTTCCAAGAGTTCGGGCCGTACTGCATGGGGCATAGTTTCGCCCAATTCAAGACCCTCTTGACAAAGGGATGCAGAGGCAGCCTCAGGCCCGAGGCGAATGCATCCTCAGGAAACATACAATAGCCCGACACCAGGACTGTGGTGGGCCGAATGCCAGGGCTCGGAATGAAGACTTCGAACTCCCGCAGGATGAAATAAGAGGCCCTCAGAATGTGGAGATAGTCCGCCCTCAAGATGCACGGGATGTTGTCCATCCGAATCTTCACTCGGCCCTCTTCACCTGGCATGGGAGGGATGGGGCCTATGTCCTTGATATCATCACGATACATCCGGATTTCTGAAGGAGACTGGAGGGAACTCGAGCCCCGGTCTGGGTGCATATTCATCTTGCGGAGGAGGACTGTCCGGGATAGTCAGATTCCGCTTCTTCCGGCGAGGACGAGCCTTCCTCTCGGGAGATGGTGTCGACAGGAGTGGGAGAGGTGGAAGGTCATCCCCGACCAACCTTCCTGCTGTGCCTTCGCCAGCACCCTCTTCAGCATCCTCATCCTCATCATCAACAGCGCCCTCATCCTCCTCATCCTCCTCATCCTCATCATCGGTATCCGGATCCTCCTGATCCTCATCCTCCTCTTCCTTATCGCCTTCGGTGCCCTGGCCCTCCTCCTCTTCGTCCTCGGCTCCCTGACCCCCCCGATTTTCCTCATCCTCTTCCTCCTGCTCTTCGCCCTCGCCTGCAGGCTCCTTCCCCGGCCTTCGGGATCTCAGTGGCGACACTATGAAGACTACGTCGTCACTACTAGCCGACCAAGGGTCTGTCAGGACCTCCTGCTTCACCTTATACTTGCTAAGAGACGAGGACGTCTCGGACTCGGACTCGGACTCCTTCGCGGAGCGACTCGACGAGCTGGCCTCGGATCCGGACTGAATGCGCGACATTACAAAACAGAGAATACTAACCTGAAAAGTTACCGAACGATCACCGGAAAATGTCGCCGAAGGCAAGTGAAAACCCTGTTCTTGAAATAGTGGATAGTGAGAGTAAAGAAATGAAGAAGAAAAAGTAAAGAAGGGGGAGGGGATTTATAAGGAATAAAGCGACTCTTAGATTTCCGCAATTAAGATCTGGCCGTTGGATCTTAACCATCAAGATCTAATGGCCGCCAAGATCTGGAGACGCTTCGATCCTTGCGCTCCTGACGTCAGCAGTGGGCGTGGAATTACCCAAATACCCCCAGGCCTTTGTTCCTCACACAGCGGATTTTCTCGACAAGTCAATTAAGCTCGATGCTCGGATGGCACCGCGAGCCACAATTCCTCTTCTATTTCACAGAAAAGTCGACGCTCGGATGGCACCGTGAGCCACAATTCCCCTTCTATTATTACAGAAGGGTTGACGCTCGGATGGCACCGCGAGCCACAATTCCCCTTCTATTTTCACAGAAGGGTCGACGCTCGGATGGCACCGTGAGCCACAATTTCTCTTCTATTTCACAGAAGGGTCGATGCTCGGATGGCACCGCGAGCCACAATTTCCCTTCTATTGTTACAGAAGGGTCGACGCTCGGATGGCACCGCGAGCCACAATTCCCCTTCTATTTTCACAGAAGGGTTGACGCTCGGATGGCACCGCGAGCCACAATTCCCCTTCTATTTTCACAGAAGGGTCGACGCTCGGATGGCACCGCGAGCCACAATTCCCCTTTCTATTTCACAGAAGGGTCGACACTCGGATGGCACCGCGAGCCACAATTCCTTTTCTATTTCACAGAAGAGTCGACGCTCGGATGGCACCGCGGGCCACAATTCCCCTTCTATTTTCACAGAAGGGTCGACGCTCGGATGGCACCGCGAGCCACAATTCCTCTTCTATTTCACAGAAGAGTCGATGCTCGGATGGCACTGCGAGCCACAATTCCCCTTCTATTGTTACAGAAGGGTCGACGCTCGGATGGCACCGCGAGCCACAATTCCCCTTCTATTTTCACAGAAGGGTCGACGCTCGGATGGCACCGCAAGCCACAATTCTCCTTCTATTGTTACAGAAGGGTCGACGCTCGGATGGCACCGCGAGCCACAATTCTCCTTCTATTTTCACAGAAGGGTCGACACTCGGATGGCACCGCGAGCCACAATTCCTCTTCTATTTCACAGAAGAGTTGACGCTCGGATGGCACCGCGAGCCGCAATTCCCCTTCAATTGTTACAGAAGGGTCGACGCTTGGATGGTACTGCGAGCCACAATTCCCCTTCTATTGTTACACGAGTGTCGACGCTCGGATGGCACTGCGAGCCACAATTTCCCTTCTATTGTTACATGAGGGTCGACGCTCGGATGGCACCGCGAGCCACAATTCCTCTTCTATTTTCACAGTAGGGTCGACGCTCGGATGGCATCGAGAGCCACAATTCCTCTTCTATTTTCACAGAAGAGTCGATGCTCGGATGGCACCGTGAGACACAATTCCTCTTCTATTCCACAGAAGGGTCGACGCTCGGATGGCATCGCGAGCCATAATTCGCATTCTATTTTTTCACAGGGCTCGGAGCTCGGATGGCACTGCGAGCCCCAGAGTCTCCCTCTATCCCATGACAGGGGGCTCGACTGCCGACCCCCAGAGCCCAACAAACTGAGCCCCGTCTCACCGAACCTCAGCGTCATCTCGCTCTTCCAACTAGCGAGAGGACCATCTGCCGACCCCAGGCGCTCGACAAATGACCGACAAATGACCTCAGCGTCCTCTCGCTCTTCCAACTAGCGAGAGGACCATCTGCTACTACCAAGTGTAGGGGCTCGGACCTCGGACGTCACCGAAAGCCCCAGAAGCACTCCCTATTCACGAGCGGGCTCGGAGCTCGGATGACACCGCGAGCCCCTACCGCTCTCCTTTATCCTCTAAGGGCTCGGAACTTGGATGACACCGCGAGCCCCTACAGCACTCACCTATTCACAAGGGGGCTCGGAGCTCGGATGACACCACGAGCCCCTACCACTCCTCTATTCACTGGAGGCTCGGAGCTCAGATGAAATCGCGAGCCCCAAAAATTCTCCCCAAGCGAGGGGCTCGCCAACCGACCCTCTATACTTGGCGAGCCGAACTCCAACCCAACAGGCGTTGGCATCCCCTTGCTCTTTCAACTAGCGAGGGGGTCGCTTGCCGACCCTCGACGCTCGCCGACTGACCTTCTATGCTCGGCGCGCCGACCTCCAACCCAACAGGTGTTGGCATCCCCTTGCTCTTCCAACTAGCAAGGGGGTAGCTTGCCGACCATCTACGTTCGCCGACCGGCCTTCTATGATCGGCGAGCCGATCTCCAACCCAACTGGCGTTGGCATCCCCTTGCTCTTCCAACTAGCAAGGGGGTCGCTTGCCGACCCTCGACGCTCGCCGACCGACCTTCTATGCTCGGCGCGCCGACCTCCTACCCAACAGGCGTTGGCATCCCCTTGCTCTTCCAACTAGCGAGGGGGTCGCTTGCCGACCCTCGACGCTCGCCGACCGACCTTCTATGCTCGGCGCGCCGACCTCCAACCCAACAGGCGTTGGCATCCCCTTGCTCTTCCAACTAGCAAGGGGGTCGCTTGTTGACCCTTTACATTCGCCGACCGGCCTTCTATGCTTGGTGAGCCGATCTCCAACCCAACAGGTGTTGGCATCCCCTTGCTCTTCCAACTAGCAAGGGGGTCGCTTGCCAACCCTCGACGCTCGCCGACCGACCTTCTGTGCTCGGCGCGCCGACCTCCAACCCAACAGGCGTTGGCATCCCCTTGCTCTTCCAACTAGCAAGGGGGTCGCTTGCCGACCTTCTACGTTCGCCGACCGGCCTTCTATGCTCGGCGAGCCGATCTCCAACCTAACAGGCGTTGGCATCCCCTTGCTCTTCCAACTAGCAAGGGGGTCGCTTGCCGACCCTCGACGCTCGCCGACCGACCTTCTATGCTCGGCGCGCCGACCTCTAACCCAACAGGCGTTGGCATCCCCTTGCTCTTCCAACTAGCAAAGGGGTCGCTTGCCGACCCTCTACGTTTGCCGACCGGCCTTCTATGCTCGGCGAGCCGATCTCAAACCCAACAGGCGTTGGCATCCCCTTGCTCTTCCAACTAGCAAGGGGGTCGCTTGCCGACCCTCGACGTTTGCCGACCGACCTTCTATGCTCGGCGAGCCGATCTCCGACCCAACAGACGTTGGCATCCCCCCGCTCTTCCAACTAGCGAGGGGTTCGTCTGCCGACCCTCGAAGCTCGTCCAACGATCCTCTATGCTCAGCGAGCCGATCTCCAGCCCAACGGGCGTTGGCATCCTCTTGCTCTTCCAACTAGCAAGAGGATCGTCCGCCGACCCCAGAGGCTCGTCGGCCGACCAAGGGCTATTCTACCGACCCGAAAGCTCGGCAAGCATCAGTCTGGCCCCTCTACACAGCATTCTGCGCAAAACTCCGATGAGGGATCCCTTCCTCCTAACCCCTGGCCTCTTCTGGAAGTAGCAGATTCTACTTTCTCACCACACCCTCCACCCTGCTCTTCCTATAGAGGCGAAGAACCACTCCTACACGGCCGGTTCACCCAGCCCTCCAGGAGTGTGGGGCTTGTGATATGGGTTGGATGACGTGGCCCCTCCTGGGCCACAGGATCCCCTTCAAAACGCGCGCGCCTCTAGATCATCCAGATCTGCCACGTCAGTGCTGGAAAACCGCCCGGGCCTCTGCCACGTCAGGCCGGAAACTGGCCGAGCCCTTGCCACGTCAGCCCTATACGGCCCGGGTTTCCACCCTTCACCCCCATGGGCAACCGGGTCTGGATCCGGCCCCAAACGGGTCCAGACCCGGTTGGCATCTTCTATAAATACCAGACCACTACTCCTTTTCCAGGTAATCGATCTTTTCCCACCAAAACCCTAGTTACTGTTACTCTTTCTCAGTGACTGACTAGATCGTCGGAGGGTCTGCCACCGGGACCAACCCCGGTGTTTCGAGACCGTTTGCAGGTACACGAGACCTCGGATCCGAGCCCCCCGATCCGAGCCGAGCATTCAGCCTCTTCCTCACCACCGCCTACTTCCGTACCGTTCGCCTGGCCGAGGGCCGCCTGCATAGGAGCTTCCTCAATCAAATACAAATCGATTAAGAACTCACACCTGATGCATCCACACGCCTCCCAAAAACAAACCGCATCATCCCGTTTATGGACCCGTTCCTAGCGGAATGTACCGTCTTACCCCTAAGAGCTTTAAGATTTATGTCTGATTTGAACGGTCTCGATTTGGTTCTATTTTTACCTATATCATTTATAAGACTCATATTACTGATAATAATAGGAAAATGAAGAATAGGCTTTTCTCTAACCCAGGCATCCAACCAGATTCGAACATGTTGCCCATTATAGTCCATCGCACATCCGAGTTTTGCAATTCATGCACACTGTCCAAAATTACCTTCCAGGTCCCAGTAGAAATTTTCCATCTCCTTGACCTGTGCCCATCCGAGTATTTGGTTTTAACTAAGAACTTCAATCTTTTGGAACCGGAGTCAAACAACTTTGCAGCTTGCTTTGCAATGAACACCCTGAAAAATGCTTATAGCTTTTATTTCCTTCCTCCCCCTCTTAACTAGTTGTACAAATTGCTTCTCATTTAATCAACCTGGCATTCTTTGCTCCTCCCCATAGGAAAATCCTAGCAAAGGCATTCTTTGCTCCTCCCCATAGGAAAATCCTAACAAAAAGATCCATTTTATCAAAAATTCCAATCCGTACATTCATTGTTTGAAATATATGCATGGACTGTTTAGCCCCTCTTTAATCAAATTAATTCTCCCTGTAAAGGATATATGCAGACAACTTTTTGTAGATGGTTTTTTGGGATTTTAACACAAACAATCACATATCTTGGCTATTCATGGCAATCTATATTGGCATCACAGACGTGACATATAGGGTGATCTCATAAACATAAGCATAACCCTAACATGATACTACAAGTAGAGTTAGCCTTACATTGGGTTTTGGTGAATACACAAGCGGAAGCTTTGGTCTTCTTCATAGCCTGAAAACTCCTTCAAGAATTGCTCATGCAGTGAAAGATCCTACAAGATGAGGATACGCACTGTTTCCACAGCTTCGTTCCCAAGTGGATTCAGATGGATGACAAGTATGGAGAAGAGCAATGAAGAACTCAATTTTCTTTCTAGGGATCTTGAGAGATTGATATAAGGATACAATCTGTATCATATATTGTAACTCTCAACCCTAGACTTCACCCCTCTATTTATAAGAGGAGATCATGAGAGGGATTGTGAGGCAATAATAGATATTTTGAATATATTCCCAATATGTTCTTTTCTTTCCTCATTTATTTCTTGTCATAAGATGGTGTACATATTCGGAAAGTATCTTCACAAAGGACAAGAAGAGAGATGCTTTACTTAGGGCCTAACCATTCTCATAGGATGGGCCACCAAGCTTGGGCTTGGCTTATGGGCCCTGCCCAATGTCGACTAGCATCTCCCACTCACACTCTTAGGCTCAAACGCCCCACTGTGTTACTTAAGATTCTCGTATACAAGTCAAGTCTACTCCTCCCCAAGTAGGGTTCAGGGCGTGCGACCGCACAAGTAAAAACTTGCATGGCGAGCATGATGAGGATAATGCAGTGCAACGTGCGAGGAAAGCCACACTATCAAGTAGGTAAAGTTAACCTGGTCATCATAATCATCTTTTTCCGGAATCTTCCATGTTCACATCGGGTCGAGCAACCAGTCTATACACCAAGTATGAGCCTAGCTCATGGGTGGTGCCTACCAAACCCTTTACAATGTTGTGCCATAATATTCATGCGAGGCAACAAACAAATGTAATATGAAGATCTGATAAGAGAATCCTATCGCCAAAACAACTGAGTTTGTCATTTCGCTGCTTTCCTAACTGGAACCTACAATTTGCTCTTACATGTAGGAATCCTTTGGAGATCCAATCAAAGTAGCAAGCATGAAATTAAGAACCCAACTAACTTCTTCGAAAAGATGAAGACAATACTTCAGTCCCAATTGACTAGTATGTAAAGTTCATCTATGTTCGAGGCCTTGACCTTTTCAGTTTAGACAGACACTCAATACACTTGGTCAACTAGCACATGTTTATATGAGATAACATGCCATGCAGGAGCATTCTCTACCCTTAAAAAAGTATACATTTCGACTATCATTTCCACATGCAGACCTTAGATCAGCTAGCCTCAGGCTTGCTATCCTGCACATCCACAACTGCGTCGGTACAAAGTGCCCCGCTAGTTTTGTATACACGTCCGACTTTCAATAGTAGTATGTCATGCATCAGATTTGGATCTCATCTGAACATGATTGCACAATCAGATCTTCTTCCTGGCCCAGCCAAGGTGACTCTTTAGTCTCACAGAGTTAGTCCCAGATTTCCTCTAGCACCGCGTGTCCATTTTGCCAGTGGAAAGACTGAGTCCCAATTTACTCGCTTCTCCTCGTGAGCGCCATGGAGGTGTATTCGAGAGTAAATCATTCAATTTTCCTTGCGACATGTTGTATGTGTATAGTTTCATTGGTTAAAAAACTTGCACATTTTTCACAAAATCCTTGCAAGAGAAACAAAACAAGAGGAAATTGAAAAACTTGCAAAAAACTAAATATATATCGTAACTAAAAATCTGTGTTTCAAGAAGAATCAATATACTCAATACACGCACTAAATAAATAGTCAAGGTAAACAAAAGATAGTTACAATCTCTGAAGTTCACTGCTTTCCAACGAGCGTTCACTGCTTTCCAATGCACCTCTTCGAAGTTACTCTGATATCTACTCACTAATCCCACAGCTTGAAAAATGTCTGGTCTAGTGCACGCCATTGCATACAAAAGACTTCCGACTACACTAGCATAAGGGATGTTTGCCAATTAACCCCTCAAACCACTATTTGGGCACAAATCAGCACTTAGGGTAGAGCCCTTCTGAACTGGACTATCTATAGGTTTAGATTGATCCATACGGAAACGCTAAAGGACATTCCTTATATAAGCCTCTTGACTCATATTTAGAAGTCTCTTTGAGCGATAACGGATGATCTTACTTCTGAGGATGTAATTTACTTCACCAATGTCCTTCATCTCAAAAGTAGAGGACAACCACCTTTTTGAGGTGACAACTTCCGTGAGGTTGTTCTCAGCTATTAATATGTCATCAACATTCAGGTTCAGCATCAAGATAGTTCTATTGGATTGTTTCACATACATGCGGTGGTCTTTTTCAACCATTGCAAAGCCATACTTAGTAATGGCGCTATGGAAGCGTATATATCATTGCCTAGACGATTCCTTTAGGCCATAGATGGAACATTTGAGTCGGCACACTTTGCGCTCATGTCCCTTGACGTCAAAGCCGACAGGTTGATCCATAAAGATCCCCTCGTCTAGTTCTCCATTGAGAATTGCAGTTTTAATGTCCATTTGAAGTAACTCTAAATCAAGATGAGCCATAAGAGCAAGGATAAGGCAAATTGATGTACTTCTCACCACCAGGGAGAACATTTTATCGTAGTCCACACTCTCCTTTTTTGTTCCCTTCTGCCACAAGATGAACATTGTATTTGTCAATTGAACCATCTGCTTTTCGCTTGATTTTGAGAACCCATTTACTCCCAATGCATCTTCTCCAGCCAGAAGATCAACTAACTCTCAAACATGGTTCTTTACTATGGAGTAAATTTCTTCCCTCGTAGTAATTTTTCACTCATTCATAGCAGTTGAAGAGAGAGCATCCTGATTTGATCTCGGCTCATCATCTTCCAATATGCCACAGACAAAAACATCACCTTCACCCACCTTTTTTGAGGTGTTGCCATGAGTTGGCTCTTTCGAGGTGTAGGATTGATTCAGAAGAGGTGTTAGCCTTAGGAGACTTATGTTTTCTTTTAATGTGATTTTCATCCACTTGGACATTTCTTCCATTGTATGGTGCATTGTCCTATGATTTGTTTCCATTGATTGGTGCATCATCATTTGATTTGCTCCTACTAATTGGTGCATCATCATTGGTAGGCTCATTCTCCTCGAGAGTGAGATCATGTAGAGCCACTGTAGGAATGCTCCCATTATTAGAAGGACATTCTTACCACTCTCCAAAGGCATGCTACCACTATTAGGAGCAACTTCCCCCAAATTGTTTAAGTGCAGTATTGCTTAGTTCGCAATAAGGTGTGTTACTCTTAGCTATCTGTGGAGACAATTACCCCCCTTTGCCGAGACTTAGCATACCTCCTTCTATTTCCAACTCCCAAAGTTGGTAATCATTCCTTACTTTGTATCTACTACGGTAAACCATGCCGCTCCCCCAAGGGCGCAAGTGGTTTAAGCTAGGCTTACACCCAGTCCACAACTTATACAGAGTCGTGGTGAATGATTTACTTGGCATGTGATTAAGGATGTAAGTTTCCTTCAAGATTGCATCACCCCAAAAGTTAGGATACAGGTTAGCACAAACCATCATCGACCTAACCATCTCAAGCAGTGTTCAATTCCTTCTCACTACAACACCATTTTCTTACGGAGTGTGAGGCATCTTTAATTGTCTTTTGATACCATTCTCTACAAAGAGTTCCCTGAATTGCTCAGATAGATATTCACACCCGCATTCATTCCGTAATACTTCACTTTCTGATCTAGTTGATTCTTAACTTCACTAATGAAGCAATGAAAACAATCTAATGCATCAGACTTATGAGCGATTAAATAGACATAACCGTATCGTGTAAAATCATCTATAAATGTGATAAAGTAGGAGTACCCATTGCGACACATGGTTCTTATAGGTCCAAAAATATCCGAGTGTATTAATTCTAAAGAGGTACTAGAGAAAACTAATTTTCCAAATGATTTCCTAATTGCCTTTCCCTCCAAGCAAGCCTCTCAAGGAGGAATAGTCACCTTTGCGAGCTGACCTATAAGGCCTTCTCTAGCCAAACCGTTCATTCTATCCACCCTAATATGACCAAGCCGAGAGTGCCAAATCTCAGAATCAACACAAGTGGCATTAAAAAAAGAATAATCAACCAAATCCAAAATATAAAAATCCTTAGTTAAAGTGCCAGTACCAAATGTTTCTTTATTAAAAATAATAATCAAAGCATTGTCTTGAAAAAGAAATGAAAAGCCTAAGCGTCCTAATGTTGTAACTGATACAAGATTTCTCTTAATTACATGAGCAAACAATGCATTATGAAAAATTAATGTGCGCCCAATGCACATCTTTACCTAATATGAACCAATGCCGAACACATTTTGTTAAGAAATGTTTTCCATGAAAATAGTATGTGATCCCTCAGAAACTTCTCGAAAGCTTGTAAACTCTTCTCTATCCCGCACTATGTGCTTGGTTGCGCCTGCATTAGCAAGCAACACATCTGTAACACCTGTATTTTAAAAATCCCTAAATATTGATTTTATATCTTAATTTTAGTTTATCTATGATTTCGAGTATAATTTCTTATATTAATTGGTTTATTTTACTTATAATGATTAATTTGGAGTTTGGGTTGAAAATAACTCTTGAATTGTTTCATTTATTGGATATTGGGTAACCCATAACCCATAACCTTATACCTCTTTATTTAAAAGATCATATATTCACAAAAATGCCACTATTCCCTTTTTTCTCCCCTTCCTTTCTGTTGAGCGAAACCACCGAACCCAACGAAACCCAATTTCACCAACCTTAGGTTTTCGACTTCACCGATAGAAATCACTCCAAGCTCGAAATTTTTCTGGGGTTTTGATTGAGTCTTGAGTGCTCTTCTATATTCCGGTGTTTGTTTGGAGAATTTTTTTTATTTTGGGTGAGTAGATATGAACTTAACTTTATGCAAGTTTGTATTTTAGTTTTATTTCATTTTAATGCATAAATAGAAGATTAAGACTGTGTTAGTTATATTGGTATTAAGAAATAATTTATTTATTAATAAGAGTAGGTTGATTTGGAAAATTTTTGGGTTCATGGAAAAGAAGTAGAATGGTGAAATAATTTAGCTAATGCTTTTAGAAAATAAAATAGAGTGCGGAGATATATCTATGAGGGACATTTGAATTCTTGGTTTGATATTCCCATATGTTTAAAATATAAGGAAAGATGAAAATTAGGTAATATTGCGGAAAATTGTAAATTGAGGTGAGTTACGTGGATTAATTTGAACGAGTATGTGAAATTGAATTCAAAATTTGGGGGTCGTTAGGGTTTGTTTTGTGAAAATTCCTAATTGGTCCTGAAATTTTTCCGAATAGGTATTAAAAAGTGAAGTTTGATTGGCGACCGGGTGAGCGAAAAGTATCTTCTTGCCGGTTTGCCAGGTGAGTATGATTATACAAGGTATATACTATGTTGTGAAAAAGTTTTATGCGAATATGATGTGATTTGTGTGAGTTATAGCCTAACGAAGATTATTTGAAAATACGGGACTTTTACATATTGAAATGGTGTTATACGGCAAATTTGCGTGTTTTTGAATGTTTGTGATATATATGGGTGATAATGAGTTATGATATCATAATCGATGAAATTAATGAGTGAGTATATGTATATTATAGTTATGTTTAAATTGAAACTAATGGGCGGTAATATGATATAACCATCACTACAACAAATATGACATTTGATAGCATTCGCAAAATGCTATAATAAATATACGATAGCATTTTAAAAATGCTATAGAAGCCCCCGCTATAATAACTTTATAGCGTTTCCGAAAACGCTGTAACATCGACAGCATTTTCGAAAACGCTGTGACATGGACAGCGTTTCGGAAAATGCTGTAGATTTCACAGCGTTTGCAAAAACGCTGTCGCTATGATAGCGTTTTCAAAATGCTATCGTTTAACAACGTTTTGAAAACTCTATCGTAGGACAGCATTTTGAGAATGCTATCGAAGAGAGTGGTTTTGAAGACGCTGTCTTTTTGACAGCGTTCGCCAAATGCTATCGTTTGATATTTGAAAAATAGCAGAAAATTTGGATAGGCTCTGTATTTAGAAAGAGTTAAGGTGAAACACACAATCCAGCGGATTTAACTAATACATAGCACAATCAGGCAATGCAACTAATACATAGCGCAATGTAACTAATACATAGCACAATCCGCGAATGTAACTAATACATAGCATAATCAGCGAATGTAACTAATACATAGCAGAAAATCCAGCGAATGTATCTAATCCATACACAATCAGCGAATGTAACTAATACAAAGCTTTATGTTACATCTTTGGGGTTTGCTAAGTTTCCCCCGTAGTTAAAGGTAAATTACAGGGCTTTTCTACTTGACATGCCCATAAAAATAACAATAAAAACAGTTATACAACCGAGTTTGCAACAACACATAAACAACAATGATCGAGTTCCATAATAAGCTAGGTGCCTCCCCTAATTTTCTAAGGCCAGTGAGCTAAGTTATTAGTGCTTAACAGGTGCACATTGAAGTATGTGTTCTTTGAACTCATTTAGCTCATTCAGATTCTCGCTCTCTGGCCTGTAGATTAGGTCGCTCATGCGCCATATTTGCATTAAAGAGCAAAGAAGAAATAAGGATATATGGAAAACACAATATAGGGAAAACACAATATAGCTATAATATTTGCAAATTATGAAACACAATACGTTTCTTGCAAAATCAGTGCCTTCCATGTACATGCACTAGGAGCCTTAGCAGAGGTTGCTGGTCCTGGTCTAAATTCTCATATAAGAACAGTTCTTCCTCCCTTACTGATTTCTATGGGAGATGATGACATTGTAAGATGTCTTTACTTTTATGTTCAAGCAGTTGGTTATTTGTTTGATTGTTATATAATGTGAAGCATGACTGACTTACCTATGTATACCTTTGCCCATTGTTGCATAATTTACATTTTGTCCATCCTTCCAGCGTTTCATCTTCTGTAGTTCATACTATATCCAGCGGCCTCAGTTTTATCTAATTCTCTAGTTACCCCCTCAAATTATGATCCATATTGTTCTACTCCTAGCTTGGTTAAGTTCTGGCAGGGAAATGGGTTCAAACTAATATTGAATTCTCTACACCCCCTCAAATTATGAATGCATGGAGCAAAGCTTGTACTGAACAATATGCAAAACTTAGTTTATTAGCTATTGATTTCTTTTTTTTACTATAATTCCTTATTTTATTCTTCAATAGCCGACCCCAACTAGTTGGGAAAAAGGCTTTGTTGTTGTTGTTGTTGTTGTTGTTGTTGTTTTTCTTCAATAATGGCCTGTGATATTACTGTAGTATTTCATTCATACCCGTTTATGTATTAGTTCATGTCATTTTTTTATGTTCATTCCTGTAATGTATGTTTATTGGAGTGGAAGTCTCGAGTATCTTATTATAGGTTTAGGTCGAAAGCAAATGGAAAGACTGAAAGAGATCTTCATATGGTATTCATTGGTCAAAAAGGATTAACATAGGCTTTTGTAATGAGATTATGTGGTTGGTTTTGCAAAAGAAATAACTCTATAGCTGATACATTGATCTGGTTATGATTTGTTTGTTGTAGTAGTAACTAACTAGTGGCAGAAAGAAAAATGATCAGATATATTTTACTAAATATTTGTAAAACAGAATTCATTTTGGACTACCAATCACACACATACACTCAGTATAACAATTAATTTGAGTATGCAAGGTGTTCATTGATGCTGTTGTTCTCACTTCATACCTAGTCATCAATTATTCCTGATACGTAAAATTTGGTTAGAGAAAGAACTAAGCTCTTAAAAAAAACAATAATTGTCAACTTCTTTATAGATGTGCTTTGTGTTTCATATTGTCAGTTATGATCGACTTAACATTTTCTAGCTCTAAAATTGTGGAATGTAGGATGTAAACCAATCTGTGAAGGCTGCAGAAATAGTTGTTCTTGTCATGGATGAGGAGGGGATTGACTCCTTGATCTCAGAGCTTCTTAAAGGAGTTTCCGATAACCAGGTTCCCCTCAGAACTCAATTAAATTTGCTATATTTAAGATACTTGCCTGCAGAGTCCCACCACCTCCAGTGCTCTCACCGTCGTCAGATACGCTAAGAAGGGTCCAAGGATATTCTGAGTTCCAGTGGAAGTCATCAACCCTATCTCTACATCCAAATATGAGAAAGCATGACTGGTGTAAATATAATGCATCTATTGAAAAATAAACTACCAAAAACGTATAACAAAAGCGCAGTCCCATCCAAATTAGAAGACATCATAATAGATTGTCCCGTGATGCTCATCTGTTGGCATGAAGACATCATCTGCAAACTGAAGAGCAAAAATAAGAAAACTAAAGTCAACATCATAAAAGACAATCGTGGATGATAAAAAGTGTATTGTCGGTAAAATATACAAACCTTCACTATAGTTTGGTTATCCTTGGTAGATAAGTTGACGGGTAAGAAGTGGAGGTTTGGCATTCTAAGCTGAATTAATGCAATATAAGAAAACCTTAAAAATCAATTACAATTAGGAAAATTTTAGTTGCAAATTATCAGTAAGAGTGAACACTAAAACGGGTTCTAGCAAAAAAACCAACCTATTGAGAACAGCTTTAGCCATTAAATAGAGTGTGTTCTGAACTAAGGGACTGTATACTCCCACTTTAGGTGGGCCAAAGAAGGTGTAAGCGAGAACTGTCTTGACATCTCGAAACGTTTGTGTGAAACATAATGGCTTAGTAGGAATATCAGAAATAGTTCCGAAGCGATACGTGCAGGAATAATAAACCACATGTAACTATTCTGGGGTAATTGGAAGGAAATTCTTCACTACCGTGAAAATCGTAACATTTTTTGTGAGCCAGCAGTGTAAAATTGAGCTAATGAGCTGTTGTAATGCTCAGTAGCTTTCGATATGGCTTTTACCTAAATTGTAAGGAGAAAGTTACATAAAGGAATGAAAAAGATTAGATAAAGTTCAGTGTCTGGAATCATAACGGTCTATCCACAAATAGAAAACTAGAGGAAGATTCATCTTTCATAAATAGGACCCTTTAACTGAAAGATCCAACTGGCTAAAATATAAACTTTCGTAAGAAGAAAATTGCTTTATGAAAAATACCAAGATGAAGAATATATTGCATCACAATAATTGATAAGAATATAGCGCTTCACAGTATATGCAATTCCAACAGCAAATCAGTACCATTGGCAAGTCTAACAAAGATGAATCAACAGGGCTGGAAAGAAAACCCCAACTCCAAATCAAATAAGATACATTAACATTAGACTGAATAATGAATGAAACATTTGAGGACAAAAGAACAAACACTAGGTTCATTTGTTTCAGAAGTGGGTTGGTATAAGATTATGAACTATATATCCTTGTGCAAAAATGAAATAACACAAGTAAAAATAGCATATTTTCAACTAAATATCTTCAAGTTTCAAAACCTTCACACTAAAATACCTAGCATGTTTTCCGTTACACTTGAATAGTTTAAAGTTTTGTTGTCGTGTATAGAACTATTTTCCTTTATGTTCATTTGGACATTTAAAACAAATTCAAATATCTTACAAAATTTACCTCTCAGGTAAAAGCTGCAAAGGTATTCTCTGTAGAAACAATAAAATTTTCAGCTGAAAAATATACTGTTAAAATAAGATTAAACAACTTCAAACAAAAACTATAGTAGGTACCTAAGAAGCTCTAAGAGTAAACTATAACTGCTAATGACTAAAAGGCAAGTGTCACAATTATTGCATTTTTTCATGCGAATGAAGCAACAAAGAGATTGTAGGGAAACATTGCAAATGTACTTTACACAAGCATGGTCGATGGAATTTATTTTAATAACACATGATTTTATATAATGAAAAATAACACAAGAATGAATATCTCCAATTCCTCTTTCACCTAGTTAACAAGGAAAAATATGAAATCAATTGACCTTTTGTTTTGAAGAAAATTATTCATATGGTATTAATGTCATTTATATCAGCCAAATCTGCTCCTTTTACCTGGTGTTGGTCACCATCGCTAGAATTTACTGATAGTTCTCTGCTTGGACGATCATCAGAATGAGAACTGCTCAAGTCAAAAGCAAAGAAATACTTTATAATATTGCAAGAACTAATACCAACAAAATTGTACAGGCTGTAGAAAACATGTATAGCTTCAACCTACAGTGCAGATTTTTTACATATAAGTGTGAAAGAGACCTATATCGGGGCTTAGCAAACTGCATCAGTCGGGGCAGCAATGTGTTTGGCTTGGACATTGAAGTCATCACAGAATGAACTAATACGGTAGACACCTTTATACAACAAACCATTCTTTTACCTTCCACCAACAAAAAATCTATACAATCAATCGAAATTGGCAATCTTCCTCCTTTGTGATGAACAAAATAGGAAAACTAGAATTGGCAATCTTCCTCATATGAAATACTATCAATCAAAATTCTAGCAGAATCCCAAGTTTAGTTTCATCTTTGGCAATCTTCCTCATATGAAATACTTTCAATCAAAATTCTAGCAGAATCGGTAAATTTTGACTCTATCCTTCATATCCAAAAAAAAAAATCTAGCAGAAACCCAAGTTTAGTTTCATCTTGTTTTAGGGTTCTCACCTGAAGATAAATCTTGCAAACTTCGCTCCCTTTCTCATCAATCCACCTCTGTATGCAATTTCTGTGAGCAAACTGCAACATAAAAGATAACCTAAATCAGTTTTATTAATTAACAAATATGGGTTCAAACCTCTCTTTCATCAAGTTCGTTCTGTCTTATTCGATAGAAAAGGAAACATCCATTGATTACCTTGAGAGACCCAGAACAAGAATAAGAGGATTCAATGCTTGTAGAGTTCTCGTCCTCTTCATCTTGGCAGTATATACAAAGCAATCTACTAGAAGTTGGCGACGGGGAACGGGGAGTAGGGTTTGAGATCGGAGAGGAGAAAATGAACGCCTTTTGGAATTTGGATTTTGAGATAGATGGGGAGTAGGGTTTGAGATCGGGGAGGAGAAAAGGAACACATTTTGGGGGAGAAAGGGAACGGTTTTGGATTTGGGTTTTTTTAGATATAATTTTCTTTTTTACCCCAACTACTTTAGTTTATTTACAGATATTATAGCATTTATAAAACGCTATAAAACATACAACATTTCAAAAACGCTGTCATAGCTAAGAATAAATATCAAAATTAATCAAAGATAGCATTTCCTTTAGAAATGCAATTATTGATCACTATCAACAACATTAATACTTAAACGCTATTATAAATTCGCTGTAGAATGATGTTTATGTTGTAGTGCATCTACTTAATTTGGCATGTTCATAAGATATTATAACATGGATAAATAAATACTTTTGTGTGTTTATGATACAGAATAATATGAGGTAATCATCTTATAAATTAATTAGGTGCATGTGAATATGTGATATAATGAGATAATAAATTACATGGTTAAAGCCAAATATGTGGCAAATTATTAAAATAAAAGATGAGATGCTGTATGGTGATAAAAAGATGAAATGAAAATGATAAAAATTGTTAAATTTTGTTGACCAGTACCTACAGAAATCCTGGGGGTTTGGGCTAGACCTCCTAACAGCCAAGGATCGGCTTGGGGTGCGGTGTTTATTACCCAAACTATGTATGGGGTGTGGTGTTTTTATTGCCCAAGCTATCGTCTTGAGGCCCGGTTATTACCCAGCTCAGCCAGGGTGCGGTAATATTCCCTCGATGACAGATGTCGCGAGGAAGTATCCTAGTGAAACTAGGGGTGCAGTGTTTTCTTTCCCTAGTTGGCTTTGCCACGAGGAAGTACCCAGCTTCGCTGGGGTGCAGTGTTTTCTTTTCCCTTGTTGGTTTTACCTTGAGGAAGTACCCAAACTATGTTTGGGGTGCAGTTTTCCCTCGCTAGCTTCGACTGGGAGAAAGTACCCAAGGTTTACTTGGGGTGCAGTGTTTCCCTCACTGGCATAGGGTGGGATGAAGACGTAGCCTCAGACGTGTAAGATCCCGGGGGAGGTAGAGGTCCGCGTGTTTACTGGGTTGTCGGCTTTCAGTATATTGGGATACTGTGGTTCACTAGTCGATAAATTAATATAATGAATAAATGTGAAATGAAAGGAAAAATGAGAAAGTAAATAAAGAGTATAATGAGAATGAAAAGTAAAGTATTACCCAAGTTATCGGCTTTGGGGTGTGGTGATTATTACCCAAGCTATCGGCTTTGGGGAGTTGTGTATATTACCCAAACTACATTTGGGGTGCGGTGTATTATCTAAAGAGAATGAGAGTTAAAGTGAATTGTATTATGAAATGTAAATAGATATCAAAGTAAGGTGTTATAAAGTAAAAAATAAATATTAAAGAAAGGGTATTATGAGATGAAAATGAAAAGTAGAATACATTGTATTATGAAATGAAAATGAGAAAGTAAATAAAGTGTATGATATGAAATGAATATGAGAAAGTAGAGAAAGCATATGATATGAAATGAAAAGGAAAATGAGAAAGTAGAGAAGCATAAGATGTGAAATGAGAATGGAAAATTAAAGCAAGTGTATTATGAGTTGAGAATAAAGAGTAGAATAAGTTATATTATAAGATGAGATTGACAAAGTAAATAAAGTGTATGATATGAAATGAATATGAGAAAGTATAGAAAGTATATAATACGAAATGAGAATTAAAAAAGTAAAGGAAGTATGTGTGTGAATAAATAAGAATAAAATGAAGAAATTGCATTATGGGAATGAATACGAGAAGTAAAGAAAATGTATTATGCATTATATGAATGAAAGTGAAGAAGATGTATTATGAGAATGAAATATATAGTAAAGTGAATTATGCAATGAATATTAAAAGTGGTACTATGTGATGAGAATGGTTGATAAAAATTTGAAATGAGTTTGATACACTTTGGAATTGTGTCCAGGAACTACTCGCCCGCTATTTCCATGGAAATGGTAGGAACTACCTGCCTTGGCACAACTCGCAGGGTGAATTGGTGGGTTGTTGATATGATAGTTGTATTACGAGATAGAAATGAAAAGTAAAGTGAATTGAAGATGAGAATCAAAATAAAGTAAAGTAAAGTAATACTCCAAGCTATCGGCCTGAGATGTGATGTTATATTACCCCAGTTCTACTTGGGGTGTGGTGATTATGTCCCAGTTTATCTGGGTGCAGTGATTATTACCCAAACTATCGTCTTTGGGGTGCGATGTAATATTACCCAAACTATGTTTGGGGTGCACAGTATAATTTGATGAGAATGATAGTTAAAGTAAAATTGTAATATGAAATGTAAATGAAAATTAAAGTAAGATATATTATTGATAATAATGAGAAGTAACTAAAGTTGTATGATGGGATGAGAATGAATTATAAAGCAACAAATATGATAAACTGAGAATGAGCATTAAAATAATTTGTATGATGAAATTAGAATAAAAAGAAGGTAAATTGTAATATGTAAAATGAGAAAGATGTTTAATGCATTACGAGACGTATGAGACGTGCCATGAGATATGAATAAATACAATGTTATGAGATGTGTTATAATATAGGGATAAATGTGGTATTATGAGACTGAAGGAATGTGATATGTGATGATAATGAATGAATGAGGATATGCGATGAAAACGAATGAGTTTGATGATATACGATAGAATAAATACATGTGATGAGAAGCGATAAAAATGAATGCAATACTATATGATTGAATAAATGTGAAGTTATGTGATGAGTATATATATATATATATATATATATATATATATATATATATATATATATATATATATATGAAGATGTTAGAAGATTGAATGAGTGTGATGTTATACAATGAAAATGAATGGTAAATGAAGTATATGGTTAAATAAGTATGAAAAATGAGGTAATTGCATTATGTGATTATATATGAAAATAAAGAAATGGTGATATGAAGATATTTATGAAAAGAGGAACATTTGTGCTATGTGATTAAATATGAAAAAGTAAAGAATTATCTATGTGAATCAATATGATGTGGTGTATATGGGTATAACCATGAAATAATCGTGCATGTAAAGTTACTGCTAATAACTCGAATAAATTGTGGTATGGAAAAGAGTATGAGAAGTAAAGAAAGTGTGTATGTATGATATAAGAGTATATGAATGAAAAGTAAAGAAAATTGTGATATTAGTGTGAAGCACAAAGTGAAGTGTATTATGTGATAATAGTGAAGTGTATTATGTGAGGAATATGAGAATGATTTCAAAACTAAAGATAAGTTGTGATATGAGTTGATATGCCTTAGACTTGTATCGAGAAACTACCAGCCGAGACACAACTTCACGGTAGGGAGAGTGGATATGGATTTGTAACTGGATTGAAGATTTAAAAGAGTACTTTAGTGCAAAGTCACTTTCATGATGTTTTATATTCAAATTTTAGGTAACTTAATTATCGGGATATTTGTATGTTCTTTCAATTTTCTTTATATAGTTTAATTTATTTACCTAACTAGTAATTTGTACTCACACCAGACATGGCTTGTAGCGCCCCGAATTTCTAAATATAAAACTTAGAAAATACGTGACACTTTCCCAGCGATCCACTTCAATGTAACAACATACATAGCCAAAAACTCAAATCATTTTATTCCAAATCTTTAATTACAATAATCTTTTCAATTGCAGCGGAAATACAAACACTTTAAATTACAACAATTCCCTTTACAATACTCTTCTTTACAAAAATTTCACAAGGCACTATTATATCACTCCATAACTCTAAGGCTAACCCAAGCATCCAAGCCTCCAAACCCTAAGCAACAACCTGCATCATATGAGGCTAGAGTTGAACCCTAACCCCCAAACTAAAGGGGTCAGCCATAACTGGTGTGAGTGATATAAACAACTAACATAAGTAAACAATAACATAAATTCTTAAACAACATGTACTGAACAAAAATGCATAAACTGAACATGTAATATAAACAAGAACGATAGGCCAGTACATGCGTGAACCAAGTCGAGAAACAATACCATCGATCAAGTATCCAATAATCAAGCACTCTCAAATTTGTACAGCTCAACTGTACAGTACAGTCGACTGTACAAGGAACCAGTCGACTGTTCTGAACAAACAGCAATCCTCACATCTCAGAATATGCCCAACTGTCAATAATTCTCAATACCACAGTACATGTCCAACGATCAATCACTAACAATACCATATACAACTAATCCCACTTCGGTGATGGGAAACAAGATTCAAGATACTCCACGAATACGCATCACCGCCCTCGTCGCGCAAGCATCAGGTAGGATGGCTCAAGAATAACATCAACAACAACCTCAACAAAAACCGGAGAATCATCTCCCTGCTATGTATTCCACGAATAGGCCTTCAAGACCCTCGACGTGCAAATACACCCGATACATTTCGTGAATAGGTCTACCGACCCTCGACTCGCAAATGCATCCTGCATGCTCCGTGAATAGGCCCTTAGACCCTCGACACGCGAACATCTAAATAACTCAAATCAACAACTAACCAAGACCCTTCAGGCCTATCTCAATAAATCTCAATAGAACCACAACTCAGTACATCCCCTTATCAATTTCTTCCACAAAATTTCACAAAAAGTCTAAATTCCCAAGTGATATCATGAATCTGGAAGTTTAAAGAAACATCCTCACAAAAGCATTGCAAAAACAAAAACCATAATTCGATCAAGGTTTAATTCACGTGAGTGCATCAAAAAATGACAATACTGCAATATAAAAACTAAGTCCAAAGTTTTGCAAAATCTGAGAAAATAGCTCATCTACTGATACAGGTCGCAACACAAACAGTGGTAATTCCCCATGGCAGTCGACTGCAGATCCTCAGCAGTCGACCATCATGACACAGCAACAACAGGAACCTCGAAAATTTAATTTCTTTCAATTGATACATAACAGATTATTCAGAGCAATAGGGCAAGGGTATCTGATCCAATCTAACTCAATTCATTAATCAAATCCATTCTTGAGAAGAAACCTAAGCATGATCTTCACATGTTTAGAGATTTGGCATTTATCTCGTGGTACAAATTATTTCTATCTAGACTGTTCATTCATGGAAGAAACCACTGATACATGTTTTTAGAATCAATCAAGATCTCCACAGCAATTTCTAGCATGATATCTTGTCCATCACAATCCAAGAACACTTCCGGAGTCAAAGAAACATCTATTAACTAGGGTCCTAGTCATCAAAGGTCATTTGGCTTTATTTCATAAAGATTTATATTCAAGATAAATCTACATCAACCTTACCATTATAAAATCTACATCATGCACCCTGATTAAATAAATTGTCATATCCTACAACGATTTAACCATACAAGCAATGAAAATATCACTCACCTTTTAGAATCAAGAAGAATCCACCAAAGCCTTCCTTCTTGCTAGATCTGAGAACTCCTTCTTCAATCACCAAGAGAATAAGAATTATATTGAAATCTGAGTTGTGTCGCAATTGACGGCTGCAAACTCTCTTTATATAGGCCGGGATCAAGTATTAGGGTTTTGGAATACATTTATAAAATAGTCCTTTCCAAAAATACTATTATATATATATATATATATCTTCTTTTGGAAATTCATCTAAAATTCATTTAAATTAGGGTTTAAAAGAAAATGTACTTCTAAATCTTAACCAATACTGTTGAAAACGTCCAGAATACCAATTTTGCATTTTAGCCCCTTAAAATGTCAATTTTGCAAATAAGTCCTTCTTTTCTCAAAAATTGCAAATAGTATTAATTAAATTCAGAAAATTCCGGAAAAATACTACATAATTCCAAAATAATAAATAATGATTTTTCATATAAAAAAAAGCTTAATTTTTCAAACTTCACAAAAGTCATTTGCACGTGTTTTGCACGTGTACCAAAGATAATTCTTTTAGAAATTATCAATTAAATTCTCAGTAAATCATTTAAATTCATTTTCAAATAATAAAAATAATATTTGAAAATACGGGGTTCTACATTACTCCCTCCTTAGAAGAGTTCTGTCCTCAGAACTACGGCTAATGAGGTCCGAATAACCCACTAACAGTGATTGAAACTCATGGATAGAAATATAACTTTAGGAAATACAATCACATCAAAGAATGCATTCTAACAAAACAAATACATCACACAAAATAAACACAATCATGCAAAGAATTCAGAAAAGACAATCTTCCGCTGCGCGACTCTGATAACTTGCCATCAGAAGCCACGCTGCAACCCTACTGAACTCCTGCATCCAACTCTGACCTTCTGCTTCACCCTCCCAAGAATCAGTGGCCACTCCCTCCTTAGAAAGGGACATGACTAAGGACAGCCACCTCAAAACCTTTCTTGGAAACACCTCAAAGAATCAAGGGGCTACACAATTGCATGCAAGAAAACAGTATTAAATAAAACTCTGTCTTTATTCCATTAATCCAAGTAGACTTGTCACATGAAGAAAATACTCAATCTTCAATTATTCCAAAATAATAGTCTTTACTTAATACAAAAGAATAAATTCTAAAATTTCTTGCGCACACAGATCATATTTCTGGATGGCCCGCATCCTCTTCAGTCAATGCGAACACTTGCCCCTGCTTCGGATCCTTGTCTTTCTCTGCCTTCTCTTTCTTCAGCTGCGGACAGTTTGGTCGGATGTGCCCTTCTTGACCACAATGAAAACAAGCCTTCCGAGGTTTGGTGCATGCTGCTCGAAAATGACCTGTCTCTCCACAGTTGAAACAAGCCGAACCCCGAACTGCGGGCGCCTTCTGCACTGGATCACTGGACTTGCTCTGCTTCACTGGGAATTCATTCCCATCCTGATCGTCTGCTGGCCTCTTCTTCTTGTTCCAAGACTCCTATTTCTTCTGAAACAGATCCATATCCTCTTCAGTCATAGCGGCCCTCCTGACCAGCTTGTCGAATCTCCTGATACCCAACGGAACCATCCTTGACCTCAAGTTTGGCCTCAATCCCTGCTCAAACTTTTTGGCCTTCTTTGCTTCATCCATGACCAATTCTGGTGCATACCTCGAAAGTTGAGCGAACTTCGTCTCATACTCCCGAACAGTCATGCTCCCTTGCTGAAGGTTCAGGAACTCAGTCGCCTTCTTCTCTTGAACATCAAGAGGAAAGAAACGATCTCTGAACTCCTCCAGAAAAGCTTCCCATGTCAGCTGCTGATCTCCCAAATTCCTCTTCAGCGACTCCCACCAGATACCTGCATCTTTCTCTAACTGCATCGAAGCTAACTTCACCTTGCTAGCTTCTGGAGTCTCCGACACCTCGAAGATCGTCCGCATCTTCCTAATCCAATCATCTACTGCTGTTGGATCAGCTTGCCCCTCAAAGACTGGTGACCTCATCCTCTTAAAGGATTTAATCTGCTTGATAGGATCGGCGTTAACCAATCCCTGACCAGCTCCATGATTTGGCGACGGATTCTGCTGCTGAGCCTGCTGTTGCGCCAAGTTGAATGCCATCAGCGCATTCAGGGTCTGATATACTTTGGCGAATTCAGCCTCAAGGTCAATTTCCGTTCCTCGAGAACTACCTGATCCATCCTCATTGTTGCCTCCATTCCTGGGCCTGGGTGCAACCATTTCGGATACTGCAAAACGAGGGTAAAGTTAGAGCTCACACAATTCAAACTCAAATCAATACCCTATGGCAGAACCATAACAATACCACAAACCAAAACATCATGTTTTTAACTCTATGTGATACTCACACTTCTAATGTCCACACCTAGGTACTCACTCTCTAGTGTCCACACCTAGGTTGGTTTTCATGCTATGTCTATTATTACTATTGAAGCATGCTCTGATACCACTTTGTAGCGCCCCGAATTTCTAAATATAAAACTTAGAAAATACGTGACACTTTCCCAGCGATCCACTTCAATGTAACAACATACATAGCCAAAAACTCAAATCATTTTATTCCAAATCTTTAATTACAATAATCTTTTCAATTGCAGCGGAAATACAAACACTTTAAATTACAACAATTCCCTTTACAATACTCTTCTTTACAAAAATTTCACAAGGCACTATTATATCACTCCATAACTCTAAGGCTAACCCAAGCATCCAAGCCTCCAAACCCTAAGCAACAACCTGCATCATATGAGGCTAGAGTTGAACCCTAACCCCCAAACTAAAGGGGTCAGCCATAACTGGTGTGAGTGATATAAACAACTAACATAAGTAAACAATAACATAAATTCTTAAACAACATGTACTGAACAAAAATGCATAAACTGAACATGTAATATAAACAAGAACGATAGGCCAGTACATGCGTGAACCAAGTCGAGAAACAATACCATCGATCAAGTATCCAATAATCAAGCACTCTCAAATTTGTACAGCTCAACTGTACAGTACAGTCGACTGTACAAGGAACCAGTCGACTGTTCTGAACAAACAGCAATCCTCACATCTCAGAATATGCCCAACTGTCAATAATTCTCAATACCACAGTACATGTCCAACGATCAATCACTAACAATACCATATACAACTAATCCCACTTCGGTGATGGGAAACAAGATTCAAGATACTCCACGAATACGCGTCACCGCCCTCATCGTGCAAGCATCAGGTAGGATGGCTCAAGAATAACATCAACAACAACCTCAACAAAAACCGGAGAATCATCTCCCTGCTATGTATTCCACGAATAGGCCTTCAAGACCCTCGACGTGCAAATACACCCGATACATTTCGTGAATAGGTCTACCGACCCTCGACTCGCAAATGCATCCTGCATGCTCCGTGAATAGGCCCTTAGACCCTCGACACGCGAACATCTAAATAACTCAAATCAACAACTAACCAAGACCCTTCAGGCCTATCTCAATAAATCTCAATAGAACCACAACTCAGTACATCCCCTTATCAATTTCTTCCACAAAATTTCACAAAAAGTCTAAATTCCCAAGTGATATCATGAATCTGGAAGTTTAAAGAAACATCCTCACAAAAGCATTGCAAAAACAAAAACCATAATTCGATCAAGGTTTAATTCACGTGAGAGCATCAAAAAATGACAATACTGCAATATAAAAACTAAGTCCAAAGTTTTGCAAAATCTGAGAAAATAGCTCATCTACTGATACAGGTCGCAACACAAACAGTGGTAATTCCCCATGGCAGTCGACTGCAGATCCTCAGCAGTCGACCATCATGACACAGCAACAACAGGAACCTCGAAAATTTAATTTCTTTCAATTGATACATAACAGATTATTCAGAGCAATAGGGCAAGGGTATCTGATCCAATCTAACTCAATTCATTAATCAAATCCATTCTTGAGAAGAAACCTAAGCATGATCTTCACATGTTTAGAGATTTGGCATTTATCTCGTGGTACAAATTATTTCTATCTAGACTGTTCATTCATGGAAGAAACCACTGATACATGTTTTTAGAATCAATCAAGATCTCCACAGCAATTTCTAGCATGATATCTTGTCCATCACAATCCAAGAACACTTCCGGAGTCAAAGAAACATCTATTAACTAGGGTCCTAGTCATCAAAGGTCATTTGGCTTTATTTCATAAAGATTTATATTCAAGATAAATCTACATCAACCTTACCATTATAAAATCTACATCATGCACCCTGATTAAATAAATTGTCATATCCTACAACGATTTAACCATACAAGCAATGAAAATATCACTCACCTTTTAGAATCAAGAAGAATCCACCAAAGCCTTCCTTCTTGCTAGATCTGAGAACTCCTTCTTCAATCACCAAGAGAATAAGAATTATATTGAAATCTGAGTTGTGTCGCAATTGACGGCTGCAAACTCTCTTTATATAGGCCGGGATCAAGTATTAGGGTTTTGGAATACATTTATAAAATAGTCCTTTCCAAAAATACAATTATATATATATATATATATATCTTCTTTTGGAAATTCATCTAAAATTCATTTAAATTAGGGTTTAAAAGAAAATGTACTTCTAAATCTTAACCAATACTGTTGAAAACGTCCAGAATACCAATTTTGCATTTTAGCCCCTTAAAATGTCAATTTTGCAAATAAGTCCTTCTTTTCTCAAAAATTGCAAATAGTATTAATTAAATTCAGAAAATTCCGGAAAAATACTACATAATTCCAAAATAATAAATAATGATTTTTCATATAAAAAAAAACTTAATTTTTTAAACTTCACAAAAGTCATTTGCACGTGTACCAAAGATAATTCTTTTAGAAATTATCAATTAAATTCTCAGTAAATCATTTAAATTCATTTTCAAATAATAAAAATAATATTTGAAAATACGGGGTTCTACATGGCTAACCCTTGTTGTTTTTTGGGGGTTAGGAGAGTCCCTCCCTGAGGGTGGACGACCCTAACTCTCCTGCAGGTTTCGATAGCAGCGAGGTGAGATAGTTGTAGAGATTTGGTAGTTATACTTTGCTCGTAGTAGATGGGATATATATATGTATATATTATTTAAAGAAATTGGAGTAGAATGATGTATTATATTATATTATGGAAGATTGTGTGTGTAACTGTAAAATGTAATATATCTATTGTGCTGTGATGAAGTATGAAAGCCCGTACCCACCTCGTTGTGGAGTACTGGGTTCTGTGATTGGTTTTTGAAAGATTTTTCTAAAGTTTTTCTAGAACTCATATATGTTTTCAAAAAAAAATTAGTTTTTAATTTGTATCTTGCTTGTTATGAAGTATTAGGCCCCCAGAGCCGTATATATTATTGCTTATATGATGTTGAATGACTTGGCCTCGGGAGGATTGATATATATTACAGGTACCTTAATTTTTGTGATTGTTTGCAGAATTCCGTAAGGAATATCTGTAAAAGGACTACTATTTCAGGGAAAACTCTGTCGAAATTTTTAATAAAAATCTATGAGTATATTTCTAAGTAAGACTTGGTGTAGATAAGTGATAGATTATGTTAGAAGTCATTCGAGTAAGGAATAGTTTATAAAAAATAATAATTGGGTGTTACAACATTTATGCAAACAAAAGCAACAGACAGAGTGGGAAAAACACATACCTTCCTTGCCTCAGTGCAATTACGAGCATAGTGGCCAGTTTTGTGACAATTGTGACACTCTGCTTGAGCTCCATTCTTGTTCTTCTTGGAACCACGGGAGCCACGGTACTTTTTAACTTTGCCCTTAGGCCTAGTTTTGGAGTTGAAGCCTTGAATGCAGTAAACTCATGTGCTTTCTTCGCTTTGCGAGGCCCCTTGCTCTACGCTTGCTATCCTGGGTGAGAGTACCGAGGCTGCCTTTGTATATCCACGATGCCGATACTCTAACCCTAAGTGACCCTTAACTGCTTTGAGTATGTTAACACTTTGGTTATGGTACATATCCATAATGAATGGGTCCCTCACTGCAGGCAACGTTTTCAACACCTTAACAACATGTTCCTCGTTAGTTAAAGCAAGCCGATCCTGTAGAATTTGTGATACAGTCCGCAGATGTTCAACCATATCATGGCGCACATCCATCTTATATCCGTCAATGTGCATGAGGTGAGTACGCAAGTGAGCAACACTTTTTTTCTATAGTTCGCTTTGATCAGAGTCCCATAGATCTTCGGCATTGAGAGGTTCCCAAAACTCATCAACCAAGTCGTTATGTAGTGATCCCATGATGATCAAACAAGCCCGACAATCTATCAACACGCAAATACGACATCTTTTGTTCTGAGCTTGTTGAGATGAGGTGTATTGGTAGGCCTAAAACGAGTTCAGGCATGTGGAGGAAATATGTTCAATGACACCTTGTTAAGGAGGAGAAGCTAAACCTTACGATTCCAAATGTCGTAGTTCATGTCATCTAGCTTATCACCCTTAACAAGGTCGGTAACAACTAGACTTGTGAGACTTTTCCAATCACTACAATATGAACACAAAACACAAAAACACAGAAATGCGATATTATTACACAACGAGGCAACAACCCAAAACCTCATGATCAATACTGCCCCCTAACAGCATGGTTTAAAGTAAGCTTTCACAAACATAGATAAGTTTTGCCCCATAAAAATTAGCTGTAAGAGAATAATATTACCATAAATTCCTATGTTATTCCTCTAAAATCCAATTATTTTTTGAAAATCTCAAAAACATAAATTACATGAAAAATAAATGAAATTGTAACTATGACAAATTAGAATATGCTGCCAAGGGAATTCACTTGCTTTCCATGTGGTGCATTGTGGTAAACACACTCCCTCATAAAATTTCTAGGAGCAAAAATAAAATCACATAATGGATTGTTACAACACATCTCTTTTGCTCCCATCAGTAAATTGACCTTACTCAGGTCCCTCAGATATTGTTACATTCATCAAATAAACAACAACTAAAAGAGTGCCCACAATGCCAAAACCACATGCAACCAACGAATTTAAGTCTCTATCCTAAGGGAGAGTGATAAGTGAAATTTATACATAATTTTTATTACTCTTTTATGCATTAAAATTGCAAGCTCTCGTTTATTTCTTTAACATTTATCATATTTTTACTCAATATTATTTATTTGATTGATTTTGTAGGAATGAGATTTATAAGGGCCAAAAGATATGAATTTTGGTAAAAATCAAAGAAGAAACAAGATTTATTATTATTATTATTATTTTAAGTTCAAATTTATTTTATATGAAGATTTTAAAAAAAATATGAGCACTCAAATATATGTTTTAAAAATTGGCTCTTTAAAGAATGAATAAAAAAAATATATATTATGGTCAACTAGGGAGTGAATTGAAATTTGTGGAATAAAATATTAAAAAATAAATAAATCAACACAGGTGGAATTTGGTTATTAAATATAATTAGTAAATGATTAGTTATAATCTAATAGATTATTCTATGATTTAAATTAATTAATTAGTAGCTAATCTTAATTCTAATATTATTTAAAAACCTAACCTACTGTTACTATCCTATATACAGGGGTTGGTGTGGCGGCACGAAAAAGTGGGTTGGTGTGGCGGCTGGGCGAAAACCAAAGAAAAACATAAATAAATAAATTAAGGGGTCGTGAGTGCGGGATCCAGCAGCTGGAAATTCAAAGGAGAGAGAAGACAAGGGGCATGGCTCTGTTGCGGATTCCAGCGGCACGGATTTCGAAATTCGAGGCGTTTCGACTTGGATTTTCGGCAACAAACATAGTTTTTCTCCTTATTCTTTTCTAATTTTTATTATGAAATCCAAGACAGTATTTGTTAGTTGCAATTTTATTATGAACTAAATTTTATTTTTCTAGGGCTCTGATGTAGCCTAGATTTGAGAACACATTTTTAATTCCATATTTTTAAAAAAAAATTTCTAAGGTTGTGTGTTTAATTTTTGTTCTTAATGCTTACAATTGTTTGGCCAACTTTTGTATGATTTATTGGATCATGGAGAGACCGAGAGGTAATTTGTGATTTAGAACTATAGAATTAAACATCATTGATTGAGCGAAATTAGAGACGATTTACTGCGATTGATGTGACTATAAAGAAATCCATAGAACTTAATGAGTCATCAATTAATTAAATTTGCATAGAGATATGACAAACTGTTATTTTTAGATATTTTTGATGTTGTTCGAGAGAAAACATTGAATACTTAGGGGTTTTGGTCTACAATTTGGAAAAATAATATTTTTATTCACATGGAGTTATAAATTGTGTGTGATTAACTAGGTGAACTCAAAATCCCTAGAATTAATTTTGCAATTAATAAACAACAAAATTTTAGATTCCACTCCCTTTTAATTAATTTAGTTAGTTCTTTAGATTAATTTAATTTAGTTGATTTCTTTATTGAATTTCGATTTTTCCAAATAGTAGTTAATTGAGTAATTTCGGTACTCAATAAAATAATTAGTCCCTGTGGGTTCGACACTCTTTTCACTTATCAATACTACTTGTTGCAATTTTGTATACTTGCAACTATTCACATCAAGTTTTTGGCGCTGCTGCCGGAGACTAATTATTCTTTTATTGATATTTATAATTGCTAGATTGTTACTAATTTGTATTTTTCTTATTTTTTTTAATTTTCTTTCTAATATTTATTTTTAGTTTTTCTATTTTTTAAGCTATATTTTAGGTGTATCACAATGACAAAAAAATGAGGAAAACATGGTTTTGAGAGAATATGGTATGCCTTCAATTCATGAAGCAACATCAAGCATAAAGAGGCCGGTTATTGAAGCTAACAATTTTGAGATTAAACCGGCGATCATTCAAATAATTCAACAGACTGTTCAATTTGGGGGACTATCGCATGAGGATCCTTATGTTCACATTGCAAACTTTCTAAAAATTTGTGACACTTTTAAGCACAATGGAGTATCAGATGATGCAAATCGATTGAGACTCTTTCCTTTTTCACTAAGAAATAAGGCTAAGGCTTGGCTAAATTTTCTACCAACCGATAGTATTACTACTTGGGAGGGACTTGCACAAAAATTTCTAACTAAGTATTTTTCGCCGGCAAAGACAGCGAAGCTGTAGCGCCCCGAATTTCTAATATAATATCTTAGAAAATACGTGGCACAATTCCCAGCATCAACTTCAATGTAATATTAAACACAATTTAACACCAATAAAATTTTTCCAACTTTCATTACAATAATCAATTACATAGCACAGCGGAATACAAAACATCTCAAATCATAATTCTCTTTTCTTTACAACACTTTTCATTTTACATATGTGACTAAATCACTCGAACTCAAGCATCCAAATCCCAAGCTCTAATCAACAACAACCTGTAAGCATGAGGCTAGAGATAATCCCTAACCCCCAAAACTAAAGGGGTCAGCCATAAAGGTGTGAGCAACATAAAAACAAACAACATAAATAAACATTAAGCATGGATTCATAACCAACATGTAATAACAAGAATACATAAAATATGACGTTGCAAGTAATCATGTAAACCTCAAGTGAAGCTAAACTAAGTGTCAGGTGTAGAAAATAGGAAAACACATGCGTGAAACCAAATCAAGAAAACACAAGTCTATATGCTGACTCTCTAATGCGTACTTGTCGAAGTCTATGCATCCCACTCTACATAGGTCCGGTGCAAGCCCTTAACGTCTCCACATTATAAGGTTCAATCCCCGCTATGCAACTAATCCTAACACGATGACTACTACAAGATAAAGATAAATTGTGAGTATTAGCCCATGCCCCGACAATTTCGGAGGTCAAACTCTATCCACAGATAATTCTGGAGACTATTTCACTCACACCTGGGAATCTTCGAGAATACCCCACACCGCATGCAATGGCACCTCATCACATGAATACCACATGTGCGTCGCCTCGACTCCGATAATTCCGGAGATCAATCCCACACCACAGGTAATTCCGGAGACTATTTTACTCACACCTAGATAATTTCGGGGATTATCTCACACCGCAAGCCATACTGAGGTCCATAACTCATGTTCCCGTTCATCATATCACCACTAGTGCCTATCCTTATCATTTAGGTTATTTAATTACTCAACGAATCTCCTAGAGTTGGTGTACCCTACCGGACTTAACTCAACAACTGATCAACTAAATGCCTCAACAGGCCCAAACATAAACAACTCAACTGCCGGTATACTAGGGTCACACACACCCTCTAGAGACTCAAACTCAAATATCCAAACCGAACTTCCAACATAAATTGTTCAACTTAACATCTTGAAAACATACGTTCAATAGAAGATAAGGTACAAAATAATAAATTATAGATTAAAGCATTTTGAGAATAAATCATTTGAAAGAACGTTTAAAAATATAAAGGTACATCAGTATCAGTCGACTAATAATAAGCGTGAGTCGACTGCCCAGAAAGAAAATTCTATGGTTTTAAGAAAATAAGCTAAGTGTTATAAGTCGACTTACAAAAGTCATAGGTCGACTTACCAGAGAGAAATTCCAGTAATCATTAAGAAAATATTCTAAGTGTTATAAGTCGACTTATAAAAGTCATAGGTCGACTTACCAGAGAGAAATTTCAATACAACTAAAGAACATAGCAGCCGGGTCGTATTAGTCGACTGAAAGGTCGTGGCAGTCGACTGTCGGCCTACAGACTGTATAGTTTTGGTTGTGCACAATTCAACCGATACTTAGTTTTACTTTACGAAAACGAATTTGATAAAAACTTATTTCTTATATAACCAAATACAACTGGTAGGACATATAATAGTCCATAAAACTAAATCAACTACTTAAAATCATAAAAATGGAGATTTTGTTGATTTCTTTCAATTAAAACATGAAATTGTGCATATCATCAAAATAGAGTTTTTCTAAAAAATCAATTACTCATTGAAATTTCTTCGTATTCAGATCCCAAAACATGTAAATACCAATCTCAAAGAAAATCCCCAATTTGGATATATTTCCTCAATTCAATTAATCCCTCAAATTTCAATTCTCAAGACACGGTCTCTTGATTCATAACTCTTCCATTCAATTATCTTAAAAATCTGAATTTCTACCACAACTCATAACCATAATCAAATTTGTAATCACAAACCACTAGGGTTTCACAAGATCCAATTTTTCATCCAATCCATAATATGCATAATCATATTCAAACCCTAAACATGCTTTCTAGCAATAAAGATCAATATCCAAGATCCATTAAACATTCATAGATCAAACAATCAAATTGTACAAAATCACATACATAAACAAATCAACAAAACAATTACATGCAAAATACACAAGGCAAAACAAACATGTCACTCACATACAACATTCAAAGAACAAACAAAATAATTATATCACTCACCTTGAAATGAAGAATCCAACAAGAAAGCCTTCCCTTTTTGCGAAATCCAAGATCCTTCTCTCAATCCTCCAAAAATAATAAATCTTTGTGTTGTGCAGCGAATGACGGCTGCGTTTCTTCTTTTAAATACCCGGAAATAGGATCTTAGGGTTTTAGACATATTTGCGAAATAACCCCTCGAAAACATATCTTTACATAAATAGATTCCTATACTTGGAACTTGATAAAATCAAATAAATTGAGATTTAAAAGCAAAATAACTCCTCAACTCCAGCCGGCACAGATTAAAAGTCCACCAAAATAGTTTTTGCATTTTCACCCCTCAAAATGACAAATTTGCTAAAAGGTCCTTCTTTTTCTTAATATTTGCAAATAGATCCAATTAATTTCAGGAAAATCTAGAAAAATTGTAAATAAATCCCAAATAATAAATAATAATTTTCCATAAAATAATTTTGGCTTTGAGCTTTTCAAGAAAATATTTGCACGTGTAAAAGATAAATTTCCAGAAAATATTTATTAAATCCCCAAAAATCATTTTAATCATTTATAAACCTTTAAAAATAATATTTAAAAATACGGGGTACTAAAGAAGCTAAGGAATGATATTACCACATTCATTCAATTTATGACCGAGTCTTTGTATGATGCATGAGAGAGGTATAAAGAGTTATTGAGAAAGTGTCCTCATCATGAACTTTCGAAATGGCTACAAATTCAAATATTCTATAATGGTTTCGGAGTTACAAATCGATCTATGGTTGACGCAGCAGTTGGAGGTGCAATAATGAGCAAAACTCACGAAGTAGCCTATGATCTTTCAGAGGAGATGACATCTAATAATTACCAGTGGTCTTCAGATAGTACAATGCCAAGAAAAGTGGCTGGAGTTTTTAAACTTGATCCTATTACTATTTTAACTGCAAAAATTGATATTTTATCTAAACAAATAGGTAATATGAATGTTAATGCTATTCAAACTAATATGATTTGTGATCTTTGTGCAGGAAATCACTCGAGTACAGATTGCCAAGTGGGGAACCCATTTGCTCACCCACAATCTAATCAAGCAAATTACGTGTCCAATTTTCAATATCAAAATAATCCTTATTCGAACACGTATCATCAAGGATGGAGAAACACCCCAATTTTTTCTTGGAACAACAATCAAGCACTACAAGAAATTTGACATATAGCGACAGCAAAAATCCGTGGGTAAAAGGCAAAAAACCGTAGCTTTTTTTGTCGTTTTTTATTAGCTATACCCACGGCAAAATGCTCACTATAGCCTATAGCGACGGTTTTTTCACCCGTTGGACAAAACCTTGGTGTTATACCCACGGTTTCGTATCCGTTGGTATAGGTTTTAAAGACACCTTTTGCTTTCCTATACCCACGGTTGAAACTCCATTGCTATAGGTTTTAGCAATGGTTTTCGCATCCAATTATTTGAATATATACCCACCGTGTTTATTCCGTTGGTATAGTTCTTTTTGTGCAGACCGTTGATATAGCACCCCCCCCCCCCCCCCCCCCCCCCCCCCCCGAATTTTATGGATATGTCATAATTTGCTTTATACACATTTTTTTTCTTATTAATTATGCTTATGATAATTTAATATATTCTTTTATAATATTAATCCAATTATAAACTAAGAACACAATAAAATAAATAAATGTGTTTATGAAACAAAATTAAATAAAATTAAACTTTAATCATATTAAAAATAAATGAAGTATTACAAGAGTGTCAATTACAAAATAGTTGAAAAGTCAACCTAAGAGTACCATAATGACATATAATAAACATATAAAGTCTTATAACAATCTCATCCACCCAATTTCTAAGTTTGCTCAATCAAGAAAAAATTAGCTTCTAATCCTCACTTGCAAGTAACAAAAAGAACAAATGAATCATAACATAACTCAACATAAGAAATATTAACAATTTCAGTAAAAATTAGTTAAAACTAATTAGATACCATCTTCAGTATCTTCATTAGTGTCTGGATTTAGAGAATGCGTATGGTCAGGGGCACTTGAAGCATCTGTAACCTATTAAAAATAAAATACAGCTTATAGACTCTTCTTAATAAATATTTCCATCATTCATTAGAGAAAAAAATTATGGAAAAAAAGACATTACAAATGCAATACATTAGAATTAAACATATGGAAAATCAGTGATAAATACAAAAATATCTCATACAAAACATAACATTGAAATATGAACTCCAAGAGTAAAATATAATATACCTGTCTTGCAGCCTGTATAATGTCATTCACAATTTCTCCAGAGAATCGATTATGAATCAACGACAGAACATTTGTCAACAGGCTTTCCACTTGCTTAACTCTATTACGTAACTCTTGATTTTCAGACAAAGAAACCTTCTATTTTTTAGGCTTAGGAATCTTGCCCATACAACGCACACGTCCTCTCTTTTCAGGTCCTTATACTTGGGAATATGTGTCATCCTTCCAAGGCATATGACTTTGTGTATGTTGGGCTGATTGAGATGTTCCAGCCTCATTATTGTGTTTGTTTAGTTCAACCTGAAACATTACAAATATTAGAAAAATCATAGATAAGTACAGATCATTCTACAAACCCGAAAGTGTATTCAAGAATGAAAAATTCACAGAGGTGCATAACTGGACAGCAATATTTCGGCCTTGGTCAAAATAGCCAGAAAACAGAGCTATACTACTAATAATACTATAGGCATTAGCTAGATGAGAAAAAACTAGGACCAGTTCTTTGCAGTCATGATTGCATATGAGTAAACTAATCCCTTAGCCAGTCTCTTAGCCACAGAGACTTTTCCCCCATATATGCCAAGGCCCTGAAAGAATAAATAATAAACCTTCCGCCCTTTCCCTCTATCCAATCATTAGGAGCTCAGTCTCAGTTTCGTATTAAAATCGAATGAGGAACCCTTCTATCCTTACCGAGATGTCTAAAATTAGGATTTTCCAATCAATGGAAAGGATATAATTATGCACATCTGTGTAAAAATTCACTTTACATAAAGATATATCAATATGTATACTGATGATACTACAATATATTCTTACATGAACACAACTACACAAGCATGCACAAGTATAAAAATACTTGAAATAAAAATAAGCACAAAAATAAACACCAAGTTAGCAACCAACATGTGGAATCTACCTTGAGAATTTCAATTCTAAAGTGATAATGTAGTAGGGCATAAAATATAGTACCAAAATTCATCTAAACTAATCAGATTGTAGAGATCATTTGGTAAAAATAAGAATAGAATGAAATAAGAGCTCCTGAGTGTGAATCTTGCTATGAACCACAATGTTGAGGTGATTTTTCTGTCATTTAGCGGAGAGTTTGAATAGCTCCACCATATATTAGCAAAAATAATCAAACAACACATTGTGCTTGCACAACAAAGTTCGGGTAGAAATCATGACAACATAACTATATGAGAAGTGTGGCTTATAATGAAAATCCAGTTTCACTTTAAACTCTCTACATAGTACTATATAGCAGTTGAAAGGTATCAGCTGATGCTGAGATGCACAAGTTGTTAGAAAATGAGTGTTTTAGACACCATTTTCGAACCGATTTTGAGCAATTTTTTGAGTAAGATCCTCAATGAATTATTGAGAGATCTTGATTGATTTGTGTTCTCCTTCGTGAGTAGATCAAAATCATATATTGGTTCGCTAAAATCGGTTAAGGGGTGAATGAGAAATTGTCTCGCAAAGTGAGATGTTTTCATTCTTGAAGATGGGTTAAGGGAACATAGTCCCACATCGGAAATAACAAAGGAAATAGAAGAGGATATATAGTAATCTCCTTCTAAGCATTGTAAGATGGCTAGAAGAGAGGCTCTCTCTCGCGCGCGCAGGGGGGGGTGCAAATCACGGACCGGTTTACATGCGACTTGTGTGCGCCCGCACGACCTGCGGACACGAATGCCGGACCGATTTGATCCCACCCCGTGCAGAGCCACCTTTTGCTACAGTTTTCTTTTTGTAACGGCTGAAATAAATGCAGAAACGGTTCTGTCTGCCGTTTCAGTGCTGTATTTAATATTTTGTCTGCCGTTACGCTGAAGGCATTCAATTCACTGTCTGCCGTTACAGTGAAGGCTGTTAAAGGCTGTTAATGCCTTGTCTGCCGTTACAATGAAGGCTGTTAATGCCTTGTCTGCCGTTACAATGAAGGCTGTTAATGCCTTGTCTAACCCAGGCTCTATAAATAGAGGTCTTCCCCTTACTTTCTTCACTGAACAAACCAGATCCTATTCTCTCCCTCTCTTCTGTACTGTTCGTCCGTCCTGCTGTTGTTGGTAAGTCAGGTGATAGGTTCGAGCGCTTGTGATCAGTTCGGGAGTGGTACGTGGTGCCTACGGGATCGCTCCAAGTCGTTGCATCCTGGGAGACAGACGCCTCCGTTCAATCCAGCAACCGGAGAGAGGCGAAATCTGTTTTAAGGACACTGTGTGATACACAGGCCTCGGCTTTCTTGGAGTTGTACTTTTCATTTGCTTATTGTAAGTTGTTTAATTTATTTTCCTTTTCTTTTTCTTTCGGATTACCCTCCTCTGTTCCCTTCTCGGTTTTTCCTGTGCCTCTCTATCTTTCTTTGTAAAAGAAATTTTCTAAACATTACTTGTAACAAACTTAAAACAGATTACGATTTCTTTCATTTTCGATTTTGAGGTACGGTTTTTCTTTTTATTTCTTTTATCTGGAAAACTTACATTCGTGTTGTGTAAATTTCAGATTCACGATGACTACTGCATTGGACAATGCTGTTGTATCTGAAACGGTCTATGTGCCGGTTGTTGATACAACGCAAGAACCGATTGCTGCTGCGGCACGAGTGCCAATGCCCACCGTTGTACCTGTCTCAGTCTCCCATGGGGAGAAACCTGAGAAGTTCAACGGGCAGAACTTTAAGAGGTGGCAACAGAAGATGATGTTCTATCTGACCACACTGAATCTTGCAAGGTTCTTGAACGAAGATGCTCCAGATCTTAAGAAAGATGAGCATGATAACCAAGTCATTGCCGCTGTGGATGCTTGGAAAAATGCTGATTACTTGTGTAGAAATTACATAATGAACAGATTAGCCGACTCTTTGTATAATATTTACATTGACAAAAGAACAGCTAAAGAACTTTGGGAATCACTAGAACATAAATATAAAACTGAGGATGCCGGCGCCAAGAAATTCATTGTGGGCCGCTTCCTAGACTATAAAATGGTAGATTCTAAAACAGTAATCAGTCAAGTTCAAGAACTACAACTAATCTTGCATGAGATTCATGCTGAAGGTATGAACTTAAGTGAAAGTTTCCAAGTGGCTTGTATAATTGAAAAATTACCACAAGGTTGGAAAGACTTTAAGAATTACCTGAAGCATAAGCGAAAAGAAATGGGCATTGAAGATCTCATTGTCAGGCTTCGTATTGAAGAAGACAATAGGGGATCTGAAAAAGTTGGACTCATCAGCCATGCAGCAAAGGCAAATGTAATGGAACATAAACAACGTTCCAACAAGCACAACAACAAGGGCCCGAAGTTGGGGCCTAAGGGAGGAATCTCCAAGAAGCCGAAATTTCAAGGCAAGTGCTTCAATTGTGACAAAATGGGTCACAAGTCCACTGAATGCAGACTTCCCAAGAAGAACAGGAACAGAGAAGCAAACTTGGTTCAAGGAATTGCTCAAGATGTTTCCGATATCAACCTCTCAGCTGTGATATCAGAAGTGAATATGTTAGGTTCAAACCCGAAGGAATGGTGGATTGACACTGGAGCTACTCGGCATGTGTGCTCCAATAGAAGTATGTTCTCCACTTTCGAACCATTAGAGAATGGGGAGAAAATGTTTATGGGGAACTCGGCTACTTCAGAAATAAAGGGCCAAGGCAAGGTGATCTTGAAGATGACTTCTGGAAAGGAACTGACTCTGAACAATGTTGCATATGTTCCTGAAATCCGTAAGAACCTGGTATCTGGTTCGTTGCTTAATAACCACGGTTTTCGTTTAGTGTTCGAGTCGAATAAATTTGTTTTGTCTAAAAGTGGAATGCATGTTGGTAGAGGATATATGAGTGGTGGAATGTTCAAACTCAATGTAATGACCATGGTCAATAATATGAATAAAGCTAGCTCTTCTACTTATTTGCTTGAGTCTTCCAATTTATGGCATGGTAGACTAGGACATGTTAATTATGATACTTTGCGAAGACTAATTAACTTGAATCACATACCAACGTTCCAAATTGATTCCAAACACAAATGTGAAACTTGTGTTGAGGCAAAACTAACAAGATCATCATTTAAAAGTGTTGAAAGAAACACCGAACCACTTGATCTAATTCACACTGATATTTGTGATTTGAAAATAATACAAACAAGAGGAGGTAATAAATATTTTATTACCTTCATAGATGATAGCACAAAATATTGCTATGTATACTTGCTTAAAAGCAAAGATGAAGCTATAGAGAAATTTGTTCTCTATAAAAATGAGGTTGAAAATCAATTCAATAAGAAAATTAAGGCGCTAAGAAGCGACCGAGGTGGAGAGTATGAATCGCCATTTGCTGACACATGTGCTAAGCATGGGATTATACATGAAACCACAGCGCCTTATTCTCCTCAGTCCAACGGTGTTGCTGAGAGAAAGAATCGTACATTGAAAGAAATGATGAATGCGATGTTAATAAGTTCTGGTTTACCACCAAACTTGTGGGGAGAAGCTATTCTTTCAGCTAACTACCTTTTGAATAAGGTGCCCAAAAGGAAAGAAGAAAAAACTCCATATGAATTATGGAAAGGAAGAAAGCCATCCTACAATTACTTGCGAATGTGGGGATGTCTTGCCAAGGTGGTAGTACCCCCACCTAAGAAAATGAAAATAGGACCAAAAACAGTTGATTGTATTTTCATTGGTTATGCACTTAACAGTAGTGCCTATCGGTTCTTGGTGTACAAATCCGATATCACTGAGATATCAAAGAACACGATAATGGAATCTAGAAATGCATCGTTCCTTGAAGATGTATTTCCATGTAAGTCAAAGGAGGAACCAAGTTCTTCCAAACGAACACATGAGACTATCAGTGAAGATAGTGAAGACCAAAATGAAGAAGTTGAGGAGGAACCTCGACGCAGTAAAAGAACAAGAACGGAAAAATCTTTTGGTCCGGATTTCTTGACTTTTATGCTTGAAGGAGAACCCCAAACCTTCAAGGAAGCGGTGAACTCTAGTGATGGTCCTTAATGGAAAGAAGCCATCAAGAGTGAGATTGATTCTATCTTGCAAAACCATACTTGGGAACTAGTGGATCTTCCACCGGGTAGTAAACCTTTAGGTTCCAAGTGGATCTTCAAGAGAAAAATAAAACCTGATGGATCAATTGATAAATACAAGGCAAGACTTGTAATTAAAGGTTATAAACAAAAGGAAGGTCTTGATTACTTTGACACATATTCTCCTGTGACGAGAATAAATTCCATTAGGATGGTACTTGCCGTAGCAGCTCTACGCAATCTTGAAGTACATCAAATGGATGTAAAAACAGCTTTTCTTAATGGAGATTTAGATGAAGAAATCTACATGGAACAACCTGAGAGTTTTTCATCTCCAGGACATGAAAAGAAAGTGTGTAAACTGGTGAAGTCATTATATGGCTTGAAACAAGCTCCAAAACAGTGGCATGAAAAATTTGATAATGTCATGATGACAAATGGCTTCAAGATCAATGAATGTGACAAATGTGTATATGTCAAAGACACAGAAGATGGATATGTCATTATATGTTTGTATGTAGATGACATGCTTATTATTGGAAGCAATGATCAGATAATTAAATCTGTTAAAAACATGTTAAACTCGAGGTTTGACATGAAAGACATGGGACTAGCTGATGTTATATTGGGAATTAAAATCACAAGAACATCAGACGAGCTTATTTTAAGCCAGTCACATTATGTTGACAATATTCTTGGAAAATTTGATAAAGATAATTCTGGAATTGCGAGAACTCCAATAGATCTAACTTTACACTTATCCAAGAATAAAGGGGAGAGTATTTCTCAAGTAGAATACTCTAGAATCATAGGCAGTCTAATGTACTTAATGAGTTGTACAAGACCAGACATAGCCTATGCAGTAAGTAAACTAAGCAGATACACGAGTAATCCTGGAAGCGAGCATTGGCAAGCAATTATAAGAGTACTGAAGTACTTGCGTTTTACTCGTAACTACGGGCTGCACTATACGAGATATCCGGCTGTACTTGAAGGATACAGTGATGCGAACTGGATATCGAGTGATAATTCAAAATCCACTAGTGGCTATGTGTTTACACTAGGTGGTGCAGCAGTTTCTTGGAAATCCTCGAAACAAACAGTGATCGCTAAATCCACGATGGAATCTGAATTTATCGCATTAGACAAATGTGGGGAAGAGGCTGAATGGTTACGCCACTTCCTTGAGGATATTCCAAGGTGGACGAAGCCTGTGCCTCCAATCTGCATACATTCAGATAGTCAATTTGCAATTTGTAGAGCACAGAGCAATATGTATAATGGTAAATCTAGACATATTCGTCGAAGACATAATACCATTAGACAACTACTCTCTACTGGGGTTATCTCTGTGGACTATGTAAAGTCAAAAGATAACATTGCGGATCCACTAACCAAAGGGTTAAACAGAGAGTTAGTTGATAAATCATCGAGGGGAATGGGACTAAAGCCCATGAAAGAATAAGTCGATACAATGGAAACCCAACCTAGTTGACTGGAGATCCCAAGATCTAGGTTCAAAGGGACAACTAAATTGTAAAGACCAAGTTAGATCACTGTGGGGATTTTCCATGTCCATTCCCATAATGAAACAGTGATGCCCGCAAGGTAACAGGTTAAGCTAGGCTTTTAATGATTCTTATGCGTCGGATATCCGAGCAGAGTAATGCGGGTTACTCTTAAGTAAGAAATCACCTATGTAAGATGGAAGAAGGGCCGCTTCCAAGGGAATAATATAGGGCAATATTCCTGTTAAAATCTTGCAGAACCAGGCGTATGTTCATGGCCAAAACGAACATAACAGTGAGAACTGAAAAAGCGTTAGAAAGATTTCTGTGTGAGATATGTCATCGTTTACACAAATGGCAGAACAGTTCAAAGACATCGCGTCTACTGTTTAGTTAGTAAAGTAAACATATTTTCATAAGGGAAGGTTCAAAGGGTAACACCTACCTATCCTATGTAGAAATCAATCGTTGAATTCTATCACCAAGTCTGTCGGGTCAGTCCGTCGTGTCAGTCTGTGGTCGTCAATTTTCATTCATGTGGGGATTGTTAGAAAATGAGTGTTTTAGACACCATTTTCGAACCGATTTTGAGCAATTTTTTGAGTAAGATCCTCAATGAATTATTGAGAGATCTTGATTGATTTGTGTTCTCCTTCGTGAGTAGATCAAAATCATATATTGGTTCGCTAAAATCGGTTAAGGGGTGAATGAGAAATTGTCTCTCAAAGTGAGATGTTTTCATTCTTGAAGATGGGTTAAGGGAACATAGTCCCACATCGGAAATAACAAAGGAAATAGAAGAGGATATATAGTAATCTCCTTCTAAGCATTGTAAGATGGCTAGAAGAGAGGCTCTCTCTCGCGCGCGCAGGGGGGGGGGTGCAAATCACGGACCGGTTTACATACGACTTGTGTGCGCCCGCACGACCTGCGGACACGAATGCCGGACCGATTTGATCCCACCTTTTGCTACAGTTTTCTTTTTGTAACGGCTGAAATAAATACAGAAACGGTTCTGTCTGCCGTTTCAGTGCTGTATTTAATATTTTGTCTGCCGTTACGCTGAAGGCATTCAATTCACTGTCTGCCGTTACAGTGAAGGCTGTTAAAGGCTGTTAATGCCTTGTCTGCCGTTACAATGAAGGCTGTTAATGCCTTGTCTGCCGTTACAATGAAGGCTGTTAATGCCTTGTCTAACCCAGGCTCTATAAATAGAGGTCTTCCCCTTACTTTCTTCGCTGAACAAACTAGATCCTATTCTCTCCCTCTCTTCTGTACTGTTCGTCCGTCCTGCTGTTGTTGGTAAGTCAGGTGATAGGTTCGAGCGCTTGTGATCAGTTCGGGAGTGGTACGTGGTGCCTACGGGATCGCTCCAAGTCGTTGCATCCTGGGAGACAGACGCCTCCGTTCAATCCAGCAACCAGAGAGAGGCGAAATCTGTTTTAAGGACACTGTGTGATACACAGGCCTCGGCTTTCTTGGAGTTGTACTTTTCATTTGCTTATTGTAAGTTGTTTAATTTATTTTCCTTTTCTTTTTCTTTCGGATTACCCTCCTCTGTTCCCTTCTCGGTTTTTCCTGTGCCTCTCTATCTTTCTTTGTAAAAGAAATTTTCTAAACATTACTTGTAACACAAGTCATACCATATCAGGATTTTTCCTAAAGACATTGTTAAACTGTTTATATATTGACATAAGGGTGTCACCTTTAGCTTACTATTTCAAATAAATCCTGAGGGTATATTTTCTTAAGTATATTTTCTGAGGTGGTTCTTAAGTATATATCGCTGAGTTATATGAGGTGCTTTAACCCAAATCTTAAGTATAAATCCTCAGGATTTATACTTAAGAAAATATACTCTCAGGATTTATACTTAAGAAAATATACTTAAGAACTTGAATTATACCCTCAGGATTTATATACTTAAAAATATACTTAAGTATATATGAGAACTTGAAAATATACTTAAGTAAATCCTGAGGGTATATTTTAATCGCAGTTCACAAGCTAAACTACATCCAAATAATACAGTAAAGCTTTAGAAGTGAATGAGAACTAAATCTTACAATCAATCTAGCAGCCTTCTCATTGACAATTGATCCATCTTTACGAGTGCGAGTATCAATGTAAATCTCTTTACGTTGAGGTGATAATCCTTTGCTCTTTTTTTCTGAAACCAAACAAACAAGTAATATGAATCTTGTAATTACATTTTACTCAATGAAAGTACAAATATAAACAAACCTTTTCATCAATCAGTTTTGGGAGACTTTTTGTACCCATACAATGGAGATCTTCAAACTTAGCACGATTCTGTCTATTAATTTTACTTACTTTCTACAATTGATACAACAAATTATTAGACGAATGAAGAAACCAAAGTCAAAATATTACTCATAATATGCAAAAATCTATTTGCTATATGACTTACTTGTCCTTCTTCAGAAAACCAATAACGAACCAATTCACGATTGATTTCGGTCAACCCTATCATCCGGTAATGCAGATGCAACTTCTTCTTCCGTTTTACTCGGGTCATATGCCATTGACTTTAAATCGCTCTTCCATTGCCTCCACTTTTCATTCAACTCAGATTTCAACATTTCTCTTGTTGTGTCATTTATAGGAGGAACAAACTCAAATTTGGACTAAACAAAGAAAGATGTTAAATAAATACAACATAAAATGAGTCATATTACAGCTTTTGATACAATATAATTTAAATATACAATTATAATACCTCTATTATTCCCAGCATCGCATCTTTGTCCTCCTTTGGCATGTCTTTTCAGGATTTGTAGTTGATGGGAGCATATTGATGCCTTCGAACCATACTGCCTATGAAACGAGTAAGAGTTTTCCCTTCCTCACCAACGGGTCGACCGTACTTGTCTAAATTAACAATTATGAAATCACCATCTTCCATGTCCCACACATCTAACATTCTTGTTGGGCCTCTCAACCGTTTAGGTTCCGCATCTATAAGTAAAACAAAACTTACATAATTAAGATAATTTAATAATATTGATTGTTCCTTAGTTTCAATATCATTTCTTCTCACTATCTAATCAGTGAATAACTACATGAGACTTGATACTTACTGCTGGTATGTCCACGCTAACTTAATCTATATAACTGCTCCATTCTGTACAGTTATAAAGCCTCCCCTATTCATGCAGTTATCCCTATTAACTGCATGACCAAGATAAAGGATAGGTTTCTTTTATCTGTCAACTAGATTATAGCAAAAAAATGTCAGTTATATCTAAACTTCGTATTTCCAATATATTGGTGTGTCTAGGTAAAATGTTAAATAATACACTGGAGTATTCATCAAGCATTTGAGCTTCCCATGTGTATTAGGTAGAAATGTCTCCTCTACGAAGTGTCAGTGTAACCTACATTAATAATATGTATAAATTTCATATTTTCTGTCAGCACTCTTTGTTCTATATGCATATGTATTTATATATGATGAAATTTAGGCAAGTTACATTTCCTTAGACCGTGCTTAACATATATAACAGCTTCATTTTTTTTGTTCTACCAGTGACATGAGAGGTGGTTATGGCTTAGGTGTCTCCCATGACACTAATACATAAATTTTCAAAATCAATAACTAGTCAATTTTTGTATATTTTTCCACCCCTTACTGGTATTTAAACCAACAATTTTAGCTAATAATTTTTTTATATTGTGAGTATTTGCAGAAATCTAACCTCAAGAAGCATGTAAAAGCTGTACATGAAGAGCTACGGCCATTTAAATGTCGATTCTCTGAGTGTGGTCTAAAGTTCCCTTACAAACATGTCCGCGATAATCATGAGAAATCTGGTGCTCATGTTCATGTGCATGTAAGTCTGAACTTCATGTTTTCTTGTTTCCTAATGCTCAGTACAAATTTGCCTGACCGTCTGAATAATACCTATAATTGATTATGTAAATACTATATATTTGGAAATGTTAGCTTTCACTTGATTATTACCGTGTTAGCTTAGTCTCTCTTTGGTATGTCATACCTACTGTGTACTTTTCTATTTTGAAGGCGTTTAATTATCAGAAGAGGTAGGGTGTAATCAATCAATGGTTTTACTGAACAGTTAGCTTTGGGGATAACTGGATAATTAATTAATTAGTCTTAGATACAAAGAAAATTTCCCCTTGATTATTGGAAACTCAACTTTCTCTTGGCATCAAAATTTTATCAGATTCAGATGTCTCAAAATGATATGGCCTGGTTCTCAAACAGAAAGTAACTCAAAAGGAAGACTTAGATTTGCCAATGCATCAAATGTAAAGAGACTAGCCTGCTGTATCTAATTAAGGAGCAGTTTATATGAACATATCTCACAAAATAATATTTGAACTCATCTATCAAAGACTGAAAAACGTGCAATCCAATCCCTCTTCCTTTGTACTATTATTAAGATGAATATTAAAGTGTAAATGGACAGAAAAATATAGTATAAAAAATAGAAAGTATATAATTCATACTTTTTTCAATTTGTACTTCTCTTGCTGCTATATTAGATGGAATGGAGTTGGATTCTACAGACTCATGTATGACACCTTCTATATGACCAGGACTAGGCCGAGTTTCTTCAGCATTACTTCATTGGGCATGAGTTGAGGTTGTATGAGTAGGAATAGATTGTGTTCCTTCATTGTCACTTGCTTGTATATGTTGGTTTGAGTCTTCTAACATACAGCACCCAATATTCAATTTTCTTCTCCTTCCCATTGCTGTATACTTTCGAATAAACAAACGAAGGATCAAATCATAACACAAGCTTCAACTAGCTTCTGACATAGAATAGCGTCTGAAAGAAATATAATTTTCAAATTATCTCGACTCAACATATTAGCATAAAAAACAACATTAGAATGACTATAAAACACAAAGGGAAAGAAAAGATAAAGAAAAACAGAACACGGATCAAATTCATATTCAAAACATGAGTAAAAAAATAGTCAAGTCCAATTGCATAGAAAAAGTACAAAATCATTCATAATTAAAACATATCCTCCCATTCTTCCTCCCCATCCTCATCATCAATATGATTATCAACATCAACATCAACTTCAAAGAAATCACTATCATCATCAACTGAAAGCCCAATTAAATCATTATCATTTTGAGTAGCTTCACTTGTATCATGCATTGGTTGCTCATGGATTTGTTCAATTTCATTGTATTCCTCATCACCCATATCATAGATATCCCTGACCTTTGCATTCAGAACAATAGGCCAATCCTTGTTCCTCTCATCATATACATAAAACACCTTTTTAGCTTGTGATGCGAAAACAAACGGGTCATCACAAATATCTTTTCAGGTGTGTTACAAAAAATTGAAATTCACAAGTGTCATCCCAAACTTATCTTTCTTGACACCTTTCTTGATATCAACCCAATCACATTTGAATAACACAGCCTTGTACATGCCAGAATAATCCAACTGGATTATATCAGTTATTGCCCCATAGTAATTAATTTCATCTTTTGAGGTCTTAGTCCTTACAACTACTTTACTATTTTGCGTTTTCAGGTATCTCTCTCTTTTCCTTGTGTGGAACCTAAAATCATTAATGACATAACCGGTGTGTCTCCTTACTACCTCAAATGGTCCACGAGCTAACCATCTAAGTTCTTGAGTAACTTGTAGGCTCTTTTGATCATTCAGGCGATGAATCTAAAACATTCAAGAACAAAAGTTAGTTATACTATAAAAACAACAATTAAATTTTCAACAATTCAATTTTTTCGCGCTCACCCTTTCTCGAAACCAGTCACTAAATTTTTGACTATGTTGTTTATCAATTTCAAGTTGTGATAATCACCGCGGCCGAGACTGTCTCTTGAGAAGTCCAATGTGTTCTCTAAAAATAATGATAATAGAATTAAAGGAGTTATAAAAATTTAAACTAGTGTAATAGTGAATAATGATTGGTTTCTAACTCTATAAATGGAGTGACTGCGTCACGATTAGAAAGAAACATATCTATGAGCTTGCATTAACTCTTTCTTATCAAACTTAGTTCTGCTCACTCTCTTGCGCTTCCCTAACTGTAACTTTTGCTGTTTTTTCCTTCCTAAAGGCCTTCCAACAGGATGTAAAAAGGTCACATCATCTATCAATGTAGAATCAATTTCATCATCATTTCTACTAGGTCTATTGAACCTAGTTTCCACCCCAGAAAGATATTGCGAACAAAAGGTCAAGCATTCATTTGCCAAAAAACCTTCTGCAATCGATCCTTCTGGATGTGCTCTATTGCGTACAAATGACTTAAGAGTAAGAAGAAACCTGAAAGTAAATTTAGTTTTAGATATATATGCTCTTAGCACCCTAATAACTTCTTTAACAGTTTTAAATAAAATAACATGTTCAAATGAAGAATTCATTCCTCTCAATAGGATACATCCATTGATACTGTACCGGTCCAGCTGTAACACCCCGCAAAATTTAATTGACAATTTTGCCCTCGGGTGTTACGCACGTGCATTTTGTACTGTTATTGATTATATCCATAACGCATTTTTGATATGTATTTTGAATTCCAATTATTTATGCGATCCTGTATTCTTAAAACCACATTTGAGACAACTCGAATGCTAGATTTCAATCTTTGAGTTTTTACGTGCTTTTTACGTATTATCGATGCACGTGTCGATTTCGGGTATTCCACTGTTACGTGCAAAGTTTTCAATGGATTTCAATCACTTATTTTTATAAACATGTTTTGTAAACGAAAATTTAATTTTTGACTATCTTTATTAAAATAGTCTTTCTACGTGCAATACACGTGTTTTCTGTACGTTTGAGTATATTATCAAATATGTATATTAAATATACTTTCTGTTGCATTCCAATTGATTATAAATATTTTTTGGTTCATAAAGTCAATTTTTGTATTTTTGAGATTTTACGGGCGACGCACGTGTTTCGGTGCACGTGTTTTAAGCGTATTATTCTTTCAAAATAAATTTCATGAAATTGTTGTGTCTATTTTATGGTGCATGAACAGTATAATTTTTAAGTTAATTTTATATATTTATTACATATATAAATAAGTTGTTTTAAAGAGATTGAATAAATTGTTTTTGTACACAAAGCACGTGCACGTGCACGTGCACACGTGCGATGTGCACATTTTTGGGGACCGGGCTGATTAGAGAGGAGGGAAATTCTGGAGTTTTGATTTTGGAAATAGGAGGGAAAGCAAGTTACAAGTTTTTAGATATGGGTTAGTGGTGTTCATGTGGGAGGTAGTTATACTAACTACCCTACCACTCTCTTATAAAAATGCACTCTTAGCCTCTCTTTCTCTCATCTCTTCTCCTCCCTATCTCCTGTCATTACCGAGAAGAAAACCAACCCAAAACAGCATAGCCTTTGTCCATTCCTCCATCTAATCACCATTCCACTTGCCTATATACATATACTAATGTATATATATGTACACACATAGTATGTGTGTATGAAAGAAGATGAGAGTTGTTCTTGATGTTGCCGAAATGGAGTGGGGATGGAGATGCTCTTGATGATGGATGCTTGCCGAAATGTGGAGCATGGAGGCTTGTCTTGGTGCGCGGATTTCGAGGAGTTGCAATTGGAGCTTTCTTTAGGAACTTCTAACTCTAGGAGTTTATTTGGGTAACAAATCTTCATTTTTAGGTGGGTGTTTCTTAAATGCTTTCTAATTTAGGAGTAGAAAATGCAAGATAGATGATATATGTTTTTATTGAATTGGTATGATGATATTACATGCTAGTCGTTGTAGAGTTTAATGGCTAAATTCTAATTAATGCGATTGATGTGAATTGTTAAATGTGTTATGATGATTGTTCGAATGTTTGCATGTAAGAATATGTGCTATTTGGCAAGTTTTTGATTGCATGTTGCATGTTTGAAATAGTATTTAAAATGATGCAAATGTGTATAAAAGAATTGTTTATTGTCAATATGGCAAAGAAGTGTGATTATAGCCTCAAAATGTTATTTATACAAGTATAGATTTTTGTAAAGTGATTTTGATAAAAGAAAACCGTCTATTTTTGGAAAATCGATTGAATATGTGTTTTGATGAATTTTAAGGATTTCATTTGAAAAAATGAGAAACTTGAGAACTTGATAACATATACGATATTGTTTTTAAAGGAGAATATATTCTGGAAATGATCTATGTTTTTATATGGGAGTACAAATTAATTAAAAGGTCGAAAAATGTATGCAAAGATGCAATTGGTGAATTTGACAGTCGACTGATTACTTTCCACAGTCGACTAGTAAGTGTTAAAGAGTTGGTTTTCGTCAGCAGGACAGTCGACTGAATGCTTCACAGTCGACTGATGCTGTCATAAATTTGATGTTTGAGTTTCAAGATATTTGCGGGACAGTCGACTGATACTGTCACCAGTCGACTGAACCGACTGTATTATTACTGAAGTTTCAAGTCTCGTAGAGCAGTCGACTGTCTGCTTTCACAGTCGACTGGATCGAGCTGACTGTTGTTTTTGATGTTCAAAGTACTCACGGAACAGTCGACTGATACTGTCACCAGTCGACTGAACCGAACTATTTTCTGGTTCTTGAGTTTGGATTTGATTCTTGACAAATGAAAGTTAAATAAGTTGAATATGAGATTTTATGGTTATTAATACATGATTGAGTTTATTGTGAAATGCACACTAGGAGGTGAAAGATGAAATTGATAAAGAAATCAGATTTAATTGTTCTCATGTTATGAGATTATAAAAGAAACGTTTTGAGGAAGAGTTTGGGAACAAAAGAAATGGAATAATTATTGGAGATTGATTATGAAATATTGTTGATCTCTAGAATGAGATAGTTGTTGGAATCTAGAGGCTGGGCGAGACCCTAGTGACCGGCAGTATTATTTATGATTTGAGAGCTAACCGTTGAGGGTTGAGCGTCTCTTGAGAAGTAGCCAGGTAGGCTGACTGTCTCTGTTGTTGATTTAAGTTCGGTAGGGTAAGCTAGCTCTAGGTTGTGATGATTTTCTTTAAACCAAACTTTGTAAGGCTGTGATGGAAGTAAGAGAAAAACATAAGTATGGGAGCCTCAAGTCTACGATGCGGATGTGATCCACAGAATGCATGCTTGATGAGTCAAGACATGGCGTGGGCAATACTCCAGAATGATCGGGATCTTGGCGACGCTTGTGGGATGTTTGGTGACTGCAAGAGGATCGTGTTCAGGGAGGAGGCTGAATTATCGCAGAACGCATGCTTGATGAGTCAAGACATGGCACGAGATTCCCCTCCAGGGTCTTGGACACGTGCTTGTAATCATGGAACGTCTATGACACTTGCTGAAATTACAGATAGATACATAGTGGAGATGTAATGAAAGTGAGAGAAAACACGGGTATGAGAACTAGAGTTTACGGTGCGGGTGTGTGAGCCGCAGAATGCATGCTTGATGAGTCAAGACATGACGCGGGCACAACTTAGAATGATCGGACTTTAGCCACGTTTGTGGGATGTTTTGGTGGCTGCAAGAGGGTCGTGTTCAGGGAGGAGGCTGAATTACCGCAGAATGCATGCTTGATGAGTCAAGACATGGCGCGGGATTCCCCTCCAGGGTCTTGGACACGTGCTTGTACTCACAGACCATCTAGGATACTCACCGTAGTTACAAGAGTAGATTAAGTCATGGCGAGGGATTGAACCCTACAAGATGAAGAACGATTAAGGGCTTGCCCTCGGACCTATGTAGTATGGGATGCATAGAATCCGAACAAGTGTGCATTAGTGTCATGTAATATAATAACTGCATTAAGGACTAAGTGCACTGCACAACACGACATCTATAGGATAGTCCCTTGTAGTTCTGTTTGTGATCAAGTTTGTGTTTGCTAAAGTATTTGAGAATTGTTATACTGTTTTCGGCATAGAGAGGATGGCCGTGTATAATATTTCGTCAGTTGTAAGCAACTGACGCGCCCACAGTTTTATATGCAGGATGTGGAATTACATGAAGATATAAAGATGATTGATGATGCTGTTGATTACTAAAATGTTAAAGTTGTAACAGTTGTACATTCATTATTGTTGTATTTTATTATTTCCGCTGCTTATTGATGTAAAAGACTCTGATGTAATTATTGTTGAAATAAAAGTTTTAAATTCCTTGTAAAATTGTACGAAAGAAGTGAAAAGATCCTGTAGAACTCTCGAATTCAGTGTTTTTGGGATTCGGGGCGTTACACCAGCAACCTTGGCTTCATATGCCAAATGAATTACCAAATGCATCATAACAGTAAAAAATGATGGAGGAAAAATTGTTTCTAGTTGACAAAGTGTTATAGCTATTTGAGACTCCAGTTGTGCTAGAAAATCCACATTAAGTACCTTAGAACAAATTTGCTTGAAGAAATTGCAGAGATCAACCAAAATTGAAGTGATTTTATCTGGCAATGAACCCCTTAATGCCACTGTGAGAAGCTGTTGTATCAAAACATGACAATTATAACTTTTTAAGCCAAATATCTTGCGTTGCTTGACTTGCACACAACGTGAGATGTTTGATGAGCATTCATCCGGAGATTTTACATTCTTGAGGATGCTCAGAAAAGCATCATTTTCTTTGGTAGTCATTTGATAACATGCTCTAGGCAAAAGCATTGTACTACTTTTGAACTCGGCTGAGGGTGAAGCATACTTCTTATGCCCATATCTACAAGGTCGGCTCGTGCTTTATAATTATCTTTGGATTTTCCCCCTTGGTTTAACAATGTACCAACAATGTTATCACATACATTTTTTTCAATGTGCATCACATCAAGATTGTGACACAATACATTATATTGCCAATAAGGCAAAGTGAAGAAAATGCTCTTCTTTTTCCAAGGTTGTGCCCCATCCTCTAGACCTTCTCTAGTTTCATCTATTTGCCTTAAAATTTCAATCCCATCAAGTCTTCTCGGAGAATTTCTTAACTCCCTTGTTCCGCCAAAAACATTGCTATTCAACCTCCACTTGTGGTTAGGTGCTAACCAACGACGATGGCACATGTACCATGACATAACCATCGTGAGGCAGTTTCAATACCACAACATGGACAAGCATATTGACCTTTAGTACTCCATCTAGATAGGTTTGCATATGCTGGAAAGTCATTAATAGTCCACATTACAGCAGCACGGAGTTGAAATGTCTTTTTCTTGTAGGCATCATAGGTTTCAATTCCATCATCCCATAACTCTTGCAGCTCTTGTACTAATGGTTGTAGATAAATATCAATGTTATTTTCGGGACCTTTAGGACCTGGAATTAGTAGTGATAACATGAAGAATGATTGTTTCATGCACATCCAAGGAGGAAGATTATAAGGAATTATCATGACGGACCACGTGCTATGGGTAATACCCATAGTCTTGAAAGGATTGAACCCATCAGAAGCCACTCCTAGTCGAACATTACGAGGATCTAATGAAAATGTTGGATATCGAGAGTCAAATTCCTTCCAAGCAAGTGAGTCAGCTGGATGCCTAAGAGAACCATCATTCAATCTACCCTCATGGTGCCATCTCATTGATTCGGCAATTTTGGATGACATGAACAACCTCTGTAGCCTCGGTTTCAAAGGAAATCATCGAAGGATCTTTGTAGGCAAGTTCTTTCGCTTTTCAGAAGTCTCTGTTCCATTAGCTTGTACATCTACATCTGTTGTTTTCCACCTTGACGTACCGCACTTTGGACATACTTCATCTTTGATATATCTATCCCGATACAATATGCAGTCATTAGGACAAGCATGGATCTTCTCATACCCCAAACCTAACCCTGAAATCATCTTCTTCTTTTTGGCAAAACAATTCCTTCTGGTAGAGCATCTCTTAATAAATCCAGTAACATAGAGAATGACTTGTCACTCCACCCATGTAGACACTTTAAATGATACAAATGTACCATAAATGATAACTTGCTATACTTCTTACAGTTTGGGTAGAGAATTTGCTCATTTTCTTTCACCAAATGGTAAAACTTAATGTTCTCTCCTACTTCTGGATTCCTTTCACCTTCACCACAAAATGGCTCTTCTATAGGATGCATTGGAAAAACATCACGAATTAACCCATCCATGTCATGCCCCATTTCTAAATGTTGTTCAGTTGTGCTTTTTGAAGTTGTAGGCCTCTCACCATGAAATATCCATTTCCTATAACCTCTAAGAAATCCCCGTCGTGGATCAGTTAAGTGTTCATAAACACTTGTGCGAGAATGTGATTTACAGTTGGCACATTTTGTACAAGGACATAATATTTTTACGTTCTCTTCTGAATGTTGAAAAGCAAATTCAAGAAATTCATTAATCCCTCAAATATATACTTCTCTTTATTTTGATGGATCGTGGATCCACCCTCTATACTCCATTTGAAAAAATTAACTGAAAATGTAAATAAATAATAATTAAAAATAGAGAAGAAAATGTAAATAAATAATTATTAAAAATAGAGAAAAAAATATGTGCATGTGTGAGGGATAATTCCAGTCGTCATTTTACATAATCTATTGTTTTCAACTCCCATTCAATACCAAGTTCAAAAAAATTGGTATATAAATTATGTGGATATAATCTGCAATATCAAATTATTCGCCTATTTGGATGATTTTGAGATACAATGTGGGTGCCTTGGTTGATTAATTGGGGATTTGGGGCGCTTACATGTATAAGCTGCCATCTAGTTAACATAACATGGTTCATATTTGGGGTGATAGTGAACCAGGGAGCAAGTTAGTTTGGCCAAATAATTGACTCATGGAGGTTACCAACTGTAATATGATTGCATTGTTGTCAAGGATATATCGTAGATTGATTATAGACTTAACAGTTATAGAGTCCAGCTTGAAGTTATGTATGGTTCAAAATCAGGTTATGCTACTAGTCTGGTAGGCAATGCAAGTAGTTCTGAAATGTCTTGTGAGCGGAAATGCACCATCATCAATGCCTATCTACTACAGATTAAGAAAGGCTAAGGCTGCTGATTAACAAACTCTTACCCTAAAAGTTCAGCATTCATTGGAAGTTGAATTATGAAAATGCTAAGTAGCAATTTATGATACCTGGGAATAAAACAACATTTTGTGATAGAATGGGAAACTATCAAAAGATAATATTCTGAAACCAAGGTACTGCGCAAGTTGGAAAACCAGTATTGTGCTAGTGGTATACATTGTATTTTTAAGAAGAACACGCTGTAGTTTTTGTTTGTTTTCTTGATATAAAAGTGAACAATTAACACCATGAGACTAACAAAAGTGAGTCAAATACTAGGGAATAATATCTCAAGTTATAATACAAATTACTTGAGTGATCCTTATACATAAGCAACAGAGGAGGGCACTTGTGTCGGTGCATGTTCACCAAATACTAACTGAATTGTCGAGCCTAAAGTTAGTCTTCGTTTTTAATACTACTTGAGTGCACAATAATTGTAGGATATATTTTAAGAATAACTACAAGTTTGTCATGACTGAGGAAATTTTCGATCTTGATTGAATGCTTGTTTTGCTTACTTTTTGTGTATTGTATACATTACCTATGAACCAAAAGGGATGGTTTTTAGGATTCATCTGTTTGTTTGGTTAGTTGTGAGCTACAATGTGAGACAGATGGATGATTAACTTGGTGAGAAGTGGAGTGCTTACACGTAGAATTTGCCATCTAGTTAACTTGGGAACCCAGATAGAGAAAAAAATATGTGCGTGTGTGAGGGATAATTCCAGTCGTTATTTTACATAATCTATTGTTTTCAACTCCCATTCAATACCAAGTTCTAGGAGTCAATAGATTAATGCACAATCTTTAAGTAATGAATCAAATTAATCTATTAATCTTTAAGCATCTCAATGATCCTAGAACTCTAGAAAACTCTATGATAAGAAACTATCATGTCTGAACTCCTCCAAATAATGATATGTTCTCACCAGGTGAAACTACAATAGAAAAGTCAATACAAGTTAACATATTTCGCTCCAATGGAATTGCCACTCCATCGAGAATATAGAAACAGATCAAGATCATCCAATTTGACCCCAAAAAAAGTGTCATCCATCAAATTTTCTACTACAACAAAACTATGATCAAGCGACTAACAACTTATAAGGAATGAAGATATTAAATGTACTGCAAGACTAACACTATGACGATCATACCAAACTGATCTTACCATCAACTAGAAAACTTATCATTAAACACAACAAGCATTGTTTATGCTAGTATAGACAAATACACTTCAAACATAAATATCTTAAGGTCCTTAACAATTCAGCTATATCTCTTAATGATGGAATTGAAATCAATAGTGTAATAATGAACATGGAAATCTTGCAAGAATTAGTGAAGCATGGTAAACAACAACATGGCAATCAAAATTCATCAACTAAAGGGGAAGCACCCAAATTCATACCTAGGATTTGCAAAATTAATCAAAAATAGATGACCGCGGGTGATGGTGGAAGCGGTGGGTGACGGCGGATAACGAAAGATGACGGCGGAGGAAGAGGTGGGCAACGACGGTGGGTGGCGGCGGAAGAAAACGGCGAGAGGAAGACGGCGGCTGCGGTGGCGAGGGAAGACAACGACGATGGTGGGAGAGGGACGACGACGGCGACGTGGCGGACTGACGACGACGATGTGGTGAATGGGGGATTTGGGTGTGAGAGATAGAGAGGAGAGAGAGGAGAGAGAGAGAGAGAGAGATGGGTGTGAGCATGAGAGATACTGTATAAATTGGGGGTATTTGGGATTTGGGGGGAAAATGAAAAAGTTGGGGGGAAAATAAATTATAGAATATACCCACGGTGTTTTATTCGTTAGTAAAACTTATAGTTACGGATTAAAAACTCTAAAGCTATAGGATACCTATACCCACAGCTTACTATACGTCTGTAGGTATACAATGTCTGTACCCACGGTTTTAGTGATCCGTCACTATAGGTGTCCATTGGTATATGGCAAATTTCTTGTAGTGAAGGAGCAATTAAACCACCTCAAATTTTTTCACAACAAGAAAAGAAGCCGACACTTGAAGAGATGTTCATGCAATACACGCAGAAGACAGATTTGGTGATACAAAATAATATGGCTTCAATTCACAATCTTGAGGCTCAGATTGGTCAACTTCAAATATTCTTAAAGAGAGAACAACATGAACCTTACTCGGTAACACTGTGACAAATCCTAAAGAGCATGTCAAAGCAATAACAATCAGAAGTGGAAGAACAATTGAGCCTCCACAAGAAGAAAATTCTGAGCAAAATGTGGTTGAAAAGCAAGATGAGTTACAACCAATTTTGGAGGAACAAACGCAGGAGGTGGCCAACCACCAAATTGAAAATTCCAAGAAAAGCAAAGGAGCTTCAAATACCACGGATTTCAGGGAGTTTAATTCTGAAACGTATCCTAATTCACCTTATGATCCACCTATTCCTTTTCCGCAAAGACTTAAAAAGAGTAATCTTGAAAATCAATTCTCTAAAATTTTAAATATTTTTTAGAAATTGCATATTAATATTTTCCTCTTATTGAAGCTTTAGTACATATGCCTAAATATGCTAAATTTTTAAAGGGTATTTTATCAAACAAACAAAAATTGGAGGAACATGAGACGGTGTGCTAACCGAAGGGAGTAGTACAATTTTACAAAAGAAGTTGCAGCCTAAACTTAAAGATCCAGGGAGTTTTACAATTTCTTGCATTATTGGAAATTCTTTTTTTGATAAAGCACTATGTGATTTAGGAGCAAGTATTAATCTTATGCCATATTCTGTTTTCAGGAAATTAAGTATTGAAGAAGCAAAGCCTATTACAATTTTATTGCAATTGGCTGACAGATCTATGAAGTACCCAAGAGGGATTATTGAAGATGTTTTGGTAAAGGTAGACAAGTTCATATTTCCAGCTGATTTTGTAGTGCTTGACATGGAGGAAGATGAACAAATTCTATTGATTTTGGTGCAACCTTTTCTAGCTACAGGGAGAGCTTTGATTGATGTTCAACAAGGAAAACTTATTTTGAGGGTTGAGAATGAGTAAGTAATGTTTGATATTTTTAAATCCATAAAGTTTCCTACTGAAGAACAGTCGTGTTTTCAAGTAAGTAAAACTGATTTAATTGTGGGCGAGAAACATAGTGCTGAAATTGAAAAGTTACCTGTAAAAGTATGTCTAACAAATTCAGCAACTCTAGAATCTGAGAAAGAAAAGATTTTGAAATATTTTATGTATTTGGATGCTGCACCATCTATACATCCATTTTCTCAGCAGAAATTCAAAGAGGTGGGGATATCAAAGACTCCATCTTCAAGAAAGAAACGTCTTAAACACGAGTTTAGATCACTTTCATTTAGCTTGAGGGATGCACAGAGAAAACATAATCCACGCATGAAGGGAATTATTACAAAAGAGGCTCTTATGTTGTTGGATGTTAGCGTCACATAACCATCGCAGCTTTCATGTCTGGCTGAAGACTTAAAACTTAGCGCTTTTTGGGTGGCAACCCATGTTTTCTTTTACTGCATTTAGATAATATTTTCCCTTTAGTTTATTTTAATTTAATTTTTTTTGATTTTGTTTTGTAGGATTGCATGCGTTTGGAAGGCGCTGGTCGGAGCTATTTTATACACCTTGATGGCTATTTTTGAGCAGAATAGAGTTAGAATCTGGAAAAGTGTTTCAAAGAGCGATTGTAGGCAATTGTCTTAGCTTTCTAGAACAAAAAGAATAAGGCCATTTAGACACCTATAGCTCTAGATATCGCTAAAACAATGAACGTCGCACATATAGAATTTTAACACGAATCAGAGGAGAAATTCTGAACTTTTTGCATTCTTTTTGTTTTTGTTTTTTCCTTTCCCATTGAGGATAATGTGATATTCAAGTTTGGGGGAAGGGGTACATATTTATTTTGTATTTTATATATATTTGAAAAGAAAAACAAAATAAAAGGAATTTCAATTAGGCTTACCAGTACACTTTTGAGTTCTTTATAAAGCATTGATTTTTTTATAGGATAGATAATTTCTTATAAAGCAAGATTAATCATACATATTTACTTTAGGATTATTGAATTTCTAAATTCCTTACACAATTGTGACAGTCATGTGATTATACATAAAAGAAAAATGTGATGCTTTTTCTTGTGATTTCCCTTTTGATCTAGTCCTAAACAGAATTTAAGTAAATAAAGTGATAATGATTAAAATTTAAAAAAAAGAAATTTTTTTATATGAATAAAGTCTATATACTCTAATGTTTTGAGTTGCTTAGTAACTAGGGGTATTCATCACCAATGTTTACTTTTACGTCAAACGGCAACTTAAAATATGAGTATGCAAAAACACTTTAAGTTTGTGACTTGTTTGCGTCGAAAGGCAAATGACAACTTACAGAAGAGAACTAAAAAAAAAAACTCTAATTTGTTACTCGGTTTGTAGTAGTGAGAAGGACTAATCACAGATGGAGTTGTTACATACTATAATTACATTAATTGCATGAAAAATATGATTGGGTTGGGAATTATGAATGAATAATTGTACTAGAGAAAGTGAGTATGCTTGGTTTTACTTTATTTGCTATTGTTTATATTTTAAGTTGAAATTTTGATGCTTGAATGATAAGACCTTTTAGTGTGCTGAGTTGAGCCTACTTATGATTATTATTCTTTGATTTATGGTTTTCTTTTTGCTCGAGGACAAGCAAAATCTTAAGTTTGGGGGGTATTTGATAAGTGAAATTTATACATAATTTTTATTACTCTTTTATGCATTAAAATTGCAAGTTCTCTTTTATTTCTTTAAAATTTATCTTATTTCTACTCAATATTATTTATTTGATTGATTTTGTAGGAATGAGATTTATAAGGGCAAAAAGATATGCATTTTGGTAAAACCCAAAGAAGAAACAAGATTTTTTTTTTAAAGTTCAAATTTATTTTATATGAAGATTTTAAAAAATATGAGCACTCAAATATATGTTTTTACAAGTTGGCTCTTTAAAGAATGAATAAAAAATATATATATATTATGGTCAACTAGGGAGTGAATTGAAATTTGTGGAATAAAATATTTAAAAATAAATAAATCAACACAGGTGGAATTTGATTATTAAATATAATTAGTAAATGATTAGTTATAATCTAATAGATTATTCTATGATTTAAATTAATTAATTAGTAACTAATCTTATTTCTAATATTATTTAAAAACCTAACCTACTGTTACTATCCTATATATACAGGGGTTGGTGTTGCGGCTGGGCGAAAACCAAAGAAAATAAATAAATAAATTAATTAAGGGGTCGTGAGTGCGGGATCCAGCAGCTGGAAATTCAAAGGAGAGAGAAGACAAAGGGCGTGGCTCTGTTGCGGATTCTAGCAGCTCGGATTTTGAAATTCGAGGCATTTCGACTTAGATTTTCGGCAACAAACAGAGTTTTTCTTCTTCTTCTTTTCTAATTTTTATTATGAAATCCAAAACAGTATTTATTAATTGTAATTTTATTATGAACTAAAATTTATTTTTCTAGGGTTTTGATGTAGCATAGTTTTGAGAACACATCTTTAATTCCATTTTTTGTTCTTAATGCTTACAATTGTTTGGCCAACTTTTATATAATTTATTGGATCATGGAGAGACTGAGAGTTAATTTATGATTTAGAAATATAGAATTAAATACCATTGAATGAGCGAAATTAGAGATGATTTACCGCGATTGATGTGACTATAAAGAAATCCATAGAACTTAATGAGTCTTCAATTAATTAAATTTGCATAGAGATATGACAAACTGTTAGTTGGAGATATTTTTGATGTTGTTCGAGAGAAAACATTGAATACTTAGGGGATTTTGGTCTACAATTTGGGAAAATAATATTTTTATTCACATGGAGTTATAAATTGTGTGTGATTAACTAGGTGTACTCAAAATCCCTAGAATTAATTTTTCAATTAATAAACAACAAAATTTCAAATTCCGGTCCCTTTTAATTAATTTAGTTAGTTCTTTAGATTAATTTAATTTAGTTAGTTCTTTAGATTAATTTAATTTAGTTGCTTTCTTTATTGAATTTCGATTTTTCCAAATATTAGTTAATATAGTAATTTCGGTACTCAATAAAATAATTAGTCCTTGTGGGTTCGACACTCTTTTCACTTATCTATACAACTTGTTGCGATTTTGTACACTTGCATATATTCACATCAGAGAGCCCGCCTCCACAAAGCCGAATATACAATTTAACTTAAAATAACACCTACAGGTTATTTTCTACAGTAAGATCCATTCATCGATATAAAATACATCACAAACACAGATTTTGGAGCATTTTGCTTTTTTACTTGCAGCATTGCAAACCTGCATAAAATAATGTTATCACTGTAAAACGTATATTTGTTTTTGCAAGCTCTTGGCAACGAACAGTCCACTGTACCTACACAAAATTTTCACACACAACACGTCAATGAACATACTCATTACTTGACCTGCAAAAATTGACTCATTAACCTAGTCATTTGAAAACAAATTATTTTAGATGAGCGTGGCCAAATAAAAAAAATTCTAGGGTAGACTACCAATTTCAGACCAAAATTTTTCGCAAATTGAGTCCTATAAATACCCTTTTCAAGTGAAAAAATATTTTTTGTTCCCAAAACAAGTTAACAATAATTTTACTAGGCTCAGAGCCTGTGAATACATATCTAAAAATGCCTTAGGACAAATCCATTATGGCTAACAGGTCTAATTGGGTCGGGTTTTAGTCCAATTAGACCTAGTTTGACTAGGTCAAACTGGGCCAAGTCCAATACAGCCCGAAGGTTAAATTGGAGTTGGACTAGTTGACCAAAAGTCAAACTGGGTCCAATCCAGACCAGGTCGGGTTCAACTGTGGACCCGGGCACCCCCAAACCCCAAAACCCCTACACCCTAATTCCTGTGGGGTTGGGTTGGATCCAATCCATCCTCCTCACCCCCCCCCCCCCCCCCCCCCCCCCCCCCCCCCCCCCCTTCTTCTTCTTCCTTGTGCACACAGACCCGCACAATCCTAGGGTTAGGGGATCACCCCTATGCCCAAGGGCGCGACGGCGAAACAGTGGCAAGCAACAACAGGGCGTCGGGATCCATCCTCCTCCCCCCCTCTTCTTCTTCTTCCTTGTGCACACAGACCCGCACAATCCTAGGGTTAGGGGATCACCCCTATGCCTAAGGGCATGATGGCGGAACAGTGGCAAGCAACAACAGGGCGATGACAGCCAACTCTGGTCTGACACGCACCCGACCCTATCGGCCCCCATTCACACTCGGTTGGGTCCCTCCCCCTTTTCTAGCTACAAACGGCGGCGGCGACGAGCCGACGTGCGGTGGTGGCTCCTACACATACAATGTTTTTTACCCCTAACATACATTATAAATGCAGTGAGACCCACTTCTCACTAAAAGACAAAGTTTTGTTAATTTTTTAATCATTTTTTAAAGATAAAATCTTGTCTTTTAGTGAGAAGTGGGTCCCACTGCATTTATAATGTAGGTTTGGGGTAAAAAAACCATGTATGTGTAGCATTTTGCACCTTCTCCAGTGATTCTCTATCTCTTTATCTAAACCTCTTTGACTATCTTGATCCAACGGTGGTGGCGGCGACGAACTAACGAGCGGTGGTGGCTCCTACACATACATGGTTTTTTTTTCCGCCAAACATACATTATAAATGCAGTGAGACCCATTTCTCACTAAAAGTCAAAGTTCTATTAATTTTTTAATCATTGTTTGAAAATAAAATCTTGTCTTTTACTGAGAAGTGGGTCCCACTGCTTTTATAATGTAGGTTTGGGGTAAAATACCATTTATGTGTAGCATTTTTCTCCTTCTCCAGTGATTCTCTATCTCTTTCTCTTAACCTCTTTGACTATCTTGATCCAACACAAAAACCGACAAACCCAATGAGTACATTGGCGAGATTTTAAGGCCCGATTTCAAACAATCGGATCCACTGCCTGAGGTGTAAGATGACCGTATTCAGCAGTCAGAAGTGAGAACCGAAAAGGAGAATAACAAGAGAAGGGTGTTTCACAAAATGTGTTTGAGAATTCCAAAAATTCAACAAAAAAATTAATATTTACCAAAAATTATCTCACATAGAACTTCAACAATTCATTCAAACAAACACGAGTTAACGATTTAAAAAAAATAAAGTCGAAGTATTTTATTGATTAAAAAATCTGGCTTCTAAATTCCATAGCGATAAAAAATTAACTGACAAAAATTCGATATTTTTAATGTACACAATTTTTCGAAATTTTAACACCGGCAATCACAGATCTAAAGCTAGGCTCTGATACCAATATTTACTATTCCTGGCAATCTATATCGACATCACAGATATGATATATAGAGAGATCACATAAAGATAAACATAATCTCTAGCATGATATTACAAGTAGGGTTATCCTTACATTGAGTTTTGGCGAATACACAAGCGGAAATGGTGATCTCCTTGATAACCTGAGAACTCCTTCAAGATTCTATAGGAAAAGGATAGCAATGATTTCGCACATTCGTTTCCAAGTGGTTGTAGAAAAATGAAAAGTTTGAAAAAGTGCAACGAAAAATAACTCATTTCTCTTTTTAGGGATCTTAAGAGATTGATATAAGCAAGAATATAATCCTAATATATTATTTCCTTTCCTCATTTATTTTTTGCCATAAGAGGGTGTACATACTAGGAAAGTATCTTCACCAAGAACAAGAAGAGAGATGTTTTACTTATGGCCTAACTAGGGATGTAAAATGGGCTGAGGGGGGCGATCCGGCCCTTTAAAAGGTGGACTTTTTCCCGGCCCAGACCAAGCCATATTGGCCTCTTTAAGTGTCGGGGCAGGACGAAGCCCTCTAGTTTGTAATTTTAAGAAGCCCATATCTGTCCTTTAGCCCAGGCTTTTATCCGGCCCGCAAGTCCAGGCCTAAGGCGAAGTGAGAAGCCGGGCCTAAGCCCAAGTAAAAAATTTATGATATTTTTTTATTTAGTCAAATAACTAATCATTTTTTTAACCTATTTTTATCAAAATATTTAAAGATTATATATTCCAATAATCTCAAACTTGTTAGTAATTTGATTCATTAGATGATACTTGATAAGCCCTCCTCCTTTGTTCGGAGTTGGGACCGACCACCACATAGAGTGAATGTCAATACTACACTGGCGAAGTTACCTATGTTTTATTAAGAAGTTAATTTTTTATAATTATATTAGTATAATATAAAATAACTACTTGAATAATTGATACTTACGATTGTTATAATTATGATCTGTAGTAACTATAATTTGCAAATATAATTGTAATAATTTTGTAATATCTATAGAAATATTATCCAACTGTGCATGCAAATTCTAGTAGATTGATTATAATTAATTTGAACTATTATACAACTGTGCATGCAGAAGTTAGTAGATAGATTAGAATTAATTTGAGCTATAATAGTATAAAATTAGATGAGCTTAAAAATGAACGGGCTAAAGCTCGGGCTTCAAACTCAAGATTCAAACCCATTAACTACAAAGGGTTGGGCCAATCCGGCTGTTTGACTGGCCGAATCAATGGGCCTTTAGACAGGCTTGAGCTTTTGGGCATATTTTTACATCCTAGGCCTAACCATCCTCCTAGTCTGAGCTACCAAGCATGGACTTGGCTCATGGGCCCGACGGACAAGCCCAATGCCGACTAACAAATAAGAAAAACTATTACTTCCTTCAAAGTTGTTCATATGTAAGTATAAAATATCACTTGGAAGTGAAATCCTTGTTCGGCAGAGTATATGTAATATAGCAAAGGATTAGACAAAAAAACAACATAGCAAAGAGTTATTGGTTTTCTTTTTTGATGAAACAGATAGAGTCTTGCGACTCCAGCCAAACAAACAATAATATTAAACGACAGCAGTACATAAAAAGTTTTACAAGTTGTAAAACCAATTGATATAGGCCGAGAAATAGAGAAAAAACGTAGGAAGAAGAAAGAAAAGCATTCAGAGGCAATAGCTACAATAACACAGCTGCTAGAAAAACATGACTGCGAGTGGGCCAGCATTCGGAGTCTCCAGACGCGAGAGAAGGGGCGTCCTCTCTCCTTCGTCCCCCCTGCAATGGACAGACCATCAATAGCAAAGGACATGCCCAGATGAAACCATCAACCTTGCTCCTGCCTTCAGGATAAAATAAAGAAGCAGACGGGGTCGATCGGACACAGCGGCTAGTGAAGCACGATACTAGAGACACCCACTGATCAACATCTGATAGTACAGAAAGTACCGATGCCAGGAAACCACAGATTGCCGCAAGGGGCAAGGGAACAACTGCACCCGACACCGGAAGGGTAACTAGAAGCCTGGCCACGGCCAAACAACAATAACAAGACACCCCCCCCCCCCTAAAAACTCACCGACGGCCTTCAACCAAAAACAGTCGTACAGAGGCAGAAAAAAGGTAGAAATATATGTAGAGAAACGTACAACAACACCAGTGGAGGGAATAAACAAAGGGCACCACAATTCAAATATAAAATGCAAAGAGGCAAGCTCCTCCATGCCCAGCGCACAGGGTTGCACAGCACCGAAGAGGCCTCCGATCACACCAATCACAAAGTGCTGTGATGCAGTCGAAAGGCAAACACAACATAGCCAAAAGACAAATAGAATCAAACTCCATTTGAGAGAACAATATAACAATTCTACCAACACAACCAGACACCAATTACAGCCAGGGGACCAGGCTAGAAACGCCAGCCCAAAAGCACCCAGGGGAACAACAGAAGAAGAAAGCTTAACCAAAACTAAGCCCCTGCTTAGAACAAAGATGGGATAACTAGAGCATCACAATATAGAGATCTATGAACATGGGAAACAAAAGAAAAAACATCCACTGTGCTACATGCACGGAAGAACCATAACAAGACAAGGTGCACATTGAAGCAACATCCAAAAAGGAGATAATCCGATAACTCCTTCAACCCTGCGAAAAAAGTCAGAGACTATAAATAATCGCAGAACAATAGAAAATTATAAAGCATTAAGGTTATGGAGGCAAAGTAAAGAGTCGTCTAGTCTACGACTGTAAAGAGAATCTCTAGCTTCGATTTTTAACGTCGAAGACCAGAAATTAAAAAGAAATAAAAAATCTTCAATAATAGTATAGATTGGGGAGGTGCAGTGTCTGAATAACCTCTTATTTCTTTCCAACCACGTAATCCAAATAATAATTTGAACCGATAGGTTCCACGATCTTCGGTACCTTTTATTCATGGGATGAAGAGACCAACAAGAGGATAAATTGGAAGGGATAGAAGGGAATTCCTAGGCTAGACAACTAATTTTCCACAGAGGGCGAATGAAATCGCATCCTACAAACAGGTGATCCACGGCTTCAAAATTATTAGAGCAAAGAGGACACATCTGTCCCCACGCTAAGTTCCTTTTGTTGAGGATTTCGACAGTAAGAAGCCTGTTGTTGAGGGCGAGCCAAGTGATGATTTTAACCTTCAGAGGGGCACAGGTACTCCAAATGAATTCAGCAAAAGGGGAGTGGATGCCTCGAAAGTTAAGAAAGTTATAAAACGATTTAACAGAGAAGATCCTCGCCGAGTTCCAACGCCAAGTAAAATCTTCTTTCGGGCGCCACTCGAAGTTGTTAAGGGAAAATAGGAGGTCGTTAAGATCAGAAGTAAGATGTGTAGGAAGGTCGGCCGAGAATGGGATGAGCCAATGCCTTTGCGAGTTAATAAGGGTGAAAGAGTCTGCCACCGTGGCTAGGGGATTGGAGGCCAGGCGGAAGAGGGCCGGGAAAGAGGAGGCGAGTTTGGTGTTACCAATCCAGAGATCGGACCAGAACTTAGTCTTGGATCCGTCGAAACAGTCATGGAAGATGCCGCATTGGAACGCTGCAGCCGCTTTCCAAACCCTCCTCCAGAACGGGGAGGCATTGCGATGAATATTGGGAGAAAATTCCCACAAGTGGCAAGTAGAAAAGTAGTTAACCTTGATACTTTGAATCCAAGGTAAGTGATCGAATTTTAAAATTCTCCGTAGCCATTTACCCAACAAAGCGATTTTGGTGTCTGAAATTCAAAACCCCTAAACCACCAGCCGCTTTGGAAGAGCAGACCAGTTTCCAGTTGCTAAGGTGAGAACCTGGCTTGAGATTGGAGGAACCTGACCAGAAAAAATTACTTCTGATTTAGTATATCCTCTTGATGACCCAAGAGGGGATATAATAGAACGACATCATATAAAGGGGGATAGAGGAGAGGACCGAGTTAAGAAGGATTAATCTACCACCACGGGAGAGAAGTTTCCCTGCCTAAACGTTAAGCCTGGATTCTTCCTTATCCACCATGGGCAGCCAGTCAGATTTATGCAGTTTACCCTATTATAGGGGAATACCCAAATACGTAATGGGGAAAGAAGCAGTAGGACAGTTAAAGAAGTTGGAGATCTCATTCTGGCGATTGGGAGAACCTCCAAGCCAGAGGACAGAAGATTTTTAGAAATTGATCGATAGACCCGAAGCTAATTCAAAATAGTATAGCAGAAGTTTTAGGTTACAGAGAGAGTGAGAGTTAGGTTTGGTGAAGATGATAGTATCATCAGCGTATTGCAGATTAAGAACACCATGGAAAAGACGCGAGGAACCTAGACCTTCAATGACCTGAGCTTCCCAAGCATTGCGAAGTAATTTGCTAAATACATCTGCAACAAGGGAAAATAGAAGGGACGAGAGCAGATCTCCTTGGCGGAGGCCACATTTAATTTTAAATTTATGACCTTCAGAACCATTGATAATGATGGAAGATGTGCCTGAGAAAAGACTGGATTTAATCCAAGCAATCCATTTGGGACCGAATCCCCTATTAATAAGAATTTCGAACAGGAAATTCCAGCTGACGTTGTCGTAAGCTTTTTGGAAGTCGAGTTTGAGAAGGATTCCTTCGGAGTTAGAGTTGTGACAATGAGAGATGATCTCTTGAGCCGAAGCAACACTATCAAGGATAAAACGGTCCTTGATGAAATCCGATTGGGTGGGATCAATAAGGGGTGATCAGACCGTGCTGAGCCTCCGGAAAGAACTTTCATAATGATTTTGAAGGAAGTGTTGATCAGGCTAATAGGCCTAAAGTTCGCCACTGAGTGTGCTCCCTCCATTTTGGGGATGAGCACAATGTGCGCATAATTGATACGGTCGAAAGAAAAGGAACCCTGATGAAGTTCCGTAAACATACGGAGGAGATCGTCTTTAAGCCAGTGCCAGAATTTTTGGAAAAAGAAAGCGGGGAATCCATCCGGTCCTGGTGTTGATTTGCTTTTTAAAGAGAAAACAGCCGACTTAATCTCTTCCATGGAAAAAGGGGCCTCAAGAGAAGAGAGGTCCTGTGATTGAGCAACATAAAGGTGGCTCTGATCAAGGCTAATAGAGCGCTGTTTGTACGAGTCAACAAGGTTTTTATAGAAGGAAAGGAAAGCACGATGGATCTCATGATCAGAGTTAAGATCAACACCGTTGTCAACGATCGAAGAAATCCGATTACAACGTTGCCTATGTGACGCAAAATTATGAAAGAAAGCGGTATTGCCGTCACCCTCCTTTAACCATCTAAATCTGGCTCTTTGAGCCCATTTGATATGGTCCTGATGAAGGATGTCGGCATAATCTCGCTTGCACGAGAGCTGCTCGGAACGAAGGGAATCAGATAAGGGACCCAGCTCTTCCAACTTATCGATAGAATCGATGGAAGCCAGGAGAAATTTTTTAAGGAAGATAGTGTTATTCTGTCTTTCATAATGCCAGATCTTACAACCGAATTTGATGGCGTGAAGTTTGAGGAGGATGCCACCCAGTCCAGATGAACCGGTAACTGATGATAGGCATTCCATAATAAGATTGACGAACAGTTGGTCTTGTAACCAAAATTTTTCGAAACGGAATTTATGATGATGTGCGAAGGGGAAGTTAGAGTAGAGGGAGATGGGAACGTGGTCGGAGGAGGGATTGGGTAAAGCCTTGGAGAAAGAGTTTTGAAACTGGTTAATCCAGTTTTGGAAAACAAGGAAACGGTCAAGTTTGGCCATCGTCGGGGATTGACGAAGGTTAAACCAGGTGAAAGATCTACCGTTGAGCGGAAGATCGGTCAACTGCAGTGCTCGGATGCAATCGTTAAAACTGTTGGAGTGATAGTCGGAGGAAGACGGGGTCGACCTTTCAGAGGAGAACCTGGTGACATTAAAGTCCCCACAGAAAAAACAGAGGCCGTTAGTGTAATTGTAAAGTGATTGGAATGCATTCCAAAATAAAAGGCGCCTATCTGAAGAGGAGGGTCCATAAACCGAAATCACCGAGAGAGTGCAGTTGAGAACCGTCCAGTGCAGTTGGACGACAAGGAAAAAGTTAAGTCATTGAACCGCGATAAGAGAAAAGACCGACTCTTTGACGCCGAAAAGGATACCTCCCCTATATCTTATCGCGTCTAAAGAGATCCATTTAGAGATAATGGATCTGCCGATAGCACGAAAGATAGTAGGGGAAGGTGAATCGATCTTCGATTCTTGGATAGAAATAAGGTCACAGTCGGAGGAAGCTATTAACTGGTAAATTGCCCTTTGTTTAACGGGGCAATTAAGACCCTGGATGTTCCAAGAAATACTAATCATTAAAATCTCGAAGCTCCCGAACTCTATTACGTTCTTTCTGCCTAATGGTATAAATCAGCAGCGAATTATCCGAACTGATAAAAAGCCCATTTCCTGGGCGAGATTAGCCATATCTTTATCTGACAGTGAGTCAAACTGAAGTTGGAATATGGACCCTAATAATTTTTGCTCAGAATGGGGTTGGGGTTGGGGTTGGGCTAGGTTGAAGCCAGAGAGATCCATTGCTTGCGGCAATGAACCAAGAGAAAGCGCTGAATTAGCAAGCGCTGTTTTTTTAGCCTTAATGCGGGCGCTTGATCTAATAAGATGGTTAGGGTGCTTACAGACCGAAGATAGCTTAAAAACGGAAGACCCTTCCTCCTTAAAAGGAGAGAGTGGATGTGGTTTATCGACAGTGTCGATATGCGAGAATAGTGGATGAGAAGATGGAGCTATCGTAGTGAGTGGTTGCGAAAGTGAAACCCGAGACAGAGAAACTGGTATTAGTAGGTCTGTGGAGCAAACTCTGGATGTCGAACCACTCGAGTTTGCCCCAACCAAGACCGCCAAGTCGGGGGATAACCAAGAGAAGTTTGCAAATACGAGAACGGGGGAAAGAGGGACTCGGAGAGAGTGAAAAGAATTAGTGCTAAAACTCAAAGTAATATCTTGCTGCCAAGCAGAGACGTATAAAACATACTGATGGGAAGTAACGGAGATAAGTTTAGGGTATACCTGTTTGAGTGAATGCTCGAGATTCAGCTCCGATTTCTCTTCTTCAAGCAAGTTGTCCTGATCCATCCATCCCTCCTCTTTTGTGGATTGAGACTTCTTGATTTTGATGGAGGGAAGAATCGACGCCGACTCGCAGAGGCTGGGAAAGTGAGCTTGCTTTTGAAATTTATCCCAATCAGAGACGTAATGGGGGTTGACCTCCCAAGAGGGCCACTGAGAGACCGGAGCGTGCAGCTTGGGAGTGGGAGGAGAGGAGGAGGAGGGGAGCGTTGGGGAATGCCTTTCCAAAGGAGAGGGCTTAGGAGGTCCGGAGTGTGGCGGTTGTGGAGGCAGGATAGCCAAGGAGGAAGAAGGAGGAGCAGGCACCTTCCCAGCTTGGAGAGATGAGATATCGGGATTGATCCAAACTAGGTTTGGCGTTTTAGAGGGCAAAATCTTCTTGCTGTTAAGGGAAGCTAGTCTCTTGCTAGGAAGGGAAAACTTTTTCCTGGTTAGGACCTTTTGAGCCCCTTTAAAATTGGCTGACTCCAGCTTAGACAATGAGGAGGAGCCAGGATGGAAGGGAGAAGAGAAAATAGTAGGCTTAAAGGCTGGCTTCGGAGTTCCAGTGGAGGACAGCAGTAAAGGTCCGCTCAGGCTAACCGAGTCGTGATATTGCACAGAGACCGTGAAGGAGGATTTACCATCTCTCAGGGAGTAGACCTCAATACGGTCTTGATGCTTAGGACATCGAAAAAGGTCCTCCACCTGAAGACACCCCGAGGCTAACATAGTCGAGGAGGAAATGCTAATAATCTCTCCAATGCATTTTGACATGTCACTAACCAGGCGCAAAGACTCACAAAAGAGGGGAGGGAGTCCTAAGAGCGTGACCTTGGTGGTTGAAGTGCTGATAGCCTGCGTCGGAAGACTGATCTGAACCCATTTTCGAATGGAAAGGGTGATAGCCCCAATAGAAAGGGAAGAGTTGTCGATCAGTTCTTCTAGAATTTTGTGGGAAGGACAGCGGATCACCACATCACCGTCAGAGCAAGTGTTGAGAACCCAATCCCACTCTTTAACATTGCAGAAGATCCAGAGGAATGAGTTTAAGGTGAAGATGGGAATCGAACCTCCGCAGAACGAAATAGCACCATAGGTGTCAAAAAATTTCAACCTATCAGACAGTTCCATGTTCGGGATGAACACATGAGTGACGATCGGCTTGGGAGGGAGGTTTTGTGGAGCAGTCAGGGCAGGAGGAGAAGGTGGATTGCTGTCGGAGAATTGACAAGAAATAGGAGGAGTAGGAAGTAAAGGAGACTTAGAGGATAATTTCTGCTTCTTGGCTTTGTTGGCTTGATCCTCCGCAAGCTTGCGCTGCAGGGAGGGGAAGTCGAGTGCAGCAAGAACCTGATCCGAAATGGGTGCTCCCAAAGTGAGACCCAACAGCTTCTGAAGAGCGAAGCAGTGATGACGCGCGTGCCCAGACTTGAGGCAAAATAAGCATTTCATCTTGAACGCGCAGAATTTCTTTAAATGCCCAGGCTGAAGGCACTGGTAACAGGTAAGGGGTAATCGGTGAGAATTAGAAAGAGGAGGAAAAGAAGAGGAAGAGGTAGGTGGAGAGAAATGGCGGGAATAGGGGATCCTAGGAAGCCCTAGAGGCCTGGGTTGCCTTGAAGAAACAGGCCCAGAGAGAGAAGAAAATCCATTGATAATTTTTTGGCTAAAATTGAAAAAACCCCCTTAAACTATCCCATATATGCAGAAAATCTCACTCACATTTTTTTAATGCAGAAAACCACACTCATCTATGGGTGCGAAAACCACACCATGGCTCCGTTAGGGTTCTGTTATATGGGTGGTTTTTCGCACCCATAGTTGAGTATGGTTTTCTGCATAACAAAAAGCTGAGTGAGGTTTTCTGCATATATGAGATAGTTTAAGGGGGTTTTTTCAATTTTAGGCTAAGAATGGGTTCTGAATAAAGGGGTAATTTCGTCATTTTGTAAGTCACGTGCATTGCACGTGACCGAAAAATAACAGAACCTTAACGGAGTCATGGTGTGGTTTTTCGCACCCATAGTTGAGTGTGGTTTTCTGCATAAAAAAAGGTGAGTGATATTTTCTGCATATATGGGATAGTTTAAGGGGTTTTTTTTCAATTTTAGCCTAATTTTTTTGTTATTATTGTTTTTTTTACCACTTCAACCCACGGGAGATCCATGGGCCAAAAAAGAATCCGCAACGGAGATAAGGCCCAACAGAAGGGAGCTACGAACGGAGACGATGAACCAGTGCTAAAGCACTCAAGCTATAGGATTTTTGGAGAAAATTGAGAATCACGAAGCCAGACACCTCACAAAAGACGAGGAGAAGAAGTAAAATGTTATCTAAAGAAAGTATGGAAGAAATCCATTCAAGTGGGAAGAAAGGTCCCTAAGAAGTGGGGGGAGAAGATCGGTTGTTAGAAATAAATGCTCATTTCTATGGTCACAAAAACCACTAAATAACTCCAATACCACAATGGTTGATAACATCCAAAGCCACAGGCCCGGAATAAAATAAGAAGCAAAAAACAACTTACAGCGATGGGTTAGGGATTAGAGGCAGCAGCTAAGCCAAAGACCTCCGAAGATATGGCACTGGGTAGACGGAGGGAAGGGGGCGGGCGGATACCGAAGGCGAGCGCGCTGTCTGACAAGAAGGTTGGGCCCTCGCTGAGAAAAAGGGCTCAAACTAGGACAGGGAGAGACTTGCTGATGTAGAGAAGGGAGCAAAGGGAACGACGCTATAACGTCCGTCCGATCGACTCTGCGCAGAAGGCGAACGTAGCACCTACGAGCGCCTAAGAGCTGGACTGACGCCGCAGGCAGACGCCGCTAAGGGGCGCTCCGGAGGTGCGGGAAGAAAGGAATGGTCGAAAAAGTGATGGAAAGGCCTAAAGCTGAAAAGGGTTTGGAGATCTTGATGAGACCAACAACTTTAAAGAAGGGCGGGGTTGGAGAAGGGGAGGAGGGGCGCCGGATCTGAGCGCTCAGGAATTTTGAGGAGGGAGGCAGGAAGTCGCCAGAGAGAGTTTCTTTTGAAAATTCACTAAAAATTATACAACTATCCAATTGGTTTTCAATAGGTGTATTTCAATAAACCCCACCCAGTTTTCACCAATGTGCATGAAAATTTACACAATTCGTTTTTTAGTGGATGCGCCTACTTCATCCATATTTCGTTGTGGATGGCCTACAAAGTTAAAAAACGTCATCACATGGCGTCACGTGACCCTTTCTGGTTGTTTGTTGGTAGTTTTCTTCCTAAGATGCCCCTTGCTGCTTTATTCTTTAATATGCATAGTTATCCCTAATTAAATTAATTTATTACCCATTTCCTTATTTAAAGACCCCGGACATCTTGATTAGTTTAGTTTAATGATGATATTTAATATAATATTTTATATAAATTACTTTAAAAAGCAAAAGTAATATGTAAGAGAGGGACAAAAAGTGTTTACTGTGTTTATTGTAAGGGTATAACGGTCCGTCCACTAAAAGTTGACAAGTTTGGGCTCATAGTAGTCCAATCTGAAAAAAAGAATTGGGTAAGATTTCCTGCAAATTAGTATATGCTGGTTTGGATTTATTAAAATTTACCCTTCCCAATTTTGGAACCAAGTAACATAAATGTTGCTGCTAATTTCTATGTGGGAGCAAACAAATGATATGAGTTCTTTTAAAAAAATAAAAAACTGACATTTTTTACTTTCGTCGGTATTGACTGCATTCAACTGGTGTTTACTTCTCGATATGATTTGTTTGTGCCGTTGGATCTGATTCGTGTGGTGACGATCACCTCCACTGACCTGTAAAAAGTCTGAAACACTGGGGTTGACCCCGACGATAAACCCTCCGATGCTCAGTCAGAACTCAAGAAGAATATGAGCGAGCTTTTGTGGAGAAAATACTCATTACCTTGTTCTAGTGGAGGTAGAGGGGTATTTATAGTCGCCTTGAGGGTCAGTTTCAAGATAATGATTTATCTCTAGTTTCTGGTGTTTTTGGATTGAATCAGTTATCTCTTCTTCATGAAGAGATAAGAGTAGTTGAGGGGATTTGAGTTTTAAACTCCCCTAGATAAGAGATATGATTTTTGAACCGTCTCTTATAGATAATCATGAGTTTAAATCATTTTTAAATTATCTGGACTCATTTGCATGGGGCTTGTAATGCCCCGAATTCTAAATAAGTCCGAATTCGAAGTTCCACAGGATCTTTACACCTCACTTCGTACAATTTTACAAGGAAATTTGAACTTTTTATAATACCTCAAAGTTCCTTACAATCATTTACACATCGGAAGATAAAATGAAGTACGACAATGAAAATAATATACAACAATATCTTTAACATGTAATTAATCAACAGCAGCATATCAACTTTATTCCTTCTTGAAAATCCAACTCCTGCATATCAAACTGTGGGCACATCAGTTGCTTACAACCGATGAAAATGTTATATATGACCATCCTCTCTATGTCGGAAATATAACGATCTCAATACTTTAACAGATCACAAACCTGAATGCAAATAAAGCGTTAAATGTGACTACACTAAACATGTAAGTGTATGCCATGCCTTAATGCCTAATGCAGATATTTTATACCAGGATGACACTAATGCATACTTGTTCGGATTCTATGCATCCCATACTACATAGGTCCGAGGGCAAGCACCTACGTACTCCACATTAAAAGGGTTCGATCCCCCGCCATGAAAACTACCCAGTAATAAAGAAAAGTTTAGATCATTCCATGAGTACGGATCGCAGTCCTGAAGTCCACCGCTCGACTGTTACAACAGACTCCTCATTGTGCGAATCATCCTGCAAGTGCCCCTCTAGTCCCGGTATACGTATATACATTGGAGTACAGCAAATTATCCGCCCCGACTACGCATAGTCCTGAATTTAAAATAAAAGCTCGTCTCCCACGGAGCAACCACAGTCCCAGAATCCACCGCCCGACTGGGTCTATAATCCCGGAATCCACCGTCCAACTATATAAAGGGCCCCACTTACGTTTGCCCAGGTTTACTACATCTTCTCTTAGTGCCTAGTTCTTAAATTCAAGACATGAATAATTTATCTTACCTAGAGTTAGTCTTACCCCCTACCGGACTTAATCACAATTACCGAGATAGCTCCATGGCCATATCTCAAAATATAACTCAATCTTTTATTTCAACAATACCGGTACCCGAAGTCTTACTAATTTCTAGACCACAACCTTTCATGTACAAGAATCCATGGGTACACATACTCTTCAAAAATATCATGTATTAAACTCAATGTATTCTTATCTTCAACTTATTCACAATTTAATCAATGTCTTATCTTAGTATTCTTCATGATTCATTTATTCACAATTTTTCAAAAGCAATAATTCTTTTCATGAACTCATAATAGATCGTAATCTCATTAACAACATAGTCACATCAAGTATTTCTTACTCAACATAAGTATATGATCTCATCAAGAGGAATCCATAACATGGCAAATATTTTTCTGTTTTTCCCAAAATAGAAGTCATATTCTCAATTCAATAGTCTTGAAGTCAAACTCATTTTCACAAAATGAAAGTCCTATTCTCAAATAATAAATTTCGAAGTCAATAATTTATTTTTCTATCTCAATTCCATTTTTAATATCTCAATTATACATGAAAATTTCTAAAACTATTTTTAGTAAATTTTATATCATTATATGAACATTTAAAATTTTTCCCAAATTTTTTAAATGGAATTAAAATACTCCTTTTTATTAAACAAACCCAAAAAAATGTTGAAGTTATCAGGTTTCGAACCCAACTCCCCCCGCCAACAACAGTAAACGCCCAAAGCCCAAATCCGCTAGCCAATAAGCCATATGGACTTGGCGTCATAAATCCAAACGAAAACCCCCAAGTACTGGGTTTGGGTTTCGGAAATAAATTAACAAAATAAAATGTGCCCAACAAGTTTTGAACCCAAGATCTCCTATAAGCACAGTAGCGCTCTGTGGTGCACTGCCTAACCAATAAGTCCAAGTGTGATTACTGATTAGGAATCACGCTATTGTAGTTTTGTTCATAACGTTCTGAAATTAGTTATTTTTCACAAAACTCGACATATGATCGATCTAATCTTTTTAATGAACTTAATTTTCTTATTTATACTGATTTTTCTTGAAAACAATAATTCACGAATTTCCAAACTTGTGTTCTAAACATTGTATCTATATTTCTAATTATCTCCTTCTCTTTAATGAACATAAGTTTTATTTCTTCATTTTAATCAAAATACCATATGGTATCTCTTACAAAGAATTTAAAATGATCTATGTGTATCAATTCAATTTCACCAAAATTCATTTTTATCATATGGAAAAATCTCAACAAGTGTTCCTACAATTTTATATTTCATTTGTAAATGAACATGCATATATGGCCATAACTCATTATTTCCTTTTCTCATTTCTAACTAACATGATGATGATCTCAATCATAACAAAATTTACTACTACTCATACAATAGCATGGATTTGTTCAACATTTATCTCATCAAATTTAATCTGTACTACTCATTAATCATTTCTAGCATGCATGTCTTATATTTAGAAAACACAAGATTACCCACATCACATCAATTTGATCTACATTACAAATGTCATATTCTAGCATGTTCAACCTATGAATTAGAAAGTACAAAGACCACCCACCTCTGATGAAGAACTTGAAAACAAGAAAGATGAGACACAACTCCTAGCTCCTAGCTCCAACAAAGCAACTCCTAGTCTTTCTCCTCCTAGCAAGAGCTCTCCAACAAGTCTCCAATGCACAAGAACACTCTCTTTCTCTCTTTCTTTTTCCTCTCTCTCTAATTTGGTTTATTTTGGTGTGAAAAGAGAAGAAGAATGTGGAGTGTATTTATAGGACAAAGTGAAGGTCTAAATTGCAAATTTCTTCACCTAATAACTTCTCACTTAAATCTCCACCTCTTCACTACCCTAACTCCGATAACCCCCAACCCCTCCATCTCCAAAAACTGGCCAAACCCTTCACTCTCCCAAACCGGCCAACTCCCACCTCTTCGACTAACACGTGCACGTGTTGTGCACTAGTGCACACACATACACAAAATTTAATACAATTTCTATAGTTCTAAAATGTGTATTAAAAGTTGTTACATGTCATGTGTGAGTCCATGCACAACTGAAAATAGGAATTAATTAGTGGGCTTGTCTTGTGGGCTTGCTTTTTTAATTAATTAACTAGGTTTGCCCGTTGACACGTACCTACGGTACGTTTTCGGAACGGTGCACCTTGTTTGATCATAAAAAATAGTTTTGAAGGTCTAGCAAATTAATTGAAGTAGCAAACATAGAGCAAAAAAACATATTATATGTTTTTTTTGATTTTTTTGAATTATTTTTAAAGTTTTTAAATTTTTAAATTTTTAAATTTTTAAAATTTTAAATATTTTAAATATTTTTAAATTTAAAAAAATTTATTTACTTAATTTTTTAATATTATATAGAAGAGGGAGGGAGAGAGAGAGAAAAAAAAAATTAAATAAATATAGGAGTTGTTTTGGGTGGGAGATTTGAATTTGAGTTTTGGGGAGAAAATATATTTTGTAAGATTAGATTTGGACCTTTGATTTTTGGGAGGATTGAAGGAGAGCCACTTGATAGCTTTCTTTGTGTCTTATTATATAGATTATTTAGTCTAGTGGGCTAGAATCAAAATCTTAGGTCCATGGGTTTAATAAAAGGCTAAATAAAAAGACTATGCATGCTAAAATAGTAAATGAGAGCAAGAAAAATAAAGATGAAAAAACTAGCACGTGTATCATACGTGCAAAAATTGAAAAATGTATTTTTAATTAAAATAAAAAACACGAGGTGTTACAAGGCTGTTATGACAACCCAATAAGACAAATCCATTTTTGGGTTATTGAGCTTTAAAGATGCCCAATTTCCATTCATGGGCCTGTTTATATGTAAAATTGCCGCATTACCTGTTACGTCCCGCTTCCCAAAATACGGGAATATGAGCCAGTGATGAAGGCCTAGCGAATGATATTAACATCATCCATAAGCTGTAACAGTCTTAACTCAACAACATGGAAAAGAATAACCACAACCACGCAGGAAAAAGCATAAACAAAGGTACTTGGTAATTCATGCAGTAGTCTAAGGTATTAACCAACAACTGGAAATAAACAACTTTGGGTCAACAAAGTAGTAATGCAAATACGAAATAAACATGTAGGAAATAATTATTCAAGGGCAATGCTCCAGGACCTTCAGGCAATCCTTCTCGTGCACCTGTAGTCTGATTATCTAGAGTGGGGGGGGGGGATGTTCGTTAGAGCAAGTACAGATGGAAAGTAGTGAAATCAAAGAGTAAAAGAACATAGTACATCAAGGAGTATGAAACTAGAACAAAATCAAAAGCAATAACAGGGACTGATGAAAAGTCTAGATTTAACACTGCAACTTTCAAGAATAATAATCGATAAACGATGTCAATGTCAATAGTTATGATTAAGTATGCAAGCGTCAACCTAGGTCTATTAGTATTTTCGTTAGCTTAACTAATGCACGTAATACTGTGTCCCATACTACAGGTTTGGTGCATGTAATCAGTGTTCGTTTAGACTGTGATGGTAAACTCAACAGATCATGTACTCGGCATTGATAACGATAATTTACAAGCAATAATTAACAATCAATAATTTACAATCGATACTCCTCCTTTCATGACAATAATTAATGTAACAATAAGGCCTTTACTGAGTACAGTCTCCGATTATTCACTACCAAATCAACCCATAATACCCCAGCTTATTAATATCTTATTATGTCAATCATGATCATGCAATGTGTATGAGAGTGTCAAGCAATGATAAGGATGCAACAAAATGATGCGATGCATGATATATATATTCGATTCTCATTCACTAGATGCAAGGTTAACACATTACATGCAATACTATGAAAGTGCACACTCTGGATAGCAAGACGTTGCTGTGCAAAAGTGAACTTTCCCGCTACTACAGGAAAGTAAATTAGGTTCCATCAGGAATTCTAGAAACTAGACTCCCTGCTGGTTCTAACGCATATTCACATCGTACATAAAAGCTACAGTGAGTGTGTCTACTAGTCGATTTACTACAGGTCTGCTGTTTAGACAGCAGCTCAGAGTGAAAGCATTAAATGTGTGATTCAATGTAGAAACTTAATTAAAAATCTTACAAAATTATAATCTATTCCCTGGGGTTGTCTACTATCATGCTCGTAAATCTCACACCTTAATTCTTAATTTATCTTGCTATATCTATTAGTCGAACGTTTTCACGTACCTAATAAGTAGTGAATCTGAAATCTAGACAGTGCAGTGATAAAACCTGAATATCTTGCAATCTAGGAATCAGATCGCAAAACCGTCAGATGGTCTAGCTTCCAGTCTCATAGGGCTAAAACTTATCTTTAGCAAGTTTCAATTGATTTTGATTATATCTAGGTCGAATACTCTATTCTTCACAGATTGAAGGTTTTGGCAGCAGCAGTCTAGAGTCAAATCTCTACATGTGAAATCAAGGTGTAAATTCAATACAAAAATCTATAAAATTTAGAAAGTGGACCCTAAGCAGGTCTATTAATTTCCTGGAGAATTTCATGTCATTATTCTACTGTTAATACTGTATTTCAATTAGAAGTTGTGTCGATGTTCCACTAAACAGCAAATCTGGAAATACTAGCTAGCAGTAACAAAAAGTGTGATATCTAACAACTCACGAATCTGAATCTGTATCCGTAAAATGTTCTGGAAACTAGATTCATCAAGCCACAATTTCTTTTTACATAGTTCTAGTTGATTTTAATAGCAACAGGGTCTAAATCTCAGTATAACACGGGATAGAAAGCAGGAAAAAATGATGAAATGTAATCATATGCAATCATCATAATGAACAATCTACATGCTCCTATATCATGGAATGCTCTGACATTATATGCAGCAATTTAAGATGAATTTCTATAGTATACAAAGCAAAATTTATCATGTTACGATTCAAGTCTTAAATCACAATCGATCATCATGCATTCAAATCACCATATTCCTATATGCAAGTTTCTAGTCGAATTATTCATGTCGTGTGTGCATGTGACTATATACAAGCTTGGGTTTGAATTGAAGATATTGGCATGAAGTCAAGAATATCTCGGGTTAGCTCGTGTAAACCCTCAATATACTCAACGGAAGGTACACATCATAACAATTTGATAATTGAAAGAGAGCTACTTGCGGAGATCAACAATCTTGAACGAGAATAACGAGTGAGTTCAAGTAGAATTGCCTTTGAATGATGATTACCGTTATGTAAAGAATAACGGGACAAGGGTCCTGGCGGCGGCGATGCACAAACCCACAACAACACGTGAAACTCCGTTCAAAGTAACACACAACAGCAAGGTCTCCAACAGCAAGCAAAAGCACATGCAAGCTACATGCGCGCAAGAGACGACAACAACATAAACACGTGCACACGGATCAATCAGCAAGAAGAGTGCCAGTAAGAATGGCAGCGGGGATTTCGGTGCTGGTCGGGGCTGCAACTACAGCGGGGAGGAGAGGGGCTGTCGGCGGTGATTAGCGTCAGCAACGGGTGCGACTTCGATAGGAGGGGATGGCAGCAGTCAGTGGGTGACACGCTCTTTTTTCGGGAAGGAAACAGAGGAAGGAGGTGAGGTGCAGGGTCGGGGATGGGGTGAGGGAGACGCGGGCGATGGCGGTGTGAGGTGATGCTCAGGCGGCTTGGTGGTGACTGTAGCGGGGGAGGAGGTTGACGGCTAGGGAGATGGTCGAGCGGGATGTAGTGGCGAGGCACTGGGCGAAGTCGACGGTGGACGATGGGCGTTGAGGATGGAGGACGGGGATTGGGGGTCGATGAGGCGGTGGATGGGCGGATGGCGATGGGTCGACCGGGGGGGGGGGGGGGATGAGGACGACGAGGTAATGGGGTCGAGGTGAGGATGGGTTGCGAAGGGGTGAGCAGTCGGTTGGGTTTTCAAAGAGTCAGAAGAGGAGAGAGAGAGAAGGAGAAAGGGTGTCGGGGAGAGAGAAAGCCAGGGAGAGAGTGAGGGGTTTAGCTGTAATGGGAAAATAATTAGATTAGAGATTAATAATGGGGATTAAGGAGTGGATTATAGGGATTAGTTAGTTGGTGTTATTAAGATAGTTGAGATAATGGGGGAGAATTAGAGAGAAGGATTAGGAGAGTTGAGGGTTTGATCTGGTCAATTAGGGGGAGAACTGGGTTAAAGGTTTTGGATTGACTAGAATTTGGGTTCCATATCGGGCTTCTTCATAAAATAATCAAATTAATTTGAGTGTGGGCTAAAATTGAGATTTTAGAAAATAAATAAATAATAATAATAATAATAATAATAATAATAAAATCAAACTGGGTCGGGCTTCAAGTTACATAAATAATAATGCAAGATAGATCAAAATCATTGGGCTTTAACAAAAAAATAAAAATTAAATAATAATAATAATAATAATAATAATAATAATAACATTTAACATTGGGCTTTTAATGAAAACAACAACAACAACAACAACAATAAAATTATATAACAAATAGGAATTGGGTTTAACAAATTCATTAACATCCAAAAAGTAATAATATATTTGATTTGGGCTAAAATATAAATAGTCAATCAATAAGAAATAGAAAATAAAGTTAAAATATACCATCATTCGAAATAAATATAATTGTCGATTAGAAAACACTTTAATAAAAGATCCGAAACGAAATTAACACAAAATAAATTTTAAAATATTTGAAATACAGAATAAATTCAGGAAATATGTATTTACGAAAATGGGGGTTACATTACCCCTGAGAGCTTTAAGATTCGTGCCCAAAACGATCCTCATTTAGTCCTATTTTTACCCTTATCACAAGGACCCCACTCCCGAAAACTGAGTTTCATAGCTTTTGAGGAGTAGTTCGTCCGTTTTTAATTGTTTACAGAACTTATAGGGGAAGTTTGGATCTTGCTCAAGGTGTAATAGTGCTATTCTGGGCTTTTAAAATACCCAAAATTATTTTTATAAGTTTCTGGAATTTTTGTGATTTTTCCATATTTTTTCTGATTTTTTTCCCATTTTTTAATCATTTTTTGAATTTTTATTCAATTTTCAATTTTTAATAATTTATTTTCAAAACTATTAATTAATTATTCTAAATTAATAATTACTTTTCCAGAATTTTAATTTTTTTTCCTAATAAATAATTATTTTTCAATTTTTAATTATTTTTTTGATTTTTAAAATATTTTTTTGAAATTTTTAAATAATTAATTCAATTTAATAATTAAATAAAGTAATTAAATAAAAGAAATTACCTTAATTTAATCACGACCGTTGATCATGATCGAGCACGTGGACTTGGGGATGAGAAAATTACCTTGACACATAGACTTGGGGGATGAGCAACTTAACCACTTGACTAACTTGTTTCCTTGTAGAAGTTAACTATTCACCCTTGATTTAACTTGATAGTACTCTCTTGAGAGATCTGCCTGGTGTTGTGGTATAATGAGCTTTCCTGGTGTTACAGAAGTCCGATTGGAGCGCGTGATCGCTCGTTTCGAAGCTGACTCGATTTTCTACAATTTCTCTTCTGAAGTCGGTTGAAGAATCATCCTTCTTCAGGGTCAAAATAGGCTCGCAATATCTTTACCTCCATGGCGTTGAAAAGAGCTTTGTATGACTCTTGGGAAGATCTGTTTTTGGAGGTGAGTTTGGGGAGCGCCTCTAGACAAGTTAAGTTCTCAACTTGCTGGTGGTGAAGAAGAGGGTCGCTCGGGGAGCGAGCGTAATGAAGAGTATCACCGAGCTCTAAAAGAGAGTCGTTCGGGAGGCGAGTGTAGGGAGCAGCTCTAGGGTCGAGTTGAGCTCTGAACTCGTTGTGGAAGAAGGCTGCTCGGGAGGCGAGCAGGATGAAGAGCATCACTACGCTCTAGGAAAGAGCCGTTGTGGAACGAAGGGCATCACCAGGTTTTAGGAAAGAGTCGTTCGGGAAGCGAGTTTGAGGAGAAACTCTAGGGGTGAGTTGAGCTCCAAACTCATTTGGAAGAAGGCTGTTCTAGAGGTGAGAGGAACGAAGGGCATCACCAGGCTCTAGGAGAGTGCTGTTGGGATTGTTTTTGGGTGCACTCAAGTGGCGAGCTGAGCTCCGCACACTTGCTCAGGAACAAGAGGCTAGAGTTGTCCTGTAAGCCACAAGTGGACTCCGAACACTGTGATGACGAGTTTTGGGAGCACTCGAATGGCGAGTCGTGCTTCGGATACTTGCTCTGGGGCAAGTGGCTAGAGAGACCCTACGGACCATGACTGGACTTCACACTTGTCCGGGGTTATTTTGAAAGCACTCGAATGGCGAGTTGTGCCCCGTACACTTGCTCGGGGGCAAATGGCTAAAGCGACCCTATGAACCGTGAGTGGATTCCAAACAAGGTGATGACGAGTTTTTCGAGCACTCGAATGGCGAGCCAAACCCCGTGCACTTGCTCGGGAGCATGTGGCTAGAGCAGCTCTATGAACCATGAATGGACTTCGCACTTGTCCGGAGCTGTTTCAGGAACACTCGAACAACGAGTCGAACACTGCATACTTTCTTGGGAGCAAGTAGCTAAAGTGGCCCTATGAATGATGAATGGACTCCGAACAAGGTGACGACAAATTTTGGGAGCACTCGAATGGCGAGCCGAACCCCGTGCACTTGCTCGGGAACATGTGGCTAGAGCGGCTCTATGAACCAGGGGTTAACTCCGCACTTGTCTGGAGTTGTTTCAGGAGCACCCGAACGGCGAGCCAAACCCTGCGTACTTTCTCAGGAGTAAGTAGCTAAAGTGGCCCTATGAACTGTGAATGGACCCTGAATAGGGTGACGACGAGTTTTGTGAGCACTCGAACGGCGAGCCAAACCCCGCGTACTTGTTTGAGAGCAAGTAGCTAAAGTGGCCTTATGAACTGTGAATGGACTCCGAACCGGGTGACAACGAGTTTTGGGAGCACTCGAATGGCGAGCCGTACCCCACGCACATGCTCGGGTGCATATTGCTAGAGCGGCTCTATGAACCATTAGTGGACTCTGCACTCGTCAGAGTTGGGCACTCGTAAGGTGAGATATACCCACACACTTGCTCGGGGGTGAGTGTGCCCGTGCCACTCTATGGATTATGAATGGATCCTGCACTTGTCCGTTAGGGTGCTTAGTGAAGGGATGGTATGGCTTGGGGTGAAATGTGTGTCTAACTCATTGTTTGCATTCGATGAATGTTACCGCTGATTCTGGTGTGGGGGTAAACAGATGAGATTTGTGAGTTCGTGGAAAAACCTGAATAGCGGATCCACTCCTGTTGATTCCTGCTGCTAACCTGCAAGGAAGTGCGATGCACCGGGGTTGATTCCGGCGACGCACCCTCCGACGCTCTTGTCAGTAACCAGTGATGATTAAGAAAGAGCTTAAGCTGGAAAAAGAGTGATTACCTGGTCACAGTGGTAGGTAGGAGGTATTTATAGTCGCCATGGGAGTGATTAGGGACCTGATTTCCAGTGTAACTGTCAGGAGTAAAATCCTCACAATTTGTTTAGGAAATTGATCCCTGATTCCCGGTGAGAGGGTAACTGCAAATCAGGCCCGTTGATTTGGTCAAATCAGTGACCCTGATTTCCTCTTGCTGGTCTGGGTCTGTCTCGGGTCGGGACCCGTACCCAGTTGGAGTGGATCCGTTCGTGGGTTATTGGATCTGTGAGAAGGAGATCCAGTACCCGTTTCGGACCCATTTGTATGTAAAATTACCGTTTTACCCCTGAGCTTCAAGATTCGTGCCCAATCTGGACGGTTCCGATTTAAACCCACTTTTAGCCATATCACGAGCCCCCCAATCCTAAAGACTGAGTGTGATCAGCCTTTGAGGAGTAGTTTAACTGTTTTAGTGGCTATTGGAGTTGTATCGGAGTCCGAATGGAGGGCTTTGAATCTCGAAGGGGGTAGTGAGGTGATTTTTGAAGCCGTGAGCTGTTCTGAAGCCTTGTTGAGTATTTGACGGTTTTTATCTATTTTTTCGGACTATTTATTTAATTTTGCGATGTGTTAACTAATCGTTCGGGAGCCTTAACAGTACATTCTAGGCAATAATTGTTCGTTCAGGGGCTCAAAAATATCCCCCCGAATTTTTAATTATTTTCTAGAATTTTTAGTTAATTTTTCCAAATTTTTAGCAATTTTTCGCAATTTTTAAATAAATAAAACGATTTAAATAAATAAAAACTAATTTTTAAATACTGATTTATGGCGTGGCCTGATCTGGACCGTTGATCTTGGGCGAGTGCGAATTTCTGAGAGATCCGACGGTTGTAGTCGCTCGGCATTCATTTTCTCGCTTTTGACGCTCGGATGGGCACTTGCTCGGTTGGCCGACCGGAGGTGTAAGGGTTCGGCCGTCCGAGCGACGTGGCGCAATCTGAGCCGTCGGATGGTGGCGCAAATCTTGAGACGGGCGCGTTTCCCAAGAGAACGCTATCTTGTTGTTTAGCGCACGTGGCAAGATCTGGACCGTTCATCATCAGGGGCACGAATTTCTGAAAGATCCAATGGTCGTGATCGTTCGGCTGCTTTTTTCTCCGTTTTGACGCTCGGATGGACACTTGCTCGGTTGGCCGACCGGGGATCTGAGAGTTCGGTTGTCCGAGCGACGTTCTGGGCCGCCGGATGGGCACTTGCTCGGTTTGCCGACCGGAGGTCTGAGGGCTCGGTTGTCCGAGCGACGTGGCACAATCTGAGTCGTCGGATCGGGGCTCGAATCTCGAGACGGGCTCAGTTTCCAAGAAAATGCTATCTTGTCGTTTAGCGTCGTTGGCAAGATCTGGGCCGTCTGATCGAGATCTTACACGAAAGTTGAGGAGAAAGTGAGTTTTTTCCGTTTTGACGCTCGGATGGGCACTTGCTCGGTTGGCCGACCGGAGGTCTGAGGGCTCGGTTGTCCGAGCGACGTGGCGCAATCTGAGCCGTCGGATCGGGGCTCGAATCTCGAGACGGGCTCAGTTCCTAAGAAAACGCTATCTTGTCGTTTAGCATCGTTGGCAAGATCTGGGCCGCCTGATCGAGATCTTACACGAAAGTTGAGGAGAAAGTGAGTTTTCTCCGTTTTGACGCTCGGATGGGCACTTGCTTGGTTAGCCGACCGGATGTCTAAGGGTCGGCAATCCGAGCGTGGTAGCGCGGTCCGGGCCGTTGAATGGCGGAACGAATATTTAGACGGTTCAGTTCCCAAGAGCATTAATGGCGCCCCAGGATTTGTGCGGCGTTCCAACTTCTCGGGGTCATTAAGAATGGCGCCCTCCAATTAATGCGTGGCGTTTCAGCTTCCGAGGGTCATAATGGCTGGTTCTTAGAGGGGAGGCTATAAATACCCCACTCCCCTTGTAGTTTCAGTCACAACAATGTTGAGTTTTAGCCATCGGAGGTGTCTGCCTAGGGTGGTTGCTCTTCGGCCATGGTCTCCTCCTGATTCTGACAGCCCCGATGCGGATGTCAAGGTCGGGGGAGATCAGAGCCGAAGGGGTGACGACCGGAGTCAAGGCGGATGCCTGTCTTCTTTTGAAAAATCCTAACCCTGAGGTCGTCGGACGGGTGGTCACTCTTCCGCTGTGATCTTCTCCCGATTCTGACGGTCTCGATGCGGATGTCAGGGTCGGAGGAGATCAGGGCAGAAGGTGTGACGACCGTAGTCCGGATCCGGGGTACAAGGTGCTTCGGAAGGATGGGTGGTCATCCTTCCGCCATGATCTTCTCCCGATTCTGACGGTCCCGATGCGGATGTCAGGATCGGAGGAGATCAGGGCAGAAGAGGTGACAACCGAAGTCCGGAGCCGAGGGACAAGTTGCTTCGGAAGGATTGGTCTCTTCCAATCTCTGTCTTCCTTCCGGGCTGACGGCTTCTGATAGTTGTCAGCCCGAAGGAGTTAGAGATGGGAGGTGTACCAATCTGCTTTTTAACCGGGCCCCGCGAGACGGTGGTTTCTCTCCAACCCTTGAACGATTCGTGGTTTCGGCTCCGAGGCCGTAGGCTTCGAGTTGCTCACGGGTGAGAGGGGAACCGACCGAGACCTGGGGCCCGGGGGGCTCACCGAGGGCGGTGCCTTAAAACTTTCAATCCAAATTTTCTCCGGCTTCTTCAGATAGAAGTGGAGCGTCTGGGTCCGAAGTGCTTCGTCCGGGCGATGTGGCGCGACCTGAACCATTGGATGGTGGCGCGAATCTCGAGACGGACCCAGTTTCCAAGAAAACACTATCTAGTCGTTTAGCGTCGCTGGCAAGATCTGGGCCATCTGATCGAGATCTTACACGAAAGTTAAGGAGAAAGTGAGTTTTCTCCGTTTTGACGCTCGGACGGACACTTGCTCGGTTAGCCGACCGGTCCCTTTGCTGTTGGATTCGGATCGTACGTTGTTCGGATTTAGATCCTGTTGTGTCGAGCTACTGGACTTGGTGAAAAGATAAAGTCGTTTTGGGCCTTCGTGACGTTTCAAGAGCGGCCCAAAAGTCGCGCCCTTACGTTAGGAAGCCCAAGAGACTTTTCTTTTTATTATAAATCTTCACTCCCCCACCCTAGATCTCATTATTCACTTTTACTTTTTCTCTCAAGTTTTTACTTTTCACCTTCGAAGTTTTTAGCTCCTGGGTGGTGCTGCTAGCTGTCGCGGCAAGGCGTTTCTTTGCTCCGGCGAACTTTTCCGACCGTAGAAGTCACTTCAAGGTCAGTCTCTCTCCTTTCTTTTTAGAAAAATAGTTAAGATTACTTCTTCGGATGAGACCCCCGCCTCGGACCAAGTCGTCAGCCGAGCGGGTAAAGGAAAGGAGGTGATAGAGCCGACCGAGCAGACCATTGTTCGGCCGAGCAAGAGTGGCGAAGTAGCCGAGCCGCTCCAGGAGGTTGTGGCGAAGTATCAGAAGGGTAAAGGAGTGGTCACGATCATTGAGCAGCCGAAGACGGCAGGGGAGTTCGGTCGGCAGCCGATCGTTCTGTCGAGTGTGGGGGGTGTTCGGAGCTATTCCGAAGAGATGTTGGAGAAGGTGACTCAGGGCACTGCCAAGTCGGTAGAGGAGAATGAGCCGAGAGAGTTGTCCGAGGTGGACCATACCATCTCGTCTCTTACTGAGGCCGATCTGCATCGGATCCGGACCGGATTCCAGATTCCTGCCGAGTACGGGTTACTTCTCCCCGGACCGGGATTCCGAGCCTGCACATCGTCCTCGGCTGACTTGTGCGTATTTCCCCTCGACTCCTTGGCCGCCGGGCTCCGTTTTCCGCTTCATCCATTCATCGTCGAGGTTCTTAATTGGTACGGTCTGTGCCCCGCCCAACTGATGCCGAACACTTGGAGGCACGTCTTGGCATTTGTTCTTCGATGTCAAGAGATCGGCGCCGAGCCAAACATGTTTCTCCTTCAGAGCCTCTACCGCCCTTGCCAGCCGAACAGGAACGAGCAGAGGTTTTACCTTTCGTCGCGGACGGGCGTGAAGTTGATCGAGAACCCGGACTCGATCAAGCATTGGAAGGAGAAGTATTTCATTGTCCGAGCTCCCACACCCTGGGCAATTTCGATTGCTTGGTCGAGGGAAGGCTTGCCCAAGCGAGCGAAGAAGGAGCCGGTACTGAGCGACGAGGAGGCGGAAGTCCTTAAGAAACTCCTCGCCTTGCCGATGCTAAGTTGGAAAGACATTACCGAGGAAGCTTTGTTCCGGGGGGGTCTCAGTCCGATCGACCCTAGTACGCTTCTGGTATTTTTACTTCTTGCTTGAAGTTCATGAAAATTTTTCTAAGTTTTTTCACTCGGTTTGTGCAGAGTCTTCGAAGATGGACTACAGGGCGTTGATGGCGAAGGCGAAGGAGAGGGAGCAGGAGACGAGAAAGAAGAGACCCTCGACAGGGCCTCAATGCGGCCGAGCTCCAAAGATACCCTCGGTCCCGAAGACCGCCGACCTGAAGGGGGTCGTCGTTCCGGAGGCCGATCCCGTGCAGGAGAAGGTCGCGGCCTCTGATCCTCCTGTTTCGGATGCGCTGATTCCAACGGCGAAGGGAGATGCTCCCGGCTCGTCGAGCGGCGCGTTCGACGTGAGCAAGGTGTTATCCCTCCAGGTTCCGCCCCTCACTGCCGATGCGGAGAAGATTCTGACCGAGGGGCACAAGCAGATCTTCATCCCCGACTGGCAAGTGATGAAAGTCGATGGTTTTTTGGGCGACGGCAACATTTGTATGCAGGCGGTGAAGCACCTGCCGACCCCAAAGGACCGAGTGGCCCTTAAGTCCGGTCAAGTCGGGGACGCGACGATGCAGATCGCTCGGAATACGATGTCGGTGGGCCGAACACTTTCTTATTGAAGCATTTTTTCTGAAATTTTCCATGTTTCTAGGTTCGGACCCTAACGGTTTGTTCTCTTTTCAGACCCTCTGCCACTTCAACTTCTTGCTCGAAGAGTTTACGAGCAAAGAACAAGAGCTGACGGCGCAGTACGACCGGGAGAGGTCGGAGCGCGCAAAAGCAGTGAAGCTGCTCGATGCTGAGCTACTCCTCTCGGCAAAACGCGGAGCCGAAGTGGCAGGGTTGGAGGCAAAGCTGGCCGATGCCATTCAGCAGTCGAAGGACGCGGCTGCCAAACTCGAGGCCTCAGAGAAGGAGAACGCCGAGCTGAAGGAGGAGTTGGCCAATGCTCGGTCGGAGGCGGAGAGGGCTCGGAAGAAGACCAGGAAGATCATGGCCAGGCACCGGTCTAAGGTGGCGAGGGCGAAGAAGGCTGTCCAGGACGAGGCTGAACAGCACATGTTCAAGAACATGGAGGATGCGTACGGCCGAGCCCTGCTTCATATCGCCGCCCGAAATCCGGGGTTCGACACGTCCTCCTACCGCTTCTACGACCCCGTGGAGGGGGAGGAGGAGCTTCCCCAGGCGATGCTCGGCCCCGAGGGACAGACCGACGGTGTCGAAGGCCCGGGTGAGGCTGAGGCCGAGGGTGAGGAGGAGGACGACTCTGAGGAGGAGAGCGAGAGCGAGGACGAGGACGAGGACGAGGCCGAGGGCGAGGATAAGGCCGAGGGGTCGACAGACCCGAACGACAAAAAGGTCGACCCCTGACTTGGTTGCGTCTTTTAGTCTTTTGTTTTTTTTTTGTAAGCCTAACTGCGGACTGGCCACCGCTCTTGTAACGCTTTTTTGAGTTTTGAATGAAAACACTCTTTGTTTGGCCAAAAATTCTCCAAGTGTTAGTCTCCGGATTTTGTGTTTGATTAGGCGTAAAATTCTCCAAGTGTTGGGCCTCGGATTTATCTCTGCTTTTCAGGTGAAGTTTGGTCCGATCACGGAGGTTGCATACCTTCGTAAGGAGCTGACCAAAACGAAGCGAGAGCTTTCCCATAGCCGAGAGAGGCGGTTTTATATGTTCTTGAAGCTGGAGGAGATAAAGGTAGCTGCGAGGGGGTATTGTCGCGAGTTGAAGCAACTGCGGAAGCAACACCAAGCTCCTTGTCCCGAAGGTGAGACCAGGCGACTTCGTAGGGAGCTCTCCCTCGCCGAGCAAAAGAATAACGAGCTCTTGGCCGAGATCCGACACTTGGAGTTAGCGGAGAAAGAACGTTCGGCGGAGGAAGAGAAGCTAACTTCTGAGTTGGAGAAGGTGTCATCCGAGCGCCAAAAGTTGTTGGCCGAGGTCGACAAGCTTAGGAGGATTACGATAGACAGGGGGATCGAGGTCACCCATTATCGACGACTCGCGACCGATAGCGCCAATGTCTCGGGCTCGTCAAGACCTCTTCGTTTGAAGATGTCGGCAAAGGATGATGCTCTGAGGGATAGGATTATCGAGTTGGAGGAAGAGGTCGCGTCGCTCAAGCCTCTGCCGGAGCGGGCCAACGTTTGTAGTACGTCGTGTACTCGCGAAGAGAGTGACAGAGGGATTACCTTCTACGAACTTGCGACTCGTTTGCCCGCGGCTAGGCGGAGTCCTGCTGACGCTCAGAGTAGTGTAGCTGTCTCGTCTAGCGGTGCCTCGGTCGGCGCCACGGTTGGAGTTAGCGGCGAAGGGGGATCTCGCTTCGCTGGTTTGGAATCGAGCTCGGAGGTCAGGCCTCGCTGCCCCCGTGTTTCCTTGAACCGAAGCGTACCCCTTCCAAAGAGGCACTAAACATGTTGTCTTATGTTCCTTCTAACTATTGTAACACTCTGTTGTAGCGTCAGTTTTGTTGTTTGTAGAGTTACTATATCTGAATAAAAGTTTGAAAGTTTGTTTTGAAAATTCTTGAAGTGTTGGACTTCGGCAACGTTTGAAATTTTGTTGTTCGTCTCTTCCTCTTTTCAGCTCGTGGTGGTAGCTCAAGACGCCGACCCCAATTGCTCGGATGATCACGCTCGAACCGAGGTTGGCTCGGGGGAGACGAGGATGCACTCGGCCAAATGCCGAGAGCGGCTCTATGAAGTCGAGCTGGGACTGCGCCGAGCCGAGAGCGAGCGGGGCCACCTTCAGCTCATCCTGGGTCAGCATGACGCCGAGATCCGGCGTATGGAGAGCAGGATCGCCGAGATGACCCCTACAGGAGAGGACGGAGACTCGCCGACCGCCTTTAGCAACGCCCTTCGGATCCAGTGCGTTCGGCACAATCTGACGAAGATAGTAGCCGAAAGGGACGATCTGCTTTCTGAGATCCGTCACTTGCAGACTGTAGAGGCGGGGCTTCGGACGGAGGAAGAGGAACTGGCGGCCGAGGTAGCTAGACTGACGACCGAACGGGACGTTTGATGATTTTTCTTTTTAAAAACCAAGTGTAGTGGGTCGGCATTGTAACTACTGTTCTTTGGGGCATTGTGACCTTGTTGTATGGAAAAGTTGCTTTGAACTGTGTCCCAATTATTAATAATATTTCTTTCACGAACTTGCACGTCCTTTGTAGCTCTGCGTAGTTGTTTCGGTTCTGACCGTGTTCGTCGCGCCGAGGTCTTCGACCCGGCCCCTATCTCATTCGTGGTTCGGCGCCGTAGTGCGATCTGAACCGTTGGATGGTGGCACGAATCTCGAGACGGACCCAGTTCCCAAGAAAACGTTATCTTGTCGTTTAGCATCGCTGGCAAGATCTGGGCCGTCTGATCGAGATCTTACACGAAAGTTGAGGAGAAAGTGAGTTTTCTCCGTTTTGACGCTCGGATGGGAACTTGCTCGGTCAGCCGACCGGAGGTCTAAGAGTTCGAGCGACGTAGTGCGCTCCGAGCATACCTCTCGCTCGTTCGCGGTTCGGCGACAAGAGCGTTCGGCTGGAGGTGCCGAGCGGTGCTTCTGTCTCCTCTTATCGCGAAGTTGCGAGGCAAGTCGAGTCTTACCCAACGGTGGGCTCGCCGATCCTCGTGAGAGTTCGACGGTCGTGGGAGCAATTCCGAATGGCGACCCACTCCTAGCCCGCTGAGGAGCGAGCTTGCGGAGTAGAATCGAACCAAGTGTTGGACTTCGGAACCATCTTTAGAGTTCAACGGTTGTGGGAGTAATTCCGAATGGCGACCTGCTCCTAGCCCACTGAGGAGCGAGCTTGCGGAGTAGAATCGAACCAAGTGTTGGACTCCGGAACCATCGTTAGAGTTCAACGGTTGTGGGAGCAATTCCGAATGGCGACCCGCTCCTAGCCCGCTGAGGAGCGAGCTTGCGGAGTAGAATCGAACCAAGTGTTGGACTCCGGAACCATTGTTAGAGTTCAATGGTTGTGGGAGCAATTCCGAATGGCGACCCACTCCTAGCCCGCTGAGGAGCGAGCTTGCAGAGTAGAATCGAACCAAGTGTTGGACTCCGGAACCATCGTTAGAGTTCAACGGTTGTGGGAGCAATTCCGAGCGGCGAACTACGTCTGGCTCGCTTAAGAGCAAGCTTGCGAGGTAGAGTCGAGCCGGGTATTGGACTCCGAACCATTGATTGAATAAAAAATAAAGGCGGAGAGACACAAGCAACTTTATAAATACGAAAAAGCATTCTTTATTGATAATTGACGGCGAGCCGTTTTTACATATGAAAGCTTAAGAAATGAATTACAAGTTAGAGGAGAGGAATGGTTCGACACCTCGTGATACTCAGAGAGGCACCGGGGCACTTTCTTGGTATTTTAAGAGGTGGTCGGCATTCCAGGTCCTCGAAATCTCTCTGCCCTCTAGATCTTCCAGACAATAAGCTCCGGGCCGAACTACCTTTGTGATCTTGTAGGGTCCTTCCCAGTTCGGAGCCAGTTTGCTCCTCTGATTGGGGAAGGAGATGGCTAGCTTTCTGAGGACCAAGTCCCCCTCCTTGAGATCGGTGGGTCGGACTTTCTTGTTGTATGCCAGTTCGACCCTCCTCCGGTAGTTCTGCTGGCGTATTGATGCTCTTTCCCTCAGCTCGTCCACCAGGTCTAAGTTCGCCCGGAGGTCTCTGGCATTCTGTTCCTCGTTGTAGGCTGCGAGGCGAGGAGAAGGTATTCCGACTTCGAGAGGTATCACGGCCTCGGACCCATAGGTGAGGTTGAACGGGGACTCTCCTGTGGGTGTCCGCTTGTTGGTGCGATAGTTCCACAGCACATTGGGGAGTTGGTAGACCCATAGGCCTTTGGAACATTTGTCCAGTCTCTTCTTGATACCTGAGAGGATTTGCCTATTAGCGTTCTCCGCCTGGCCATTCGACTGTGGGTGGGAGACGGAGGAGAAGCGCTGTTGGATGGCAAGGTCTTCACACAGAGCTCGGAACGCGGCCCCAGTAAACTGAGTTCCATTGTCTGTGACGAGGACACGGGAGACGCCGAATCGGCAGACTACGCTCTTCCAGAAGAATTGAAGCACCTTGTTCTCGGTGATAGTGGCAAGGGGCTCGGCCTCAATCCACTTCGAGAAGTAGTCGATGGCTACAACTAAGAACTTGAACTGGCCCGGAGCTGGAGGGAATGGCCCTAGTAAATCCATCCCCCACATTGCAAAGGGGATAGGACTTGATAGGGAGGCGAGGTTGGCTTGGGGGAGGCGACGAATGTTGGAATGTCTCTGACAAGAGCCACATTGCCGAACGTGTCGCTCGGCGTCTTGGAGAAGAGTCGGCCAGAAGTATCCGTAATTCAGGGCTTTCCGAGCCAAAGACCTAGATCCTGAATGTGCTCCGCCGATGCCTTCGTGGAGCTCCTGTAAGGCGCAGTCGGCCTGTTCCGGGGAAAGGCACCTTAGGTACGGTCGGCCGTCAATCTGCGAGAAGGAGCGCTTGTACAAGATTCCCTCGATCAGGACGTACCGCTCGGCCCTGGTTCTTACTCGGCGTGCTACCTTCGGGTCCTCGGGGAGGAGTCCGTCCCTTAGGAATTCCACTAAGGGTTTCATCCAATTATCTTGCAGTAGGACCGGCCATGACTCCACTGAGTCGAGGGCCTCGTCTTCTATGCTCGGTTTCATGAGGACCTCGATCAAGATGGTCTGCTCGAGACCTTGGAGGGAGGATGAGGCCAACTTGGAGAGGGCGTCAGCCTGTGAATTCTCTTCTCGAGGGACTCGTTGGATGAGTGCCTCCTCGAACCGGGCCATGAGGGTTCGGACCTTGGCGAGGTACCTCGCCATCCGTTCGTCTCGCGCCTCGTACTCGCCCAAGACTTGGTTCACAACCAGCTGAGAGTCACTATGGATTCGGAGGCGCTGCGCCCCGGCACTTCGGGCGAGTCCGAGGCCCGCGATTAGTGCCTCATACTCCGCCTCGTTGTTTGAGGCCTTGAAATTCATGCGGAGGGCATACTGGAGGACGAAGTCATCAGGGCCGTTCAGGATAATACCGGCTCCGCTACCCTCGTTGCAGGAGGAACCGTCCACGAAAACCGTCCAAATGGGGGGTCCGTTCGGGACATGGCTGACCTCGGGAATGGTGGACTCGACGATGAAGTCGGCGAGGTCCTGAGCTTTGATCGCAGTCCGGGGCTGGTAGGAGATGTCGTGTTGGCTAGCTCGATGGACCACTTCATAAGCCGGCCTGAGGTTTCTGGCTTGTGGAGGATCTGCTTCAGCGGTTGGTCGGTGAGGACCACAACCGAATGGGACTGAAAGTATGGATGGAGCTTCCTTGCCGCCATGATCAGGGCGTATGCCATCTTTTTTATCTTCGGATAACGGAGCTCGGCGTCCCGAAGCACCTTGCTCACATAGTAGATGGGCCTCTGAGCCCGGTCTTCTTTCCTCACCAAAACAGCACTTAGGGTCTGCTCGGAAGCAGCTAAGTAGATGAAGAGGGTTTCCCCTGGAACGGGTTTGCTGAGCAGGGGAGGGTTCACCAAGTAGGCCTTCAGTTGGTCGAACGACTCCTGTTGCGGTTGGCCCCATTCGAAACCTTTAGCCCCCCTGAGAGCCTTGAAGAAGGGGAGGCACTTTTCCCCAGACTTCAAAAGGAATCGGCCAATAGCGGCGAGGCAACCCGTAAGCTTCTGCACTTCCTTGACGTTCCGGGGCGGGGCCATGTCCAGTATGGCCTTGATTTTCTCAGGATTTGCTTCGATCCTTCGCTGGCTCACCATGAAGCTGAGGAACTTTCCCGACGCGACCCCGAACGCACACTTGTTCGGATTAAGCCTCATGTTGTGCCTTCTTAGTACGCCGAATGCCTCCTGGAGGTCGGCTACGTGGTCGGTACCTCGGATGCTCTTCACGAGCATGTCGTCGACGTATACTTCCATGTTGCGGCCTATCTGGCTTTGGAAGACTTTGTTGACGATGCGCTGGTAGGTGGCTCCAGCGTTCTTCAATCCGAACGGCATAACTCTATAATAGTAGAGGCCTTGGTCGGTAATGAAGGAGGTTTTCGGAATGTCCAGGGGGAACATTCGAATCTGGTTATAGCCGGAGAAGGCATCCATGAAGCTGAGGAGCTCATGGCCCGAGGTGGCATCAATGAGGGTGTCGCTATTCGGGAGAGGGAACGGATCCTTCGGACACGCCTTATTCAAGTCTGTGAAGTCGATGCATATCCTCCAGGAACCATTGGACTTCTTAACCATGACGACATTGGAGAGCCACTCGGGGTAGTTCACCTCCTGTATGAACCGAGCTTTTAGGAGCTTGTCTACCTCCTCCTTGATGGCCTGTTGTCGCTCGGGAGCGAATTTACGCCTCTTCTGCTGAACCGGTCTGCACCCCGGTTCGACGCTGAGGCGGTGCACTAGAAGTTCCTCGGAAATCCCGAGCATATCCGCGGCGGACCAAGCAAATAGGTCGCGGTTCCCCCGGATACACTGCACCAAGTCGGAGCATAGGGCAGTCGGCAAGGACTTGCTGATGAGGAACTTTCGACTCGGGTCCTCGTCCGAGAAGAGTACTTCTTCCAATTCATCTGCCGGCTCGGACGTGGGTCGGACGTTCGGCTCGGGGGTCTCTAAAGTCTCGAGGGAGAGCACCGGACCCCCAGTGGAAGTCATATAGCACTTCCGAGCCGTCTCTTGGCTGCCCCTGACTTCTCCCACTCCCGCCCGGGTGGGGAACTTCATCTTGAGGTGGTACGCCGAAGGAACGGCTTCCAGGGCAGCTAAGCCAGGTCGGCCCAAGATGACATTATATGCAGTCGGGACGTCGATGACCATAAAGTCCATCGGCTCAGTCCGGGTGGTAGGGGTCTTCCCAGCAGTTACGTCCAGGGTGATAACCCCTTCGACAGTTACTGGTATCCCCGTGAACCCGTGGAGCGTGTAGCCGGCCGGTTTGAGGCGATCCCGGGACAGCTGCAGTCCTCGGAAGGCTGAGAGGAAGAGGATGTTCACCGAGCTCCCGTTGTCTACCAGGACCCTCTGCACTTTGAAGTTCGCCATGCGAAGGTCGATAACAAGTGCGTCGCAGTGGGGAGTTCGGACCCCCTCGAGGTCTTCATCAGAGAAAGTCACTGGGACGCCGAGGCCTTTGGGGGGAGGGGCGCTGTGAACTGAGTTGACCTCTCGGACGAAGGCCTTTCGAGAGGAGTTGGAAGAGCCCCCCATGGGGCCTTCGTGGATAAGGTGCAGAACCCGTTCTTCCTCGAATTCGGGGGTTTCATCGCGTCGCTCGGAGCGCTTGTTAGCCCCCCGAGGCGGAGGAGTGGTGCGATCCCCCCGATCATTTGCCTTCACAAACTTGGCCAACTGCCCCCTCTGGATGAGGGCCTCTATCCCATTTTTCAACGCCCGGCAGTCGTTAGTGTCGTGGCCGTGGTCCCGGTGGTAACGACACCATTTCTCCTTGTTTCTCCTCTTGGCTGGGGTGTTCATCCTCGGAGCGGGAGGTATAACCCCTTCCTTTTCCACTTCCATCAGGATGGTGGAGACATTGGTGGTGAGGGGAGTGAACTTCTCGAACCTGGGGGGAGGACGACGCTGACCGCTATTGTCCTTCTGTAGTTTCTTGGACCCTTCCTCCTCTGTCGTCTTCCTCTTCGATCCGGAGGCGGAACCTCCGAAACTCGGGAGGCACTCGGCCTCCTCCGCCCGAATATATTTCTCGCATCTGAGGAGAAGATCGGCGAAGTTGTGCGGGGGCTTTTTGGCGAGGGACGACCGGAGGTTGGAGTTGAGGACGTTCGACTGGAACGCGACGGTCGCCACTGACTGGTCGAGGGAGGCGATGGACCTGACCTCCGCGGTAAATCTCCTCACATAGTCCCTCAGCTTTTCTCCCCTCTCCTGTCGGAGGTGGAGTAGGGAGAGGCTAGTCTTCTCTGTTCTCCTGCTACTCACAAAGTGAGTTATGAAGAGCATTTCGAACTGCTCAAACGAGAAGATGGAAGAGGGAGCGAGCCGGGAGTACCATTCCCGCGCCGAACCCTTAAGAGTGGCGGGAAAGGTCTTGCAAAGCATGGCGTCGGAAGCTTGGTGAATCAGCATCAATGTCTTGAAGCTTTCGACATGATTAACAGGGTCCGACTCCCCTGAGTACGTTTCAAACTGCGGAGGCTTGAAACCCCTTGGGATGGGAGCCTCCATGATAGTCCGAGAGAAGGGCGGTCTTCTGGGGCGGACGGTCGTTCCTCTCGACTCCTCCTCCTTGTCCATACGGCCGATGCACCTCTCCATCTCGTAGAGACGACGGTAAAGGGCATCGTCCCTTCGGTGATAGCCGATCGAGCCCCTGGACTCGTCTTCATAGGAAGGGGAGCGGGGGCTACGGCGTCGATAGTCCTGGGATTGGCGAGGACTATGATGGTGTTGCTGGTGACTAGGAGCCGGGGGAGGACTTATGGATCGGTGGCGAGGACTTGGAACCCGTGGGGGTGTTGGAACCCTCTGGGCATTATGGTTGTTGGGGCGAAGGTTGAGGGCCTGCAACACAGTTTCCTAGAATTGTAGGACTCGGCACGAGTGATAGGTGCCTCATCGTTCCTCGGATGATGCCGATTAGCAGGGGAATGTGGCCTCCTCCTACGACGCTCGGGAGATTCCCCCCGTCCCCTTCGGTTCGGAGACCTCCTGCCATCTCGGCGATGAGGAGATCGCTCACCTTGATGTTGGCGGGAGGCTCCCTCTCGGGCCCGCTTCTCATCTAGGCGGTTGCGAAGGTCTTCATCCTTTTGGCGATTCAGAACGGTGTTGCAGAGGTCGGAGGCCCGGGGGTGATGGGAAGCCATTGAATTCGAGGAGGCATTGTGAACCGAGACATGGTCTGGGTGGAGAGGTTGCTTCTGCCTCCGCCCGTTCTGGCCAGCAGGACCATTAGGGGGTTGTTGATTCAGGAGAGGATCTTGGACTGGGGGAGGAAGTTGCTCGGGCTGTGTAGGAGGATGCACGGGGACTTCCTCTTGCTGATCGGCGGGGTTGGGCCCACGGTTCGACCCCCTTGATCTGACCTTCCTGGGAGGCATGGTTGGAGAAGAGCTAGTCGACGGGGAGGGGAGAGGCTGCTATTCGTGTGGTTTCCCACAGACGGCGCCAATCTGTTACCGCTGATTCTGGTGTGGGGGTAAACAGATGAGATTTGTGAGTTCGTGGAAAAACCTGAATAGCGGATCCACTCCTGTTGATTCCTGCCGCTAACCTGCAAGGAAGTGCGATGCACCGGGGTTGATTCCGGCGACGCACCCTCCGACGCTCTTGTCAGTAACCAGTGATGATTAAGAAAGAGCTTAAGCTGGAAAAAGAGTGATTACCTGGTCACAGTGGTAGGTAGGAGGTATTTATAGTCGCCATGGGAGTGATTAGGGACCTGATTTCCAGTGTAACTGTCAGGAGTAAAATCCTCACAATTTGTTTAGGAAATTGATCCCTGATTCCCGGTGAGAGGGTAACTGCAAATCAGGCCCGTTGATTTGGTCAAATCAGTGACCCTGATTTCCTCTTGCTGGTCTGGGTCTGTCTCGGGTCGGGACCCGTACCCAGTTAGAGTGGATCCGTTCGTGGGTTATTGGATCTGTGAGAAGGAGATCCAGTACCCGTTTTGGACCCATTTGTATGTAAAATTACCGTTTTACCCCTGAGCTTCAAGATTCGTGCCCAATCTGGACGGTTCCGATTTAACCCCATTTTTAGCCATATCAATGAACTTGTACAAGAATTTTGGGAAGGAAAAAGACTAAAAACTTTTTGAAGAATAAACTAAGCAGCTGATTTGATGCTAGCCTTTAATACATGTTGTGACCGTTATGATTGTCGACCTTTATTACATGTTTGAAGCTAACTACTTTGGGAGGGCGTTAAGCACCCTCGTTGTCCTTCATCGGGTGCTCAGTGTTCCGAACGAAGAGATTCCAGTTCTCCCTAATGCAAGTGACGAGTTGCTCCTTAACTTGATGTGGGAGTGCCTTGTTCACCAAAAGACACTTGGTTTGATCCTCTTGGGAGAAGGGGATTTCTGCAAGTTCTTCTAAAGGTTCAGAGCTGGCTTTTTCCCCGTTCTTAGGGGAGTTCCATAGCGTTGAGAGGGAGGACCAAGCCCCCCATTGTGGCGGTGTAACATGCCCGAGCAGCTTCTTTGCTTTCTTTGGCTTCCCCTGCCCCTGCTTCTGTAGGGAACTTTATCTTCATGTGGTAGGCTGAGGCAACCACATGAAAGGCTGCTAGCCTCGGGCGACCAAAAATGGCATTGTAGGCGGACTTTATGTCGACAACCATGAAATCAAGTGCTTCCGTGCGGATAGTTGGAGCTTTCCCCACAATTACATCAAGGGTGACTATTCCCTGAATTAGAACTGGGTCTCCAGAGAATCCATGGAGGGTGTACCGGGTGGGCTTGAGGAGGTCTCGCTTGAGCTCGAGACCCTCGAATACATTCAGGAAGAAGATGTTTACTGAGCTGCCATTATCTACCAGGACACGACACACCTCACGATTAACCATACATATGTTGATTACTAGCGTGTCGCAGTGAGGTGTTCAAACACCTTCAAGGTTGTGGTTTGAAAATGTGATCGGGACCCCCGAGTTCTTCGGAGGGGGGATATTATGCACCGAGTTAACTTCTCAGAGAAACACTATCCTGGAGGAGTTAGATGATCCCCCCATAGGTTCCCCATGGATGGCGTGTAATATCTCCATGCGCCCCGAGCCTTGGGATTCGGCAGGTTTCTCTGGTCGCTTATTGGCTCTTCTTGGAGGAGATTCGGTGTCGTTTCTTTGGGTGAACTGGGTGAGCATAGCTTCTAGCTCGTCTTTGAGGGCTCAATAGCCATTAGTGAGATGCCCGTGATCTTTGTGAAGCCCACACCACTTGTTCCTATCCCTTCTTCTACTTGGGGTGTTCATCCTGGGGGGAGGTCGAAGGAGTCCCTCATTATCAACTTCCACGAGGATTGTAGAGATGTTGGCATTAAGCAAACTTTACTTCTCAAAAGGAGGGGTTGGGGATGGACGACGCTGGCCTGTTGCATCCTTCTGAGACTTACTAGGTTCGTCTTCGTTAGTGCTCTTCTGTTTGTTCCTGCATCTGATCACCTTTTGTTCTTGAGGTCGAATAACATCCTCCACTTGGATGTACTTCTCGACTCTTTGAAGGAGGTCGGAGAATCCTGGGGAGGTCTTTTAACAAGAGAGGCTTTAAGGTAGTCATGATTTACATTGTTCCTGAAGGCAGACATGACTATGGCTGAGTTGAGTGAGGGGATGGACCGGGACTCGGCTGTGAAGCGCCGAACATAACTCCTGAGGGACTCTCCATCCCTTTGTTTCATGTCGAGTAAAGAGGCACTTGTCTTCTCTGTCTTGTGGCTGGTGATGAAGTATGTAAGGAACAGCTCCTTAAGTTGATCGAATGAGAGGATGGACCCTTGAGAGAGTCGAGATAACCACTCCCGTGCGTATCCCTTTAGGGTTGCTGGGAAAATCTTGTAGAGGAGAGAGTCAGATTCTTGGTGGATCATGATGAGGATTTAAAAACTCTCAATGTGGTCGACCTGATCAGTTTCCCCGTTGTATGACTCAAATGTTGAAATCTTGAAGTTAACATAGACAAGCGCCTCAATAATCTTCTTGGAGAAGGGGGGTCTGACGGGATGGTATCTTTTTTCATGTTTTTCTTCTTCCTGCTTCAACAGTGCTAGACGGTCTTTCATCTTTGGAGGCGTAGAAGGACGACGTCCTCTTGCTAATCGGATCTGGTGGACCCATAAGACTCTTCGCGTTGTGGAGGAGTAGAGCGGTGAGGACTGGTTCATCGGGTCTTAGGAGGAATCATGTCAAGGGCCTGAAGAATTTCATCTTTGAACTCTCGGAGTTCTGCTCTGGTGATGGGTACTTCCTCATCCCTCCCTCTTCTAGGGGCTGTTCTACTAGTTGGAGTTGGATGCCTCCTCCCTCGGGGAGGAGGTCTTCTGTGGTCCATTGGGGAGCAGTGACTTCTTCGCCCCCTAGGAGAAGGGGATCTTCTTCGCCTTCTGGGAGAGTGAGTTCTTCCGTGCCCCCTTGGAGAGGGAGCTCTTCTGTAATGCGGCCTCCGAGGAGAGGGACCCCTCGCGCCTACCTGATTTGACGGATGTGGCCTGCTTGAATGGTCCATACATTCGGACTCCTGATGTCTGAAGTTTATGAGATGGCGGAGATCTTGTTGAGGTTGAGGTGCCTCGGGAGGCACGGTGGAGGGTGTAGAGGTGTAGACCAACCCTCTGTTCTCTCTAATGAGTTGTGTAAGGGGTTGTTTCTTCAGGAGCCCCCCGATGGAAACTCTTTGGAGGGGGTCAGTAGGTTGTTCTGGATGAAGAGGCTGATCCACTTGAAGGATAGAAAGGACGTCCTCATGAGGAGGAGGTGGAGGAAGAGGGTTGGCTTGTCGGCTAGAGGCCGCCGCCTTCCCTTTTTCCTTTAGAGGCATGGCTGAAAATTGTTTTTATCGGCGAAGTTTGGTCAAATTGCTTTTTGAAGTTCCCAAGGAAGCCGTCAATCTGTTGCTGCTAATTTCTGTGTGGGAGCAAACAGATGATATGAGTTCTTTTAAAAACAATAAAAAGCTTGATCTCTTTTACTTTCGTTGGTATTGACTGCTTTCAATTGATGGTGACTTCTCGATCTGATTCGTTTGCGCCGTTGGATCTGATTCGTGTGGTGACGATTGCCTCCACTGACCTACAAAAAATCTGAAACACCAGGGTTGACCCCGGCGCTAGACCTTCCGACGCTCAAGTCAGAACTCAAGAAGAATATGATAGAGCTTTTGTGGAGAAAATACTCATTACCCTTGAGAGTTTTAATATTCGTGCCCGATTTAAACGGTCCCGATTTAGTTATATTTTTACCCATATCAATATACAAGGAAGTGAGGATACAAACTACCGTCTCAAATATGGTGCGATTACCGCCACATATTGTAAAATTGCCTTCATTTTCATTCCATCCCAATGATCAAACTGAAGCAGCAATGGCTCCATTTTTTTTTTTTAACATTCTCCCACTTATAAATAATGTAGAGTTTAACAAATAATGGTCATACGGCGTAACAACTTAAACTCTTTCAAGAAACTCATCAAGCTGAACCATCATTAACAGTATCCAGCAATCTGAACATCGTCGATTAATATTGACTACGTTCAGAGAATCAAAAAGTGAGACTTACCACTTGAAGCTTGTTTTAAATTGAGATTAGAGTAAAAGCTGCATAGAATCACTGGGATATAAATGTCAAAAAAGCTGCAAATTTTGCCATCTAACTTAACCATATACCATAACGACCATCAACTTCGTGATCCATACTCAGCCCTCAACGCAACATATATTCACCAAAAAGGATATTTCTATAACTGTTTTGTATTAAACACATCAATAAAAATACGGACTACGTAACTAAGAATAAAATCACTGGGCAAAATCCATAAAAAACATCGAGAAGGGTAATTTTTAAATACATTCAAACATTTGTGCATTAATCCATAAAAGTGGATAACTAACTTGTCTAAATAGTAAAAATGAAACTCATTAGCAACATATACAATAGAAGTAGAATCAGATAATATTATTGTCTCATATATGCTCATTCGTCATGTGGATGTAGACATTTTAACAATTTGATGCAAAATAGTCTATCCAAAATGAACTGCAATTATAATTGCTAGTAATTTACACGTGCGATGCACGTCTTAATAATTTTTATAAAAAAAATAAAAACTCTGACGTAGTGAGAACTCAAACCTGAAACCTCATTAATATTAGTTATGTACGTGTGTCACACGCGTTCATAGATTTACAAATAAAAATAATGCCTTCTCTCAATATAATATTAAAGATTAAAGATAATTATAATTCTATACAATATATTATTATGCTAAACGATTTTTTGTCCAAGGATTTTTCTAATTTTTTCTTTTTAAAACATAAAAAGGAGAGCAAATGTAGGAGGCAACCCCCTACTCTTTTACTATCCAAATTTTAAAGTGCAATCATATCTCTTAATCAAACTTAAAAAACGTCCAATATTGTATAGATATTATTAGAGAACTTCTTGAAAATATTTTTGTTATTTTCTCATTTTAAAAAAATTCTGTGCAATATATTTCACACGGTTATACTAGTCATACTATATATTAAGCTAATAGGCATACCCCATCTCTCCTTTTCTCTATTTTGAAATAAAGAAAGGAGAGCAAAAGTAGGAAGTAACACTTACCTTAACACGTGCAATCCACATCTTTTCATTAACAAAAAAAAACAACAAAATCTAACCGTTCTACTCCCCCCCCCCCCCCCCCCCCCCCCCCCCCCCCCCCCCCCCCCCGACGCTGAACTCGCCGGCACCGTACCACAACCCACCCCTACCAAGGCCATCGTCGTATGGCAGGCCCCCGCTATTCTTGCCTTCCCCATACCTGCTTGCTTGCAAAGCCATACGCCGTCGCCGCGCATTCCTCCTCTTCCCGTTCCGTCGCCTACCCATCCCAGTTAGGAATTTTATACAACATCTGTTGCCTTTATTTTGAAAGTAATAATTTGTAACCCCTGTTTCCGTCTATACATACTAGTATAATGCACGTGTGATGCACGTGCAATGTATTTTTTAAAAATATGTATTATACACGTGCGGTGCACGTGGGGAAAATGGGGAGGGGGAATGGAAAGGAAAAAAAAATCTATGTATTATATACGTGCGTTGCACGTGGGGAAAATGGGGAGGGGGAATGAAAAGGACAAAAAAAAATCTACCAACACGTGCGCTGCACGTGTTGACACACACACTAAGAAATAATAAAAAATTGTTTATTTGTTTAGAACCCCATCTTTCCCATTATAATAGTTATAGATAGATTTAATGTGTATTTCTTTATTTCTATTCTTTATAAATTCTTTGTTTACCTTTTATATGTATTATTTTGTTTTAACTGAGCCCATTCTCCTAGCCCACTCTACAAATTAAATTCTAATTTTATTGTGAGTCCATAACTTAAGCTCATGCCCTATTATCTACCCAAAACCTAAATTAAAATTTAACAACCAACATACCCTCACTATCTCATTATTATTTTCCTGCACGATTTAATCCCATAACCCAACACCCCCACTATCTCAACTAAACTCCTTATTAATTACCCTATAATTAATTATCTATTATTATAATCCTAACTGACCCCGTCTCTCTCTCTCCCCACTGTTTTCCCAAAAACCCAACAGAGCCCCTCTCCTTCCCAGCGCACCTCGAATGCTCGCCGTCCGACTCGACAGCCACTCATCCCACCTCGCTCCTCCACCTCCTCAACCCCGAGCTCGACCACCACCACCGCATCCCCACTCGCACTCAACCCCGAAGCTCCGAGCCGCCTGCACTCGCAACCATCCTTGCCCCCGTCTTCTCCACCCTGCCTCATTTCGCTGCTGCTCAACCACCAGAGCACTGCAAACCCATCCCCGTTGCCTCTCCACCGACTGTCTCACCCCGACTTCCTCCTCGCACCCGCTGCGACTTCACCACCGCCCTTCACCACCGGCACTCGCATTCAGCCTGCACTCCTTCCCCTGCCATTGCCGCCTTCCACCGTCCACCTCGTTGACTCCTCCAACCCGAGCTCACACCATTACTGCCTCCATTGTAGCTGCCGTCGCCCCACCGCTGCGACCTCCCCGTAGCAGTCACCTCCCGCCATCGCAAGCTCCATTGCCATCCTCCATCTCCGGCCGTTGACTCCCCGAGCCTCACCCCCAGCGCTCCTTCTCCCTGTATTCACTGCCTCCGCTCGTCATCGAGCCCACCACCTCGTCACCCCGTTGCTGCTCCTCGCCAGCCACCTGTGACCCCTGTGCACCCCCACCCTGCTGCTTTAGCTCCCAACCTTGCCGCTCGAGCTCTCCCCTCGACTGCAGCCACTGCGAACTCCATCTCCTCGCTCACTGCCTTGCTGCCATCACCTCCACCGTAGCGACTGCCTTCTTACTACACCCCGGTCACCGAGCCCCATTGTCATCGCCACGATTTCCACCCCGCTGTAGCCCTCATCGCGATCCGCACACACCACCGTAGCACACCGAAGTCCTTTTTGCTGCCATTGCTTTTGCTGCATTCGCTGCGAGTGCCGTTACTGTCGGTCGCCCGTGCGGTCATTATTGTTGCCGCCGTTGTGTTGTCGCTGCTGCCTCTTGCTGTTGTCGTGTCTCTCGCTGTTGGTGCTGTGTCTCTCGCTGTTGTTGAGGTTCCTCTTGCTGTCGTTGCCATGTCCCTTGCTGTTGTTGTTGTGCCATCTTGCTGTTGCCGCTCGCTGTTGTTGTGGTGCATCTGTATAGAACGTATAGAACGTGTTACGGTGTACGTAGTTTGCATGTGCTCTCATTGTTGTCGTGTGTTTGCCGTGTCCGTTGTTTGCACGTGTGTTGTTGTCGGGATTCTTGTCCCATTATTCTTTCATATTCAGAGTCGTCATCTCTAAGGTAAGTATCTTGTACACTTTATTGTTCTGTACAAGTAATTTATTTGACCTCTCGCAATTAGTAGTTATATTTGATTAACGTAATTGAACTTCGTTACCGTCCATGTTCATAAAAAATGACATTACAATTTCAATTGATTGCACCATCATATCATCATGCTTTACAATCTTTCCTTGGTTAAATCAGTCGTTATATATTGAATCGAATCAGTCCATTTGCCTCTGTGATTTGATGCCCATCAAAAGATCATAAATATTGATTTGTATGTTTCTGCCCTACTGTTTGTTCTCACTTGTAGCTAAATTTTGACCTAGCTACTGTTCCAATTAATTATATCTTTGTACATGATTGTCGTAGCTCGGTGAATCTAGTTTTCAGAACATTCGACGGATTCAGACTCGGAGTTATAGACAATGAGATATATTTTTCGTACTGCTAGGTCCGCACATTCCAAATTGTCACTTATAGTATATCATTATGTTTCAAAATTTAAAATGTCATGTTAATAAGTGAATAAAGACTTGATATTGATTGGAATATTACTAGACATGATTATGAATCGATTTATAATTTTTGTAAGATTTTTAAATGAATCTAAAGTTAATTTTTACATATAAAAAGTTGACCATGGTCTGCTGCCTGAACAGTAGATCAGTAAAGAACTGTCTGGTTGACCTAGTTTCTCTTTTTATAATGTATCATATAAATATGCGTTGGAACCTACAGGGATTCTAGTTTTTAGAACCCCTGACGGAACCTGATTCGCTTTCCTGTAGCAACGGAAAAGCGAATTTTTGTACAACAACATATCGCTGCCCAGAAATGTATATTTATGTTTTTAAAATATAAACATGTCATTTTTGTATTTAATAATTGAATTGATACAGTAGATAGATCAAATGACTTTATATCATGTCTGCATGGTTTTTTATTACAACTGTTTCACTGACTATACTAACTGCCTGTATACCGATTACATGTACACGACTGAATCACATTAAAGGAATGACAAGCCGGGTTAATAAGGGTACGACCTAGTAGTGGATAATATAGGGACTGTACTCGGAAGGGAGTTTGTGGTTTCTCTACCATTACTGAATACCTGAATGACTGAATAACTGAATAACTGAATTACTGAATTACTGAATACTAAATGACTATATATTGTTCATTGAACATTGATACAGAATACTGAATGACTGAATCATGTTTTCATGTCTACATGTTTTACCGAGTACATAACCTATAGCAAAACACCACTACAGTCTAAACGTTAACCTGCTTGTATGCACCCGAACCTGTGGTATGGGACGCAGGATTGCGTGTATTAGCTAGGACTAATGAAATAGATAGACTTAAGATTTACTGAGCATATGCATTTTCCTGCTACAAGTTATATGATTTCCGTTTACATGTTACATGTTTCAGTCCACTAGTTAATGATTCCTGCTCATAAGACAAGTTACCTTATTCTCGATTTTATCTCTGTATTCCTCGTTACATGATTTGTTTCTTGTATACATATGGTTCCCTGTTCCTTGCTATAATCCTGTTCTTGTTTCATTTTGCTTGTACTACTTACGGCCCGTAACTTGCTCTAACGGGTACATCTATCATTCTTTTGAGTTATGTTATTGTGACGGTGTAAAAATGGCCTGAGGCCCAACCAGGGCCCAATACAATTCCCACTCAGAAAGGTAAAGATAGCAACCTGGTTCGGCTCCGGATCACTTCAGGGTCGGTGCCGAACCTCGTGTTTGCCCTCACGGTGCCGGCCTCCTCGTACTGACGAGCCTCAGTAGCCCTCGGAGTCCGATCCGGAGTAGTCCCACAGGCCGTCCCCCCTCTCTGGCGGGGCAGAAGGATGACCTGGCGCAGCCTAGGCCCTCCGATTCCCCCCAGAGGCACAGGGGGCTCACGATGGGCCACGTCAGCTCCAAATACCGCCAAGGGTTTCGCCACGTCAGCCCTATACCGCTCCTGGTATCGCCACGTCCGCCCTAAACCCCCTGGGCCTTCTGCCACGTCAGGCCCATGGGTTTTCGGATCCAGACCCGGCCCCCAAGTGGAACCAAACCCGGTTGGGATTCTCTATAAATACTAGACCCACACCCACCTTTTGAGGTAATCAATCTTTTGCCACTTAAATATACCTAGTTATTGCTACTCTCTCACAGAGACTGACTAGAGCGTCGGAGGGTCCGCCACCGGGACAAACCCCGGTGTTTCAGGACCGTCTGCAGGTACACAAGACCTCGGATCCGACCCTTCCGATCCGAGCCCAACCTTCAACATCTTTCCGAGCTCATCGTAGGTCCCAGAAGGTCAACGGAAGGTCGGCAGATGAGCGGCAATCTCCTTCAATACAAATTGAGTCCGAACTCACACCTGGTGCTTCCACACGTTTCTCAGAAATAAACAGCATCAGGCTGGCGCCGTCTGTGGGAAACAGCTGCTCCAGAAGCCGATCCGACCCAGACCCTCAAAGGCCATCGACAGCCGAACCCTCATGGCCTCCAAAGGCAAGGGGGCTGCTTCCTCCGTCAACCAACGGGACTCGCCCCCACCCACTGATAAAGCCAGGCCGCGCACGTCGAAACACAAGGCTCCTTCTCGGGAGTCCCAAAGAAGTGTCGGCCGGCCAGCCCAGCCCGACCTCAGGGGAATAATCCTCAACCGCAAGATTATCCGCAGCAGGGGAAGGGCCGCTTCCAACCCGGTCCCGAACCATCCTAGGCCGCCGCCCGAGGTACGAAGACCCGCGCTCAGCCGAGTCGAAAGACAACCCTCGGACCGGCCAAACTAGGTCGAAGGAGCCCCCGTCACTCACAAGGAGTTCCAAGACTTCCGAAGAGAAATTCTGGGAGCCCTCCGACGGACCCCCAGGGATGAAACCCCCCATTCCCAAACAGGGTCGGACGCCGAAGCCAGCGCGTCCCGCCCTTCAACGATCCAACCGGAAGACGATGACGTACTCCTAAGGCGCCTACAAGAAATGGAGGACCGCCTCGACCGCATAGGGGACGGCGGCCAAAGAGTGCCTCAGGGGTACAGACCTGTCCGTCCTCCCTTCTCCGCCCCCATCCTCCAAGCAGAAATACCCCGGAATTTCCGACCCCCTCAATTCGAGACCTACGATGGCGAGGGAGACCCTGCTAATCACATGGAGGGTTTCAAAACCCTCATGATGATTCACAGCGCCTCGGATCCCCTGCTCTGCCGAGCCTTCCCTGCCACCCTTCGGGGTCCTGCTCGCGAGTGGTTCTCGAAACTCGCCCCCGGCTCCATTTACTCCTTCGACCAACTCGAGGGCAATTTTCTTGCCCATTTTGTCACTAGCCGGAAGGCCGAAAGGACCAGCGCCTCATTACTTGGGCTCAAGCAGATAGAGGGGGAATCACTCAGGGTGTTCGTCCGGAGATTTACCGCTGAGGCAAGGTCGGTCTCCTCCCTCGACCCAGGCGTTGCTTCAGCGGCATTCCGACACAACGTCCGCCCCGGACAGCTGAAGGCCTCCCTGGCCAAGAGACCCCCCGTCGACTTTCCCGACCTCCTTAATAGGGTCGAGAAATACATTAGGGCAGAAGAGGCCCTTAATCCCGAAGATGCCAGGGATCCCACCGGGAAAGGAAAGCGGAAGACCGAGGAAGTCGAACCACCAAAGAAAGCTCCAAGGGACCCGGGGGCCATGAAGAAGGTCCCGCCAGTCCCCCGCTTCGAGAGGTACACTCCCCTGACGCATAACATATCCGCCATCCTCTTGGAAATCGAAGACAAGGGCATTGTCCGACTACCCCCCCGATCTAATAACAACAAGAATCGAGACCAGCGCTTTTATGCCGCTTCCACAGAGATCACGGGCACGAGACCGACCAATGCCGAGCCCTGAAAGACGAAATTGAAGAACTCATTTCCAGAGGGTACCTCCGAGAATTTACCCGAGAAGGCCCACGGGATCGGCGAGACGCTAGGAACCGGAGGCAATCGCCTCCGAACCCTCCTCCAAACCAGACCCAGGGTCGGGACCCCGATTCCGAGGGAGCCGCAGATATCCCTTTCATCTTGCACTGCGTCCACGTAGGGCCGATGGGAGGTGAATCAAAAACTTCCAGAAAAGCCTTCATCCGAGAGGTGAACGCTGTCAGAGACAACCCCTCGCCCAAACTGCAATCAAGGCCGGTCTCCTTCTCAGGGGAAGACCTTGAAGGTGTTCGCTTGCCCCACTGCGATGCCCTCGTCATTAACCTTCACATGGCTAATTGTGAAGTCCGCAGGATCCTCGTCGACAACGGTAGCTCGGTGAATATTCTTTTCCTCGAAGCCTTCGAAAATCTCAGGTTACCCCGAGGCAAACTCAAGCCAGCCGGGTACACCCTGCACGGGTTCTCAGGCGTCCCTGTCGTAATAGAAGGGATTGTTACCCTCGACGTTACCGCCGGGTCGACTCCTGTCAAGAGGACCGAATCCATGGACTTCATGGTGGTCAACGTCAAGGCGGCTTACAACGCCATACTTGGCCGGCCCGGACTATGCTCCCTACAAGCAGTGCCTTCGGCTTACCATCTGAAGCTCAAGTTCCCCACCCCTCAAGGAGTCGGCATCGTCCGAGGCAGCCAAGAAGCAGCGCGATCATGCTACATGACCACCGTCGGGGGAGGTGTGTTCCCCCTCGACGCCGAACGAGCATAGATTATGGCCCGGCTAAATGTAAATCTGTTTTTGTGTAAACCCTCGTTTGTAAAGGGCTGCCTTAGCGGCCCTCCCTACCTTATGCTAAAAATATCCCTTTTTGTCCGAACCCAAATGTCTCAATAATCTCAATACGAGTCCGGACCGAAGGTCCTTCCTAAGGCCCCACTTCGATCCCTCGCGGAACGATGGAGCCAGACCTTGCCTCCAACATTGCGTACTACATTACTGGCCGGAGCGAGGAAGGAAAAGGATTCTTCTTTCATGCCCCTTTATTTTCGTTCCAAAGAGAAAAAATAAAACGAAAGAAAAACAAAGACCGTTACAAGACCGCTCCACTCATCTCAAATCAGGAAGATCAGGGCCCCTCGGGCCCAACGAGGGACGAAGAGTACTTCGACCAAGCAACTACGGGCCCCTCCCCTCGTTGTGGTATTCCTTAGCCTCAGCCACAATCGACACTCCAGCCACAGAACTCTGGGCGTCATCCGGTCGCGCCCACTGCAACAGCAGCAGCGCAGAGGGAACCCCCTCCGCCTGTCGACCCGCGGAGGAAGAGAACGAGGCACCCAACATCGCCTTGTAACGAGGCATCTCCGTCTCCTTCTCCGCAAAGACGTCGCGAGGTAACCCCCCAGGAGAGGACCTCGGCACCAAGGTACTAAGCCCGGCCTGTCTAAGGTCCGCACCGCCGAGCTCCCGATCCCACATCGCTCTTCTCAACCGGCGCGCCTCCGCACTTAAGACGGCGGACTTATTCCGGTAAAAATTACAAGCCTCATCAGTGTCCCGAGCCCCCCTTCGATGACGAGCCAGCGCGGCCTCCAGGACCTTAACCTTACTCCGGAGTCGTGCCACATAGAAACTACGGGAGTCCCCCTCAGGGAGGAGAGCCGCGACCTACAAGATAACCAACCAACTCAACACACATTCTCAAGAAGATTCAGAAATGTCCGAGGTCAAAACAACCGGCCGGTCAAAAAACTTTTCTTGTCACTATAAATCCAGGTGTTTCTTACAAAAAATGCGGTGGCCAGTCCGCGGGAGGCAAACACAATCGAGGGAGAGAGAAAGAAAGACAAAAATTACACAACTCATTGACCCACCTCCGCGCCGACGGACGGATCCACGGGAGCGTCGGCCGATGGGTCGACGGCGGGCCCCTCTTCGCCAGGAGTCTTCGACGTCCCCTCGATCTCCATATCATACTCAAACTTGGACAAATCGAGGGCCGGGAAGAAGTGCCTCACGTGGCTGAGGGCCCTCTCATAGCTTGTCCTGGGCCGCGATCACCATCTGCTGGCCCGTATGCAGCACCTCCTTCGCCTCCTTGGTGAACTTCGTCTTCAGGGAGGCCATCTTCTTCTCCCACTCCACATCCTTGGCCTTGAGCTGGAGCTCCAGCTGCTGCTCTCTCTTATGCGAACCCTCGAGTTCGATTCGCATCTCCTTCATCTCCAGTTCGCTCTTTTCCGCTCGAGCTCGCTCTTGAGCCAGGGATGCCTCGTACAGGTTCTTAATGTTGGCCCCCTGTATGCAAGCCTACAACCAACGGCAGACAAAGATCAGGCCTCGGCACAAAGATCAACAAGGAGGGACAGAGTCGACAGACTTACCTGCACAGTGGCCTGCGCCAGGCGGGCGAACGCCACCTCTACGGGCTCACCCTCCATCGCCTTGCGATCGCGAGGGATCGCCAGCTTTTCCACCACTTCAACGGCTTGGGCCTCCTCTGTCAGGCGGTCCCCCATCAGAACCGACCAGTCAGGAGCCCACCGCTGCCGCAACAGCTCCACCACCGGATCCTCTTCCTCGGCCTCGACCCAGGGACCTTTCCCCTTGTCGAGAACAGGGGCCCCCGCTAGGCCCTGACCCTTCGAAGAAGCCACACCCTTGCTCGTCTCGGAGCGACCCCTCTTGGTCCTCGGCTCGAGTTGGACTTCCGAAATGATTAGGGACGACCCCCTCGGCCTCTTCACCGCCTCCTTCTCAGCCTTCTCCTTCCTCATGGCGAGCCTCTTTGCCTTGATCGACGCCTCGTCCATACCTGCGGGAAAAACCATTAAGAGCAATGAGCAAGAAAGCAAGAAAGGACCCAGAGGAAAGGAACAACTACATACGCATAACAGCTGGGCTCAGTCCAGCGCTCGCCAGAGTGGTCTCCGTCACCTCCGTCCAATCAATACTAGGTGACCGGCGGAGGCGTTCGACAAACCCCCATTCATCTGCCAACAGATCCCCCTGCCTCGGCAGTTGGTGGTTCGGCTTGGAGTGGTTCCATTGAGTGGGAATGTCCCATGGCTCTTCACTCCGGATCACCAAATATTTCTCCTTCCATCCCTTGATGGAATCCGGGTGGTGGCGAACGACCTTCCCCCCACTCCGGGGAGAGATATAGTATACACCCTCGGCCGACGGATTGACCATCAACATCGCACGGAACACATTCAGCCGCAGGGGTACTTGCTGTTCCTCGCACATCAGCACAAAGCAGATGATCTGCTTCCAAGAGTTCGGCCCGTACTGCATGGGCGCCAAGGAGGCCCAGTTCAACACGTCCCTAATGAACGGGTGGATTGGCAACCTCAGGCCAGAGATGAAAGCGTCCACTGGGAAGACACAGTACCAAGCTGATAAGGGATCGGTGGGGCGCAGAGTAGAGCTCGGCATCAGCAGTTCGTAACCAGGCCCTATATGATACGCCAGCTGCAGAACCTCCAAATCCCCGTCCTCCAAAACGGTCGAGATCGCGTCCATCATCACCCTCCTCCGGCTCGGCGAAGAGGGTTGCACTCCGAAGAGCTCCTGGTCAGAAAGGTCGTCAGGATACTGACGAAAATGCTTCGGCTGAACGGGCGAACCCGTCATCAGATTACGGAAAACAGGCGCCTTGCTCGAACCGCCGGTCCTCGACCCCGGTTTTCCTGGGGCCCTCTTCTCCTTCTTGACTCGCTCCGACGGTCCTCGACCCTGAGCGGTGGATCTCCTCGCTATATTACCCTCGCCCCTCTCCTCATCGGAAGACAGCTCCAGCACGCGAATGCCGTCCGAACCCTCGCCGGCTCCCTCCGACCCGCTACTCTCCACCACAAAGGGACGTCGGGAACGCGACGACCTCGTCTTGTGTACCGCTTCCCCCTCACCTACTGAGTCCTCCCAAGGAACCGAGCCAGTAGGGCCCACAACGGGCACCGACCCCTCCTCGAACACGGGCTCTTCCCACGACGTCGACGGAGAGTCAGGCTTTACTTCCCCCCTGGACGACGACGCCAACGAACCGGACTGAGCCCTATCCATCTGTGCCTAAAGATTAAACAAACTTACCAAACTAACCTGGGACCGCTTCGGGAAGGCGAGCCGAGTACGGCAAACTGCAAGAACAATCGCTGAAGGGTTGGGAGATTTTTTGAAGAAGAAAGCAGCAAGATTGAAGTGGGCGAAAGGGAAAAAGGGGGGAATGCTTATATAAGGGAAGAACGGCTCCTCGACTTCCGCGATTACTGTTCACTGATTGACGCACAACTGCCGCCTGGAAAATCGCGCCGCGCCCTCGAAACCTGTGCGGAGGACGTCATCAGACGCCAGACTGACAGCCCAACTCTGAGATCGGTTCGAGTGGAATACGCGACGGAGAAAACATTTTTACTTAAGGTTTAAGGCGCCGTCATATGACAGACGCCCCGGGCTCCAGCGCTCGACCAGTTCCCCTCTCACCCTCGAGCAGCCCGGGGCTTACAGCTTCGGCAGCCGAAACCCCGAACAGTTCGAGGGTGGGACAGAAACCGCCATCGCCTGCAGCCCTATCAAGACGGACTGATCGACCCCTGATGGGTGGTGGTCCCCCCATCCGAGGCCCCTCAGCCCCAAGACCGGAATACGGTTGGTGCATCTTTTCGTCTGGATCTCCCCCGGGCCAAACATCCATGACAGGGTAGTCTGACCCGAAAAGGGATCCAGACGGCAAAACCACCACCAATCCGAAACTCCTCTTCCAACAACACGGATCTCGGCCGTTACCCCTCTCGCCCTGATCTCCCATAGATCTGGCTGCCGTATCAAGGTCCATTAGATCCAAGAGAAGATCCGGGCAGCAGAGTAACCACCTCTCCGACACTGCTAGGATCGAAAATATCAACAAAAGACAGGCGTCCGCCGAAGCAGACACCTCCGAGGGCCAATGGGCCACCCCTGTTTTGATCATATCTACGATGGAGGGGAGAGGTATTTATAACCTCCCCCAGGGACTAACCGTTGGGGCGCGGGGAAGGTCAATCAACGGAAAACCATGCACCATCTACATTTATTAGGCGGCGCCATTAAATGCCCCTAGGAAATTGGACCATCACACCGTTCTCGGAGAGCCTTCAATACTCCACAGGAATGGTGGGATATCCCCGCTCAATCACTCTAGGGCGCCAACTGATCACCATCCCCCTTGTTGGCCCATAATCCCTCGACCGGCTCGAGGTCGGGTCCGGCACCAGAGGAGTCTTCTCAGGAAGGCTTCACGGCTCGCCATCGCCCTTGCCTTCCAGTAATCCCTCGCCAAGCTCGAGGTCAGGTCTGGCACCAGGGTGGTCTTCTCAGGAAGGCCAACGGCTCGCCACCCCCCTTGTTGGCCCATAATCCCTCGACCAGCTCGAGGTCGGGTCCGGCACCAGGGGAGTCTTCTCAGGAAGGCTTCACGGCTCGCCATCGCCCTTGCCTTCCCGTAATCCCTCGCCAAGCTCGAGGTCAGGTCTGGCACCAGGGTGGTCTTCTCAGGAAGGCCAACGGCTCGCCACCCCCCTTGTTGGCCCATAATCCCTCGACCGGCTCGAGGTCGGGCCTGACACCAGGGGAGTCTTCTCAGGAAGGCTTCACGGCTCGCCATCGCCCTTGCCTTCTCGTAATCCCTCGCCAAGCTCGAGGTCAAGTCTGGCACCAGGGTGGTCTTCTCAGGAAGGCCAACGGCTCGCCACCCCCCTTGTTGGCCCATAATCCCTCGACCGGCTCGGGGTCGGGTCTGGCACTAGGGGAGTCTTCTCAGGAAGGCTTCACGGCTCGCCATCGCCCTTGCCTTCCAGTAATCCCTCGCCAAGCTCGAGGTCAGGTCTGGCACCAGGGTGGTCTTCTCAGGAAGGCCAACGGCTCGCCACCCCCCTTGTTGGCCCGTAATCCCTCGACCTGCTCGAGGTCAGGTCTAGCACCAGGGTAGTCTTCTCAGGAAGGCCTCATGACTCGCCATCTCATTTCTACAACCATAAGCACTCCTCCACGGCTAGCTCCCGCACCCCCTGCAGGAGTGGGGGGCTTGTGTGACGGTGTAAAAATGGCCTGAGGCCCAACCAGGGCCCAATACAATTCCCACTCAGAAAGGTAAAGATAGCAACCTGGTTCGGCTCCGGATCACTTCAGAGTCGGTGCCGAACCTCGTGTTTGCCCTCACGGTGCCGGCCTCCTCGTACTGACGAGCCTCAGTAGCCCTCGGAGTCCGATCCGGAGTAGTCCCACAGGCCGTCCCCCCTCTCTGGCGGGGCAGAAGGATGACCTGGTGCAGCCTAGGCCCTCCGATTCCCCCCAGAGGCACAGGGGGCTCACGATGGGCCACGTCAGCTCCAAATACCGCCAAGGGTTTCGCCACGTCAGCCCTATACCGCTCCTGGTATCGCCACGTCCGCCCTAAACCCCCTGGGCCTTCTGCCACGTCAGGCCCATGGGCTTTCGGATCCAGACCCGGCCCCCAAGTGGAACCAAACCCGGTTGGGATTCTCTATAAATACTAGACCCACACCCACCTTTTGAGGTAATCAATCTTTTGCCACTTAAATATACCTAGTTATTGCTACTCTCTCACAGAGACTGACTAGAGCGTCGGAGGGTCTGCCACCGGGACAAACCCCGGTGTTTCAGGACCGTCTGCAGGTACACAAGACCTCGGATCCGACCCTTCCGATCCGAGCCCAACCTTCAACATCTTTCCGAGCTCATCGTAGGTCCCAGAAGGTCAACGGAAGGTCGGCAGACGAGCGGCAATCTCCTTCAATACAAATTGAGTCCGAACTCACACCTGGTGCTTCCACACGTTTCTCAGAAATAAACAGCATCAGTTATATAAGTACAGACGATGAGTTACTAAAAGAATTTGTTGAACTGTTATTGCATTGCATATTCTCTGGCTATTTGGTTAGTTCTTGTATTCAAGATATTGGTTATTGCATTATATTCTTGTTCTTGTAATTATTGTTGTTTTGTTGAGCTTACTGGCATTGTACAGCTTGGATGATATGAGTTGGAATACTTACAGCTGGATCTCAGTTACGTGCCTGTGTTCTAGTATAATGGGCAGCGGGGCGTGACATAATTGCCCATGTGATTAATTTCTGATTCCGATATTGTCTGTTGCATTGTTTGTTAGTTGTTTGTTAGTTTTTCTTGGTTTGTTTGATACTTTACAATTTAATGAGACCATGTGATTATTTTTTAATTCGATCTGTATGTTGCAATTGGGTAATTCATCACGTTTTTGAAATCTCAGTAATTATGTTAACAAATAGAAAAATTCTACCTTATGAAGCATTATCAATATATTACACAAGTCTATCTGCTGTAACTTGTTGGTCTATCAATATATGAACCATTCATTTTTTTATTATTTATAAATTCAATAATTTCATGCATTTCAATCATGATGTTTCGTTCTTCAACTATTTAATGATATTGTATATGTAGTCAGGGATTAAATTATGCTTTTACTCTTAACAATTATAATCTATATTTCTTCTGAATGTTAATAAATAAAATTCTACCTTATGAACTATTATCAATATATGACACAGATCTATATGCTGTAACTTTGTAGGTGTAGTTGGTTTTCATTAAGGTCTTATGAAGCCTTAGATTTTCAAGGGTATTGTACTACTGAATACTTCATTATGGAAGACCATTCATAGATTGTTACTGAGCTTATTTTGGAAATTATATATTCAATCTTATGTTTAGCTATTGTTTCATTGCATCTTCTATTTAAAATTGAAGTTGGAAAGTTTTGTTATCACAGGAACACTATGTGGGATGCTTTTTTTTTGAAATGTCGTTGTAACACCTGACCTGATTCTGTGAAAAACATCCTTTTCCATGTAACTATTTCTTTTAAACCAAATATGAGAAACAAATTTTACGGTCTTCTTACAGCAGTAATCAAATGTGTGGAACGTTGGTGTTCTTAATGAATGAGTTTTAGTGTGTTGGTCCCAATTCTTGCATAAGTAATTAAATGTTGGCTGATTTTTGCTGCAATTTGCCCGTACAGGTTCAAATCAAGGTAGTTTCCTTGATTTGAACCTCCTTCATATTCTCTTGGTCGTTTTGATTGATTGTGTTGATTTGGGAGGGGAAGCCAAGTTCATCGTATTGTGTAAATGTTCTTCACACCTATTATTGTACAAACCGCTATATTATTTAGATAATCTCTGAATTTAATATAAGCATTCATTTCTTCATCATATGTACAAACCCCTATATTATTTGGAGAATCTCTGAATTTAATATAAGCATTCCTTTCTTCATCATACAAGTTGTTAATTTTCTTCAGTAGCCGATTAATTCCGTACTTACAGTTCTAAAATCTATTGCTATCTTCTTCATGATCATTTTCACGTTTGTGTTGTAACTATTGTTGTTCCAATCATCAAATTATTCTCTTTTGAAATTTATGTTCTATAATTTGAACATTTTATTTTTTAGGTGTTAATATAAGAAGAAAGTTTGCTTATTTTTGTTGTAATTTGCCCATGGAGGTTCAAATCAAGGTAGTATCCTTTGCTTTTCTCTCTTTCATGTTCTCTAGGTCGTTTTGATTGTTTGTGTGGATTTGGGAGAGGAAGCCAAATTCATCGTTTTGTGTATGTGACCACTAAAGCTTTCATTGAGAATGAAAGCTTAGTGATCACATACTGATTTTGTATGTTTTGTTCCAAATAAGCCAAACTCAAATACATTATGGTATCAATGAAAAGAATATAGGGATTGTAATGACAACTGGGTCAAAATTTTACTTCATATATGCAGATGTGATTTTTACCCAAACATAAACGATTGGTAAACCAAAGAACACTGCCTTCGACAAAATGGTTAATCATCATTTGCGGTGAATTTTTTCCCCATTAGCCTTTTGAAGTCGGCAAACTGGGCAATCAATACCTTTAGTTTTAATCATTTGGCTTCTGTATATTAGTTTTAATCATTTCCCTTCTATATATTATTTTCAATTCAATTGTGAACTTTGTATTAAAATGTGTAATACTGAGGTGGACCTACTGCAATAAAAATCTAATCGAAGGGACAAATTTCAATGGCCTATTGTTAAATTTTAATATTAAATAATAAAAAAATTGGTATTGTTGACAAATTTTCAACTATTTTGTTTCCAACAGTAGGTGTGAAGGTTCAAAAATAGTGGGAGATTTCCAATTATATTGAGAAAATTCAAACTTTTTCATTACATCATGTATGTTATATGTTCTTGTCTCCTGTTGTACTTTCTTTCGAGTTAATCCTTATTGTTATTTATCTCAATATGTAATTCTATTTTTCTTCACTGCGTTCAATTACAAAAATAATAAAAGTAAATATTATTATTCATATTTAAATAATTTTCCAAAACCACACTTATTTTTGTAGGATGCAAGACATAAATAATATTTCGTCTTTCCAACTCAATAAGGCAATTTCTGCATGTGCACGACGTCAGAGATTTAAAATATTGTGGCGGAAAAGGCATCGTCCTATGAGGACACTACTGACACTCTGAATTGCACGTACGATAAGAATTCTAAAGTTAAGACAAAAATGCTTGCGAAGTATTATGGAAAATGATTTGCCTACCCGTACATCTGAAATGAGGGTGACATTCAACCTAAGCACTTTAGATCAACACTGAATTAATTAGAAATGTCAACAAGAAAAGCATTGTAGGAATTGTGTTTACCTAGCTATAAACAATAGTTTTGTATTTTTTGGTTTTGTATTTACGTAGCTATAAATAGTAGTTTGTTAGAAAATTAATTTTGGATTTAAATTGTTTGAATTGGAGTCTTTTATTATCATGAACAATTTATTTAAGCCATCCGTTGGATATATAATTGGGATTTAAGTATTTGATCAATTGAAGGATTATTGTGATTGAATTTGGAGGTGCCTTATTACTATCAAATGCTTGAGCTTGAAGATTATGTTTTCTGTATCTTTACTACATGTTATGTTATGACCCAAATTGCTCGTAGGGCCCATTGGGCTTAGTATCTTTATATATGTAATAATTAGAATCAAATGAATACAATCAACATTTTTGCCCTATCTCTCTCTCTTCAACAGCCGGCTCTCCCTCTTCCTCTCTTCTCTTCCATTTTCTCAAAACCCTAGCAATCCACAACCCATTCAAATCCTAACAAACTGGTATTAGAGCCAACACCACGCAGTCCCGATCCCTACTCCCAATCACTTCCGCCACCCCGACCACGACAACCCAGTCCCGATCCCTGTCGAACAATCCTCCCAGTCCCGATCCCTGTCGAACAATCAGTCCAGTCCAGATCTGTGGAGATCTTCGTCCAGTCCACACTTCGTCCAGTCACGACCACACTTCTCTTGTCCAGTCCAGATCTCCACCTAGATCTCCCGGTGGTGATTGCTTCATCCAGATCTCCCGTGGTGATTGCTTCGTCCAGTCCAGTCTCAGTCCAGATCGGATTTCTTGGTCTTTGTCATCGGGAGCACCGGAGGAGAAGGATATCAAGAAGGAAGGTTTGATTTTGTGATTTGAGTAATTAATTTTGGGGGGGGCGGGGGGAATTCTGGTGTTTTGTTGAATTGGGTTCAAGAAATTTGAATGGATATGTCGGGGAAATATGATATTGAGAAGTATGATGGAAAGACGAGTTTTGCATTATGGCAAGTGCGTATGGCAGCGATTTTGTCGAGACAAGGCGTTAAGGATGCCATTTTTGGTCGAGAAAAATTGATTGATGCGGTGGCTGATAAGAAATGGAGAGAGATGGATGATAAAGCGCTCTCTATTATCCAATTGTGTTTGAGCGATTCGACATTACAAGAGGTCTTATCGGAGAAGACCGCTAAGGCTTTGTGGGAGAAGTTGGAGAACATTTACATGAAGAAGTCCCTCACCAATCGACTGCGGTTGAAGTTGCGCCTCTACACTCTTCACATGGTTGAAGGTAGATCAATTTCCGATCATATTACGGAGTTTGCATCTATTTTGAATGACTTAAGTAAGATTGATGTTAAGGTGGAGGATGATGACCAAGCCCTTTTGTTATTATGCTCATTACCCGCATCATACAAGGCTTTTAGAGACATGTTGATCTATAGTAGAGATAAAATTTTTCTAGAAGATGTTAAGAGCAATTTGCAAGCCAAGTTGCACATTGATAGTGAAATGACCAATAATGAGAAAGGGAGCCAAGGTGTTGGTTTAGTTGTTGATCGAGGTAGGTCATGGGACCGAAACTCGAAAGATACAAGGACCCGTTCGAAGTCTAGGCACAAGAATTTGACGTGCAACTATTGTAAGAAGAAGGGACACATTAAGGCCGATTGTTTCAAGCTCAAAAATAAACAAAAGGCGGATAGTAAAGGTTCTTCTTCGGAGGAGGCCAATGTGACCGAATGTGACACGGTTGATACTCTTTGTGTGATAGATACTAATGTTGATGATATACATTGTTGGGTGATGGATACGGGTGCTTCGCAACACATGAATCCGAATAGAGATTGGTTTGAGACTTATGAGCCTACGGATGGTAAGGTTCTCATGGGGAACAGCAATATGTGTAAGGATGTCGGAATTGGTTCAGTGACAATTAAGTTCCATGATGAAAAGGTCCGAAGGTTGACGGGTGTGAGACATATACCCGATTTGTCTAAGAATTTGATTTTTTTGGGGTCTCTTGAAGAAAAGGGGTGTAAGTTCCAAAGTGAAGGTGAAGTCCTTAGAGTCTCTAAAGGGACTCTCACAATTATGAAGGCGAAGAGAATTGGAACTCTTTATTTCTTACAAGGTTCCACGGTCACGGGCTCGGCCGCCATTGCACGTTCGGGTACTATGTCGGATGAGGATACTACTAGGCTCTGGCATATGAGATTGGGGCATATGAGCGAGCGAGGAATGACCATTTTGAGCAAGAGAGGCTTGTTGTGTGGCCAATGCACGGGCAACTTGGAGTTTTGTGAGCATTGTGTATTTGGCAAGCATAAGAGGTTGAGCTTCTCCACGGCCATTCATTCGACCAAGGGAACACTTGACTACATCCATTCGGATCTTTGGGGACCTTCTCATGAGCCTTCCAAAGGTAATGGTTCTCGTTACATGCTTACTTTCATTGATGATTTCTCAAGGAAGGTTTGGGTTTATTTCTTGAAAGAGAATTCGCACCTTCAAAGAATGGAAGTCACTTTTGGAGAACCAAACGGGAAGGAAAGTTAAGAGGTTGAGAACCGATAACGGTTTGGAGTTTTGCAACCGTGAGTTTGATAATTTTTGCAAGGCTGAAGGGATTGTTCGGCACAAGACGGTGGTCAACACTCCACAACAAAATGGTGTTGCAGAAAGGATGAATAGGACACTACTTGAAAGGTCTAGAAGTATGGTTTCAAATGCGGGTTTGGGTAAGGAGTTTTGGGCGGAAGCCATTAACACATCTTGCTATTTGGTAAATCGATCTCCTACCACTTCAATTGAGTTGAAGACACCCGAAGAAGTATGGTCGGGTAAGACGGCCGATTATTCGAATTTGAGGGTGTTTGGTTGTCCCGCTTATGCACATATGAATGAAGGAAAGTTGGAGCCTAGATCGAAGAAGTGTATTTTTGTTGGGTATCCCGCAAATGTGAAGGGATATAAGTTGTGGTGTCCCGAATCATCTAAGTTTCTTATTTCAAGAGATGTCATTTTCAATGAGTCGGCCATGTTGAAGGCAAATGATGTTGCACCCGAGCCGACTATTAAGGAGAATGAGAAGGTTGAGAAGAAGGTGGAGTTTGAGGTGCCGGTCCAAGAAGGTGATGATTTGATCTCACATGATGATGTCAATTTGGAGGAAGCCCAAGAAGAGGCACAACCATATGCATTGACAAGGAACCGAGCTAGAAGAGAAACAAGACCACCTACAAGGTATGGATACTCCGACTTTGCTTATTGTTTGGCAATTGCAGAGGATGTGGAGTATTGTGAGCCATCTTCCTACAAGAAAACCATTTCTTCTAAAGATGCGGCCAATTGGGTTGTCGCTATGAATGAAGAGTTACAATCTTTGCAACAAAATGAGACTTGGTCTCTTGTGAAGCCTCCGAGTGGTAAGAGGATTGTGGGTTGCAAGTGGGTGTTTAAGAGGAAGATTGATGGCTCAAATCCTGCGGATTTTCGATACAAGGCAAGGCTAGTGGCTAAAGGGTATAGTCAAGTCCAAGGTGTGGACTTCAATGATGTGTTCTCTCCTGTAGTTAAGCACACCTCCATTCGAGTTTTGCTCTCTTTGGTGGCAATGAAGGATTTGGAATTGGAGCAAATGGATGTGAAAACTACCTTCTTGCATGGTGATTTGGAGGAGAAAATTTACATGAGCCAACCGGAGGGTTTTGAGGTTGCGGGAAAGAAGAACCGTGTGTGTCTTTTGAAGAAGTCCCTTTATGGCCTTAAGCAATCACCGCGGCAATGGTATAAGAAGTTCGACTCATTCATGGTGAGTATTAATTTCCATCGTTCCAATTATGATAGTTGTGTTTATTTCAAGAAGTTGGATGGTGGGAATTTTATTTACTTGTTGCTCTATGTAGATGACATGTTGATTGCATCCTCAAACTTGAAAGAAGTTAGGAGGTTGAAAGAGCAACTAAGTTCGGCATTTGAGATGAAAGATTTGGGGGCCGCCAAAAGGATTCTCGGGATGGAGATCACAAAGGATAGGTCCAAAAGAAAGTTGTTTCTTTCACAAAAGAGTTTTGCCAAGAAAGTGCTACGCCGTTTTGGCATGGAGAAAGTGAAAGTTGTTTCAACACCTCTTGCGGCGCATTTCAAGCTTTCGGCCTCTTTAAGCCCAAAATCCGATGACGAGAAGAAATATATGGAAAAGGTTCCATATTCGAGTGCGGTTGGGAGTCTCATGTACTTGATGGTGTGCACTCGACCCAACATTGCTCAAGCCGTTAGTGTGGTCAGTAGATATCTCTCTTGTCCGGGGAAAGGGCATTGGGAAGCGGTGAAGTGGATCTTCCGCTATTTGAGAGGTACTATTGATGCTTGTTTGGAGTTTGGAGCTTGGAGTTTTGTGGATGCAGATTTTGCGGGTGATTTGGACAAGAGGCATTCCTTGACGGGTTCTGTTTTCACCCTTAGAGATTGTGCAATTAGTTGGAAGTCTACACTTGAAGCCACCGTTGCACTCTCAAGTACTGAGGCCGAATATATGGCAATTACTGAGGCTATTAAGGAGGATATTTGGCTCAAGGCATTTGTTGGTGAGATGTCTTCACTCGAGGGTCCTATTACGGTGTTTTGTGACAACCAAAGCGCGATTCATTTGACCAAGGACCGCATGTACCATGAGAAGACGAAGCACATTGACATTCGATACCATTTTGTTCGAGATGTGATCTCGGAAGGCAAGGTTGCCGTGAAGAAGATTGGTACCGAATCAAATCCGGCTGATATGCTTACAAAGCCTCTTCCAATTGCAAAGTTCAAGCTTTGTTCAAGTTTGATGTCGGTTTGTTTCTAGCTAGTTTGAGCTAGTTTTGTTTCTAGCATGTTGCTAGTATATCTTTATGTTTACCTTTGTTTAGGTTATGTTTGCTTTATGCATTTGCTTTGTGTTTTAGTTTGTTTTAGATGCAATTTGGTTCAAGGTGGAGATTGTTATGTTATGACCCAAATTGCTCTTAGGGCCCATTGGGCTTAGTATCTACATATATGTAATAATTAGAATCAAATGAATACAATCAACATTTTTGCCCTATCTCTCTCTCTTCAACAGCCGGCTCTCCCTCTTCCTCTCTTCTCTTCCATTTTCTCAAAACCCTAACAATCCACAACCCATTCAAATCCTAACACTACATAATTGTTGAATGTTGATATGCTGGATTATAATTATACAGGGAAAAAGTTTTATATATGGGGAGGTTCTACCAAAATTTTATTGAATGTTATTGATGTTTTAATATATCTTTTGATAAATTCTGTGCAATTTGCACAGCGGGTATACTAGTATATATTAAGCCAAAGGGTTTGACATCTGTCCCCTCCATTTATTTTAAAATTGAGAAAATAGAGCAAAAGTAGGAATATCATCGAGAGGGTTGGGCAACCCCAACAAATGTGCTCTGATTAAAGATGGTATCTGAAATGTTCAGATATCAATGGTCTTCCTTCAAGAAACCAAACTCAGTAGCCCCTCTTCCAGGAACTTATGTCTATTGGAGGTACTTCGCTCACCAAATGTGTGGAACTTGATGCTATTGAGAGCTGTGGAGGTGTTCTAATTGGTTGAGATGACAACATCCTTGATTGCTTCTACTCCATAGTAGATATCTTCTCCATTTCTCTTTCTTTTAGAAACAGAACATCTGGTGCTGAATGGTTGCTTACCTCAATTTATGCTTTTTTTTAGCTAGATGATAGAACTCTATGCTTCAATAAAATCTGCCAAAGAAGAAGATTTTTATGTGATGCTTGGGTCCTCTGCGGGGATTTCAATGTCATCATGTCCAATTCAGAGAGAAACATACGATAAAGTTCAGGGAGAGATATGAAAGGGTTCAGGAAATTCATCCAGCAACTGCAGCTCATTGATCTCCCTCTTGCAGGTAGAAAATTTACCTGGTCTAATCTATGAGCAAACCCTGCTCTTGGTAGATTAGATATGGTTTTAATTTCTAGCCAATTTGAATAGCTGCACCCTAATTGCATACAACATTCTCTCCCAAGAATTTCATCTAACCACCATCCTATCATCTTAGACTCAGAGGAAATCCTAAGTAGAATCCACTACTTCAAATTTGAGAAAGCTTGGACTGCTAACGAAAGCTTTACCCCTGCTGTTAATGACTGGTGGAAGAGCTTTGTCTGCAACGGCTCGTTAGTAGATATGTAACATTTCTTTGTTTTTAAAATTTCAAAATAGTCATTGTATTTCTTTTATTGCTATTAGATATTATTGTAATTGTTATTATTATGCATAAATATACAATTTTATCACATATATATTCCTTAAATTATTTATTCATCCGGTGGAGCGGAATTTATTGAAATTTATTATGAAAGATAGAACTAGAAGGATATGTAAGTAATGAAAGACAGAAAGAGTCTTGGAGGGGTTTAAACTTAATTTTTCTTATTATTCAGAACTCCTACCCCTCCCCATCCTCCTCCTTACGAAATCCACCTTCAAGACCCAACCCTAGGGTTTTTACATCTCATCCCTCCACCTATCTTTAAATAATTTTTAGGGTTTTGGCTAATTGAAGGGCGCTCTTCTGTGATACGGTGTTGATTTTTGGAATCGTCAACTATACGGAAGAAGAGGCGAGTTTGGGGAAAATAGCGGAGAGTTTACACAGTCGGTATTCGCGTCTCCTCAGGTGAGTATGATTTTTTTTTTTGTTTTTTGTTTTTGTTTTTTTTGTTTTTTTGTTTTTTTGTTTCTTTTGTTTTTTGTATGTACATGATGTGTTATGAAAAAATTTAAGTTATGGTTTGTTATGTGTGATGCGTAAAGTGTATCAAGTATAGAAATTCATAAGTGTGATACATAGTAAATTATGGGGTGTAAGAAATTAATATACATGTATGGGAGTGTGTTGATATTTGCATGTATATATATATGATTCCGGGTTGTAACATTTAGATTTGGGGAGATATGATGATATTGATATATGTATGTGTAAGGTGATTAAAGTTATAATTATATAATTAATCTTATGGCGAACATGAAACAATATGAATAAAAGAATGTGGTGATAATTACCATCTAACTAAGAGAATATCATATACTGAGTATATACATTTTTTTTTTGGTAATTTAATGATATATGCATATACGGCAATGTAATAGAGAAATTTATGTTATAAAGGAGAAAATTTATTTTAAGGAGAAATTATAAGGAGATAATTTTATTATTTCAGTGCCGCACAATAGCCCAGGGGTTTGGGCTAGACCCCAAAGGCCCGGGAAATACCCGGAAACATGAGTTATATATGCCCCAATTTACATTTGGGAGCAGATACCCAAGATGGACTTAGGAGGAGTTTATATATATATATATATCTACATAAATATATATATATAAGCTAGACTTGGGGGGAGTTTTTCCCTCGCTGGTATAAGGCCAGGAGGAAGACGTAGCCTCAGATGTGTAAGACTCCTATGGAGCGTCGATCCGCGTATTATACCCAAGTTATACTTGGAAATGTTTTTGACTAGCTTCTTGACTTTAGTTTTGGTTGGACATGTGCGCAACCATATTTTTAATCTATCCCACTAATGGTAGATTTTTATGACACCTGGATCTGGGTCAAATGGTGGGTTAGCGGGATTGAAGTGTACGGGGGGAGGGGGGAGGCACAGAGATCCCTGTGGTGCACGAGGAGGTCAGTTGTGTGGACACCGAAAGGAGTAAAATAAAGTAAGCATATAATAAATGAGTATAAAGAAAATATATATGGAGTTATTGGTGTTAAGAAAAAAATTAAGTATTTATATGATGTCTATGAGAATATTTATTGAATGGAAAATATGATTTTTGTATTGTGGTGAACATAAAGGAGATTACATGATATTACCGGAGTTTTGTTGTCATGATAATGTTGGAGTATGTTTTTGTATATGATATGGTGGGAGTTAAGTGTGGAAATATATTGTAATGGAGTTTGATGTTTATGTGAATACTTAATGTAATGTAATAAAGGTGGTTATGTATATAAGTAATTAAGTTGCGATATTAGTTACAAGAGGTAAATTGAACTATAACGGGTGGTAAAACCCTTCGGTAGTGCTTAGAACCTATTGCTCCCATTTCAATGGAAATGAGGAGAACTACCCGCCTGGGCATGTATCTAAGGCCTATGATATGTATACGAGAGATAGTTTTGTGAACAAAATAATTAATGTATTAGTTATCTTCTTATTTGTTTCATTTAAAGTTATGGTTTATGTTATTTTATTTTAAAAATATTTACTTATGCTTTTATTATGTTTAAAATTTAAAATTGTACTCACACCGTATGGCTGACCCCTTGTTGTTTAGGGGTTAGTGGAGTCACACCCTGAGGGTGGATGCTAGTAGCCCCGTTTTGCAGGTTTGTATCTCTATCGGTTAGGGGAGTAGTTAGATTTCATTTTTATGATATATGTATCTTTATTTTGGTGTTTTAAGTAAAAAGTTGTGAAATAAGTATTTTGGAAGTATGTTGATTTTGTAACGGGTAAATGGGAGTTGGGTTGTATTTATCGATCTATGACTATATCAGCAGTGATGTATAATATAGCCGTACACACTTGGTAGTGACGTATTGGGTTTTGTGTGATGTTTTATATAGTTTGTTTGGATTTCTTAGAAATTTTTGGTTTAAATTCGTTTTCTTGATATTTATGCATCTATTTATCCCCCAGAGCATATATTTATGATTGTTGTGATGAGTTCTTTGACTTGGCCTGGGGAGATTATAATTTTACTACCTGTTTTGTGTTGTGAATTTTGAAATGCAGATTTTCGTAAGGAAATGCTGCGAAATGGCTAATATTTTAGGGGAGACTCTACCGAAATTTTTATTGAAATTCATAATAAGATATTAGGAATAAAATAAGTAGTTAAAAAAATTGGTCGTTACAAGATATATTTGCTCAAGAGCTTGTATAACTCTAAAGGAGAATTAGAAGATGGAGAAATGATGACTTCGAGCATATTCCTATTCGCAAGAAGGCATTACTTGATAGCATCCACCAAAATGATATTGTGGCAGATGATCACTCATTAGTACCAACTCAATCTGAAGAGCTCTCATTGGAATAGAAGGAATACCATTTACTTGTTCAAGCAGAAGTGATCTATTGGAGGCAAAGATCCAGAGTAACTTGGATCAAGGAAGGTGACGCCAACATTAAATTCTTTCACTCAATCGCTAATGGCAGGAGAAGAAAGAATTTCATTTACTCTCTGATCCGTAATGGTGACCTAATCACTGACCAAACTACCATCAGATCATGTTTTGAGCAACACTTTGATGAAATTTGTGGCAATTCTTGAACTCCTGATTTTAGGGTAGATTGGTCTACACTGTACCTTTATCCAAATAAGAACCTCTCTGTGTTAGATGCTCCATTCAGTTTGGAAGAAATCAAGAAAGCTGTCTTTAGCATGAGCGGAGATAAAGCCCCAGGACTCGATGGTTTTTCTATGACCTTCTACTAGTGTCACACCCCGCTTCCCAAAATATGGAATACAAGTACGTAACGAATGCCCATCGAATGATGTAAACACTATCCATGAGCTGTACCAGTCTAACTCAACAATATGAACGACAAATACAACCACACAAAAGAATATAATCACATGAATCAAAGAACAACTTCAATAATGGATGAAATGATCCAAAACATAATAACCACATAATATCCAATATCTAAGAAAACAAACTTCGGGACAAAATCCCAATACAAAGTACAATATAAATAACAAAGTTCAAAGGGAAAAATAGCATAAAGATAATTCAAGCAATGAAATCTTCAGCTCCATCTTCAAAAATCGTTGCTCACCAACTCGTTCTAATAGTGTTCCTTCAGTATCTGTAAACTCGTGATCTAAAAAGAGAGAAAATAATATCCTTATAGCAAGTCATGGACAACAAGTAGTGGAAAACAGGGAATAACAGGAAACACGGTATATCAAAAATAAGGAATGGGATTGTAACCTCTGTTTTTCACTTTTGGTATTTTTGAGAATATTTTTTTTTACTTTTGTGGATTATTATATTCCATTGTATTTTTCGGAACAATATATTTAATTATTTTTATTTTATATTATTTTTCTGGCATTTTGATCTCCTTGTGCTGATTGTGCGCCGTTGTCCGTTTTCGTCATTTGAGATCTTTTTCTCATTTTCTTGGTCCCGTTCATGTTTAAATATTATTTTTGGGTCCTGGTGGACTTTTAGAGGAGTTTTGGTCAATTTGAGATTTTTGGCCCTTAAGGAGATTTTTAGGAGCCATAGGGTTCATTGCATCTTGTATCCCCATTTGAAATCTACCCAATATCCATTACCCAATTGTACACCCATTTAATCCTATTGATATCCACTACCCATTAACCCACATTTGATCTCCTATATATACCCCTAAACACTAAATAATCCCTAACCCTAATATTATTTCTCTCTCCCTCTCCTATCTAAAACCGGCCTCCCCTACCTAGTACCCCCGGCCTGCCTTCAAAAACCCCAGGCCGACACCTCCCCTCTCCTCTCTTGCCTTGGCCGATCACCAAAAACCCTTCCATCCATTATTCTATACTACTTCGCACCATTAATACCTCGTCTCTCCTCCTTCTTGTGGCCGGCAAGCACCAAGGCAGCACCCAACCATCCCAAAACAGCACCTAATCATCTCCCCTCGCTGTTTTGAGTAGTGGGCATCTCCCACTTTGGTTCGTGTGTCAAAGAGATCCATCGTTGGCGCGTTTTGTTCGTGGGTTTCGTTCGAAATCGCGTTAGAAGGCGTCTTGGTCGTGGGTTTTCTTTGCTAGGCTTGGATTCGTCGCTATCGTCGTCACAACAAGGCAAGTAACTTGTACTTAACTTCATTAGTATGATACAAGTAGAAAGTTCACTTAATAGGGTAGTTGAGACTAGAGACGACCAATAGGTTGATTTTTATTTATGGGTTTCGTCTCTATTGTGTAAATCAGGCCATAGATGACTTAGAACATGAGTTTTGATAAGGTTATGCCGTAGGTTTCGCCCCAAGCGCGATATTGATCGCATAGGTCAAATAGCGCTTAAGACATGTTTGTATGTTGCCCTTATGAACATATTAGGTATTGACATGTTAGAAACCTTCCATTATGATATTTGGACAATGGGTAGGCTGCGTTTCGAATTTGAAAGAGTTTGGATGATTTTTGAGGAAGTTATGACGTTTTGAAGTTTGGTTGAGAAATCTGGAAATTTGGGTTGTACTGGATTGATTGCTGTTTTTGCCTAGGTTAGAGTCCGAATCTCAACATAGCTATTTCAGAGTAAATTGTAGAGGACTGACCTATTATCTAACCCCACTGGTTTCGCCCCGTTTGGAGTTCGTATGAATTAACTATGATTATTTTAGTGACTGTATATTGGTAGTTTCCAGTTTCAGTTCGGGGTAGAGTTTATCATCTATTTATTTTCAAGACCCAAGTTGTACATGATATCATGCCACAATATTTTGTCCAGTGTTTCAACATGATGATAGGTAGTTTCCAGATTTATTTTGTATTTTAAAGATGAGTTTTGGGTGATGATTCGTATCCTTTTCTATGTATCACTTTTGCTGTAAACTGCGCGTTGCCATATGTTGAATGCTGTTTTCACCCTAGTTCTAATTACTGTATGAATATTTCATGTGAGATATGAAAGTTGGGTAATTGTATCTACTTTCACCTCGTTTTGACGGAAGTGGATTTCGATGCGCTGTTTGCAAGATAAGTTCGATCTTGTACAGCAGTGTTGAGAGATTTCAGATCCATCAAAACCAGGACTTGTGTTGTATTACATTTTTGATACCATATCTATACTTTCTGGAAAATTATGAAAACTATTATTTTGAGTCTACATATATAGGGGATTACCCCAGAATTTTCGTGGATTTATTTGATGACTTGGTATGCTGTTTTTATGTGTTGGAAGTCATTCCCCTGTTTTCTGGCTGTACAGAAAATCTGTGTTGAAATGACTTTTAAGCCGTGATTTTGTGAACTAGTGTATATCTTTATTATATTCGTTAGAAGCGTGTGAAAGTCTATTTTCCAGATCCTTCGACGGATCAAGATTTTCATGCTTGTAGCTCTGTAAATCACTGATTTAGTGATGACTAGTCTTGCTGTCCTGATTATGAAACTTGTATATTTTGCTCGTATATGTGGATCTTTATTAACCATGCACACTGATTTGATAACCTAAACTTGTACCTGATCTTACCATGCTTAATTGACACTAGTTTACACGTATACATGCTTGTTGGACATTAATACCTAAAAGTAATCAAGCCGGGGTATATGAGACAGATCTAGTAGTGGATAGTGCAGAAATGTGTACTCGGAAGAACCTGGTTTGGTTGGAACTTGTTTACATGACATGTGGTGTGTTTGGAGTTGGAGCTTGTTTACATGATATTTGGAGTGTTTGGAGTTGGAGCTTGTTTACAGGATACATGGAGCTTGGAGCTCAATTACTTGCTTGTACCTGAGTATACTGCCCTGCATGGTCCCCTACGAAATCTAAAGCGAAACTGTTGTGCTGTAGCAACCATATAGGATGGGTTGCATGTCGTGCTACCTAGATAGTAATCACACAAGACTTGAACTTAATACAAGAACATGATACATGACATGACACCCACTTGACTACATGATATATGAGACATGATATATGAGACATGAATTACTTGAATATGATACATGATACATGACCACATGACACTTGACACTAGACGCATGTTTATAGGATGCTTGATTTCTGTCGTGACACTTGACACTTTTACCATGCTAGTTTGATTAGGTTGACTTTATACCTATACCATGTGCTAGTTAGTTATCCCAATCCATGTGCTTGTATCCTACTCTATTTTGTGATCCGGACTTGCCATTGACGGGTACTTGTGTTTTCTCTTTCCCCTCTCCTGCATTCTATGAATTGCAGATTATGGCGGACAGGTTCGCGATGATGCTGGAGATTTGCAGTAGTAGTTGCCTTTGGATAATTATTATCATTTCTGTTTCATGCTAGAACATTATATGTAATTGTGAGACTTGCATTACTTTCGTGCTTGAGACTTGATTATTATTTTGTACTTGGGCGATGTGACCCAAGAGAATTAATTATTTTCCAGACTCTGTTTATTTGAGAACATGGTATTTAATTTCAAGTAATTTATGTGGTGAGTTTGATTCAATGTTGCATGTTGGTTCCATTTCTGCTTCCGACTCTGTTAACTCTGATATATATGTCTATATTGCCTGTGATGTGTTGCAAGGATTTCTCGAAACAGCTTAAGGATGATTATAATCATTCGCTGGGCTTTTGTTACGTACTCGTATTCCGTATTTTTGGAAAGCGGGGCGTGACAGGGATCAAAGTCAAGAACAAAATCAAGGATTTGTAGTAATGTCAAAGGTCTATATTTAATCATGCATTAATTAATAATGTAAATTTTAGCTCTATATTGATGACTGTATACGGGATCAAGCATGAAATGTCAAATGAGGGTTATTATTCATTTTATTAACCTATCAAGTGCACGTACTACTGCGTTCCATTCCACAGGTTCGGCGCAAGCAACCAAGTGGACGTTTTAGACTGTGATGGTGAATTCACGGATTGTGTACTCGGCGTTGATAATGATAATTTTCAATCAATGATTAACAATCAATCACTTGCAATCATTACTCCACCTTTCCAATCAATCCATGTAAACAATATGGCCTTTACAAAGTACAGTTTCCGATTGTTCACTACCAAGTCAACCCATAATACCCCGGCTTGTTAATATTTTATTTTATCCTATGTGAACATGCAAGAAGGTTTCAAGTTTGTATCATGCTAAGTGTGACTAGTTCTACTCGTTACAAAAAAAGCAAGAAGCAAATATATTAAATCAACACAAATCATACAATCTGGACAGCAAGACGTTACTGTACAAAAACAGATATTCCTGATGCTACAGAAAAGAAAATCTGGATCCGTCAGAAGTTCTAGAAACTAGACTCTCTGCCGGTTCCAGTGCATATACATACGACATATAAATATAACAGAAACTGGGTTCAAATCCTTATTCTTTTAAGATTTCATGTTTAGGTAGCAGGTTATAGATTGTGTTCACATATATGAATCAGGTCAGAAAACTCATCAATTAAATTTACAAAAATTCAAGGTGATTCCTACACATGTCTAGTCTCAGCCAAATTAATTTCAAAATTTTATTTTACTGTTAACATGTTCTATTTATTAATACATCAGAATGATACGCATGAAATTGGGAATCTGGAAATCCAGACCCAGCAGTACTAAAAGAATGATAACTAGCATATTATAACTCAGAATTCTATTCCGTCGAAAGCTCATGGGGATACAATTCATATTTACAAAGTTCTTTCAAATTACTACAGTAACAAGTTCAAAATTCTGATACAAAAAGAAGTAAACAACAGACCAGAAAATAATTTAATATGAATAGACAATAATTACATCATACAAGCATATAACTCATGATAATTAATAGACAAAGTGCAATTTAATGATTAACATGCAGTTTTCTAAATTTATGATGCAATTTACAATCATGGTAATTAACTCATCAAACCAAATTCAATCGGAAAGATTCAATACATCAAACAACTCTATAACATGGATCTAGTTATGTTTTTATGTAATTCGTGCATATGCAATGTGTAATAGGGATTAGGTTTCGAATCAAAGATAAAGGCACGAAGTCAAGGATATCTCGGGTTAGCTCGTGTAAACCTTCAATATACTCAACGGGAGATGAATAATATAACAATATGATGATTAAAAGATGATCTACTTGCGGGGATCAACGAAATTCTTGAACAAAAATAATCAAACTAGTTCAAGAGAGACTTTCCTTTCAGACAATTAACCCGAATATAAAAGAATAATGGGATGAGAATCCCAACGGCGACACGAGCAACTCACGTACAATACACGAACCCGCAAAATACGTGCAATCTACATGCAAGTGACAACACAGTAACTCAGCGAGCAGTGATCTAAAATAGTAACAACGAATACCAGGAAGAGAGAGAGAGGCAGCGGGGACAGCAGTTCGATGGCGGGGCTAGGCAGCGACTAGGGCGAGGGTGGTGGTTGACTGAGCAGAGGGAGGCTCAGGCGACGTCAACTAGAAGGCATCCTCTATTTTAGAAGAAAACAGAACAGAGGGAGGGAGGAAATGGCTGCGGTGATGGGCTTCGGTTGACGACGAGGAAGACGACAAGATGGGGGGGTGGCTGCGGTGGTTGCGGTCGAGGGCGAAGGATGACGCGGCAGTTGCGGAGGTGGGTTGCGAGGATGAAGGGGTTCTTCGGTGGTTGGATGAGAGGCAATGACGAGGGCTGGGGATCGACTGGGCGTCGACGAGGCGGTCGGCGGGGGTAGGGTGAAGACAAGGATGAGGAGGTTGGAACCGAAATCCGCAGAGGAGGCGGGAGGACGATGACGGGGTGTGGGAGATGGGTTTGGGAAGAAACAGAGGATGAGGGTGAGTTCGGGGAGAGAAAGCGGCGGGAGGTGAAAGAAAGAGAGATTAATAGGGTTATTAATTAATTAGGGTTTAAAAGGGTATTTATATGGGATAATAGATGTTGGGTTTTGGGTTGCAGGTTAACGGGTTAAAGGCATGGGTTTAGGATCCAAAAAGAGAAAAATAGATAGAATTAAATAGGATATGAATATAATGGATCAATATAAACCAAAAACACAGAAGAGTAAAATTAGTAGTGAGCCAAAAATTCAGGGTTCAAGCCAAAAAAGTACAAAATGATCTAAAGAGAATAAATGAGCCCAAAGAAAAGCAAAATTTATTATTTAACAGAGATTCGAATAAAATAATCAAAAGAAGAAAATTACAATAAAAATCCAAAAACAGAAAAATAGGGATCACAACCAGCAATTTTGGGAGGTTATCTAAGCTGATCTATACTGCATGTTGACTAATATTCAAATGGGGTCGCTGATATTGGAAGACTGAGCTACTCAAATGTCGTGCTTATTCCTAAGTGTGACAGAGCTAATATTGTCTTTGAATATAGACTCATTAGTCTCCTTAACTGCTCATTGAAAATCTTCACCAAAATCCTGGCCAACAGATTAAGTCACCTGCTTGCTTCTCTTGTATCCTCATCCCAGAGTGGCTTTTTAAAAGGCAAATCCACCATTGATTGCTTTCTAGTTCCCTTGAAGCTATTAACCTGTGCTGCAACAAGAAATTTGATATCTTAATGATGAGGATAGACTTCCGCAAAGCCTTTGATACAATCAGTTGGGACTATATTGAGTAGATGTTTATTGCCAGAGGGTTTGGTCCAAGATGGTGCATGTGGTTCAGTACTATCCTTCGTTCTGCTAAATCCTCAACGCTTGTTAATGGGTTGGGGGGGGGGGGGGGGAATTGTTAATTCCAAGAGATGTGTTAAGCAAGGAGACCATTTTTTTCCTATGCTCTGTATCCTGGCTGTAGATGTGTTTATTCAAATGTCAAACTGTGGACGGAGCAATGGTACTTTTTCTCAACTTCAGCTCTGGAGCTCCCTTGCTTCATTGTCTACTCTCCAATTTGCCGATGACACTCTTATCTTTTGCAAAGGTGACGAACAAGAAGTACTTAATTTAAAATTACTCCTTCACCTGTTTGCTAACATTTCAGGCTTAGACATCAACTTCTCTAAGTCTTCAATTATTTACTTTGGTTCCTCCAAGGCCAAGCTTCCTGCTTTCTCCAATATCCTGGGTTGCAAACAAGATTCTTTGCCCATCAAATACCTAGGCATGCCTTTGGCTAAAGGCAAAGTAAAGAAGAGAGATTGACAACCTCTTCTTCTGAGGATTGATAAGAGATTATCTACCTAGAAGGGGCGTATGCTTTATAAAGGAAGCAGACTTGTCTTCATCAACTCAGTGGTGAATGCTTTGCCTACTTATTATGCCTCTTTCTTTAAACTGCCAAATTGAATTATTGCAAGAATTGATCAGATAAGAAGTTGATTCTTCTGAGTTTTGTGCTGATACTAAAGCCTCTGGGACAACATGCACAAACTGGAAGCGAATATGTCAGCCTAAAGAGCAAGGTGGCTTGGGTGTCTTAGATCTCAGTCAATTCAATAATGCCTGACTAATGAAGTGGTGGTGGAAGCTCTTGGAAGATAACTCACTTGGCAGCCAAACACTTTTGTCATTATATTTTAACATAGTCTCAAATTCCTTCACATGCTCTACCCAGGCATCAGATTTCTTGAAGGGGGTTCATAAGCTAAGGGAGCAATTGCTATAGGGGATTAATTGGGAACTTGGTGATGGGCAATTCATCAAGTTCTGGACTTCTCAGTGGATAGGAGGCCATAGCATATCCAATTTATTCCCTGCCTTATTCGATGCAGCTGGTAACAAAGAGGAAACACTTTGCTCCCAGGGCTACTTACAAGAAGGTAGATGGATTTGGAGACTTAGTTTAAACAACATCTCCTCCTCTCGCCTTATTTTGGAGAAAGATTAGCTCTTGCACATCCTCTCCAACTTGCAACCTTCAAACAATGCGGATATCCCCACTTGGAGGCACTCTGGCTCAGGAGTCTACACAGTCAAATCAGTTTACTCCTTCAGTATTTCGGGTCTTCAGTCACCCTACTTCAGAGCTTGTTGGCAGAAATTCGCGCCCCTCAAATGCAAGATTTTTATATGGATTTTGTGGTGGGAGATACTCAACTCCAGAGCTAGGCTTCACTCTAGAGGACGGGATGGGGACTACACATGCACGGCTTGTGCATGCCAGGTTGAAGCCACCTTCCATATATTTTTTAATGTCCGATGGCTATTAATACTTGGTGCTACTTCACCCAACACTTCAACATTCCCCAATTGCCTGCTTCCACTTCAGATTGTTTCACACGGTGGTGTTTGATTCTAATCACAAATACACACACTCATGGCATCTGATTACAACTGCTACTTGTTGGAGTATCTGGAATGCTAGGAATGATAGAACTTTCAACAATAAGCACATTACAGTTGAAAAGCTTATCACTAACGTTAAATTTTGGTTCTCACATTGGCTAAATAGCAGCGGAAGCTCTAAGAAGAAAGCAAATATCTTAAAGGAGTTGGATGATGCAGGAGCTAGATATCTATTTCTTGATTCTTGGTTTTGATGACTACAACACAATGCAAAGTTGTGCTATCACATATATATTGCAGGGTGTATCAAGATCAATACCATGGTGTAATACACAAAGGAAAAGTTGATTCAATGAAGCTTTCAAAGAGAATTGATCAAGCCACGAAGAACTTAGTTCAAGCCATATTGATCAAGCAAGCTTCAAGATATAAAGACATTGGCTCAAGCTCTAGACAAAGACTCAAGTTCAAGACAAGACTCAAGTGCTTCAAATGTGTTGTATTAAGTGTCTTGTAACAATTGTAACTTTTTATTCATCGAGTCTTAGAATGCTGTAATAGCCTTGTCACACACACTCACACATATCTTTTAATAATTGAGTGTTTTACAAACTTAAAAAGATCAAAACAAGCTTGAATAAGTTCAGCTGTTAAGTACCAGTCGACCGCTATTTGGCACCAGTCGACTGTACTAGTACGAAACTGTCTGAACTCATTCAAACTCTGACCAGTCGACTCAATATGGCAACCCAGTCAACTGTTCAAGTCATTTCGATAGTTTTCTGATTTCAAAACTTGTTTTTCAAATTCAAAACAATTTCTATCCGTTTTAATTCAGTTTGAGAAACTATTCTTCAACATTCCTATGATTCCTCTCTATAAATAGAGCATATGAATCACCATGAAAAGGTTCCAAGCATTTTCTCAAGTTTTAAAGCTTTTGTTTTTAAAAAAGAACAAGTTTCCGAAAAAGAATTCATAATCTAAGTCTTGGTTATCTGAAAATCAGTCTAGTATAACATCGAATTCATTTTAGACTGATTTCAGAAGTTGACCTATTAGCCACCATACAAAAATCACAAATCTCAAACAAGGCTATAGGTTGTTGTAACTCTTTTGTTGTTGTTTTTGACTCCCGGGTTGTGCGAGTGGTCCTCTCGGTTGGAGAGTAGGGCTCTAGGTTGTAGAGTCGGATTTTTCACTCTAGGTTGTAGAGTGGGTGTGCCCTCTCTAGTGGTGAGAGAGGTCTATGGGTTTGGCAAGGTTGTTGTTAAATGCCGTAGAGTAATCTTGTTTTTTTTTTTCAAGAATAGTGGAAAATCTCATGTGGGTTGTTTGGGGACTGGATGTAGGTCGGGAGGACCAAACCAGGATACATCACTGTGTACTCTGTGGTTGACTCTCTCTGTGGTTGTATTTTCTTCACTTGCATTTTAATTTTTCTGTGTTTTATTCAAAAACTTGTCTGGCAAGTCGACTGAGTCTCCTCTATAAGTCGACTGATCAGACTTGTATAAAATACTCTTCAAACACTTGTCTAGTAAGTCGACTGAGTTTCCGCTATAAGTCGACTGATCAGACTTGTATAAAATACTCTTCTTATCTGACGCTCCAGTCGACTGTATTCTCTTTTTAAGTCGACTGGACAGAACGAAAAGTTCAATTTCTTAATTATTTTTTATACAACATTATTCACCCCCCTCTAGTGTTATTTGCCTTGCCTACATGATCTAACATTTAGTATCAGAGTCTGGTTGAGTGCAATGACATCTACTTCAAATGCGAACCAATACCATGAAGGCCAATCCACACAAAGGCCACCCCTATTCGATAGAACCAATTACAACTATTGGAAGTGTAGAATGAAGATCTACCTTCAGTCCATCAACTATGAGATATGGAACATGACGGAGACAGAGTACACCGCTCCTACAATTCCTTAAGAACAATGGAACGATGAAATGAAGGGCAACACAACGAACAATGCAAAGGCGATGAATACTCTATTCTGTGCTCTTACCAAGGAGGAGTTCAATCGTGTGTCCAATGGAACAACAGCATATCAAATTTGGCACACACTTGAGGTAACTCATGAAGGTACTAATAAAGTAAAAGAATCTAAGATATCTGTTCTTGTTCACAGGTTCGAGATGTTCCACATGAAAGAGAACGAGAATGTGTCAGACATGATCACACGGTTCACGGATATTACAAATTCTTTTGTGGCTCTTGAAAAGACGTACACTCAAGCCGAAATGGTGAGGAAAGTTCTTCGTGCCTTAACCCCCGAATGGGAAAAGAAGACCACCGCCATAGAAGAGACCAACGATTTAACATAACTTTCTCTTGAGAATCTTGTGGAAAATCTTATGGCATATGAAGTACAACTTGAAGAATGCAAGAATGATCTAGAACCTAAACAATCAAAGAAAAAGACACTCGCTTTCAAGGCCATGTCGGACTCCGAAGATGAAGAAGAAGATGAAGAAGAAATAGCCATGTTTACGAGAAAGTTCAAAAAATTTCTAAGGAAGGGTAAATTTAATTCCAAATTTAAAGATACTAATGAACTTCCCACTTGTTTCAAGTGTAACAAAACAGGTCATATGAAGAAGGGTTGCCCACTAGAACAGGCGAAATCTAAAGGAAAGGCTTCTAACTTCAAGAAGGATAAGTACACAAAGAACAAGTACATGAAGAACAAAAAGGTGTATCAAGCAACTTGGGACGATAGCGACTCTTCATCGGAAGAAGAAAATGAAGAGACAAACGAAGTTGCGAATGTATGCTTCTTGGCTACACAAAACGAGATAAGTGATAACTTTGATTCAAATGTCTTATTAGATGCTTTTAATGAGTTCTTTCAAGAACTTAAGAAGAAGAAAATTAGAGTAAAAAACTTAGAGAAAGTTAATCAAACCCTTTCTCAAGAGAATCTTGACTTAAATATTAAAGTCAAGTCTTTAAATTCTCGACTTTCTAATTTGGATATAGATCTTGTATCTCTTAAGAAAAATTATGAAGAGATATCCAAAAATATATCTAAATTTAATAAAGGAAAAGAGAATTTAAATGAAGTTCTCTAAAATCAAGTTCAAACTAATAAGAGATTCGGACTTGGTTTTCAAAAGTCTCTTGGAAAACATCATGTTTCTAAGAACACTAGTGGTAATAAGACTGAATCTACTTCTAGTGTTAAGAATAAATTATATGAGTTTTTTGAAAAACCAAACACCGTTGTTTTCAATAAAAAGAGTAATTATGTAATTCAGACCAGTCAACTGAACCCCAATTTCAGTTGCCTGTCCAGAGGTTCAGAGTCTTATTCAAAGAGACGAAAATCTTAGATAAGTCGACCTATTTCACCTCCCAGTCAAATGGGTTTCAGTAACAGTCGATTGAAAGGTTAAATTAAGTCGACTGGACAGACTAAGAATATATGGGTTCCTGTCAACCTGAGTCAGAAAGATAGAATTACTTATATAAATTCATATGTTCTTAATGTATGTAATTCAGTAGATTATATTCCTACTTTTGGTGGAAAATCAAACTCACTTTGGGTTTGGTTTCCCAAAAACTAATCTCTTTCGGACCCAATGAAAATGGTACCATATTCACAATAATTATTTTATAGGTACCTAAAAGAGAACGGTGGATACTTGACAGCGGATGCTCCAAGCATATGACTGGTCATGCTAACCTCCTTTCTTCCATTCAAGAGATTGATAGAGGAACAGTCACATTCGGTGACAATAACAAAGGGAAGGTTATTGGTATAGGCATGGTCGGTAAGAACGCTACCCCTAATATAGAAGAAGTTTTTCTTGTTAGTGGTCTTAAATATAATCTGTTAAGTATAAGCCAATTGTGTGATAAGGGATATAAAATTGTTTTTGAAAAAGATGCATGTTTAATATATGACTCTACCATGCAAAATGTAATTTTTCAAGGATTTAGGAAGAATAATATTTATGAGTTATGTTTAAAATCAAATATTTTTTGAATGATTTTTGCTTAGTAGCTTCTAATCATGATTCTTGGCTTTGGCATAAGCGATTTGACCATGTGAATATAAAAAAAATGCTAAATTTTCTAAGTACAACCTAGTTAAAGGGATGACAAGACTATCCTATAAAAAAGATAAGTTATGTGATGCATGTCAACTAGGTAAACAAATCAAATCTACTTTTAAGACAAAAGAAATGATTTCTACTAGTAGGCCTCTCGAATTAATCCACATGAATTTATTTGGCCCGACTAGAGTTGCTTCTTTAAATAAAAGTACGTATGTATTTGTTTTAGTAGATGATTTTTCAAGATTCACATGAGTTTTCTTTTTAAAACATAAGAATGATGCATTTGATGAATTTGGAACTTTTTGTAAACGGATTCAAAATCCAAAGTCTCTAACCATAGTCAATATTAGAAGTGATCATGGTGGAGAATTTGAGAATGAAATGTTTTTAGAAATTGAAACAAGAATGGTATAACACATTCATTTGCATTTTCTAGAGCTTCACCACAAAATGTAGTGGTCGAAAGAAAGAATAGGACTTTGAAAGAATGTACCATGCTTGTTGAAAGCAATTTTCCTAAGTACTTATGGGCTGAAGCTCTTGCTACAACATGTTATGTTTTAAATAGAATTTTGATTAGGCCTAAGCTTAAGAAAACATGTTATGAACTATTTTTTGATAGAATTCCTAAGGTATCTTATTTTAAAGTATTTGGATACAAGTGTCTCATTTTAAACACTAAAGATAATTTAGATAAGTTTGATCCTAGATCTAATAAAGGTCTCTTCATTGGATACTCAAATAGGAGTAAGGCATATAGGATATTCAATAAGTCAACTTTGACTATTGAAGAATTCATGCATGTTTCATTTGATGAATCTCTGACTTCATCTACTGTTATTGAAGATGATGAAACTGATTCATCACCTTTAAATAACGTAATTAAATCACTAGAGAAAACTACCCTAGCAGATAAGTCGACCGATAAGGAAATCAAGTCGACTGATGTGAATCAGTCGGCTGATGGACTAGTCAAGTCGACGGGCTTTATATGGTCTTAAACAAGCACCTCGTGCTTGGTATGATCGATTGAAAACTTTTCTTTTAGAAACTGGTTTTGAAATAGGTAAATTAGATACTACCTTGTTTATTAGGAGAATAAAGATCGATATCCTAATCATACAAATATATGTAGATGACATAATATTTGGCTCTACTAATAGTAATCTCTGTCAAGAGTTTGCTAATACCATGGAAAATGAGTTTGAGATAAGTCACATGGGTGAACTCAATTATTTCCTTGGACTTCAAATAAAGCAGTCACATATAGGAGTAAGGCATATAGGATATTCAATAAGTCAACTTTGACTATTGAAGAATTCATGCATGTTTCATTTGATGAATCTCTGACTTCATCTACTGTTATTGAAGATGATGAAACTGATTCATCACCTTTAAATAACGTAATTAAATCACTAGAGAAAACTACCCTAGCAGATAAGTCGACCGATAAGGAAATCAAGTCGACTGATGTGAATCAGTCGGCTGATGGACTAGTCAAGTCGACTGATCCTGTTGTGATGACTCAAACTTTACCAAAATCGTTTGTTGAAGTTAGAGATCATCCTCATGACTTAATAATTGGTGACATATCACGTGGTATTCAAACACGATCTCATGTTAATATGATTTCTCATACGGCTTTCTTGTCGGATTTTGAACCGAAAAATATACAAGAAGCTTGTGAGAATGAATTTTGGATGAATGCCATGCAAGATGAATTAAACCAATTTATAAGAAATGATGTATGGGATTTAGTTCCACGACCTCCTGACCATACTATAATTGGTACCAAATGAGTATTCAAAAATAAGTTAGATGAATTAGGACAAGTCATTAGGAACAAGACTATATTAGTTGCTCAAGGATATAATCAAGAAGAAGGCATAGATTTCGATGAAACATATGCTCCTGTTGCTAGACTAGAATCAATTAGGATCTTATTATCTTTTGCATGTTTTATGAACTTTACATTTTTCCAAATGGATGTTAAAAGTGCTTTTCTTAATGGTTTTATTAAGGAAAGTGTTTATGTTAAGCAACCACCCGGTTTTGAACATGAACAATTCCCAAACCACGTTTTTAAGTTGAAAAAGGCTTTATATGGTCTTAAACAAGCACCTCGTGCTTGGTATGATCGATTGAAAACTTTTCTTTTAGAAACTGGTTTTGAAATAGGTAAATTAGATACTACCTTGTTTATTAGGATAATAAAGATCGATATCCTAATCATACAAATATATGTAGATGACATAATCTTTGGCTCTACTAATAGTAATCTCTGTCAAGAGTTTGCTAATACCATGGAAAATGAGTTTGAGATGAGTCACATGGGTGAACTCAATTATTTCCTTGGACTTCAAATAAAGCAGTCACATAATGACATATTTATTAATCAAGAAAAATATGCTAAGGAATTACTCAAACGGGTTGGCATGGATAGCACTAGTAGTAAGACCACACCTATGGCTACTACTACTACACTTGACAAAGATGAATTAGGTAAGAGTGTCGATCAAAAACTCTATCGAGGGATGATTGGCTCACTCTTATATATAACTGCTAGTAGACCAGACATTATATTTAGTGTATGTTTGTGTGCTAGATATCAGTCAAGTCCTAAAGAGTCACTTAAAAGCTGTGAAACGTATTTTAAGATACATTAAAGGCACATCTGAGTATGGTTTATTTTATCTACGCATACTGATGCGGATTTTGCTGGTAGTAAAACTGACCGTAAAAGTATTAGCGTTACTTGTCACTTTTTGGGACATTCACTAGTATCTTGGTGCAGTAAAAAGCAAAATTCAGTATCTCTATCTACTACAGAAGCTGAATATATTGCTGGAAGTTTGTCTTGTGCCCAAATTTTATGGATGAAACAAACCCTATTAGATTATGGTATTTCATTTTCAAAACCTGCTATTATGTGTGATAATACCAATGCCATTAATTTAGCTAAAAATTCGATTCAACACTTACGTACGAAATACATTGATATTAGACATCATTTTCTACGTGATCATGTTTTAAAGGGAGATATTTCTTTAGACTTTATTTTTACTGATAAACAAGTAGCAGATATCTTTACTAAACCACTTAAGGAAGACACTTTTATCACCTTAAGAAGAGAACTAGGAATTTGCAGTTTTCATGATATTCTTGATTTTTTATCTTGTATAAGTCGACTTAAAACTAGTTTTCAGTCGACTGACCAAATACTTTTCGTAATCTATTTTTGACTGAATTTTTTGTTCTGGAAAGTTGACTGTGCACAGTACCCAGTCGAATGACAGAAGTATTACTTAATATTTTCGTTTGTTTTATGTATTTCACTTTTATGTAGTATTTGAAACCATGTACTTCATTTCCAATGTATAAATTTGTTATGTTGTGTTATGCTTTCCATTTTTGTTCTTGTTTCTTTCCTCCTCTATTTTTGTTGATGACAAAGGGGGAGAAAAGGATGTGTATGTTATGTGCATATTTTGTGGTTTTGGTGCATATTTTTCATGTGAATGTTTTTGTGCATGTTATACATTAGTTAGGGGGAGCATCTTTAGTTATTATTATTATTGTAAGCTATTGTGTTGTCATCATCAAAAAGGGGGAGAATGTTGATTCTTGGTTTTGATGACTACAACACAATGCAAAATTGTGCTATCACATATATATAGCAGGGTGTATCAAGATCAATACCATGGTGTAATACACAAAAGCAAAGTTGATTCAATGAAGCTTTCAAAGAGAATTGATCAAGCCACAAAGAACTTAGTTCAAGCCACATTGATCTAGCAAGCATCAAGATATAAAGACATTGGCTCAAGCTCTAGACAAAGACTCAAGTTCAAGACAAGACTCAAGTGCTTCAAATGTGTTGTATTAAGTGTCTTGTAACAATTGTAACTTTTTATTCTTCGAGTCTTAGAATGATGTAATAGCCTTGTCACATATACTCACACATATCTTTTAATAATTGAGTGTTTTACAAACTTAAAAAGATCAAAACAAGCTTGAATAAGTTCAGCTGTTAAGTACCAGTCGACCGCTATTTGGCACCAGTCGACTGTCCTAGTACGAAACTGTCTGAACTCATTCAAACTCTGACCAGTCGACTCAATATGGCAACCCAGTCAACTGTTCAAGTCATTTCGATAGTTTTCTGATTTCAAAACTTGTTTTTCAAATTCAAAACAATTTCTATCCGTTTTAATTCAGTTTGAGAAACTATTCTTCAACATTCCTATGATTCCTCTCTATAAATAGAGCATATGAATCACCATGAAAAGGTTCCAAGCATTTTCTCAAGTTTTAAAGCTCTTGTTTTTAAAAAAGAACAAGTTTCCGAAAAAGAATTCATAATCTAAGTCTTGGTTATCTGAAAATCAGTCTAGTATAACATCGAATTATTCTAGACTGATTTCAGAAGTTGACCTATTAGCCACCATACAAAAATCACAAATCCCAAACAAGGCTATAGGTTGTTGTAACTCTTTTGTTGTTGTTTTTGATTTCCGGGTTGTGAGAGTGGTCCTCTCGGTTGGAGAGTAGGGCTCTAGGTTGTAGAGTCGGGTTTTTCACTCTAGGTTGTAGAGTGGGTGTGCCCTCTCTAGTGGTGAGAGAGGTCTACGGGTTTGGCAAGGTTGTTGTCAAATGCCGTAGAGTATTCTTGTTTTTTTTCAAGAATAGTGGAAATCTCATGTGGATTGTTTGGGGACTGGATGTAGGTCGGGAGGACCAAACCAGGATACATCGCTGTGTACTCCGTGGTTGACTCTCTCTGTGGTTGTATTTTCTTCACTTGTATTTAAATTTTTCTGTGTTTTATTCAAAAACTTGTCTGGCAAGTCGACTGAGTCTCCTCTATAAGTCGACTGATCAGACTTGTATAAAATACTCTTCTTATCTGACGTCCCAATCGACTATATTCTCTTTTTAAGTTGACTGGACAGAACGAAAAGTTCAATTTCTTAATTATTTTTTATACAACACTATTCACTCCCCCCTCTAGTGTTATTTGCCTTGCCTATAAGATCCAACACTATTCAGGAGCAGCCGAGACTCTTCACTATGCAGTGATGGAAGCAACCAAGAATAGTCGAGCATGAGGATCTTTTGTATTTTTGGGGACTCACATTGTCCCGTGTTTTGTATCTGTTATTAACTACCCTGGCCTTATTTATGATGTATGCTTGTTTTGATAGGGGGTTGATTTTATAACCAAGTGCAGCCTATGTTAAGTGTGTGAGGGATGTGATCATAATTTTGTTTCTAGTAGAGGAGTACGACAATAGTTCGCTGCCCTCTCTACGATTCAACATTATGCCATCTCAAACTCGCGCACTCGTAATGCTTAGCTGGTTGTACAACCCCGACATTAGTAGTTTGTAATAGCTTTCTTTTCATATCTAATATATATATTCGAATGTAAGGTAGGGTTTCCCCCTACCTTTTGGTAGTAAAAAAAGGGTAGGAATCTCATTTAAACTAACATGTCCGTTCCACACATTTTAATAAAATAAAGAATTAAAAATTAAAAATTAAAAAAAACATAAAACCCTCCCCAACCATGATCTAATCATCTCTAACTTTCAAAATCCTCCCCAACCCTCGCCTTCCATGCTGTCCCCCTCATACACCACGTGCCCTCATCACCTCCGACCTGCCTCCCAAGCGCCCTCATCTCCTTCGAGCCGCCTTACGCTGCCCCTTCCGACCCCCTCCCATGTGCCTTCCTCACCTCTGACTCGTCTCCGACCCACCTCTTGTGCCCTCCTCTTCTCTGCGCCGCTTCCCGCGCACTCGTGTCCTCCTCGCCTCAGATGCTTTTGCCCCCTCCCACACTCCCTCCTTGCCTCTAACTCACCTTTGATGCAGCCCCATGCGGCCCTCCCCAAACATTGACCTTGCCTCCCACGCTACCGCCTCCCACGCACTGCTCCAAATCCTTCACTGATTCTGAAAAATGCGTTCAACAAGGCAGTATATCCGGTGGAATTGAAACGTAGTATGTGTTGAAGATGGGGATGAATGCAGTGTCGGATTCAATAATGAGTTTTGGTAAGGTTTCTTCTACTTTTCCCTTTTTGGTATTGCCTCATGCATATTTGAATAGGAAATACTTGAAAACCTACAAATTCGGTTCTTAATTTGTAAAACTGTGCTTTGCTCATCAATTGTTCGATGAAATACCTATGTAGCACACAAAGTGTTTGTGAAATACTTTTGAGAATTTTGCTTAACTAAATCAATTGTATCTATGTGTGGTATATGTATTAATTTCTAAAACCCTAATTTACTACCTTGTTTCTTTTTTAATTTCTAATTTGTGTTTTTGAAATCTTGAAATTTGGGTTTGGGGAAGAGTACGGGTTGAAGATGGGACTATTGCGGTGTAGGATTCAAGAATGAAATTTGGTAAGATTTCTTCTACTTTTTTTTTTACTATTGCATCATGCATAGTTGAATAGGAAACACTTGAAAACCTAGAAATTTGGTACTTCATTTATAAAACTGTGTTTTGCTCATCTGGTATTCAATGAAATGCCTATATAGCACGTAAGTGTTTGTAAAAAATGCTTTGAGAAATTTTGCTTAACAAAATTTATTGTATCTATGTGTAATGTATGTATTAATTTCTAAAACCCTAATTTACTTCCTGATTTCATTTTCAATTTCTAATTTGTGTTTTTGAAATCCCGAAATTTAAATTTGGGGAAGACTACGGGTTGAAGACGGAGATGATTATGGCGTCGGATCCAAAGATGATATTGATAAGGAGAAAGGTGGCGAAGTGCAGGGTAAAGCTAACGTTGAGGTGGAAGGGGGTGTTGGAGAGGGGAACGTCACAGCGGTCGAGGATGGCGGAGACGCAGTCGAGGAGGGCGACATCGGAGAAAGTGTGGATTTGGGAGGGGTAGGGGAGGGAGGGGAGGGTCGAGATGAGCTGGGTCAGGCATTAAATTTTTCGATCAAGATGTACACAAAAACCGGGTTGTATGTATTTTTTATGGTAAATTTCACTAAACTTTATCATTGCTCCCAATTCTCTCACACTTTTTTAGAGTTCTATATAATTTTATGAATCCCTTGAAATTATTTTAGTCTATGCAAGTTGCACAAAGTAATACTATTATAATTATATATTAAGCTAATGGGTCTACCCCATCCACTTCCTCTATTTTGAAATAGAGAAAGAAGAACAAGGAATCTCATTTAAACTAACACGTGCATTCTGCATATTTTCATAAAATAAAAAAATAAAAATCCTCAAACCCTCCCTGGCCACTATCTCTTCCTTTCCCACTTTCAAAATCCTCCCTAACCCTCGCCGCCATTCTCACTTCCGACCAGCATCCCATGCGCCAACCTCGCCTTCAACCCGCTTCTCGCACCCTCCTCTTCATCGAACCGCCTCCATGCCCTCCTCGCCTCCGACCCTGTCCCCTCCAACCTGCCTCCCACGCACCCTATTCACCTCCTATGCCATTTCCGACCCACATCGTTCATCAAGACAATATTTCCGGTGGAATTGAGGAAGAGTATGGGTTGATGACAAAGATGATTGTGGTGTTGAATTCAAAAATGAGAATTGGAAAGGTTTCTTCTACTTTACCCTTTTTACTATTGGCTCATGCATATTTGACTAGGAAATTGAAAACATAGTAATTCGGTACTTAATTTCTAGAATTATGCTTTGCTCATCAACTGTTCGATGAAATGCATATGTTGCACGCTAGGTGTTTGTGAAATTACTTTTGAGAATTTTTTTTAACTAAATAAGTTGTACTATGTGTGGTGTATGTATTAATTTTTGAAACCCTAAATCACTATCTTATTTTATTTTCAAATTTTAAATTTGTGTTTTTGAAATTCTGAAATTTGGATTTGTGATATAAGGTTTCTTCTCCCTTTTTTTTTCTTTTTGTTCTTGCCTCATGCATGGTCGAATAGGAAACATTTGAAAACCTAGAAATATGATACTTTTTTAAAATATTTTTTTCCCAAACTGTCCCACTTTTTGAAAGTTTTTCCCAAACTGCCCTACTTTTTTAAAAAATTCCCAAACTGCCTCACTCGCTTTCTGAAAAAGCGAGTGTAGTTAAAACCCCATCGCTTTTTCAGACAGTGAGTGTGAGTCTTTTGATTTTCAAAATTCTAGACTCGCTTTTGGAAAAAGCGACCTGTTTTTAACCAAACTCGCTTTTTCAAAAAGCGAGTGTGTCATTTTGGTAAATACTTTCAAAAGTGTGTCAGTTTGGTAAATACTTTCAGAAAGTGGGTCATTTTGGTAACAAGTTCGGGAGGAGAAGGGATGGTTGGTGTTTATGAGGTAGGGTTGGTTAATTACATGATATTTATTATTGAGTTTGTTTTGAGTTATTTATTATTTGCGGGTTTAATCATTTGTGGCTTTATTAATTAAGGTTTTAGGTTTGAGTAATAAAATATCCAAGTTTGAATTTGCTTTTAAGATTCTTGTAAGCACTGTTTATAATAGGCAGTACTTTTTAGCATTAAAATTTGAATTAATTAAAACATATCTTATACTCTTCTCTTTTAAGTAAAAAATTTAGCTATTTTAACTTATGACTATACTTTTTCTTCATTAAAATACATAAAATTTTGTATTTTGTTAATTATGACTATAATTTGCCTTTAATTATGTATTTTGTTAGAATACATAAAATTTGGTAAGTGTAAAGTTAGACAAGAATTTATCGCTTAGATAAGAGCTTTCTTTCTTCTATAACTTAGGTCTGCATGAAAATACATGTCAAATATACACATTTGCACTCTAGATTGCTCCATTTTTCTTTTTAGAAAACATGCAATAAGAAGTTCAAAAAACACACACAAAAAAGTAGTACTTTATATGGAACAGAAAACTTCTTTAAAAAAGGTCAATTTTCATTTTTGTATGCATTTTATTCAAAATTCTGCAGTGGGTTGAGCTGGATTTCTGAACTAACTCACATGGAACATGCATGATAAAAACAATAGTACAATTTTTTCTATATCTATCAGTTTTGTTGCTGGATTGTCCTTGAGCTAATCCTAATACAAAGGGATGCTTTTTGTTGTGGCTTTATTGTTTTCTTCGATGAACTTCCTCTTATCATCAAAGAGCCCACATGTCTTCTTTTGGGTAATCTGTCCTAATCCTTTATCGTTTAAGTTAATTAGGTAATTAGTTGTTAGCTAAAGAGAATGAACACTTTCATAACAACTTAATTACACTGGGTAATTTACACTGGGTAATTTAGTTGGTGCATGGCTTCGTACCTTGTAAGTATATACTATACTGATTATGAGTTTTCAATATAACAACTTTTCCTTTTTGCACCATAACAAAATTCAATACAATGGCTATCACATATGTAGTACTACATTGAACATAAGGAGTTGAATCACAGGGAGAAAAGTGAGGAATAAAGATTACAAGACCATTGAATGATCTTCTTTAATAGTAAAGATGCAAGTAGTCTAGGTTTGATTAGCCAAAAGAAAGTAATCTAGGTTCTGGATTTGAAATCATTTGAGACATCTAATTATATATGTCCAAAAATACTCCAGGGTTAAATTAACTAGTATATATACATTAAGGGGGCGTTTGGTACGCGGTAATGTATAAGGGAATCTAGGATTACCCTCTTGATTACCTGGTTTGGTAAGACATAGGTATAGTTTTGTAAATAATCTTAAATTCCCAGGGTTATCAAAATAATTAGTTTGGAAGGATAAACATTCCCCTTGAAAAGGGTGGGATTTGTAGATTCGTCCACATAAAAAATAAGTGAGATTATTGCATACCCAAAACACCCTCGTTTCTCTCTCCTCTCCCATTTTTCTCTACTACTATAATGGGAGAAGGCCTTAGTCCTTAACCCAACACGTGCAACGTACGTGTTGGTAAAATTTTTTTCTCCTTTTCATTCCCTCCTACTAAAAAAAATTTTTCCACGTGCAAATCACGTAAATTTTTTTCCCTTTTCATTCCTCCATCAAAAAAAAATTTCTCACGTGCAAAGCACGTGCCCTTACAAAAACTTCTCGAGATCCGAATAAATCCTGTAAGGGGGGCACGGTGTTTGAGGAGAATCAAAGAAAATAACGGCTCAAATTTTTTTCATACTTTTCTTTTGTACTGAAAGAAAAATCTTTACCTTACTCGATGAGGTGATGTTGCAAACTATCACTTTATGTAGCAGGTAAGAATCCAACACACTAATCTCTACTTATATCTCAACTCTCTACTACTATAATGGGGGAGAAGGCCTTAGTCCTTAACCCAACCTGTGCAACGCACGTGCTGGTAATTTTTTTTTTTGCACCAAAAAAAATTCCCCCATGTGCTGGTAATTATTTAGTTCATTAATTAATTAATTAATATCTGTTGCATTCTCTCTTTCTTGCTAAATGCTTACAAAATAGTTAAATTTTAAATTTACTAAAGTGTAAAATTTTAAATTTACTAAAGCGTAAAATTTACTAAAGCGTAAAATTTTAAATTTACTAAATTGAATCATAGTGTAATTTTTTTTAGTAATCTATTTGTCAATTTACAAAAGTTTTATAAGATATATGTCAGTATTGTTTTTGCACATGCATGCATATACATCAATTATTAAATTAGATAACTTTTATATTTATTTATTTTTAAATAATGCCAAAAGGGTATTTTCGGTAATGTCTACTATAGAGATAGATTGATGGGAATGAATTGTTCTATACCAAACACGGTAATAAAGTATTCCCAGGCATGTAATGCCGTATACCAAACACAGTATTGTAACATTCCCGGGAATCTTCATTCCCACCCTCATATTCCTGGGAATCCACTAATTCCTGGGAATTTTCCAATCCGCGTACCAAACGCCCCCTAACTTAATAGAGATAATCGCATTTCTAAGTTGAGGAAATTGATAACCTAAATTGATTTGATGTTAGTTAGGGACTGAAAGAGCTGAAACAGACTAGGTTAAAACTAGGCTAATTATAATGAACTTCTTACCAAAATGACCCACTTTCTAAATGTATTTACCAAACTGACCCACTTTTGAAAGTATTTACCAAAACGACACACTCGCTTTTTGAAAAAGCGAGTTTGGTTAAAAACGGGTCGTTTTTTCAAAAAGCGAGTCTGATTTCGAAAATCAAAAGCCTCACTCGCTTTCTGAAAAAGCGATGAGGTTTTAACCGCACTCACTTTTTCAGAAAGCGAGTGAGGCAGTTTGGGAATTTTTAAAAAAAGTAGGGGCAGTTTGGGAAAAACTTTCAAAAAGTGGGACAGTTTGGGAAAAAATTCTTTTTAGAATTGTGTGTTGCTCATGAAGTGTTTGATGAATGCCTATGTAGCACGCAAGGTGTTTGCAAAAAATATTGTTGAGAAATTTTGCTTAACCAAATCAATTGTATCTATGTGTGGTATATGTATTAATTTTATTTTATATTTCTAATTTGTATTTTTGAAATCCCAAAATTTGGATTTGGGGAAGAGTATAGGTTGAAGACGATGATGATTGCGGGGTTGGATCCAATAATGAGATTTGGTAAGGGGGGAGGTGACGGACGAAGAGGTGGAGGGGGGTGTTGGAGAGGGGGACCTCGCGGCGGTTGGGAACGGCGGAGGCACATGAAAGGAGGGAGGAGTGGAGGGTGGCATCGGAGAGGGTGTGAATTTGGGGCGGGGAGGAAAGGGAAGGGAGGGTCGAGCTGAAGTGGGACAAGGTCTGTGTGTTGCCGGTAAGGATGTATACAAAGGTCGGGTTGTGCTAGTATTTTTTAGGATAAATTTTACTAAACTGTATCTTTGAAGATGTGATTTTTCCTAATTCTCACATATTTTTTTTGAGTTCTATATAATTTCACGAGTCCCTCAAAATTCTTTTAGTTTGTACAATTTGCACAAGGTAACACTAGTAATGAAAATGATAATTAATGATCTGTATTAAATATTCTCTTTCTATAAATGAACATGATAATTGTTTTAGGAAAATGGTCAGAATAATCGATAAAAATAGCAAATAAATAATTATTAAGAATTGTATAAAAATATTGACCTGGTTGGTTTGACATGTTTTGAAGACTATAGCCACCTTCAACTTTATCTGAAATACCTGCATTGATAATACATTAAGTCAGAGGCGTACACAAAGTACTGATCTAAGGTTCGTGTGGGTGACTTGAGAATACACCCCAAAATACAATCGTGGTTCTCCTCATGTGAACAAAATCATAGAGGGGTTGGTTGAGCTCCTTCGACACCCATCTTAAACTAAAATAAGCAATAGCATATATATTTAGACTTGGGAATAACACTTTGATCATGGAAAAAAAACAAACCTCTCTCTCTGGCGACTAACTTCCCTCTTCCTCAATCGCCCTGATCGTTCAGATCCGGCGATCCTACGCCCTATCTCCTACCCCCTCCTTCTTTAAAGTTGATCGTCTCTCCAAGATCTCCATACCCTTTTCAGCTCTAAACCTCTCCTTCTCTTTTTTCGATCTTTCCTTTTTTCCCGTCCTCTCCGTAGCCTCCCCTCAGCGGCGTCAGCCGGTGGCATCCCTCCTGCCTTTTAGCGTCTTTTTGAGGCAGATTTCTCCCTCAGCGTAGCATTGTTCGGAGCGAGAGACCTTCCTTATTCTTTCAGAGCGCGCTAGCCCTCAAGTTTCCTCCTGTCCTCCTACCACTATCGTCCCAGTGCGGTTCCTTTAGAAGGCATGGGCTCAGCTGCTGCTTATTCTCCCAAACCCATCACTGTAAGTTGCTTTTTAGTTTCCTCTTTTCATTTTGGCAGCTGTGTATCAGGTTGTTGTCCACCTTTGTGGATCTGGAGCTATAGTGTGGTTTTTCTGACCATCGCTGTGAGCTTTTTACTCTCACGTCCGATTTTTCTTCTTCCCACCTCCTGGGGACCTCCTTTCCCCCTTGATTTGGGTTCTCCTCTACTTACTTTAGATATCAATTCTCTTCTCCTCCTCCTCTTCGGTGTGGCGACTGGCCTGCTGAGCCTCAAGCTTCTCCATTTCCCTTTAGCTTGAGTGCCTCAGCACTGTTTCGCCATCTCCTTAACTAGCCTCGAAGCTCACCGCTGTTGGGCATTTCCTCATTGCGTTTGAACTACTTGGCCCATGGACCTTACATGGGTAGAAGTGGTAAATAAAAAAGGTATTAACAACAAAAAGTTTAGTAATGTGTTTTCGTCCAACCTTGGGCCGCTTGATTCTAGGCCCACCAAGCCCAGAATCGAGAAGGATCCAGGGGTTACTAAGAGTCACCTTTCCCGCCACTTTTCTCTTCCTACCTCTTCATCTTCTTTCTCCCCTCATTCTAACCATCACCGATTTCCTCTCATCTGTTATCAGTGTCTCCAGTCTGGGCACTTAAAGAAATTCTGTACGTTTAAGATAAAATGCTTATTTTGTCTCAAGTCTGGTCACGCGCGTTCTCGATGCTTCGCTCTTCAGAAAATGTTGGGGCTCACTTTGGGAGCTCCCATTCCGAAGCAGGTTCTTGCGGCTCTCGACTTCTCATCCCTGCAGCGCAAGCTAGCAGAGGATCAAGCCTTTAGAACCAAGAAGTAGAAAGTATCCTCTAAGTCCCCTCTACTGCCCACTCCTCCTTTTGAAAGTCGACTCTCCGACAGCAATCCTCCTCCTTCTCTCGCTCAGGCCGCTTCTCAAATATTCCCTCCTAAGCCGATCGTTACTCATGTTTTCATCCCGAACCTGGAACTGTCGGATAGGTTAAAATTTTTTGACACCTATGGAGCAATTTCATTCAGCGGAGGTTCGATTCCCATATTCACTTTAAACTCTTTCCTCAGCATCTCCTGCAATGTTAAAGAGTGGGATTGGGTTCTCAATTCTTGCTTTAACGGCGATGTAGTGATCCGCTGTCCTTCACCTATAATTCTAGAAGAGCTTATCGATAACTCTTCCCTGGCTATTGGAGCTATCACTCTTTCCATTCGGAAATGGGTTCAGATTAGTCTTCCGATGCAAGATATCACCACTTCTATCACCAAGGTCACGATCCTAGGTCTTCCTCCTTTTTGTGAATCCTTGCCCCTAGTGGGTGACATGTCCAAATGTATCGGATAGATCATTAGCATTTCCTCTACAGCTAAGTTAGCTTCAGGGTGTCTACAAGTGGAGGCTCTTTTTCGAGTTCCTAAGCATCAAGATCGTATCGAGGTCTACTCCCTGAGAGATGGTAAAGCCCCCTTCACGGTCTCGGTGCAATATCATGACTCGATGCACCTTAGCGGATCATTACCGCTGCCCTCCACTGGACCTCCGAAGACAGCCACCCAGTCTACTATTTTTTCCGCTTCCTTCCACCCTGGCTCCTCCTCATCGTCTAAAATAGAGTTGAAAGGTGCTCAAAAGACCTCTTCCAGGAAGAAGTTTCCTCTTCCTGGTAAGAATTTTGCTTCCACAAGCAGCAAGAAGTTTTCACCCTCCAAAGCGCCAAATTTGGTTTGGATCAACCCCGATATCTCTTCTCATCAAGCTGGCAAGACGCCGGCTTCTCTTACTTCCTCCTCGACTGTACTACCTCCCCTACCACCATCCTCCGGTCATCCTAAGCCTGCTCCACTGGAGAGGTCTTCCCCAACGCTCCCTCCCTCCTCCTCTCCTCCCGCTACCAAGACGCAAGCTCCTGCCTCTCAGTGGCCCTCTTGGGAAGCCAACCCACATTACGCTTCCAACTGGGAGAATTTTCAAAGGCAAGCTCATTTTCCCAGTCTCACGACTCAGCACCGACTCTTCCCTCCATCAAAGTCAAGAAGTCTCAATCCACAAAAGATGAGGGGTGGATCGATCAGGACAACTTACTTGAAGAAGAGCAAGCGGAGCTGAAGCGTGAGCTTTCTCTCAAACAGGTATCTCTTAATTTTTCTTCCTTTAAATTCCATCAATTTGTTTTAAATGGTTCGGATTGGTAGCAAGAGTTTTCTTGGTATTTTAGCAATGTTTCTTTTCGCCCTCTCCGGGTACCTCTCTCCCCCGTTCTTGCTCCTGTGTATTTCTCTTGGATATCCCCCGACCTGAAGGTGATGGTGGAGGCAAACTTGGGCGTTTTGATATCCAGCGATTGCTCCACAGACCTGCTGAGACCAGGCTCTCGGTCTCGGGCTGGTATCTCGCAACCTATCCCTTCGATTGTCCCACCCTCTCTTTCTCTTCTCTCACCTATTGACACCATTGACAAACCACTTCAATGGACTCCTGTTAAGGAGGAAGGGTGCTCTGGTTATAAGCTATCGTCGTGCGGTAAACACCCGCACCGTCTCATTAGATCTAGCGCTCGTATCAAGGCTAAAAAAACAGCGCTAGCTATTTCTAATCTTTCTCTCGGAACATTGCCACAAGCTTTAGATCTCTCTGGTTTCAATCCAGTTCAACCCCATCCCCAGTCAGAGAAAAAATTATTAGGTTCCTTATTCCAACTCCAATTTGACTCTTTGTCAGATTAACATTTGGCTAATATCACCCAGGATATGGGCTTTATTGTCAATTTGAATAATTCGCCATTGATCTTTTCCATAAGGCAGAAAGAACATAACAGAGTTCAGGAGCATCTAGTTCTCAATGGTTAGCCTTTCTTGGAACATCCGGGGGCTCAATTGCCCCGTTAAACAAAGGGCAATTTTTCAATTGATAACATCTTCTCACTGTGATCTAATTTCTATCCAAGAATCGAAGATCGATTCTCCTTCCCCTACTATCCTTCGTTCTATCGGCGGATCCATTATATCTAAATGGATCTCGCTTGATGCGATAGGATCTAGAGGAGGTATCCTCTTCGGCTTCAAAGAGTCGGTGTTTTCTCTCATCGTGGTTCGACAACTTAACTTTTTCCTTATCATCCAACTGCACTGGACGGCTCTCAACTGCACTCTCACGGTGATTTCGGTGTATGTTCCATCCTCTTCAGATAGGCGCCTTCTTTTTTGGAACGAATTCCAATCGCTTCACAATTACACTATCGACCTTTGTTTTTTCTGTGGGGACTTTAATGTCACTAGGTTCTCCTCCGAAAGGTCGAACCCGTCGCACTATGATTCTCTCTCCAGCAAATTTAACGATTGCATTCGAGTGCTGCAGTTGACCGATATCCCACTTACCGGTAGAGCCTTCACCTGGTCTAACCTTCGTCAATCCCCGACGATGGCCAAACTTGACCGTGTCCTTGTTTCCCAAATCTGGATTAACCGGTTTCACAATACTTTCTCCAAGGACTTACCCAATCCCTCCTCTGACCACATTCCCATCACCCTCTACTCTAACTTCCCCTTCCCTCATCATCATAAATTCCGTTTCGAAAAATTTTCGTTACAAGATCAACTGTTCGCCAATCTTATTGTGGAATGCTTATCCTCAGTTATCGGTTCTACTGGACTGGGTAGCATCCTCCTCAAACTTCACGCTATCAAATTTGGTTGTAAGATTTGGCGCAACGAGAGACAATATAACACTAATTTCCTAAAAAACTTTCTCCTAGCTTCCATCGAGTCCTTTGATAAGATGGAAGAGCTGGGTCCCTTATCTGATTCCCTCTGTGCCGAACGGCTCTCGTGTAAGCGAGATTATGCCAACATCCTTTATCAGGATCACATCAAATGGGCTCAAAGAGCCAGATTTAGATGGTTAAAGGAAGGTGACGGCAAAACTGCTTTCTTTCATAATTTTGCTTCGCACAGGCAACGTTGTAATCGAATATCTTCGATCACAGACAACGGTGTAGATCTTAATTCCGATAATGAGATCCATCGGGCTTTCCTTTCCTTCTATAAAAACCTTATTGGCTCGTACAAACAGCGATCCATTAGCATTGATTGGAGCCACTTATACGGTACTCAGTCTCAGGACCTCTCTTCCCTTGAGGTCCCCTTCTCTTTGGAAGAGATTAAATTGACGGTTTTCTCTTTAAAAAGTGACTCAGTGCTAGGACAGGATGGATTCCCCACTTTCTTTTTCCAAAAATTCTGGCACTGGCTTAAAGACGATCTCCTCCGTATGTTTACGGAACTTCATCAGGGCTCCTTTTCTTTCGATCGCATCAATTATGCGCACATTGTGCTCATCCCTAAAATGATGGGAGCGCATTCTGTGTCGAACTTTAGGCCTATTAGCCTGATCAACACCACTTTCAAAATCATTATGAAAGTTCTTTCCGTGAGGCTCAGCGCGGTCCTTTCACCCCTCATAGATCCTGCCCAATCGGGTTTCATCATGGACCGTTTTATCCTTGATAGTGTTGCTTCGGCCCAAGAGATTATATCTCATTGTCACAACTCTAACTCAGAAGGTATCATTCTCAAACTCGATTTCCAAAAAGCTTACGATAATGTCAGCTGGGATTTCCTGTTCGATACTCTTACTAATAGGGGATTTGGCCCCAAATGGATTTTTTGGATTAAATCCAGCCTCTTCTCAGGCACCTCATCCATCTTTATTAAATGGATCCGAATGTCACAAATTTAAAATTAAATGTGGCATCCGCCAAGGAGACCCTCTCTCTTCCCTCTTATTCTCCCTAGTTGCAGATGTTTTTAGTAAACTACTTCGCAATGCATGGGAAGCACAGGTCATTGAAGGTCTAGGTGACTCGCGTCTTTTCCATGGTGTTCTTAATCAGCAATACGCTGATGATACTATCATCTTCGCCAAACCAAATTCCCACTCTCTCCGTAACCTTAAACTTCTTCTTTACTGTTCCGAACTAGCTTTGGGACTATCGATCAATTTTCAAAAATATTCAGTTCTCTGGCTGGGAGGTTTGCCCAACCGCCAGAACGAGATCTCCAATTTCTTTAACTGCCTTATCGCTTCTTTCCCCATTACGTATTTGGGTATTTTCCTGAGATGGGGTAAACTGCATAAATTCGACTGGTCGCCCATGGTAGATAAGGTAGAATCTAGGCTTACCGTTTGGGCTGGGAAACTCCTCTCTCATAGAGGTAGACTTATCCTTCTTAACTCGGTCCTCTAATCTATCCCTCTTTATATGATGTCTTTCTATTATGTACCCACTTGGGTTATCAAAAGGATAAACTAGATCATAAGTAATTTTTTCTGGTCATGTTCCTCCATTCACAAGCCAGGCTCTCACCTTAGCAACTGAAAATTGGTCTGCTCTTCCAAAGAGGCTGGGGGGTTAGGGGTCTTGAATCTCAGGCACCAAAATATTGCCTTGTTGGGTAAATGGCTTTGGAGGTTTCTAAAACTCGATTATTTACCTTGGATCCAAAGCATCAAGGTTAATTTTTTTTCCAATTGCCAGTGGTGGGATTCCCCGCCCCCCCCCCCCCCCCCCCCCACCCCCCCTCTATCCATCGCAACGCCTCCCCATTCTGGAAGGGGATTTGGAAAGCGGCCACTGCTTTCCAATGTGGCATCATCCATGACTGTTTCGACGGATCCAAGGCCAAATTCTGGACTGATCTCTGGATTGGTAACACCAAACTCGCCTCTTCTTTCCCAGCTCTCTTCCGACTGGCCTCCAATCCCCGAGTCACAATGGCAGACTCTTTCACCCTTATTAACTCGCAAAGGCACTGGTTCATCCCATTCTCGGCCAGTATTCCAACGCATTTAACTTCCGACATTAACAACCTCCTTTATTCCCTTAACAATTTCGAGTGGCGCCCAAAAGAAGATTTCTCTTGGCGCTGGAACTCGACGGGGATTTACTCAGTTAAATCTTTTTATCACTTTCTTAACTTTAGAGGCATTCTCTCCCCTTACGCTGACTTTATTTGGCATTCCTGTGCCCCTCTTAAAGTTAAAATTGTCTCCTGGCTCGCACTCAACAATAGGCTGCTTACTGTCGAAGTTCTCAGCAAAAGGAATATAGCGTGGGGTCAACTGTGTCCCCTTTGCTTTAATTATTTAGAAGACGTAGATCACCTATTTGTTGGTTGCGATTTCACGCGTCCCCTGTGGAAAATTAGTTCTCTAGCATGGGAATTCCCATCGATCCCTTCCAACTTATACTCTTGCTGGTCTATTCTTCCCACAAATAAAAAGTACCACAGGTCGTGGTATCTTTCGGTTCAAATTCTAATTTGGATCACGTGGATGGAAAGAAATAAGAGGTTATTCAGACACTGCGCTTCCACTATCCATCCCATAATTGAAGATTTTTTGTTTCTTTTTAATTTCTGGTCTTCGACGTTAAACATCGAAGCTAGAGAATCTCTTTATAGTCGTAGACTGGACGACGCGTTACTTTGCCTCCGTAACCTTAATGCTTTATAAGTTTCTTTGTTTCTGTGTTTAATTGGCTATCTCCTTTAGCTGTTGCACCTCTTAATTACCCATCAATTTGTTCGCAGGGTTGAAGAAGTTATGGGGTTTTCGCTTTTGGCTGCCGTGCAAATGCGCACTTTTGTTTGGTTATGTATAGTCAGTGCATGTACCGCGGAGGATGTTTTCCTCTTCTATCTCCTTTGTGCATAAGTCTTTATTTTTTTTTGCTCTAGTGAGCCTCTCATGGCTCTAAGTTGGGGCTTTTTATGAGTTTATCTCTTCTGCTGTTGTTATTCCCCTGGATGGTTTTGTCCTGGCACCTCTTTGCCGGGTCCCCTGACTGTTAGTGGCGTGGGATTGTTTTGGCTGTAAGGTTTTATTGTTCACTCTATGGAACTTACTTCTAATTGTCTATTGGCTATGATGTTTTTGCCTTTCGTATGTTGCTAGCCATGGTGTGTTTGGTTAGCCTGAAGGCTCTGTGATGCTTTACTTTTCTGTGTAATGAACTTGAAGGAGCTTGCCTCCTCTTTGCTTATTTTGGTTCTGTTGGCTATGATGCTCTACTATGATTTTTTTTCCTTCTGCTGATCTTGTAAGGAGGCTCTTTAGCGTCTTTCTTTTCCACCTTTCGTCACTTGGTTTCGATCTTTTTTGGTTGTAGCCAGTCGGTGCGATTTTAAGGGGTGTAGCAGGTTTTTTGATGCTTGGCTGTTACTAGCCTGTTCACTTCCCATCAAGAGTCGAGATCAGTGGTACCCATGCCCCTTGCGGCTTTCTGTGATCGCCTGGCTTCGCTTCTGTCTGCTCTTCCAGTTGATGCTCAATGGGTGACTCGACTTGTGCTCTCTTCTTGCAGCCGCGTGCGTTTGTTTCCGATCGAACGATCTCTCCTTGGCAAGGGGGGCGTGGGGTGTCTCTGTTCTAGCGGCTGCAATCTCTGACTACTGCCCCGATCGTAATCGCGTTTCTTTTCTTACTGCTTCGTTTTTATAAATATTGCATTTGGTTGCTTGTTTTTTGCCCCCCACGGGTGCTCGCTGTATCTTTTGGTTTTACAACTTGTAAAACTTATTTTGTACTTCCTTTGATTAATATTATTGCTTGTCTGGCTGGAGTCGCAAGACTCTATCCGTTTCATAAAAAAAAACACTTTGATCATGGAGGAGATGAATATGTATGTATATAATAATATATGGAACTATTTCAACTTATATAGACCTTTTTCTTTACAAGAACTTAAGTACTCATAAATTTATGAGCCAATGAGAATACCTTTACATACATGAAAGCTAATACATGTAAATAAAGGAATTGCATGTAAATAAACTAAGTAACCGAAAATCATTTGTGTCAATAATGAGTTGAAATTAATATACCATATAGCTTTGGTGTAATTTATAATATGGTATAATCTATCTATAACTATTGTAATGGGAGAGATGGGGTTGGAAACAAATAAACAATATTTTATTCTTTGGTGTATGTGTGTCAACACGTGCAGTGCACGTGTTGGTAGTTTTTTTTGTCCTTTTCATTCTCCCTCCACGTGCATTGCACGTGCATGATACTAGATTTTTTTTTTTTGGGTAGATTTTTTTTTTGTCCTTTTCATTCCCCTCCCCATTTTCCCCACGTGCATCGCACGTGCATTACACTAGTATAGTTAATGGTTCAAATTAATAAACCATTGAGCTATGGTGTAAAATAGACTAAGTCAAGACATAAAATAAACGTAAAAACTTAAAGCAATAACTTAAAGCAATAATTGAGAGGATTTTGAGTTTTTCCTTTAAAGTTCCATCAAATGGGGACTTAATAACCGATCAACTAGTATTACCATGTGCAAATTGCACATACTAAAATAATTTTAATAAACTCATAAAATTATATGAAATTTTAAAAAAGTGTGAGAGAATTGAGAGAAATTAAGTTTTCAAGTGTATAGTTTAGTGAAATTTACTCAAAAAAATATGTGCACAGTCTGATATTTGTATACATTCTGATCGGCAACACCCAGGTCTTGACCCGCCTTATCTCAATCCTCCCTTCCTCCCCTCCCCCTCCCACTCCCAAATTCACACCCTATCAGATGCCTTGTCTATCATCTCTCGCGTCTCCGCTGTCTTCGACCGCAACGGCGTCCCGTGTCCCCTTATCCAACATCCTCCTCCACCTCTTCGTTCGCGTCACCCTCCTCTGCACCGCCTACCTCCTTCAAATCTCATTCTTGGACCCAATACCACAGTCATCCCCATCTTCAACCAATACTCTTTCCCAAATTCAAATTTCAGGATTTCAAAAATACAAATTAGAAATTGAAATAAAATGAGGTAGTAAATTAGGGTTTTAGAAATTAATACATACACCATACATAGATACAATTGATTTAGTTAAGAAAAAAATTTCAAAACCATTTTTTCACAAACACATTGTGTGCTACATAGGCATTTCATCGATCACTTAATGAGCAAAACACAGTTCTAGTAATTAAGTTCGAAATTTACATGTTTGGGGATTTATATTGTTTTTTTTTTAATAAAAATGTGCGTACTACATATGTTAATAAATGTGAATTTCTCCTTTTCCTATTCTTTCTTTAATTCAAAATAGAGAAAGAAGAGAAGTAACACTCTCTCTCTCCATATAATATATAGATATAATACAATCAATCACCTCCATAGTAAGTTACTCCTCCGAATGGTGTAACAAGGGCAAATCGTCATTTGGTAATATCAGTATTTGAAAGTAACCATCAATCAGTAACATATAGTATTAATGAATGTCACTGCTACTATGTTGTAATAAAGGAAGCAGTATAAGGGCAATATATAATGATAAGAACATCTGTAGTCTCGTCCAAACTCAAAATTTAGGTATTTGATATTTTAAAATACTCCACAAATTTAGGGTTGTAGCTGTAGTCGTTTGAACCCAAAATTTAATTTTTTATATTAAAAAAAAAAGAGACAAACAATAGACTAAATCTTGTCCGACAGATGAACGGTCAAAATTAAAATCGTACGAAATTTGAAGGCTCGTCGGACGCATTTTTGTAAATTTTTTTTGAAAGGGACGGCAGATGAAGTTGTATCCGACACATTCTTTAAAAAAAAAATAATGTAAGGGACGGTAGATGAAGTTGTGTCCAACACATTCTTTCAAAAGAAAGAAAAAATATTTTGAAAGGCACGATGGATGGATTTTCGTCCGTTCTAATTATTATTTTTATTTTTATTTTTATTTTTATTTTGAACAGGAAGTTAGATAAAGTCTCGTCCGTTCTAATAAATTAAATTTTTAAAAAATAGATGAGATTTCATCTTTCGTCCATTACAAACCACACAGGCTTTTCCGGTATTTTTTTTGGGCTATCCCGGTGTTTATAAACGCCGGGATAGACTGTAGCAGCGTTTCTGAAAACGCCGCCAGAAACGCCGCTATGGCGAGCGTCGGAACAGATATAAGATCTATCCTGAAGTTTTTTAGAAATGCCGCTATAGCCTATATCTATCCCGACGTTTAATTGAAAAAAATGCCGGTATAGAACTTTTGCCAGAAAAAAGGAAAGGTAATCTCTCCTGGCGTTTTTGCCTAAAAACGCTGGGATAGATTATTATTATTATTTTTTTAAAAGCGCCCTATCCGGATGTTTTTTGTCCAAAACGCCGGGATAGATAGGTATTTAAAAAAAATTGAATTTTAAAACAATTTTTTAATAAAAAATTATCCTACACGAAATAAAATTTCATATATATGTTATAAAACAACATAGAACCCATTCAATATCAATCCCGTTCAATACAACCAATTGAATCAACATGAATATTTATCAACAAGTAGTTAGTTAATCTTCAACATATATATATATAGAGAGAGAGAGAGAGAGAGAGAGAGAGAGAGAGAGAGAGAGAGAGAGAGAGAGAGAGAGATGAAGCAAATTCCACTTGGCACAAATAGCCTACTCAAGCCCTCAAATGAACAATTAAAAACCTTAATGAGGGATCAGAACCCACAGTGCTCTGTGTTTGCTGTACACCAAAGATAACTTGTACAGCAGCATGATTCACAATATAGCCAACAACATCTGGCCCTGCTCATATTACAATGCTATTCAAGTTCATAGCAAAAGCAAGTCAACGACATCGGTCATTCATCGGTTGGAAAGAACATACCAAGAGTATCATAAAAAGAAGACATCATTTCAAGTTTCCAAGTCTCTTCTTATGGCAACAAAGTAGACCCGTGATAGATCAACTTTATATTCTAAGCATGTTATAGATGCATGACTCCAGAATTGCTTTTCAGAGTCTTAATTAAGATAATTCCTACCAAAGAACAGGGGAAATAAAGATAAGATATCTCAACTTAGATTCCTTACTTCTGTTTTCTTCAGAACTTGACCTATTGGGTCTTCCATATTGGCAAGAAAAACGAATGGAGTTGGCAAGTCTAGAGATCTACAGAATAAAGGAAACAATAATTATGTGAAGACAGAAAATAAGTACTTACCAGAACTTTGGAATTGAACATCATATCTAATGATCTAAAGGAGGAAAAGAATAGAAGTGACTGTGAAGTGTAAACAGAGAAATTGAATGGATAGAAGTATGGTTTCGATTCCTTGCCTTCTCTGACTTCACTGTCAACCGAGCTATCAATGACTTCTCATATCCGACCTGTTGTGCAGCAACCACATCAGTCTCATTTTCAAGTCTGATTAACTTCTCCTTGGCTTCTAATGCATCAGCAGTATCTTTATTCAATCCTCTGATGATATGCTCTAGAAGAATAAAGGCAAGAATTATCAGGGCAAATAGAATTTTCAACCACAGAAAGAGAACTCAAGCCATAAAGAAGTAGCAGTATGCAAAAGGAGCTTCTGTATAAAGAAGACAGCAACTGAATGCACAATGCAGTTGAAATCATACACTGCACCTGAAGTCGTCTAGAACAATCCTGTGCTGCAACTGCCATTTCGCGCGCACCTATTTCTTTGGGCAGCACCCAGTCTTTTACATCTCGGTGAAAGAGCGTACCAACTCTCACTCCTTCAAGAACTTTGAGTATGCTATCGGTTGTGAAACCACTTCAACAAAACAAAGGGGAGTGGTAAATCAATTTTACTAGTTAATTCCAACAGGAAATGCACATTTACTTTTAAATGTGTACACTTACACATATAAATTATTAGTAATTTACACGTGCGATGCATGTCTTAATAAATATAGTTTTTTAAAATAAAAATTTAGACATAATCTGGATTTGAACTTAGAACTTCCTTTATAATAGTTATGCACGTGTATTGCATGGGTTGTTAGATTGACAAAACATTTACAAATGACACTAAGGCCTTCTCCCATTATAATATTAGAGATAGGAGTATTTCTTAGTTTTTAAAAATAATGGGGGTATACGCTAATTTTAACATTTTAAATGGGGGCATTTGCTAAAATATTCCTTTTTTAGGGGCTGCACGTGCATCACACGGGTATGTTTGGTGAATCTAGTTTGGCCGTATATTGCACGGGCTTGCTCAGTTACGAAATTAGGGTTTGTTTGTTTACAATCCCAACTCTCCCATTAAAATAGTAGAGATATAATATATATTTTTAAAATCAAATATAAATTATACATGTAAATTATGCACTTTTTGTGGGTATCAAAAGTTGGTACAAAAATTCATTGGCATATATGGGACAGAAAATTAGGGAAGCAAGATCTCTCTCATGGATACTAGTAGGAAATAATTCTAACCAATAAACATAATTTGAATTTAGACTTTATGAATGCCGGCTGTCTATCAAAGTTTCTTTTTTTCGGGTGAAGCAAAATTTTGACAGATGGAACAACTTTTGTGAATATTCCAAAACTTGTAGTTAAATTATGCTATTTGTTACTAAAATGTAGAAAGGCAGGACTTTAGCAGATACAAAGCAAATAGCCCTGTTAACGAATAACTATGCAAAACTCAGCCTGAGTGCACATACACAACAATGCATAAACTTAAAATGAATGTGCTGAAAGAAAAACATTAATGAGCCCGCAAGGAAATTCCTTTATAGTTTCAACCTGGAGGATGAATTAATGAATATCAATTGATTGCATTGATGTATCTAAAGCACTGTTATACAAGCTTAATGCTAGACATGAGAATGATTTCATGAGTGCAAGTATTTCTTTACAGTTAATATGTATATAAAAATTAAGACCTGAATACAATTAGCTGTATTAAGAGCGAGGATTTAAGAGTCCTAGTAAAAGATGAGGAAATTAATGAAAGATGGCGAAATTACTTTGAGAAATTATTAAATGAAAATGTTGTGGGCAACTTAATTTTAGAGGACTCGAGGGAGAGTCGAGAGCATATATTTTTCCATAGAATTAGGTCATCGAATGTTCGAAATGCTTTAGGAAGGATGAAAATATGAAAAGATTTAGGGCCGGAAGTATACCCATTGAAGTTTGGTAGTGCCTTGGGGATGTAGGAGTGAGTTGGCTAACAAAATTATTTAATGAAATTTTGAGAACTAAGAAGATACCCAATGAATGGAAAAAGAGTATTTTAGTACCTATATATAAAAATAAAGGAGATATACAAAGTTGCTCAAACTACTGAGGAATTAAATTAATGAGTCATACGATGAAAATTTGGGAGATAGTGATCGAACATAGACTGAGACTGGAAACTACAGTGTTTGAGAATCAGTTTGGGTTTATGCTGGGGAGGTCAACAATGGAAGCAATTTATGTACTGAGGAGACTTATGGAAAAATATAGGAAGAGTAAGAAAGATCTAAATATGGTTTTTATAGATCTAGAAAAAATATATGATAAAGTCCCTACAGACATAGTATGGTGGGTGTTAAATAATAAAAGAGTAACTATTCGGTATATTGAGGTAATTAAGGATATATATGAATGGACAACAACTACAATTAGAACAAACACAGGAGAGACAAGTGATTTTCCTATTACAGTAGGTTTACACCAAGGTTCGGCTTTAAGCCCCTACCTCTTTACTTTGGTTATGGATGAATTGACGCGAGGAATATAAGATGAGATGCCTTGGTGTATGCTTTTTACCGATGACATCGTCGTAGTTGACGAGACTAGAGCTGGAGTCAATGCTAAATTAGAATTGTGGAGAGAAACTTTGGAAGCTAGAGGCTTTAAAATAAGCAGAACTAAAACAGAGTATATAGAGTGTAATTTTAGTGAAATTCGAAACACAACTGAGGAAGTAGTGAAGCTTGATGGCCAAGAGATACGTAAGAGAGACCGTTTCCGATATTTAGGCTCGATTATACAAAGAGATGGGGAGATTTGTGAAGATGTTACACATAGGATCCAAGCATGGTGGCTTAAGTGGAGAAGTACCAGTGGTGTTCTGTATGACAAACGTATACCTTTGAAGTTGAAGGAAAAAATTTATAGGACGGCTGTTAGACCAGCAATGATGTATGGAGCAGTGTTGGGCAACAAAGAAACAACATGTCCAAAAAATGAGTGTAGCGGAGATGAAGATGCTAAGATGGATGTGTGGTAAAACAAAGATAGAATTAGAAATGAGCATATACGAGACATGTTAAAGGTAGCTCCAATCCAAGATAAGTTAAGAGAGAATGCCTCAGGTGGTTTGGACATGTCACACGCAGACCTAGTGGTGCCCCCGTTAGAAAGAGTGATTTGATAAGTATTGATGGTAGAGTTAGGGGTATAGGAAGACCTAAACTAACTTGGATGAAAACGGTGAAAAAAGATTTTTTCGTAATCGTAATTGCGTCGCTCGTAAATGGCGAAAAAAGATTTTTAATCGTCAGACGCAACTAGTAGTGGCGTTGCTCCCCAAAAATAAATTTTTTCGTAATAAAAAAAACCGAAAATGCTCAAACCTCTTGGACGAAACTTCGAGTTGCGTCCGATACTTCCGTAATTGTCGGACGCCAAGAAATCCTTCGTCCATTGTGAAATTTAAAAAATAAATAAATATTGAATTACCCTTTTGCCCTCCTCCTCATTGAACGGCTCTTGTTTGTTTTTGTAGATCAATCCAACGGCTCTTTCTCTATCTGAATAGCTCACTAAAATTTTGTTATATATAGTACCCATCCTGAACCCAATATTAGCATCACAATTGTCTAATTTTTTGTCAGATCTCAAGTTACTATTACCTCTCTGTCTTGTACTGAGTTATTTGTGAAAGAAAAGAAATGGCGAGCCGAAGTGGTGCAAGGGGGAGAGCATATACGGCTCAGGAAGATGTTCTTCTCTGCCAGAGTTGGATTAGTATAACTCAAGATCCAGTGATCGGTAACGATCAATCCGGGGCACAGTTCTGGGAGCGTATTTTTTCTACGTTTAAGGTATTATTAGGGACTCCGACCGATAGAATAGTTAGCTCACTTACTAGTCGATTTCAACTGATTTCAAAAGAAGTAGCCGTGTTCATAGCAAAATTGAGCAATGCAACTAGTAGGGCCGGTAGTAGAACAACCGAGACGATAAGGTATGTAAAAAAAATAGGATTTAAATCCATGATTTGTATTATTTGTGTACATAATAATATTTGGAATTTCAATGTTTTCTCAGATTCGCGAAGCGAGAATATAATATATGGCAACTTCGGGAAGAGCTTCCAAATTTAATGAATGTTATGAGATTCTTAAAGATCAGCCAAAGTTTTTATTGCGTACTACATAAGTGTTTGAACGAGTACAAAATACCCAATCTGGTGAAGGAAGTGGTAGCCAAAACTCTTCCACAATAAACAACTGGGACTCAGATATACCCGTTGATACAGATTCACCTACACCCCTTACCCGACCACCAGGTCACTGAAACATCATAATACAAAGATATGGCTGAAGAAACAGCCATTTTTACAACTATATACAAAGAATCGCAAGATAGGAGGAATGAGATAAAAAATCGAGAACGCGATATTAAAGAACGGACCGAGGAAGATCGCAGTATGGGTATCGATCTGAACACGTTACCAATGAATCAACGATATTATTTTATGTGTAGGCAAAATGAAATTCTACAAAAATGAGGTTACAAAGATAGGTAAAGAACATTAACCCAAAATTTTGTACTTTATCTTATTATAATTTAAGCATGCAATTTTTATTGCGAATATATCCTACGTTATTAATTTTAAATAAAGAAGAATCTTGTTTTCACAATATGGCTCGATGGTATCCTGGTTGATTAAATTGAATTTTATTTTAGAAAGAATGATCCTACGTTATAATTTTCAATTTTAATTGCGAATGTATCCTGTGTTTATAATATGACTCGATAGTTTATACCCATAATTAATCGGCTTACAATACGCTTGAAATATTATATCATGGTTCAATATTATACATTAACTACGTTTATAATTATTACCTAATACAAAGTAAAAGTTACAAGAAAATAGGAATACATAGTAATACATGCTAAGTGCAGTTACTCATCTCCATATTGTGACCAAATATACTCCACCAGATCTTGACGAAGTGCATGGTGTTTTTGCCAGTCATGTAGAATTACATTGCGAACGAATCGGCCTTCTTCATCAATTGGTCCACCTGTGCTTGGTTCGATCTTAATCAAGTCAGAAATTTAATCATAATCATAATCGTTATTTCCTTCGTCACGTTCATCCTTAATAATCATGTTGTGTAAGATGATACATGTTTTCATAATATATGACAGACTATCTGCATCCCACATATGTGCTGGTCCCTTCACTATTGCAAATCATGATTGTAAATCTCCAAAAACACGTTCCACATCTTTTCTTCCACCCTCTTGCATTTCTGTGAATTTCTTTTTCTTTTGGGTATCTAGTACGATGTAAGTTTTGATGATGGTTGCCAATGGTAGGTATATACCATCCGCTAAATAATAGCCCATATTGTAATTGTGGTTGTTGATGACAAAATTAGCTGGAGGTGCACAACCATCGATAATCTCATTAAATAAAGTTGACCGGTTCAACACATTTAGATTATTATTGCATCCGGGCATTCCGAAGAATGAATGCTAGAACCAAAGATCATAAGAAGCAGCTGCTTCGAGAATAATAGTCGATTCCCGAACATGTCCTTTGTACTGTCCCTACCATGCTGCTGGACAATTTTTTCACTTCCAATGCATGCAATCTACACTACCCAACATCCCAGGAAAGCCTCGAGCACCGTTCTCTTCGAGTAGTCTTTCCACATCGGCTGGTGTTGGTTTTCTCATATATTGAGTACTAAATAAAGTATCAATTGCAAAACAAAAACGACGCAGAGTTTTCAATACCGTTGTTTCGCCTATACGTATATATTCGTCAACCGCATCAACCGCATCTCCGTACGCCAAACATTGTATTGCCACTGTAATTTTTTTATGAAGAGTTAAGTCAAGTTGTTTACAAGCATCCTGGGACTGGAGAAAATACTGATCATAACTCACTACAGCATCCAATACCCGGTTGAAGAGTTGTCGGCGCATACGGAATCGACGACGGAAAATTGAATCTGGGTAAACTGAATTTTCGGCGAAGTAGTCTTTCCACATCCGTCTATGACCTTCTTCTCTTTCCCGACGAATGTAATGACGACGATGGTTTTGTTCACTAGCTTGGATTGCCTTGCCAATCCTTACTAGACCATTGTGAACGATCCTAGCAACAACATTGTTGTCCTCCTCTGATGAATCAGAAGATGAACTCGAGGAAGAAGGTACATGTAAATTAGCCATGGTTATGAGGATGGTAAATTTGTGCAGTGGGTAATTTTGGAGTTGAAGTATACAAAGTCTACTGGAGAAATAAATGTACACAGGATGATAACATATAAATACTGATCTTGCCGCTTGAAGAAGAACGAATCATCAATGTCCCATCCAATCTAAAAGTTAATAAATAGGTGTAAAAAAAGTCAAAACCTATACTTCGTAGATAGGGAAGTAACTGTGAATAATGGGCACGGAAGTGAATAAATACAAAAAATCTATCTCACTACAATCCAAGTATGAACTTTGTAGGCATGTGACTTTAATATTGTGAATACAATACCCTCAAGTCTACTTTCCCCAAGTTAATACACGATGACATTAATGCTGTGGTTACAAATGAGAAAAACAAATTTGAAGTTGACATTAATACCATCATGTGACATTTACAAGTTGACACTTTACAAGTTGATATTAATACCATTAAGCTATATAGAAAATAAATGATGTACTATTCTTCATAATTATACTGTATTTCAGGCATAAATGAGGACGTGGATGCTCCGGTGTCATCTAAATTCAAATTCAATGGTCTATATCGGGAATTGGACGGTCTGCTCATCGATACAGATCGCTTACATTTGGTAATTCAGGTAGAATTGATTCCTTCAAAACCATTTCTGAAAGTATTTTTCGTCAAAGTTGTGCTTTGGTGTTGCTCAATTGTTGACAACGAGTGTATAACTCCTCCTGTGGAAAGGTATAAGACATATAAAATAATGAAAGTACGTAAATTACATTCTAACATAATAACATTTTTAAAGCTGAAAATGTATATACGATTTTGGTAACTCACATATGATGGTTGCCCCCTATAATGAAACGGGACATTGATATTAGCGTCCAAATTCTTGATAAGAGTACCACCTTGAAAAAGTGGCACTTCAACGTAAGGTTGACCAAGACTGAATTATCTACAGTGGATTGACTTGGATACTCGGCCGGTAGCCAAAATGGAGGTGCAACATATGGCAACTGAGCGGAAGGATCTCTAATTGATGCTGGCTAATGAAATTGACATTTGCTACATGGGAGAGTGTCGGAATGATTTGACCAATTGAAACCTTTGCCCAATACTGATCATAAGTGATCTGCTCTATACAACGTATGAAAGGTGATGCTTCAATAGGTTCAGGAAGTGTAGTACTGGATGTCATGAAACGCATGAGAGGAGGTGGAACTTTTGGGATAGCAATTACTCCAGTAAGTTGCCGAATACAACGATCACCAAGATACCATACACCCTGCAATCAAATGTTTACTTTAGCATAACCAAATTATTTCCTCAAAGTATTGTACATAAATATGACAAAAATTAATATACTTGGCCGCAGTACGTAAAAGCATGTCGATAACGTGAAATGAATTTGGTAGCTTCAATTTCATATACGTCTTTAATTGTTGAACTATTATATGGCTGCCAAATGATGAAGGAAGAAAGACGCATCTCCAACTGATCACGAGCCATCGATTGATTATAGCTAATAGGATCATATCGGCCTAAATCCAAGAATTCTTTATTCCATCTAATAATTTTTGGCCATGCATCAGAATTAGCCATGTGAGTCTCCATAAGGATGTTCCTATCTTTAACTGAAATTCAGCAATTTGTGTATTCATAAGCCCAGTACTGTAAAACATAATTATCAAATATGTTACGAACATCACAATTTAAATAACATAATGATATTATTCGACTAAAATTAGTATCTAATATAATTAGTATTACCTCCAACACTTGCCACGACCCATTAAATCACTTCACTTTAAGTCTGCTATATGAGTCCAAAGACAAATACAGCAGTGCAAGTGCATGACTACCCCAATCGTATTTGACAACAACATTCAGGTCTACAACTGTGGCTAGCCAACCACACCTTACTAACGCAACACCATTAGGGTAAAGAAATGCACCGAGAAAGTGCATAAAGAAAGCTCGTGCAATCTTCGTTGTTAGTGCCATATTGGTTTCGGCTGCTTCAATCATAGTATCGGTAAAATAAATTTTGAAAAATGAATATACCTTGTGATTTTCAATCATCTACTGTTAATTCCGGAAAGAAGCGAGTCTGAACAATTTGGAAAGTATAGGCCTCGTCGTCATATGGAGGCAAGTCGCAGATACCAATAGGAATCCCCATAAGCATAACCCAATCCAATGGAGTGAAACCCAACACACCACACGGTAGGTGGAAAGAGTGGGTAGTGTCCCACCATCTCTCTACGAGTGCCTCGACGAGCCGATTCAACGACTTGTTTGTATTGATTTTCATGAAACGATGTCATCCTGCCTGCTCTACTAGTTGTTTAATCAGTAGGACCCATGAGCAGTACTGATTGTACATCTTGATTTTGGATTTTGGATTTTGGATTTTGCATGGTTTGATTTTGGATTTTGGATTTTGGATTTTGGATTTTACCACAGTACCAACTAGCATGGTTTGATTTTGGATTTTGCTCTTCACTGAGTTCACTTTTCATTTATACAAATTAGATGATAAATTAGATTTTGTTCTTCACTTCATGTTATTGTTCTTCACTACTTCACTGATAAGTATGAAATTGAAGTATAAATTAGATTTTTTTCTTCACTTCTTCACTGTTAGTTTGTTCTTTACTTCCTTTACTGTTGATTGTTAAATTGTTAATAGTTAGTTTGTAATGTTATGTTAATACTTAATAGTTAATAGTAAGTTCACCACTTCACTGCCTAATTCACTGTTATTGTTAATTGACTTAATTCTAATTCTAATTGTTAGTGTTAATAGTTAGTGCAATGTTATTTTAATTGTAGAGAGTTAATACATAATAGTTCACTAACAATTACTCAATTAGTTCATTCTAATTGTTAGTTTTTACTTTTTAGTTATAAATTTTAATACTTTTTTGTTTTCATTTGCATTATATATTTTCTTTGAGAATGACTTCTATGGGTCCGAGTAATGAACCTCCTAATGAGGAAGATCTCAGCAACCCTCTATGAAAATATGTCACAAAGTTAGTAAAGGAGCTGGGTGGGGGTGGAAATGTGAGGTGGGAATGTAGTTTTTGTAAAAAGAGTTATAGTAGTTCATACACAAGGGTTAGAGGTCATTTGTTAAAGATACAAGGGCACGGAATCAGTGCATGCAATAAGGTTAAGATGAATGAGCTTGTTAAAATCCAAAATGCGGACTAACAATCGAAGGTTAAAATAGCTCAAAGAGCTCCAAAGAAAGTGCCATTACCACCGTCATCTTCTAGTGGTTCGGTGAGTGCCTCTAATATGCTTGCTGCCGGTAGCTTAGATTTGAAGAGGTGAGAGACAAATATTAGTGGCCCAAGTAGTGCAATCGGAAAGGCCTTTAACAATGCGGCCCGAGATCAATTGCATGAAGAAATTGCACGAATGTTTTATACGGGAGGGTTGCCATTTAACATAGCAAGGAATCCATATCATGAGAGTTCGTATACTTTTGCCGCCAACAATGCACTTGCGGGTTATATTCCACCGGGGTACAATATGTTGAGAACAACTCTCTTACAAAGAGAGAGAACTAATGTTGAATGGTTGTTGCAACCGATTAGGGACACGTGGAAGGAGAAAGGAGTGAATATTGTTAGTGATGGATGGAGTGACTCACAAAGGAGGCCGCTTATCAATTTAATCACTGTTACGGAAGGAGGGCCTATGTTTCTAAAGACGATAGATTGTTCGGGAGAAGTGAAGGATAAATTCTTCATTGCCAATTTATTGAAGGAGACCATTATTTGGGTTGGGCATGAAAAAGTTGTTCAAGTAATAACGGATAATGCGGCAAATCGCAAGGCGGCGGGACAACTAATTGAAGCTCAATTCCCTATAATTTTTGGACTCCATGTGTTGTGCACACTCTTAATCTTGTATTTAAGAACATTTGTGGCGCAAAGAATGTTGAGTCCAATCAAATTGTATATGATGAATGTGGGTGGATATTGGACATTTCAGGAGATGCAGTGCAAATTAAAAATTTCATATTGAATCATTCAATGAGGCTAGCCATTTACAATGAGTTTGTTCCGTTGAAATTGCTTTCGGTGGCGGAGACTCGCTTTGTTAGTGCCATTATCATGCTTAGACGATTTAAGCTCTTAAAGCAAGGTCTTATTTCCATGGTGACTAGTGAAAAATAGGCTTGTTATCGTGATGATGATGTGGGAAAAGTAAGGATTGTGAGAGAAAAGGTGTTGAATGAAGAGTGGTGGGAATCCGTCGATTACATACTTTCTTTTACATCTCCCATATATGATATGATTCGAGTGTGTGACACGGATAGACATTGTCTCCATTTAGTTTATGGTATGTGGGATACAATGATTGAAAAAGTGAAGGAAGCTATTTACAAGCACGAAGGAAGACAAGTTGATGAGCCATCTAGCTTCTATGATATGGTGCATAACATTCTTGTCGATTGTTGGACAAAAAATAGCACTCCACTTCATTGCTTGGCACATGCCTTGAATCCAAGGTAAAATTTAGTTTTATTAACTATTTAACTATATAAACATATTATATACTTTTATGTTTCATTATATGGGTAATATTTTTCTCATGTTGAAGGTATTATAGCAAAGAATGGCTACTTGAGGATCCAAGAAGAGTTCCTCCATATAAAGATCGTGAGATCTATTTGGAAAGAATAAAGTGTCTTAAGAAACTCTTTCCCGATGCAGCCGATCGGTCAAGAGTTAATGTGGAGTATACCCACTTCTCGGCAAAAACGGGAGCATTTAATGATATTGATTCTATTAGTGATCGAGGTTTATTGGACGCACATGATTGGTGGTCCGTTCATAGACCCCTTGCTCCTATGCTTAAAACCATAGCTATGAAACTCCTTATGCAACCTTCTTCTTCATCTTGTGCCGAGCAAAATTGGAGCACTTACTCTTTTGTGCATTCCTTGAAAAGGAACAAGTTGACCCCACAACGAGCAGAAGACTTGGTGTATGTTCATAGCAATCTTCGCCTTCTATCAAGAAGATCACCCTAATATGGTATATGAGAGATGAAGATGTGGGATATAGGTGGAGATTCATTTGATTCATTTGAAGATGTTGGAGTGCTTGAGGTGGCTAGCCTTTCATTGGATGAGCCAGAATTGGAACATGTGACCCGATGATGTTGGCGTGGTGGATATGGATGAAGAAGGACCATCAAGCGAGAGAAATTCCATCGTGATAATATTTGTAGTGAACTACTGATATTTGTATTGAAATTTGAACTTGTAATGAATGAAATATTTTGTGATGTTTTTGAATGTCTTTGTCTTTAATTGCTAATGCAGTTCTACTTCCTTGCTACACTTACCATTATATTATTCACAAGTTATTTTGTTGCTTCAGATGCAGATAGACATGCAAGATAAATAATTTACACAACACCACATTCAGTTTACCAGCGTCAGAATACATGTTTAATTTGATTTGGTACTTTTAATCATGAATGTGCCTTTTTTTTGTAGTCTCAAACATGGAAGATGAGGTATCAATCATCCCCAGCAAGCAAAGAAAGCTTCACACTACAAGGTCGTATCATATCCATATGTATTGTTTCACACCAGAAGGCTTCAACCAAAGGAATCTTCACACCAGCAAGCGAAGGAAGCTTCAACCAAAGGAATATTCACCTGCAACAAGTAAGACAAGTAGTTAGTAATGTATTGTTTCTTTTTAGGACTTTTATATTTCTAGTTATAATTTTTTTGAATTTTATATTTTTTTAACATAATATATATTAAATTTATTATTTTTATATACAACGTACTCTTAACGTACCCGTATCCTAAATTTTTGAGAAATCACGTATCCACGTACCCGATTCGTATCGTACCCGTATCTCGTACCCGTGTCCGTGCTACATAGGTTCTAGAACACTTGCAAAACCAAAACATGACAACCCTAAAGCATTCACTCATTTATGAATAGATGACTAGATACATTTCATGTCATTTCTTTCAGAGCATTGGTGAACTGTCATTTGAGAAGATAAAGCATTATAGCCCATTTTTTTGAGTTATATTTCCTCATAGAAACACCAATAACTTCATGTACAACTGTATATTTTGCAGCAACTCAATTAGCAAAACACATGATGTTTTATAGACAACTGCATAATGACAGTTATGATTATACATCTATTTACATGAAGAAATACACAGTACACTACTATGGTAACGGCACAACAATTACTTCCACTTATCTTTAATCTACAGCACTTGCACAAAGTGCAAAATTTAAATGCATCATGAATTGAGCTAAATAACATATACATTGTGCTCATGGCAGTTAAATTTATAAAAGAACATACAGATTCAACCTAAAACACCCAAATAGGACGATTATTATGAAGATTATTCTTCATAAATAGGACGATTATTATGAGAGAGGAGCAATACCTGGTAGGCGAAGAGGGAGAAGGAGAAGGGGAGGCGGCGGCGCAGGGAGAGGCGACAGCACAGGACGAGGCGACTGCGCAGAGAAAAGGTCGACGGTGGGGCGCATGGCGGAGATTGACGGTGGGGATTGACAAGGATTTGGGACAGAAATTGAGGGGATTCGGGTTTTGGATTAGGGTTTGTGAGAGGATTGGGGTTTTGTTTGGATGAGAAATATGTAAAAGCTAGGGTTTGACATATGGCTGGGGGGACAGCGGCGGGAGGAGGGGGACGACGACGGTGGTGGGGAGGGGATTTGGAGATCGGTTTGGTGAGAGAGGGAGATAGAAGTTTTAAAGGGAGGATGGAAATAATTGGGGGGGTGAGGAGAGAGGGAAATGAAATATTTGGGAGAAATTTTGGCGATTTTTTTTGGGTTCCTACCCCAGCATTTTTCGTAAAAACGCCAGTACAGACTACCCATATTCCGGCATTTGTTATAAACACCGGTAAAAAATGCCGGTATAGAGTAGGCTTAAAATAAGAGTGCTCCATCCCGGCGTTTCTTATTAACGCGTTTCTTATAAACGCTGGGGAAAAAATGACGGGACAGACGTTGCGGTTTGTAGTGGTTTGACCAATTTTTTTTAATGGAAGAAATATCATGTTTCGTCAGTTGTAATTTCAAAATTCTTATTTCGCTTCCGAAATATAGCAGACTATTGTTCCTCTTATCCCCAAATTTTGGATATTTGGCCAACGACTGCGATGATTTTTACTTAAATTTTACAAATTTTGACTATTTAGCTAAGGACTACAAATTCTCTAAGTACAGTTAAGCAATTGTAATGCCATAAACGTGTCATGAGGAACCGTTGAGTAGAAGTGCCAAGAAATTTAAATAATTCAATAATTAAACACATGCCTAAAAATTTATAATGGTTCGGCACAGAACCAAATCTTTCATATCCCTAGCAAGTCACATTTAAAATGGGTAATTTCATGTTTGCCTGCAAATGTTTGTATCAAAAACACATCATAAAATATCTCAATAATAAGTTACAACATCCAATTCTCATGCACATAGGATTTCATATAAAAGCATGCCACCCACCTCAATCAAGCACAAAAATAAAAACTTAATTAAAACCTAAAATTTAAGGTTACTGAAACAGAGTTCATTGAATCTGGCACGAAGCTAGAATATTTCTGTGGAATAATATTTCTGTGGAATGGGCTACTAGTAAAATATATCCATACATGGGGAATTTATATATTTTGGGGGTGGTTAAAAGAATAGATTTTAAAAATATAGGGGGTTTTGGAAATTTGGAGGGGGGGGGCTGCATTTAGCCTCCCTGATTGTGGCTGGCTCCGTCTCTGCATAGAATGATTCTATATTAAACAAAATGCAGTTAATATTGCAGAGTTTGAGTTTTAATTTTGTTTTTATTTTTGTATTTGGAGTTCCGTTAGAAGAAAAGATGAGGAAGCTGAGAGGGTAGTAAAAAGGGTGTCGTGAACTATACACATGTTTTTTCCTAAAAAAAAAACTATACACATGTTTCACCTATTTTCATATAACTATACTTACACATAAAGTTGTTGAGATTCACTGCTTTTGCATTAACGTCGCAATTTTTGATTAGATTGACAGTTATATCCCTGCTTTCACACGAGTGATAAACACCCTTTCTTTTCCCCTCAGAGCATCCACTATTCTTTACTATTTGTCTAAAAAATGCACTTTTTTGCAAAAGATCACCCACTATGGTTAACTAAATATGCATATTTAGCAAATGAAGCGAACAGTCACGTCTAAATATACCAATCTCATTTACAATTGTTAAATATAGAAGACGGATGATCATCCTCCGTCTGTTTATTTTTTTTAATCTCTAATATTATAATGGGAGAGTTGGGGTTGTCATTTGTAGACAACCATTCAACCATCAAATCTCAACCATTCATTTTTAAGTGGGAGTTATATTAACCATTCATTTACTCAACTGTTGTTAGTTACCATAATACCCTCAAAGTTCAAATTTAATTACGACATAATTATTTGCAAAAATGTCACTCATATAAAATAAAAGTTTGTAACACTAGGAGTAATTTATAAAAGGTATCTAATGAGTAAAAGAAGGTTTTATTATTTACTATATAAAAAATATTAATTAAAGCGTGCATCGCACGTGCAGTTACTAGTTTTTTAAGAGCGACGAATAGAAGATCTTTTTCCGTCCGCCAACTTTCTTCAAAAAAAAAAATCAAATTTACAAAAATGCCATTAAATATTTACGAAAATGCCATTATGTAGAAAAAAAAAAATCTCTGACGGAAGATCTTCTTCCGTCCGATAAGTTTCTTAACAACTTTTGTTTTCTTATTTACGAAAATGCAATTCCATATTTACGAAAATGTCATTATGAAAAAATATATATATATTTAAAATCTCGAACGAGAGATCCTCTTCTGTCCGATAAGTTTCTTAACAACTTTTCTTCTCATATTTACGAAAATGTCATTGCATATTTATGAAAATGTCATTTTCAAAAATTAAAAAAACAAAAAAATTGTTAGACGGAAGATCATTTTCCGTCTCTTCTATTTTTTGGCTTTTAACGACTGCAACACTCTCCTTCAAATGCTATTTGCAAATGCTATATATGCATAGTTTAGCATCAACGATGATAGTAGATGCTCTTATAACTTAATTTCTTTTCAATTTTTTAAAATTATTATAATGTACTTCTCCAAACAGCTTTCTACATTCTCTCCAACTTATTTGCTATTTCTTAAATAGGGAATACGGTGATAAGCACATTTAATGATGGAAAACAATATTATTAAAAAATATTAGTAGTCAGGGGTATATTAGGAAGAAATTGTCCCAAAAATAACTAAAAATATACCACGTGATATCTCAAATTGACGGAGTACGCTGATCACATAAATAATGTGGACAGAGTATACACATCTTTAAAAAAAAAAAAAGGTATAATTATATGCAAATTAGTGAAACACTGATACAATTAAGTGAAATTTAATCGTTATGAAATACTATTCCCTTCACTCTCTCTCTCTCTCGTATGATACAAAACAGCCCAATAGCCCAAGAGTGCATCATCCCTTCATATTACCATCAAGCCAACTTCAGGTGGAGGCCAGATCAAATTTAATAGTGTACGCCGGGAGGTAAGTATTGGTGCTGATTCTATGGCATCTTTAGTTAGACGCAGTGGTTCTAATCTGTATTCTACTTGTAATTTCTCAGTTGAACTTTGCTTGCTGTGTGGTGTGCGGTGTAATTAGTTGTTTGTAATATGTTAGTTAGGAAAAAAAATTCAAGCCATCTTTATATTGCCTTCATGGTTCTCACGCATCTCAAAGCAACCCAATAATGATATTTGAGGGCCTTTGGCATACGGATTGGAAGATTCTAAAGAATGAGAGAATTCCCGAAAATATGAGGGTGAGAAAGAAGATTTTCGAAATTGTTGTATTATCGCGTTTGGTATACTATATTACATTCTTGAGAATCATTTATTATTATAGTTTTTTGGTTTATTTTATTGTTTGTTATGAAAATCAAATGAGAATCTTCAAATTCCATGATTTTAGAGAGGAGTATTTTTTTATTCTAATTTTGGGGGTTATTTTAGAAAATTTTGCCGTACTACCCCACTTTTCGAAAATATTTGGCGCTCTGCCCCACTTCCGAAAACAATTAGCGATATATCCTTGTTTAGGACACGTCAGTAAGAAACGTTATTGGGAAAAATGGCATAGGTTATTTCGATGCCGTTCTTCCCAATAACGACATCTGTTTGAAAAAAAAAGTGTCATGCCGTTATTTGGAATAATGGCATAGGTTGTTTTGTTTTTTGACAGCTTGTAGTCTCCACTTAGAGAAAAAATTGCAAGTGTGAAAACCTTATAACAGATGCTGTTATTTCAAATAACGACATTCTCAATACTGATGCCGTTATTTGGAATAACGGCATCAGTTATAATTTTTTTTTATAAAAAAGTAACTTGTTATTCATCCTCTCTGACGAATAAGTTTTAAAAAAAAATTATAACTGATGCCGTTATTCCAAATAACGATATCAGTTATAAATTTTTTTTAAAAAAATTAACTTATTATTCATGCTCTCTGTTTCCAAACAACGGCAAGAGTTCATTTATACATAACTGATGCCGTTATTGGATCCAATAATGGCATCAGTCATTCGAATGCCGTTATTCAGGATAACGGCATGATTTATAAGTTTTTTTCACACTTAGAATTTTTTAAAGTTAGAAGATTCATACTTGTAAGAGAAATATAATGATGCCTGTTGCCGCTAAATCTGGTGTGGGGGCAAACAGATAGTATTTGTGTATTCTTGGGAAACTTTGAATAACAAACCTGTTACCTGTTCCGCCGGAGTTTGATGCTGACTCCCGCCGTACACCTGCAAAAAGTGCGAGACACCGGGGTTGTTCCCGGCGACGCACCCTCCGACACTCAAGTCAGTAATCAGAAATGATTATGAAAGAGCGCAAAAACTGGCGAAGGATTGATTACCTCTTAATGGAGATGGATGGGAGGTATTTATAGGCGCTGCTGGGATCGGATTATGAATGTAATCCCCCTGTGATCAGATAAGGAATGTACTCCCTAATTCCCAGTGAAGGGATAGATATGAATCAGGGCCGTTGATTAAGATTTAATCAGAAATCCTAATTCTATCCCTTCTGGACCGGGTTTGCTGTGGGTTGAAACCCGCATCCAGTTTAGGTGGATCCGTTCGCGGGTTAGTGGGTCTTTGAGGAGGAGAACCAGTACCCGCTTCAGACCCATTGGTAGGTGAAATTACCGTTTTACCCCTGGGCTTCAAGATTCGTGCCTGGTTTGGACGGTTCCGATCTAACCCCATTTTTAGCCATATCACGAGCCCCCCACTCCCGAAGACTGAGTTTGATCAGCCTTTGGGGAGTAGTTTTATTGTTTTAATGGCTAGTGGAGTTGTATCGGAGTCCAAATGGAAGGTTTTGAATCTTTGAAGGAGGTAGTACGGTGATTTTTCAAGTTGGTTGCGCTCTGAGTTCTCCTGGTCATGTGATGCTTTCGCAGGAATATTCGTCTAACTTTGCAGAGCGTCGATCCGTTGTTCGGGGGCCTTAATAGTTTGTCCTTAGCAATAATCACTCGCTTGGGGATTAGAACTTGTTTCCCCAACTTCATAATTACCTTCGAGGAGTTTTCCTTAACTTTCCCAAATTTTTAATTGTTTTTTTGCAATTTTTTGGCGAATGGCTCGGTTGTTTTCCTTCGTTGTGTGGCCTACATGCTTGTTTCACACTGCCGACCCCTTCGAGCGCTCGTTGCCAAGGAGGCCGAAGTCCATGGGTGGTTCGGCGCCTTCTGCCGAAGAGCGGAGGCACCTCAGCCAGGTTGTGAGTGCGGAGAAGGAGTTTGGCGAGGTCCGAGGTAGCTTTTTCCATGTAACATGGTCGGTGTCAAGAACGCTCGGCAGCTGGTGCCGAAGTCCAACTTTCCATGTAACATGGTCGGTGTCAAGAACGCTCGATAGCTGGTGCCGAGGTCCAACTTTCCATGTAACATGGTCGGTGTCAAGAACGCTCGGCAGCTGGTGCCGAGGTCCAACTTTTCATGTAACATGGTCGGTGTCAAGAACGCTCGGCAGCTGGTGCCGAGGTCCAATTTTCCATGTAACATGGTCGGTGTCAAGAACGCTCGGCAGCTGGTGCCGAGGTCCAACTTTCCATGTAACATGGTCGGTGTCAAGAACGCTCGGCGGCTGGTACCGAGGTCCAACTTTCCATGTAACATGGTCGGTGTCAAGAACACTCGGCAGCTGGTGCCGAGGTCCAACTTTCCATGTTACATGGTCGGTGTCAAGAACGCTCGGCAGCTGGTGCCGAGGTCCAACTTTCCATGCAACATGGTCGGTGTCAAGGACGCTCGGCAGCTGGTGCCGAGGTCCAAGACTTGTCATTTTTGGCGGAGCACGCCCTGCGGAGTTGGTGGATTCTGCTCTTCTGGCAGATATGGCAGCCATTAAATGTGATGGCTTCTGAACTTCTGACAGCTCTGACGGATGGGATGCTCATTTAATGCAGTGACCTCTGAGCTTCTGTCAGATGGGACAGTAATTAATGCGATGTACGGCTTGGCGTGGCAAACAAGGCGACGGTTTAGATTTCTTTTGTCGTTTTGCGTAAATGGGCTGGCAGTTTAGGCCCATTAACCTCGTTTCGCGCGCCTCGCTCTATAAAACCTCACCCCCCCTCTCATTTTTCACTTCTCCTCTCTTTTACTCAGGCTGTTATTTGTGTTTAGCGAGAGCTTCAGGTGACCGTCGTCTATTTTTCGACGAAGTTTCCGACAGCGTATCTTTAAGGTAATTTATACTTAGTCTCTTGTCAAGTATAAATATGTCTTTTCCCTCTGTCTCCGAGTCGTCTTCTTCTTGGTCCGAGCCCTCCCTTGAAGTTGCCGAAGCCCACACTCTGAGTCGCCCAGATAAGGGCAAGAAGGTGTTCGGCCGCGACACGATCGTGGAAGATCCGAAGCGCATGGGGGAGTTTGGCAGGTTGCCGGGGCAACTGACGGGACTTCACAGAGTTCGAGAACTTTCGGAGGAACATGCCGAGCGCATTGTTCACGGGAGGGGGAGGACTTTTGATGAGAATGAGGCGAGGGAGACGACCGAGGCAGATGAGACGGTGTCGATCCTCCGCGAAGAAGACTTGGCAGTGATCCGGGATGGTTTCCACATTCCGGAGGAGTACGAACTTATGCTGCCGGGCCCCGGGGTTAGGGCCAACTCGCCACTGCCAGTGACTATGTGTTGCTGGCCGGTTGATGCCTTTATCGCCGGGGCTCGGCTACCTCTCCATCCGTCCGCAATCCTCGTTCTGAGGTGGTTTGGGGTCAGCCCCATCCAACTTATGCCGAACGCATGGAGAGTCATAAATGGTTTCGTGCTTCACTGCCAAGCCGCAGGGATCGAGCCGGAGCTAAGTGTACTTCGGACGATCTACCGGCTTCATCAAGCGAACCGGTCGGAGTTCCGGTATTACTTGGCTCCAAGGCATGGCGGTAGGCTTGTTATATGCCCCAACTCCATAAAGCACTGGCGTGAAAAGTACTTGATAGTGCAGAGTGCGGAGGCCTGGCCTATCCCCTCCAGTTGGGTGGAAGAGGTGCCGAAGAGGGTGAAGGCGCTGCCCAAGCTTTGCCCCGAAGATGAAGAGGCAGTTCGGACCCTTCTCGATCGGCCGAAGTATGATTGGCGGGAGCTGACCGAGGGTGTCTTGTTCAGGGGAAGGCTCTGCCGCGTAGATCCTAGTGCGCGGCTTCTCTTACGTTTCCGTGCTTTCTTTTTCATACTTCACTTTTTATGACTTGTATTGCTCTAACAAACTTCGTCTTTAATGCAGAGGCTATGGACTACGAGGCGGTGTTGGCTTTGAGGGCTGGTCTTGCCAGCAAGGCGCCGAAGAAGTGCAAGAGGGTGGCCACCAAGTTGCCGACCGCGAAGACTCTGAGGGTCACGGAGGTGGTCAAGGAGGTGGAGACCCAGGGGAGCCCGGCCGTTGCCGATGTAAGTGCCTCAGCATCAAACGAGGGTGGTGACTTCCCCATTGCCGCAGCCCTCAGAATGGCGACGCCCCCACTGACAGTGGTGGCCGAAGAGCTCCTGACCGAGGAGCATAAGAGGATTCATGTTCCGGACTGGCAAGTTCGGAAACATGACGGGTTCCTTGGCAACTTCTTGACCAGCATGCAGATGGTCAAGCACCTGGCCACGCCGAAGGACCGGGCCGCCATGGAGGCCGGGTTGGAAGGCGACGACGTCATCGAGATTGCTCGCTCGGCGGTCTCGGTAAGTGTTGAATTTTTTGTCGTCATCGGTTTTTCTTATGTGTAATTTCTCTAACTCTTTTAACACCTCATCTCCTGTCGCAGATCATCGTCCACTTCGGTCACCTCTCGGAGAGGTTGACAGCTCTAGAGAAGGAGCTGAAGCAGGAGTCCGACCAAGCTCGGAAGGAGAAGGCTCGGATGGGGAACGAGCTCGACAAGCTCAGGGTCGAGTTCGAAGGGAGGACGACGAGGGTCGAGTACCTCGAGGGTCAGGTCGCGAAGCTGGAGGGCGACCTTCTTCGCCAGAAGGAGGAGGCGGCCAAGCAATTGGCCGAAGCGGCAGAGGCCAAGGCTGCCGCGGTGAAGGAGGCAGAGGACGCGACCATGGTGAAGGCTCAAGGCTTCCTTGCCCAGAACATGGCCAAAGCCTATGCCGAGGTGGACAATTCGGGATGGAGATTGTTCCCGGGCCACGTCGAAGGCTTCGACCCCAAGTCGGAGGGAGAAGAAGAAGAAGAAGGGGAAGACGAAGCCAATCCTGAGGTCGAGGTCATCACCGAGGTCCAGGGGTCTGTGGTCACCCCGCTGGCGGTGGTGACCCCCTCAGGGACGTCGACCCCCACCCATTCTCGCCGCCCCGAGAAAGAGGTTACACCCTGACTCCGCATGCTTTTTCTTTTCTTCTGCTTTTTTGAGTTTTTCTTGTAATGCCTAATCGCGGACTGGCCACCGCTTTTTTGTAATGAATGAAAACATGTTTTTGGGCTCGACTTCGCGTCTCTCTATCTTTTCTCAAAAACTCTTGAAATTTGGCTAAGTGTAGGAGTTCGGGGATGTGTTGAAAATTTGTTGTTTGCTTCGACTTCTTTTCAGCTTGCGATGGTGACTCAAGCCGTCGAGCCTACTTGCTCGGGGGACAGCGCTCGTCCCGAGGTTGGCTTAGGGGTGACGAGGCTGTGCTTGACGAGGTGCCGGGAGCGGCTCTATGAAGTCGAGCTGGGGTTGCGCAGAGCCGTAAGTGAGCGGAACCACCTGCAACTCATCCTGGGTCGGCGGGACATCGAGATTCGGCGACTGGAGAGCAGGCTCGCCGAGATGACCCCCTTAGGAGAGGATGATGGTTCGTCGATCACCTTTAGCTACGGCCTTCGGCTCAAGTGCATCCGCCACACTTTATCAAAAATAACAACGGAGAGGGATGATATGCTTTCTGAGATTCGTCACCTGCAAATGGTAGAGACGAAGCTCCGGACGGAGGGAGAGGGATTGACGGTCGAGGTGGCCAAACTGACGACCGAACGCGACGAACTGACGGCCGAGGTCGATGCACTGAAGCGAGCCACGGTAGACAAGAGCATCGAAGTCACTCATCTCCGCTTTCTTATCGCCAGTCGCTCTGGCGTCCCGAGCTCCTCAATACCTGCTCGCTTCGAGGTCGATGTAAAAGATGACTCTCTGAGGGAGAGGATCTCGGAGTTGGAGGCGGAGGTGGCTCGCCTCAGACCTCGTTCGGGGCCGATCAATGTGAGGAGCACTTCATGTACTCGCGCGGAGAGCGAGCGGGGCATTTCGTTTTATGAACTCGCGACCCGTTTGCCCATCAGCCAACCTAGTCTAGGGGATGCGCAAAGTGCTGTTGCCATTTCATCGAGTGGAGCATCCGTCGGAGCGACTGTTAGGAGCAGCGCCGAGGACACGTCTCAATTCGCTGGTTTGGGGTCGAGTTCCGGAGGCAAACGTCGCCGCCTTCGAGTGTCCTTGAAGTGGAACATCCCTGTGCCACGGAGGCGTTGAAGATCTTGTTTTTGAAGCCTTTATATTTAGCCTAAGTGTAACAAGTCGGCATTGTAGTTTTTGCTTTTTAACGCCTTGTAATCTGGTTGTAAGAAAGAGTCGCCTTGTACTGTGTCTCCATTCTTAATGATATTTCTTTCTTAGACTTGCGCATTTTCATTGACTTTGTGCGATTGTTTTGTTTGTGGCTGTGTTCATCCTGCCGAGGTCCCAGAGCTGATCTTCTGCTCGTTTGGGGTCGACGTCATGAGCGTTCGGCCAGTGGTGCCGAGCTCTGCTTTGGTCCTTTAACCTCGTGAATTTGTAGGATGAGTGAGCCTTATGCGGCGGAGGGGTAGCCTCCGCTTCTGCCTGTTGCTCCTGAAGTCCTTTCTTCTTGCTTGCTTAAGGGCGAGCTTGCGAGGTATTGCCGAGCCAAGTATTGGACTGGGGACTATCGCTGGAGTTGTTCAACGGTTGTGGGAGCCATTCCGAATGGCGACCTACTTCTAGCTCGCTTAAGAGCGAACTTGCGAAGTAGAATCGAGCCAAGTGTTGGACTCCGAACCATCGTTAGAGCAGTTCAATGGTTGTTGGAGCAGTTCCGAATGGCGACCTACTTCTAGCTCACTTAAGAGCGAACTTGCGAAGTAGAATCGAGCCAAGTGTTGGACTCCGAACCATCGTTAGAGTAGTTCAACGGTTGTGAGAGCAGTTCCGAATGGCAACCTACTTCTAGCTCACTTAAGAGCGAACTTGCGAAGTAGAATCGAGCCAAGTGTTGGACTCCGAACCATCGTTAGAGTATTTCAACGGTTGTGAGAGAAGTTCTGAATGGCGACCTACTGGCTTGCTTAAGAGCGAACTTGCAAAGTAGAATCGAGCTAAGTGTTGGACTCCGAACCATCGTTAGAGTAGTTCAACGGTTGTAGGAGCAATTCCGAATGGCGACCTACTTCTGGCTCGCATAAGAGCGAACTTGCGAAGTAGAATCGAGCCAAGTGTTGGACTCCGAACCATCGTTAGAGTGAAGAGTAAAAGCAGAGAGATGTAAACAATTTTTACAAGTAAAATATGAAAAAGATTTCTTTATTGATGACTAATGGTCGGCTGCTTCTAAAGTTGCTAGCCGTTATTACAAGAGAGAAATAAAAGAAAAACATTACAAGTAATAGGAGAGGAACGGTTCGACATCCCAAAATACTTAGAGAGGCATTGGTGCTCTCTCTTGGTATTTTAAGAGATGGTCGGCATTCCAAGTCCTAGGGATCTCCCTGCCTTCGAGGTCTTCTAGTCTGTATGTGCCGGGCCGAACGACTTTGGCGATCTTATAGGGTCCCTCCCAATTTGGAGCCAATTTGCTCCTCTGACCGGGGAAAGAGATGGCTAACTTTCTGAGGACCAGGTCCCCTTCTTTGAGGTCGGTAGGACGGACTCTCTTGTTGTATGCAAACTCAATCCTTCTTTAGTAGCTTTGTTGGCGAATGACAGCTCTTTCTCGGATCTCATCAATCAGATCTAGATTTGCTCGGAGCTCTCTGGCGTTTTGTTCTTCTTCATAAGCCATTAGACGAGGAGAGGGTATACCAACTTCTAGGGGGGATCATAGCTTCGGACCCATAGGTGAGATTGAACGGAGACTCTCCTGTGGGGGTCCGTTTTGTGGTGCGGTAGTTCCACAGCACGTTGGGAAGTTGATCAACCCATAAGCCATTGAAACATTTATCCAACCTCTTCTTAATGCCGGAGAGGATCTGTCGGTTAGCATTCTTGACTTGGCCATTCGACTGGGGATGGGAAACGGAGGAGAATCGGTGTTGGATGGCGAGGTCTTCACATAGATCTCGGAAGGCAGCCCCGGTAAACTGGGTTCTGTTGTCTGTTATGAGGACCCGAGGGACGCCGAATTGGCAGATTACGCTCTTCCAAAAGAACTGAACTACCTTGTTCTCGGTGATCGTGGCCAAGGGCTCGGCCTCTATCCATTTTGAGAAGTAGTCGATTGCCACGACTAAGAATTTGAACTGACAGGGAGCTGGTGGAAATGGCCCTAGTAAATCCATCCCCCACATTGCGAAAGGGATTGGACTTGATAGGGAAGTGAGTGGAGCTTGTGGGAGGTGTCGAATGTCAGAGTACTTCTGACAAGAGTTGCACTGCCGAACGTGTCGTTCGGCATCTCGTAGGAGAGTGGGCCAGAAATATCCGTAATTCAACACTTTTCGGGCTAGAGATCTGGACCCTGAATGTGCCCCGCCTATGCCCTCGTGAAGTTCTTGTAGGGCGTAGTCGGCCTGCCCGGGGGAGAGGCATCTCAGGTAAGGCCTGCCGTCTACCTGTGTGAAGGAGCGTTTATATAGGATGCCTCCGATCAGTGTGTAACGCTCGGCTCGGGTTCTCACTCTTCGACCTTCCTTAAGATCTTCGGGGAGGAGCCCGCCCCTTAAGAATTCGACGAGGGTTTTCATCCAGTTATCTTCAAGCAGGACAGGCAGCGACTCCATAGAGTCGGAAGTTTCATCCTCTATACTTGGCTTTAGGAGGACCTCTATCAAGACGGTCTGCTCGAGACCTTGGAGGGAGGAAGAGGCTAGCTTGGAGAGGGCATCGGCCTAGGAATTCTCCTCTCAGGAGATTCGCTAGTTGAAGGCTTCTTCAAATAAGGCCATGAGGCTCCTGACCTTGGCTAAGTACTTAACCATTCGGTCGTCACGTGCTTCATACTCGCCTAGCACCTGATTTACGACCAGCTGAGAGTCGCTAAAGATCCGGAGGCGTTGCGCCCCTGCATTGCGAGCCATTCCAAGGCCGGCTATGAGCGCCTCGTATTCTGCTTCGTTGTTAGAGGCCTTGAAATTGATACGGAGGGATTATTGGAGGATGAAGTCATCTGAGCCTGCCAGAATGACCCCGGCTCCGCTTCCCTCGTTACAGGAGGATCCATCCACATAAACCGACCAGACAGGTGTTCCCTTTATTGCTTGGCTGAACTCGGGGATGGTACTTTCAACTATGAAATCTGCCAGGGCCTGAGCCTTGATCGCGGTCCGAGGCTGATACGTTATATCATGCTGGCTCAGCTCGATAGACCACTTCATAAGACGACCGGAGGTTTTTGGCTTGTGGAGCACTTGCTTCAGCGGTTGGTCGGTAAGAACGACCATCGAATGGGACTGAAAATACGGGCGAAGCTTTCTTGCGGCCATCACCAGGGCATAAGCCATCTTTTCTATCCTCGGGTAGCGGAGCTCGGCATCCCGAAGTACTTTGCTCACATAGTAGATGGGCTTTTGAGCCCGGTTTTCTTCCCTTACTAAAACGACACTGAGGGTCTGCTCGGAGGCTGCCAGGTAGAGGTAAAGGGGTTCTCCAGGAATTGGTTTGCTGAGGAGAGGAGGATTGACGAAGTAAGCCTTGAGTTGGTCGAACGACTCCTGTTGCTGCTGACCCCATTCGAAACCTTTAGCCCCCCTGAGGTCCTTGAAGAAGGGGAGGCATTTCTCCCTGGACTTCGAGAGAAAATGCCTTATGGCGGCTAGGCGGCCTGTTAGCCTCTGAACTTCCTTAACATTCTTGGGAGGGGCCATGTCTAATATGGCCTTGATTTTCTCAGGGTTAGCTTCGATTCCTCTTTGGCTGACCATGAAGCCGAGGAACTTTCCTGACGAGACTCCGAACGCACACTTGTTCGGATTAAGCCTCATGTTGTGCTTTCTCAGAACATCAAACGCCTCCTGTAGGTCAGTCACATGATCGGCTCCTCGGATGCTTTTTACAAGCATGTCGTCAACATACACCTCCATATTCCGGCCGATTTGAGCTTGGAAAACCTTGTTGATGAGGCGTTGATATGTTGCACCTGCATTTTTCAAACCGAAGGGCATAACCCTGTAGCAGTAGAGGCCCTGGTCGGTCACGAATGAGGTCTTCGGGATATCTGGGGGGAACATCCGGATCTGGTTGTAGCCTGAGAAGGCGTCCATGAAGCTGGGGAGTTCATGACCCAAAGTGGCGTCAATCAGAGTGTCAATACTCGGAAGAGGGAAGGGATCCTTGGGGCAAGCCTTGTTGAGATCGGTAAAATCGATACAAATCCTCCAAGTCCCATTGGACTTCTTCACCATTACTACATTCGACAACCACTCGGGATAGTTCACCTCTTGTATGAACCGGACCTTCAAGAGCTTGTCCACCTCCTCTTTTATAGCTAGCTGGCGCTCGGGGGCGAACTTGTGCCTATTTTGTTGAACCGGTTTGGACCCCGAAGCAATGCTGAGGTGGTGGACCAAGAGCTCTTCGGAAATTCCGGGCATGTCTGCAGCTGACCAAGCAAAGAGGTCCTGGTTCCTTTGGATGCACTGGACTATGTCTGAGTATAGGGCGGATGGGAGGGTCTTACTAACAAAGAACTTTCGGGTTGGATCCTGCTCAGAGAAGAGCACTTTCTCCAATTCATCCACCGGCTCAGACGTCGGTCGGGCAGCATCTTGGGGGATTTCCAGAGTTTCTAGGGAGAGGACTGGACCGAGGGTAGAGGTCATGTAGCACTTGCGGGCCGTTTCCTGATTGCCTTTGACTTTCCCTACTCCGGCCTGAGTGGGAAACTTCATCTTGAGGTGATAGGCGGAGGGGACGGCTTCAAGGGCAGCGAGGTCGGGCCGACCCATAATGACGTTGTACGCTGCGAGAACATCTACGACCATGAAGTCCATCGACTCTGTTCGGGTAGTAGGAGTTTTTCCAGCGGTTACATCGAGGGTGATCACCCCTTCAATAGTCACTGGCACTCCCGTGAACCCATGGAGCGTGTAGCCGGCGGGCTTGAGCCTGTCTCGGGAGAGTTTGAGGCCTTTAAAAGCGGCGAGGAAGAGAATGTTAACGGAGCTGCCATTGTCCACTAGGATCCTCTCTACTTTGAAGTTCGCCATATGGAGATTGATGACGAGTGCGTCACAATGGGGGGTGCGGACACCTTCAAGATCTTCGTCTGAGAATGTGACGGGCACTCCGAGGCCTTTAGGAGGAGGGGTGGCGCGAACCGAATTGACTTCCCTAATGAACGCCTTTCGAAAGGAATTTGAGGAGCCCCCCATTTGGGCCCCCATGAATGAGGTGGAGGACACGCTCCTCTTCGAAGTCGGGCGTTTTATCGCATTCAGGATGCTTGTTAGCCCCCCGAGGCGGGGGAGGAAGGTTGGCTCGGTCCTTTCTCACGAACCTGGTCAGCTGCCCCCTCTGGATGAGGGCTTCTATCTCATTCTTCAAGGCCCGACAATCATTGGGGTCATGGCAATGGTCCCGGTGATAACGGCACCACTTCTCTTTATCCCTCTTCTTGGCAGGGGTGTTCATCCTCGGAACAGGAGGTATAATCCATTCCTTCTCAACTTCCATTAGAATGGTGGAGACATTGGTGGTGAGAGGAGTAAATTTCTCAAATCTGGGGGGAGGTCGGCGCTGGCCGCCATTATCCTTCTGGAGCTTCTTGGCTCCTTCCTCTTTTGTTCCCTTTCTCTTAGACCCGGAGGAAGACCCCTCCAAGTTGGGGCGATGCTCAGCTTCTTCGGCCCGAATATACTTTTTGCTCCGGATGAGGAGGTCAGAGAAGTTCTGCGGGGGCTTCTTGGCGAGGGAGGAGCGGAGGCTGGAGTTGAGGACATTGGACTGAAATGCTGCTGTAGCGACCGCCTGGTCGAGGGATGCTATGGACCTGGCTTCAGTTGTGAACCTTTTCACATAGTCTCTCAGCTTCTCACCCTTCTTCTGGTGGAGGTAGAGTAGCGAGATGCTGGTCTTCTCAGTTCTGCGGCTACTTACGAAGTGGGTGACGAAGAGGGTCTCGAATTGCTCGAAGGAGAATATCGAGGATGGGGCAAGGCGAGAGTACCATTCTCGAGCTGGACCCTTGAGAGTTGCGGGGAAGGTTTTGCAGAGGAGGGCATCGGAAGCTTGATGGATGAGCATGAGGGTCTTGAAGCTTTCGATGTGATCGACGGGGTCAGTCTCCCCAGAATAAGTCTCGCATTGAGGAGGCTTGAAGCCGATTGGTACGGGTGCATCCATTATGGTTCGGGAAAAAGGAGGTCGACTAGGACGAAGAGTCCTTCCTCTAAGCTCTTCTTCTTGGTCTAACTGACCCAAGCGCCTCTCCATTTCGTGGAGACGGTGGTAGACAGCGTCATCCCTTCGACGGTAATCTGCCGAGCCTCTAGACTCGTCTTCGTACGAGGGAGAGCGGGGGCTACGACGACGGTAGCTCCTGGAGCGGCGAGGACTTGGCATATGCCGGGAGTTGCTAGGAGCTGGAGGAGGAGTTGGGGACTGTCGGCGAGGACTTCGGACCGGAGGAGGAGAGGGAATCTTTGGAGCATTGGTGTTGGGACAGAGATTGAGAGCTTGTAGGATGGTCGCTTGGAACTGCTGGAACTCGGCACGGGTGATGGGTGCCTCATCGTTCCTAGGTTGTTGCCGACCGACAGGGGAGTGTGGTCTTCTTCTGTGATGCTCGGGGGACTCTCTCCGCCCCCTTCGGGTAGGGGACCTCCTGTATTCTCGGCGGTGAGGAGATCGCTCATCCGGACGGTGTTGGCGGGAGGCTCACTCTTGGGCCCGCTTTTCATCTAGACGGCGGCGAAGATCCTCATCCTTCTGCCGATTAAGGACGGTGTTGCGGAGGTCGGAAGCACGGGGATTATGGGAGGCCATAGAATCCGAAGAGGCGTTGTGGATGGAGACGTGGTCCGGATGGAGAGATTGTTTCTGCGGGTTGGGACCCGTAGGAGGTTGTTGATTTTGAGGAGGAGGCAGGTCTTGTTGGAGTGGGTTTTCCGCTTGAGGAAGAAGTTGCCCCTGCTGCGGAGCGGGTTGGATGGAAACTTCTTGTTGCTGATCGGAGTTGGGTCCTCGGTTGGACCCTCTTGATCTGGCTTTCCTAGGAGGCATGGCTGGAGAAGATCTAACCAACGGGAAGAGGGGAGGCAGTTATTCGTTTGTTCCCACAGATGGCGCCGATCTGTTGCCGCTAAATCTGGTGTGGGGGCAAACAGATAGTATTTGTGGATTCTTGGGAAACTTTGAATAACCAACCTGTTACCTGTTCCGTCGGAGTTTGATGCTAACTCCCGCCGTACACCTGCAAAAAGTGCGAGACACCGGGGTTGTTCCCGGCGATGCACCCTCCGACGCTTAAGTCAGTAATCAGGAATGATTATGAAAGAGCGCAAAAACTGGCGAAAGATTGATTACCTCTTAATGGAGATGGATGGGGGGTATTTATAGGCACCGCTGGGATCGGATTAGGAATGTAATCCCCCTGTGGTCAGATAAGGAATGTAATCCCTAATCCCCAGTGAAGGGATAGATATGAATCAGGGCCGTTGATTAAGATTTAATCAGAAACCCTAATTCTATCCCTTCTGGATCGGGTTTGCTGCGGGTTGAAACTCGCACCCAGTTGAGGTGGATCCGTTCGCAGGTTAGTGGGTCTTTGAGGAGGAGAACCAGTACCCGCTTCAGACCCATTGGTAGGTGAAATTACCGTTTTACCCCTGGGCTTCAAGATTCGTGCCTGGTTTGGACGGTTCCGATCTAACCCCATTTTTAGCCATATCAATGCCGTTATTCCAAATAACGGCATGAAAAAAAATGTAAAATAGATACCGTTATTGAAAATAACGGCATGTAAATAACCTATGCTGTTATTTCCAATAACGGTTTATGCTGACGTGTTCTAAACAAGGGCAGATTGCTAATTATTTTTGGAAGGGGGGCAGAGCGCCAAATATTTTCAAAAAGTGGGGCAGTACGGCAAAATTACTATATATATATATATATATATATATATATATATATATATATATATATATATATATATATCGGACGAGAATTGATCTCTCATTCGTGCATTTCTAATTTAAAAAAAGATCTCGGACGGAATTTGATCTCCCTTATGTGATGTTCTTTTGGCCAAAATTTGAAGGGTGTTTTCTATGGAATTAGGTTTATAGAAATTGTTATGCATACGTATTAGCTTTGAGATTGGTGTGTTCTTTGGGTTCAAGGGCTGAGATGGAATGAGGCCTATAGGATTTGTTATGCATACATATGCGTACATTTTTTTAAAGTGCTATCAGACGAAAGAAGGAGTTATGTTGGTGCAATTTTTAAAACAAAAAATTCAAAAGACCAGATTTGATACCTCTCGTCCATAATATTTTAAAATTAAAAAAAAAAAAATCAAAATTTCAAACGTAACGATATATCATCTACGTCCGTCTATATTTTTAAACAAATACCCATATTTTGAGTTCTAACGACTACAACTGAAACTCAAAATTCCTATTTCTAAATGCCAAATTTGAAAATTTTGAGTTACAACGACTACAGATGCCCTAAGGGGTGGTCCGTATGAGAGTAAAAGCACTGTAGGAAATGTTCTCTGAAGGGAAAACACTGTGCACAGCATTGTTTGTCAATAAAGATGTTGAATTTGATTTCGGTGGGGCATTACTATAGCACTTTTTTGTCCCTTTGATTTCTGGTCAAAATGAGAGGAAAAGAGTGGGGGAGCACTATTCACATAATTTTAAATTTATTTCTCTCTCCACTCTATTCACATTATCCAATAAAAAAAACCCCACCTACTTATCTACAATTATTTTTTTACTACTTTACAATTCTCTCTCATCTCTATTCTACACCACAGTAAAACTACATCCAAACAAACTACCTGTTTAGAACTCATTTAAAAATATTTCTTTTCCCTATAGTGATCTTCTACATTGGATACATTTTACAACCAATCAAACCACTCCTTAGACCATCTCCAATCACGTTAGCCATCTTTCAACTTTAGCTAAAATAGCTGATTTAGTAGAAAAAAGTTGCTCCAGCGGGACTCGCCAAAATAGATTTTCTCAAATTCACTCGCCAGATTTGGTGAGTTTGTATCGTTCGCTAAAATTTCTTCTGCTCTTTTCGCATCTCAGAACCAAAAAAATCCTGGATCAAATTAATCGCCAAAATTAATCTTGGCGTCGTGAATCCTTAATCGCGAAAAACTTGATCAAATTAATCCTTGCGTCGCAATCTAAATCCTCGCGAATCAAATCAATCACGATGAAAATTAATCACGAATATTGCGTCGCGAAGAAAATCCTTGTGAAAATCACGATCAACAAGATGTTTTTTTTGGGTAGATTGGGCTTTTTTTGTTTTGGTCTTCGGCATTTTAACATTTTTTAAAAAACATTTTTTATAGCGTGGACTTTTCTTTTGGGTTTGGGCTTTGTATTTTATTTTTATTTAATTTTGGGCCATAAATTATTAAGGGCTAGTCAAAATAGATAACACAGTTGGAGATGTGACTTTTTTCGCTAGCCAAATTATCTATTTGTTCTTTATTTTGGTTATTGTAGCTAGCCAAAATAGCTAGCTTGTTGAAGATGCTTTTAGTGGAAAAGTTTTTTTTATAAAAACCATGTGCATTATTCCTATATAAAAAAAGAGATTTTAATTATAAATTATTTCGGATTTGATAATTTAAAACAATGTGTAAATCTCATTTAAAATTTTATCGGATGAAAAGAAGGAAAGAAAAAACGATGCCTGAAGTAGCTCCTAGCATGATGGAAGTCCTGCTAACTAGTGGAAGTCCTGCTAACTAGTGATGTTGGGATATCTTTTCCTCAAAACATATAGTAATTTTGTGCTATCCTATATGACATTTGGTATACAGTAATGATGTTGTTTGTTTTTGGGGTGTAGGAGCAACAGGTGTGAGTTCTTGTAATTTGTGTAGCGAAAGATGTGGTACTGGCGTTGATCCGATCCTAGGCTGTAGGACTAGTTCGGGAGTAGCAGGAGAGAGGTGGAGGCTGGGTGCTCGGCTCGGATCTAGTAGCTCGGCACAGATCTTTGAGGCTCGCCTCGGTCTTTTGTACCTACACACTGCCTAAAAACACCAGGAGAAGTCCCGGTGACAGGCCCTCCAACGATCTAGTCAGTCACTAGAAAGCAACTGTAGCTAAGGTTCAGGTGGGGAAAATTTTTATTCCCTTTGGAAGTGAGGAGGGGTTCTGGTATTTATAGGCAGGGGTAAACGGGTCTTAGACCCTAACGGACCGGGCCAGACCCGTTTTCCTGTGGGCCTGAATGGGCTGAAGCCCGTTTGATCTGCTTTGACTTAAAGATCTGGATGAGCAAAATTTGAGGGGAAATGATGGCCTGGATGAGGCACGTCATCTACCCCATATCAGGAGTCCCCCACTCCTGGAGGGCTGCGTAAGCCATCCGTGGAGGAGTAGTCTGTCCCCGTAGGAAGAGTGGAGTGGTGTCTAGAGAGTATGATTTGTAGTTTCTTGGAGCGGTAGGTGGGGGTAGGACGAAGGAGATCCTCCGGAGAAAAAAGCCGTCGAGGGCCGAAGACCGATGGTCGGGAGCCGAGCGTCGAACGCCGAGCCGTAGCCTATGAGAGCCAGGAATTTGGCTCGGAGCTTATGATTGGCGCTTCGAGGGTCGAGCATCGGTGGGTGAGCCTCCATGTTCAGATGCCGAGGCTCATGACCGAGTGTCGAGCCTCCTATCTTGCTGTAAAAGCTAGGGGGTGGCTCGAGGTCGCCGCCGAGCGTCGAGCCCCCTAGCTTGCTGTAAAAGTTAGGGGGTGGCTCATGGTCACTGTCGAGCATTGAGCCCCCCAGCTTGCTGTAAAAGCTAAGGGGTGGCTCGAGGTCCTTACCGAGCGTTGAGCCCCCCAACTTGCTATAAATGCTAAGGGGTGGCTCGAGGTCACTGCCGAGCGTCGAACCCCCCAGCTTACTGTAAAAGCTAGAGGGTGGCTCGAGGTCACTCTGAGCGTCGAGCCCCCAGCTTGCTGTAAAAGCAAGGGGATGGCTCGAGGTTACTGCCGAGCATCGAGCCCCCAGCTTGTTGTAAAATCCAGGGGGTGGCTTAAGGTAACTACCGAGCATCGAGCCCCTAGCTTGCTATTAAAGCTAGGGGTGGCTCGAAGTCACTGCCGAGCATCAAGCCCCCTAGCTTGCTGTAAAAAGCTAGGGGATGGATCGAGGTTACTATCGAGCGTTGAGCCCCCCAGCTTGCTGTAAAAGCTAGGGGGTGACTCGAGGTCACTGTCGAGCATCGAACCCCCAGCTTGTTATAAAAGCAAAGGGGTGGCTCGAGGTCACTGCCGAGCATCGAGCCCCCAGCTTGCTGTAAAAGCTAAGGCATCGTATGTGATGCTGACGTCATGGGGGTAGAATTCGAGGCATTGAAGTCCTATTAGCCGCTAGATCTTGATGATCAAGATTGAACGATCAGGATTCCAACGCAGAATTTGAGGCGTTGAAATCTCATCAGCCATTAGATCTTGATGATCAAGATTGAACGGTCAGGATTTCAATACGGAATTCGAGGCATCGTTATCACTCTATAAATCCTTCACCCCCTCTCCATTTCTTCACTTTGCTTTCTCTTTCTAAAAATAGGAGCTTCTCTCTCTAACCTGCTAGCGATGAATTTTTTGTTGATCTCTCCGTTCACGGTACTCAGGTTAGTATTTTCTTTTGTTATGTCGCATTCTCAGTCTGGTTCCGAAGTGAGTTCTTCTGGTCGAAATGAGGGGGATCGTCGGTCGGACTCAACGTCCTGGGATCTGGATGACCAGGTTTTGGGGGTGGATCGTCAGTCGGACTCCACGTCCTGGGATATGAACGATCAAGTTTTGGACGTGGTTTCGCTCCAAAGTCGCATGCCGCCCTTGGTAGAGTTCGCTTCTACTAGAGAGGTCGAGATATTAGGAGAGAAGGTTAAGGAGAGAGTGGTGGAGTAGGGAGGCCGTGAGGGAGGAGCTGAGGGAGAGGCAGATGAGGGAGGTAGCGAGGAAGAAGAGGCTCTCCCCCCTCTCCCGCCTTTGGTGACACCGTCTCCGCCGAAGGCACCTCGCGTTCGAAAGATGAAGAGGAAGTGGCACCTGCCGGATAGTCCGAGGACACCAGATGAGTTTGAGCCCGCACACAGGCTCGACGTCCCCTACTACAAGAATCCACGGTCGATCAGAATGTATCCTGACGATGTCGAAAACTTGGTCCAATTTGACGTGAAGGTGTCTTCGCCGGGCCGGACCCAAATACGGATGGACAAGGTTTAGTGTGTCCTGATGGCTGACTATCTGCTCGTGATAAGGGCCAGCTACTTCATTGGGTCGGAGTATGAATTGATGATTCCGAGCCCTGGTTTCCGCCCTACCACCGTGTTGGACCCAGATTCGGTATGTTTCCCGAGGACGCCTTCGTCTCGGGACTGAGGCTTTCTCTGCACCCGTTTATCAAGAGGGTGCTGAGGTGGGGAGTGTAGAACCCCGTATTTTCAAATATTATTTTAATTATTTGAAAATGAATTTAAGTAATTTTTGAGGATTTAAATAAATATTTTCTAAGAAATTTATCTTTTGTACACGTGCAAAACACGTGCAAATGACTTTTCAGAAGTTTGAAAAATTAAGTTTTCTTTATGAATAATCATTATTTATTATTTGAAGATTATTTAGTATTTTTCCAGATTTTTCTGAAATTAATTAGTACTATTTGCAATTTTTGAGAAAAGAAGGACTTATTTGCAAAATTGACATTTGTTTGGGTTAAAACGCAAAAGTGGCATTCTGGACGTTTTGAGCAGTATTGGCATTGAGGTTTAAGTTATATTTCACTATTAAATCCTGGCTTAAATGATATTTGATGAAATTTCAAGACTAATCTATATATATGTAAATTATATTTTGGGAAAGGATTATTTTGCAAATCGGGTGAAAACCCTAATATTTTAATCCGGCATATATATAAGGGATTTTCCTATTCCCAGCCGTCATTGAGTATACACAGGATTTTGAGATTTATTTTGAGGAGCAAAAGAAGAGGCTTTTGGATCTAGCAAGGAGAAGAACTATTTCGTGGATTTTCTTCAAAACAATGTGAGTTGGTTTGTTTTGTTTTGCTTTGCTTTGTTTGTTTTGATTGGTAGATGACGTAAGATCTTTGTTATGCTTGTTGTGATCATTATGCCATTAATTTGTTAGTCTCATTGTAAATATGATTTGGATCTTTAATTTGAGATGGAGGATGAGAACTTTTGTTGATATTTGGATCATGTATGAGAAATATTAAGATTTAGTGAGGATATGTTGATCTATGAGATCGTATTGTTGAGAGACATATTAAGAATTAATTTTGTTGTGATTAGATGGTAAACACCTGGACCTTATGATTGTAAATCAGATTTGGATTAAGTTATGGAAGACTTTTTGTTGAAGAAAAACCCTAATAGGAGAATTAAAGAATTAAGATCATGAGAATATGAGATTGGAGAAATTGATTGATTGAGTAATGTAACCATGATGGAGATTGTTGAGAATTGTTTATTTGCCTGAATATAAATTAATTTTATGATCGATGAATCCTTAGAATACTCCCGTTTGATTTGTGTTCAGATCTATACTTTTTGTAAATCTGTAGCCGACAGTCGACTGGCCTACAGAGCAGTCGACTGGTACGTGCCTACTGTGTATTTTTGAGCCTTGAGATTTGTTCGGGACAGTCGACCTGGACTGAGGTCAGTCGACTGGTCCTCTGGTTGTATTTTTGTTCAGTTCTTTCGGGACGGTCGACTGATGACTTGTCAAGCCGACTGGTCATGCCTTAGATTATTTTTGTAGAATGTTGGATTATGTCCTCTGGACAGTCGACTGATCTGATGTGCAGTCGACTGGTCCTGAAGGAATCTTTGTATTTGATTTGAGATATTTTGTTTAGTGTTTGATTTTAAGATGTTCAGTTAAGTATTTGTTTTTGAGATGTTCAGTTAAGAACATGATTTTGAGATATTTTGTTGAGCCACTTGTTAAGTGGAATTTGTTCAGATATTTGTTTTTGAGTCTCTAGAGGTAGGTGACCCTAGTATACCGGTGTTTGTTCAGTTATTTGTTGAGGCCCATCGAGGCAAATTTTCAGTTATTCAGATTTTTAGTCCGGTAGGGTACACTACTCTAGGAGATTTGTTCAGTAACCCAAACTAATAAGGACAGGCATTAGTAGTGTCATGACGAATGAGAACATGAGTTATGCACCTCAGTATGGCTTTTGATGTAGGATGTAATCTCCTGAATTATCCAAGTAGTTAACTTGTGATGTGTGATTTATCTCCGGAATTATCCAGGTAGTTAACCTGTGATGCGAGGTATTTCTCCTGAATTATCCAAGTAATTATCTTGTGATGTGGGATTGAACTACGGAATGATCGGAGTCGAGGCGACGCTTTTGGGATATTATTGTGATAAGGAATCTATGTTTAGATGTGGGATGATCTCCTGAATTATCCAGGGAAAATACCTGTGATGTGGGATCAATCTCCGGAATGATCAAGTATGGGCAAATTATCATAGTTTATCTTCATCTCTTAGTAGTCATCGTTGTCAGCATGTAGTCATGATGTTTTCTTGAATCACTTTTATGCATTCGGATTTCCTGTTTTTTACACACTTGACTTTTGGTTTTGGTATCACCCCTTATTCTTTTGTTGTACTTCATACTTTAGTGTTGATTATTATTTGTTGGATATAATGTTTTAAGTTCATTTATGTTATTGTTTTGATTAGTCGCCACTCACACCATTTATGGCTGACCCCGTAGTTTGGGGGTTAGGGTTCAACTCTAGCCTCACTTGTTGCAGGTTATTGCTTAGTTGGAGGTTGGATGCTTGAGTTGGCTTTGAGATAATTGGATTATTTAGTGTTTGGTGTAAAATTGTAAAGACTTATTTGAGATCATTTTGAGTTGTAAAACAAAAGATTAATTTGTGTTGAGATGATTAGACTTCCGCTGCAATTGTAATAATTGTTGTATAAAGAAGAAAAATTTTAGTGGTGTTGTTGGTGTTTATTGTTGTATTGAAGTGGATTGCTGGGATTTCGCCACTTATTTTCTAAGCTCTCATATTAGAAATTTGGGGCGCTACAGGGAGAGCTATGCCCGATGCAGTACTACCTCAATTTGTGGAAGCAGTTAGTTTGCTTTATTTTGAAGTGCGAGGAGAAGAAGGTGCCTCTAAAGCTGAAATATTTTCGAGATGTCTTAGGGGTGAGCTCGCTCGAAGTTCAGGAGGGTATCTTCTACATCTCACCTCGCCCCCACAAGAAAGTGGTGCACGGGCATCCAGATTCCATAAAGGGGTGGAAGGCCAAGTATTTTGTGGTCGGAAGTGAGGGACCTTGGAAAATTCCAACGACTTGGAATTTCTACAAGCCGAACCATAAACCCCCGAGGCGGAGGGACTTGACTGAGGCAGAGTGGGCTGACGTTGATAGAATTGTTGAGGGGCACAACATCGGTTGGCCAAACGTGACAGAGTCGCACTTAGCCCGAGCTGGACTGAGCCCAGCTGACCCTTGTATGTTGTTATTTTATTTTCGTTTAATTTTTTGCTTTCGTGTTAACATTCCCTTTTTTTCTCTCTACAGCGATGGATCAGTCGAAGCTTGGCACAAGGAAGACCCTGCTAGCTCTGGCTCAAAAGAGGAGGGTCGAGAAGGCAGCACCGAAGGCAGGGTCCGCCCCGGGGGGCTTCGAGGCCCCCTCGGAGCGGCCCTATAAGAAATCGAAGAGGGCCCCCAGCTAAAGATGCACCAGAGTTGGGGCCGAGCTCTAGTAGTCGTAAGGTTGTTAAGGTCTTGAAGCCCCCCCTCCCCCCGCGCCCCGACGCCCAGCATATGGTGGGCAAGAGGGGGCTAAGGCCATTCACCTCGGACTGGGCGGTCAAGGAGGGCAACTCGCTGGCCGAGGGCCCGATCTCGATTGAGGTGGCAGATAACCTCGCCACAATCCGCGATCGGACCATTCTGGCGACCGAGACAGTGGAGACGGCCTACATGAAGTGGACTCAAGCCCAAGTGGTGGTAAGTGTTGGTTTGCTGTTTGTTTCTTTTTGTACTTGGCACGCTTTTCTGTCTCTTGTCTCTCTTCTACCAGGCGTTGATGATCAGAGCGCAGCTGAAGATGTGCTTCGAGAAGGAGTTCCACGCCGAGAAGCGAAATGCCGATCGGTACCTTCGTGAAGCGAAGGACTTGAAGGTCGAGCTGACCACAGCTCAGGGAGTGGCTCAGGCCCTTCAAGCCGACCTCGCCTCTCAATAGGACCAGCACCTTCGTGCCTTGGCGGAGGTTCGGGGGAAGGCGGCTGCGGAGTATGAGGAGCTGGCAATGGCTGCTTCGGAGGAATTGATGAACTCCCAAGACGAGGCGTATGATCGGGCAAAGGAGCATTTCCTACTCCTTTACCCTAGACCAAAATCGACCACCTCCACTACGAATGGGAGCCCCCTGTGCTTCCGCTGACCCCTGGGGGCGAGGAAGACGAGGCGCTGAGGGACCCGGACTTGGAGAGAGAGGCAGGAGGGGCGACGGCCGACGAAGAGGTGCAGATCCCCCCTCAGAAGTAGTTTTTTACTTTCTTTTTCTTCTTGTATTTGCCGAGCGCGGACCGGCCACCACTTTTTGTAACTAATTTTTGGAATTAATATAATCGTGTTTTTGGCCAACCTGCTATGACTTGCGCATCTTTGGGAATCTTGAAGTGAATTGCTATTTCCTCTCCTTTTTTTTAGATGGACGAGACCCTAAGGTCTAACCTCAGTTCTGCCGAGGTCCAATGTCTTCGGAACAGGCTAGAGTCCAAGGAGAGTGTCTTGATCCGCTATCGCAAACAGTCCCACGATCGAGAATCCGTGGTAAGCTATTTTATGAACAACTCCAAGGAGCTCAGTTTAGAGTCCAAGGAGAGTGTCTTGATCCGCTATCGCAAACAGGCCCGCGACCGAGAATCCGTGGTAAGCTATTTTATGAACAACTCCAAGGAGCTCAGTTTAGAGGCGGCAAGCCTGAAGAAGGCTATAGCTGACCAAGACTGGGGGAGTGCTGAGACGAACTAGTCAATGTTTGACGCCTTTACCGAGTGACCGACCTCTTAGTCCGTTCTCCATGAGGTTGTGGTAGAAAAGAAGATGGAGATTCAGAGGTTGAAAGTCATGCTCGGCATAGGCGGATCTCGGTTCGGCCCTTTTGGGGGAGGAGGCCCCTCTGTCGTGGGTTCCTCACCGACCCTCTATCTGAAGATGGCGAGGCCCACTGATGCACAAATCTCTGTGCTGGGACGTCTACACTAGCGATGCCGGTGGTGCCGGACGAGCAAACTGGAGGACAGACCCGCTCGGTGGGGCTCGAGATAGTCTGTGTTAGCCAAAAAAGCCCCACGAGAAACACTTAGGTTGGGGTAAAAAGAACCGTTGTAATAATTTCTATTGTACTATGGCAATTCAAGGCGTTATGATGAATGGAATTTGATTTTTCCATCCTTCCGATTTGTAGGAAAACTTCGGACGCCGCCTGTAGTGTAAGCCTAGTGTCAAGCCCCCATGCTTTATAGAAAAGTCAGGTTGTGGCTCGAGGTCATTTCCGAGCGCCTAGCCCATACAGCTTGAGAAAGCTAGGACAGTGCTCGAGGTCAATACCGAGTGTCGAGCTCCTATGCTTTGTAGAAAAGTTAGGGTGTGGCTTGAGTTCATTGCCGAGCGCCTAGCCCATACAGCTTGAGAAAGCTAGGGCATTGCTCGAGATCAATGCCGAGTATCGAGATCCCATGCTTTGTAGAAAAGTTAGGGTATGGCTCGAGGTCCTTGCCGAGCGCCTAGCCCATACAGCTTGAGAAAGCTAGGGCATTGCTCGAGGCCAATGCCGAATGTCGAGCACCTTATGCTTTGTAGAAAGGTCAGGGTATGGCTCGAGGTCATTGTCAAGCACCTAGCCCAAAAAGCTTGAGAAAGCTAGGGCATTGCTCGAGGTCAATGCCGAATGTCGAGCCCCTTATGCTTTGTAGAATAGTTAGGGTGTGGCTTGAGGTCATTGCCGAGCGCCTAATCCATAAAGCTTGAGAAAGCTAGGGCATTGCTCAAGGTCAATGCCGAATGTCGAGCCCCTTATGCTTCGTAGAAAAGTTAGGGTGTGGCTCGAGGTCATTGCCGAGCGCCTAGCCCATAAAGCTTGAGAGAGTTAGGGCATTGCTCGAGGTCAATGCCGAGTGTTGAGATCCCATGCTTAGTAGGAAAGTTAGGGTGTGGCTCAAGGTCAATGCCGAGCGCCTAGCCCATAAAGCTTGAGAAAGCTAGTGCATTGATCGAGGTCAATGCCGAATTTCGAGCCCCTTATGCTTTGTAGAAAAGTTAGGGTGTGGCTTGAGGTCATTGCCGAGCACCTAACCCATAAAGCTTGAGAAAAGTAGGGCATTGCTCGAGGTCAATGCCGAATGTCGAGCCTATTATGCTTTGTAGAAAAGTTAGGGTGTGGCTCGAGGTCATTGCCGAGCGCCTAGCCTATAAAGCTTGAGAAAGCTAGGTTATTGCTAGAGGTCAATGTCGAATGTCGAGCCCCTTATGCTGTTTGTTTTTGGGGTGTAGGGGCAACAGGTGTGAGTTCTTGTCACGCCCCACTTCCAAAAAAATACGGAATACAAGCGCGTAACATTGGCCCAGCGAATGATTTTCATCATTCATAAGCTGTAGGATCGACTCAGCATCATAACAAGAAATATAACAACATATACTTAACCATGCATGCATGAATAACTTATTAATCAACAAAAATTATTTGAACAAATGTAAACTTCTCAAATAAATACAAGATCTGGATCAAAAAGTAAAACTCCATGCCCGTTACAAGTTTCAAGTAGCAATAAGAATTTATATGAACTCAAATACAAAATAACTAAAGCAAATTTCCCAAGCGAAGCCTAGTACTTTAGCTCACCAATTCCTTCTGGTAGTTCGTCTCCAAAGTCGGTATATCATGCAGAAGAAAAATAGAGAAAACAAATACAAACGCCCTTAGTGCAAGTTAGGACCGCAAGTAGTACAAGCAAGAGTACAAGAATAAAAATATAACAAAGAACAAGAATCAAAGGTATAACAAGGAATAGAGACAAGAATCAAGGAACATGAAACAAAACAAAGTCAAGTATGACGCAACTAGAAATAATCATATGAACGGAAAGACAACAACTTACAACAGGAAAACATGTAACAGAAATGGGTTCATGCAAACTTGTGAATCAAAATCAGGTGACTTCTAAATCAAATCAAAATCATGTAACCAAATCAAGTAACTTGTAACTCAAAATCAGGAAACTGGTAGACAAGATCATGCATGCACTTAGTGTCAACTTAAGTCTATTGTTTAATTCTATCTAGGTAGCACTTCATGCATCCCAGCTTTTTACTACATGCTTGCTACATTCAAACAAGTTACGCTTAGATTTCGTAGGGGATTCTATAGGGTCGTGTACTCAGAGACAAGTAATCCAAATCATATACCAAATTCCAAATAGTCCAAATTATATACCAAATTCCAAATAATCCAAATCATATACCAAATTCCAAATAATCCAAATCATATACCAAATTCCAAATGTAGAAAACACGGGCCCCCTTCCGAGTATACTTTTCAATATTGTCCACTACTAGATCTTTTCCTTAAACCCCGGCTTATTATTTTTTTATATTACAAAATAAACATGATCAAAAGATAACGAGAAAAAAATCAGAACAGGACAGGATGTATCAAGAGCTCATATGATGCAAGGAACATGTTCTGGGTCACAAAATGCAAGAAACAACATGCAAATATTTAAACATGGCACAATATCAATTCGGGACAGCAAGACGTTGCTGTACCAAAACTGAGATTCCCGCCACCAAAGGAATGCAAAACTAGATCCGTCAGAGAATCTGAAAACAAGACTCTTTGCCGAATCCAGCGCATATAAACAAGATACATAGAAGTTGTAGAAACTAGTGTCAAAATAGCAAACTATGCAAAATTTGTGTTCAGCCAGAATTTATGAAATTGTGTTTATACATGTGAAACAGGTCCGAAACTTTATTAATTAATTCCAAGAAAATCAGGAAATATTCTCTGGTGTGTCTAGTATCAGCATGTAAAATTTCAGGTCATTATCTTACAGGTAGTATGGTTAATTAAATTGTGAAACAAAGTGATGCAGCAAATTATGAATCTGAAATTCTATGACACATCAGCAGTAAAACTGCGATAACTCACAAACCATAACTAGGAATTCAATTCCGTCAAAAAGGTAGGAAACTAGACATCCGGTTCTAGATTTTATGTTTAGAACTCAAGTTCAGGTTATGGTGTTATCGGGGTCAAAACAACAAGCAAAGACAGGAATAACAACAAACAGTGGTATTTTTGACATGAAATGTATAATAATCATACGAGTTGTGAAACAAATATATCAAGGAAAGGTTATGACTCTTGTGATCATCAAATTGATAAGGAGTAAGATGAAATCATCAAATGATAAGCCAAAGAGTAGTCACAATTACAACCTACTTGCAGTATTTCAAACAAAAGCTTGTACCGAACAACAAATTTGTACAAGGAGATACTTGCCTGTTAGAAGACGGCGAATCCGACAAAAGAATAACGGGAACGGATCCCAGCACGGATCTTGATGACGATCAAGACCAAGAAAGATTGGACGGTTGAAATTCGACGATCAAGAATCCAAACAGCATACACCCAAACACTCCAAACTTCCACACCAAAACAACACCCTCCAATCTCCAAACCAAAACAACACATACACCAAACAGCAAAATCGGATCTGATTCTTCCTTCCCACAAATAGCAAACACCAGGAGTCCCCAATCAAGATTGGAAACGGACGGCCCAGATACAAAGATCACACTCTTGATCAAACAGCAAACGGCGCAGAGCGCTTCTTCTCCACTTGCGACACTCGCGGTGGCGGAGCGACGGCGGAAGGAGCAGACACCGAAGTGCTCTGTTTTTGGCGATGAAATAGAGGACGAGAACAAGGGTCTGGGCGCTTGACGACGATGAGGAGGGGGCGAAGGTGGTTCTGCGGTGGTTGCGGGGTGAGGGCGAGGTCGACAAGGTGGTGGCGGGGTGAAAACGAAGGAGCGGCGATGGGTTAAAGGGCTCGTGCGGAGTCCAGAGGAAGAAGAAGACAATGGAGATGGGTTCTTCGGGTGGTTGGCGTGGAGGAGACCAGAGGGATCGGGAGTCGACACTGGGCGATGAGGGGGAGATGAAGGCGGAGGAGCGACAGGGAGATTCGAAGGTGAAGAGCGGGAGTCGAAAGACAGGGATGATGAATAGTAATGGGAAAGGGGATGAACAGGAATAGGGGGTTAAACAGGGGTAGGCAGCGGGGTATAAACAGGGAAATAGGGTAGGTTTAGGGTTAGGGTGTTTGTATAGGGTTAAGTGGGCAATTGATTAAGGTTTAGATGAGTTAGATCCAATAAGATTGGGATAGGGTACTGGGTTTAAAATCCAATAGGAGAACAACTAGGATTATAGGGTTTATAAAACATATATACATATACATTAAATCAATTAATAAAATACAAATAGATAAGTATGTTCGGGCTTTACAAAAATAATAATAATAATGATAACAATGAAAATAATAATACTAATAACAATTATAATAACAATAATGATAACAAAATGATAATACTAATAACAATTTGAATAGCAATAATGATAACAAAATAATAATACTAATAACAATTTGAATAACAATAATAATAACAATAATAATAACAACAAAAATAACAATAATAATAATTATAAAATGGTAAAAATAAAAATAGTAATAATAATGATATATGTATATCCAAATGTAAAATTTGAGTTTAACAGATTTACTAAAATAATCCAAACAAAATATAATATAAATAATAGATCAAATAGAAATAGAAATTGAGCTTAAAATATACCATTGAAATAGATAAAAAAATTTGATTAGAAAATATTTTAATAGAGAATCCAAAGCAAATTTAACACAAGGTAAATTGAAATACATAAAATATTCAGAAAATATTTATTTACGAAAACGGGGGTTACAGTTCTTGTAATTTGTGTAGCGGAAGATGTGGTACTAGCGTTGATATGATCCTAGGCCGTAGGACCGGCTCGAGAGTAGCACAGGAGAGAGGTGGAGGCCGGGTACTCGGTTCGGATCCAGTAGCTCGGCTCGGATCTAGTAGCTCGGCTCGGATCTTTGAGGCTCGGCTCGGTCTTTTGTACCTGCACACTGCATAGAAACACCGGGAGAAGTCACGGTGACAGGCCCTCCGACGATCTAGTCAGTCACTGAGAAAGCAACAGTAGCTAGGGTTTAGGTGGGGAAAAGTTTTATTTCCTTTGGAAGTGAGGAGGGGGTCTGGTATTTATAGACAGGGGTAAACGAGTCTGAAACCCTAGCGGACCGGATCGGACCCGTTTGCCTATGGACCTGAATGGGCTGAAGCCCGTTTGACCTACTTTGACCTGATGTTCTGGAGGAGCAAAAATTGAGGGGAACTGATGGCCTGGATGAGGTCACGTCATCTACCCCATATCAAGTAATATGCATGAAAATTCTCCACTTTCTATAAAATATCTTGTTTGGCTAATAATGAGATAAAGTTTTGGAAGTACTAATTGATGGTCGTTAGAATTACATTTTATATGTTTAACAAATTTTCACACAGTATATATTGAAAGATTTTCAAGAATGCAAGTACATTATTTCAAACATAATAAAAAACACTTTTCTCAAATTTCCCACCACCGTATTTTCAGAAATTCACAATTTTGTCATAAAACACTCATGACCAAATGAAATATAGAACCATTTGCTTAGACTTTTCCCCTTTCATACCCTAACATATTCTATATTCTAGATAACTTTTCTTTCATCTTTCTTTTCCCTTATTTTTTTGTCATTTGGCCATTCTATGGAGTGTTAAAATTGAATGTTAAATCTTGAACTTATTTAAAATCTTGTAATCGGCATGATAAATTCTTAAGTCTCTTCCATCTTTCATCCTATTCGCCAAGACAATAAAATGAAGAAAAAAAGTGTATTGACTAGTATTCCCACAATTCATACACTCCAAACAGAAAAAAAAAAAAAAATTACTCTTGGTCTATCCATAAAAATAATATACTTTTTTTCCTTTTAACCATGATTTACATCACATCGTATAAAATACTACTCCATCCATTTCAAAATATAAGTCATTCTAGGTTTCTAAACGACCATTAAAAAAAAACCTTGGATTGAGTCAAAGTACTATATATTCTTGATTTTTGAAGCTTATAAATGAGCATTCAATTGTACAATGTCCTATTTGTCATCCTCTATAATTTTTTACTACTTCTCTTACAAAAAAGAACGAAAGTAAAATTGAAAATCTCATAGAAAATTAATTCATTGACATTTAAGATTGATAAGACATCTCTTCAAAAACCCAAAATGACTTATATTATGAAAATAAAGCTAGAATGACTTATATTTTTGAAACAGAGGGAGTACTACTACTATCCAACCCAAACGACTTAAACTTAAACAACACGAAACTCAAAGCACATCCATCACCCCACCCAACAAAATATGACTTTTTTTCCTGAACTGACCTTTTTTTTAAAACTAATTTCTAAGGTAGACCAGTTTCGAAACTAATTCCAAGGACATACCACTCCTCATAGGCCGCAGTAGTGAACTGCGGCCTCTTCAAAAATGTCTTTTTTCAAAGTCGCAGTTCCCAACTGCGGCCTTAGTTCATTTCATATTTGGGTTAGAGAGATTTCGAGACTTAAACAAATTTTTCTAAGTAAAAATGTGCTAAATATAGGCCGTAGTTCCCAACTGTGGCTTAAATATAATAGAGGCCATAGTTAGGAACTGTGGCCTTTGTTATAATAGATTTTTTTTCTAAGTAATATATATATATATATATATATATATATATATATATATATATATATATATTCTCATTCCGTTTTGCACAACCTATGGTGCACACGGCGTGTGCACTCGGAATTCTGGTGTTCATATCCACGATCCGAACCGTTCACATTGATCTACACATCTAAATTAGTCTAAATATGTAAAATCAAGTCATTTGAAATTCATTTGCCCATCCTTCATGTCATTATAAAAAAACGATATTCAACCATACAATTTTGTAATACTTCAACATATGAGCAAATGAATTTCAAATGACTTGATATATATATAGTCCCCTTCCGTTGTGCATTAGGTATCTGTGTGCACTCAGTCTTCTCGACTTCGTATTGACGATCCGAACCGTTCACATTGATCTACATATCTAATTTAGTCTAAATATGTAAAATCAAATCATTTGAAATTCATTTGCCCATCAATTGAAGTGTTATAAAAATGTATGGCTAAAAATTGTTATTTTTTATAGTCACATGATGGATGGGCAAATGAATTTTAAATAATTTAATTTTACATATTTAGACAAAATTAGATGTGTAGATCAATGTGAACGGTTCGGATCGTCAATAAGAAGGCGGGAAGGCCGAGTGTACACGGAGGCCTAGCGCACAACGGAAAGGGACTATATATATAGTAGTTGAAAATTAGCTGTGCACCAAGTGCACGTAGCTTGGTGAACAACAAATTGTTTAACACACATAAAAACTTAAATAAATGTATCGCTTTTAAATTGACTCTTTCTTCAAACAAAAAATTTGTTTACAAACTCAGAATTCTCAAAACATGCTCCCATTCCTAATATAAGAGAATGAGAGGATGAGAATGTCACTCCAAATTCAACTCTAGTAATTTGCATCTCTCTCACATTATTGGTTTTGTTATCCCATTGTTGTAGCTATCGTTGGCAATGAACGATGTTAAATTCCTATAAATTCAATCAAGCAACCAATATCAAAATTCTTAAGTTTAAAACTGTGTAGTTATATAATAGTTGGTTGTAGCAAAATAAAATAAATAAACAAATATGCAACATCAACTGTGTTTGCTTGGTTTAATGGAATATACCATGGGATTACGATCAAGCTGGCTATCCATGTTTGCTTGTGTCGGTGTTGCTGTCGGTGTTGACGTCGGTAAATTGCTCACACCACTTTACCCACAAAAAAACTTGCTGTTATGAAAAAGACTTCATGGAATCAGAAGGTTAGCAGTTAATTATCACCCTCACCATGAAAGTCAACGTTGACGAAAGACTAAATACACAAGAGAGACTGAATACACAAGGGGATACTGAATCGAGCTGAGAAAAGCTGAGAAGTAAAGTATATTCTATTTCCAAATATCTTTAACCTAAAAAGTCCAAAAAAGAAAATATATATGCTTGGTTAGATCTTACTCTATACATAAATTGGAACATCAAAAAAAAATTTAAAAATATATATATATATATATATATATATATATATATATATATAGTGTCTTCTATGTAATTTATGAGAAAAATAGTAGCATAAATGATTCAAATGAACTCTAGCAAAACAACAATTAGTAGATTCGAGTTTCTCGCTCTTTAAGAAGAGAGATTCTTCAATCTCTATGGTACTCTGTTGCTTCATATGGTAGTTGTAATCTACACCTGCAAAAGTTGAATTAAAATATACTTCAAAAAAAAAGTGTCCTACACTGTAATTTCTTCAAAATTTCGGTCATATCACGTCTCCTAAGAAACAAATCATAGTGAGATATAGTAGTAGAACCATTTTAAGAGCAGTCACAATAGGACAAATACTTGAGTCCATACCCATTGACTGATTGAAGAAATTGCCAGACGTTTGTACTTTGTCTCTCATCCAAAAATTTGAGAGTAAACTGATTGACATTTAGTACCAACTATCAATTAAAGAAAAAGTTTGAAGAGTTGTATGTTCACACTAACTTGCACTTCTACATGACTGTACTATATCTGATTCAAGGACCTGTGGACCACCTCGGACTTCTTAATAAGCATGCAAGTATTGCATTCAATTAATAAGTACGCTAAACCAAGTAAACAAACCCGACAACATTTTTTCTACTAACATTTTGGGCATGCTTTGGATACACTGCTTGGATACACAGTTAAGTTGGGATAACTAAAGTCAGTCAATTTTTCAGTAGTGGTAGTGATATATAAATTGTAGTTTGCATACCGTTCCCTCCACTCAAGTTATTGCTAAATGATTTGTATATGTGTTTCTCCAGGTATCTCAATTTTGGTATCTCAGATTTTGGGTCGAGATGAACTAGAACGTGGCTTGGTGGACTTGCCAGTTGAATATTTCAACAATGTTTTATGTTATTAAAAAAAATCAATCCTAGAAAAAATTTCATTACGAACTCAAATGAACATATAGTATGATTACTATATATTAATTATGTATACAAAATACTTAAAATTTTAATACTAACGACTGTAAATATTATATCTAGTCTTGCGTAAAAAATAACATGTAGATAATTGTACCATCCAAAACATAAAAGATTAATCATCGACTTTAACTTTCTTGAACTTAAAGCTTTTTGTATTTTCATAAGATCAATCATCAACTTCAACTTGAACTTAAAGCTTTTTGTAACTTCTTGTTAATCTTTTTTTTATTTTGCATCAAGTCAATGTTATTGTAGTTGTTCTTCCATACGTGATATCTTGTGATTTGATCAAAAAAAGTATACTCATCTGCAATGCATTTCTTGCTCCTATTAAATTCTTCAACCTTTTTTTACTGCATATAGAATTAAGTAATTAGCTCTTGATTATTTTTAACATTATGTGAATAACACATTATACCTTATTCTTAATATGTTCGAAGACTTTTGCGAAACAGTTGATGATGCATCTTACTTCCTCATTAAATAAAGTCAATTATGCCTCCACACTTGTATCTTTTATTGTGATTTAATTTTCATTTTTTGTAGGAAAATAGAATACTGGTGATAATGTTTAATGAAGTAGTGTAAGCGTTCCAACATCTGCTTGAGGAGTATAAAACTTAATTTCTAATGGAATATTGAAAAATGTCGACAGAAGATATAATACAATGCAAGATAAATTTGACATAAGTTTGAAGTTGGAAAGTGTTATAGATGAAGTTCAGAAACCCCATCTATTTAATTTTAATAATGTAGGTTATTTATTTTATCTTAGAATACTGTTTTTGTATTCTTTCACACCATAATGTTTCGTAACTACAACTTTGATAGTCCATAATTGTTGATTTTCTTGTAAAGAATTGATCGAGGAGTATTCAGTGCAGGAATTGTCCATCGATATAAACAATCTGCAAAAAAATTATAATTATTAATTAGTTTTTTTCAAATATAATTTATTAATAAATCATTAGTTTAAGTTTCAGTTTTAGTATGATCAGAAGCCACATGAATAGAACATCAACAATCTAACATAGAAAGTACTATCATATTTTATCAGTTTGTAATGGTTCGCCTAATTTTTAAAATATAATATATAAAAATTTAGAATTTCTCAATAAGTATGATATCTTATTCTACTATAAATAATCCAAAAATTTAGAAACAATTTAATGATGATGAATAAAAGTTCGCAAAAAACTATAATAATTGTAATCAAATTAGGAGATGGGTTAAAAAAATAATTCAAACTTTAAACAAGAGTAAACTATTTGGTGCAAATCTTTTTTCTCCTTTCCCTTCTATGAATTATGGATGAAGAAAGTTTTTAAAGTTTACTAGTATACAGGCTCAAATAAAATATTACATTATAAATTAAAAGAATAATGATTACTTCTTTATAAATTAAAAGAAAATGTATTGCAAATTTTTTATAAACAGAGTCTATTGCCAATTTTTAAAATAATTTACAAATTATTTTTTCTAGATACTTTAGTGTCATATGATATTGCACTGTAAATTGACATATATAATAATCCTAGAATTGTACATGCACTGTACATATAAAAAAATATAAGTAAAATCTAGTACCAGAAAATATATTTCATAATTTTTATAAGAATAGTATATTAACAATTTTAAAAAAGGAATAAAATATGTTACAATTTTCTTTCAAACCAGTCTTGATTTTTCACTCATGATGTCAGCAACGCTTACAATGCAAAGAATAGGTAAATAACCATATAGCACAAATTGAGTTGTCAATAGCATTGAAGCCACAGAGGAAGAATAGTAGTTAGCATTCCTAATATCATTTTCCAGAGTGAAGAGAGATTCATTAAAGCATGTACTGTAGACATGAAAGTAAAAAAAAAACATTTACATTATGTAGTTAGCAAATAATCAATCAGATTCGTCAAAATGAAATTTTGTGAAATAGTGACAAGTTCACAAGTTTATTGACTCACAACACTTCAAAATATTAGATTTGGTCACTCCATTATATAACACATGAGAAGATCATTCACCCCAAAAAAGTGGATCAGTGTTCCTCTCCACCTTCCTCAGCAAACTCTCCTCTCCCACAAGCCTTCATCCCCATTTCCCACCATAACGTTCATCCTCCTTTTCTTCTTTGCAGGAACAAGGAAAGAGAGGAAATAACAAATGACAATTCATCTACATACTGGTTAGCAGATTGGATCTCTTGCATTTCCTTAAGATTATTAAGATTGCTCTTGCTGGATCTTTACCCATTTTGAGTTAAGGTGGACCTGCTCCTTTAGATATTCGATACAATCATCAAACATATCTTCGACCCTGTTAGATATTATAGTCCCATATTGGTGGTAGAGTTGTTTTGATATTTGTTCACCTATATATAGGTGGTATTGTACTTGGTTAAACTCAATTCAATATTGTATCGTCTTCATTTCTCTCTCTGATTTATCTTAACATGGTATCAGAGCCAATTACCCAAATTTTCTTTTCTTAAAAATTTCCCCCATCCAAAATCCTCAAATTCAAACTGCAAAAGTTATACAATTTTTTTTTTCCAAAACCCTAGTTCGTAGAAAAAAAAAATCCAGCGCCGTTCATCTTCCTCTTCGTCATCAGATCCTCTCCGGCAAACTCTTCTTCAACTTCGTTCATCCAGCGCCGTCGTCCGTCGTCCTTCAACTTCGTCATCAGATCTCCCATCCAGATCCATCGGCAACTGCCGATCTCCCACAACTGCACACCATCGGCAACTGCCAACCAGATCCATCGGCACTGCAGAGCGCCGATCATCTCCCCCAGTCCAGATCTTCAACCCATCCAGCAGCATCTCCAACATCCAGATTTCCAAGCATCGTCATCTTCAAAATCCCTCACTTCAACTTCGTCAGATCAGATCTTGATATTTTGGATTTTGGGATTTCCAAGCATCGTCCAAGCATCAGATCAGATCTCCAAGCATCGTCCTCTCTAGATATTTTGGATTTTGGGATTTGTATATCTTGATTATAAAAAAAAAAAAGTCAAAAAAAAACAAGTCAAAAAAAAAAATCAAAAAAAATCGAAAAAAAATCAAAAAAAAAGAAAAATAATAATAATAATAATAATAATTATTATTATTATTATATATATACAGGTCCTACAATGGCATCTCAGTCTCTCCCACATATTTCCGGCTCCACTGGCTTCCCCGATGCAACCACCACACGTTCCTCCTCCAGATTCAACAAGCAGCAGCACCATTTGCAGTCTTCCTCCGGCATTCTACCTTCTCCTTACATCACCCATCACCATACTCCACCTCTACTTCCGCCACCGGTAGCACCGCTCTACCCCCTACCCCGATCCAGGCACCAGCACCATCTCCCTCTACATTGTGCTCTCAGTTATAGCAACGATGGTCTTGTTTCTCCTCGCAATGCTTCTTCCCTCACATCTTCGGCCATGCCCGTCCCTTCGGCCTTGCCGTCTCCTGCTGCTTGGGCTAATACTCAGCAATGCCTCACTTAGCTGGAACTACAGCTCATGGGTCAGTCTATCAATGTTGGCTCCTCTGCTCCTGCACTTTCTGCCACTCCCGGTATGAATTCGTTCTGAATTTTAGATTCTGGTGCATCACATCATCTCACTAGTAATCAGACACTATTCACCACCTGCACAACACTCTCCTCTCACTCTCCATCTCTACACACAGCTGATGGCTCACCACTTCTTATCACACACTCAGGGACAATTAACTCTCCCACTCTCACATTACCATATGTTCTCTATGCTCCTCATTTATCCATAAACCTTATTTCTATTAGTGCGTTGTGCGATAGTGGTCTTGTCGTTACCTTTGACTCTTTAGGTTGTTCTATTACTGATTCCTCCACCGGTGAAGAGTTTGGGCGCGCTAGTCGTCAGGGTCGTCTATATTATCTAGATTTTCTTCGTGCACATCCATCTCCTTCTAGTTTTGCCGGTACGGTTTCCTCTGATGCTGATCTGTGGCACAGACGTTTAGGTCATATTAGCGCATCACGACTTCAGACTATAGCTCGTAGTGGTGCCCTTGGTTCTCTCACTTTTAAACATTTATCTGATTGTCAGGGTTGTCATTTGGCCAAACACATTGCCCTACCCTTTAGTCACAAAAGAACTTCTGAAACCACCCATCCTTTTCAACTTGTTCATTCTGACATATGGGGACCCTCTCCCGTACCATCGTGGAAAGGCTATCTCTATTATGTTACCTTCATCGATGACTTCACTAGACATACATGGGTTTTTCTTATGCGTCAGCGATCTGAGATACCTGATATTTACCGGGTCTTTACAACCATGATTCACACTCAGTTCGGTGTACGCATTAAGAATTTTCGATCGGACGGTGCACGTGAGTACACTTCTACCACTATGAGAACAATCCTTCAGTCTCACAGCACCCTGTTTCAGCAATCATGCCCTCACACACATGAGCAGAATGGTGTAGCTAAATGCAAGCATCGTCACATCCTTGAGACGGCTCGCGCTCTTCTACTCTCCTCTTCTGCTCCTCGTTCCTTCTGGGCTGAAGCTATCATGACCTCTGTTAGTCTCATCAACATTACTCCCTCGTCTGCCCTAGCTGGTACGACGCCTTACGAGGCTCTTTATCATTCCCCTCTCGACTACAGTATGCTCCGTACCTTTGGATGCACCTGTTACGTCCTTCTCCCTCCTACTGAGCGCACGAAGCTCTCCGCTCGTGCTGCTAAGTGCGTTCATTTGGGTCTCAGTCCTGAACACAAAGATTATCGTTGTTTCGATCCATCCACGGGTCGTGTCCGCATTTCTCGACATGTCTCCTTTGTGGAAGACTCCCCTTACTACCTGACCCCCCCCCCCCCCCCCCCCCCCGAGGATACTAGATTTCTCGATTCCCTAGTTGTTGCTAGCCCACCGACTTTATCTTCCTGCATTCCTTTTGATCCCACTCTTCTGGCTCCATTCACATCTCCTGCAGTCCTTACACCTGTTGCCCCCTACCGAACCTCCACCTGCATCCCCACAGCAACCAGCACCCATCCCACCTACTTCCCCACTGACACATGCACCTACTCCACCGTCCTCACCCCCACACCCTGTCAGTCCACCACCTCTTCGTCAGTCTACCCGTTCCACTTCGGGTATTCCTCCGACACGTTATACACCTGATGCCACTGGTCCTTCTGACCAGTTTGGTTTTGCCACCCTAGCTTCCTACTCACCACAGTTTCATGCATATCTCACTGCTATACACTCTACACGTGAGCCCAGAACCTATCAAGACACAATTCAATATCCTGAATGGAGGAAAGCCATTGCAGAAGAATTCAGTGCATTTGATCAGACTGGCACCTAGGATGTTGTTCCTCTACCAGAGGGCGTTCAGCCTATTAGCTGCAAGTGGATTTTCAAGGTCAAATATCAACCTGATGGATCTATTGAGCGGCACAAGGCCCGTCTAGTAGCTCGAGGGTTTACTCAGGAGCATGGCATTGACTATGATGAGACTTTTGCTCCCGTTGCACAGATGACTACTGTTCGCACCCTTCTTGCTGTTGCAGCCATCCGCCGCTGGCCGTTATACCAGATGGATGTGAAGAATGCTTTTCTTCATGGTACCTTATCTGAAGTTGTTTATATGGATCCTCCTTCTGGCCTCCCTACTCCTCCTCGTCATGTTTGCCGACTGCGTCGGGCTATATATGGTTTGAAGCAGGCCCCTCGAGCCTGGTTTGAGTGTTTTCGCCTTGTCATCACCAAGGATGGTTTTAGTCAGAGTTCTCAGGACCATTCTATGTTTGTGCGGTCATCACCGCAGGGGAGGGTAATTCTACTACTATATGTTGATGATATGATCATTACTGGGGATGACTCTGCCGGCATTACATCCACCCAGAAATACCTTCACCAGCAGTTTCATATGAAAGACCTTGGTAAGCTATGTTACTTTCTGGGTTTAGAGATTGCTCATGGATCTCAGGGGATACTTATTTCTCAGCAGAAATACACATCAGATATTATTTCCGCTGCATGCCTCTCTGACAGTCGATCGGCTGATACACCCTTAGAGCTTCATGTGAAGCTTCGTCCCACAGATGGTGAGCTCCTTCCTGATCCCACTAGATACAGGCAGATTGTTGGACAGCTTGTCTATTTATGCATGACCAGGCCCGATATTGCTCATGCAGTTAGTATTGTCAGCCAGTTTGTTTCTGCTCCTACATCAGTTCACTACGGTACTCTTCTTCGGATCCTCAGATATCTTAGGGGCACTATCACTCGCTCATTATTCATGCCTTCTACATCCAAACTAGAGCTCAGTGCATATTCTGATTCAGATTGGGCAGGGGATCCGACTACCAGAAAGTCTACCACAGGTTTCTGTCTATTTCTTGGTGATTCGCTGATCTCATGGCGGAGCAAGAAACAGGCAGTTGTTGCATGTTCTTCCACAGAGGCTGAGTACAGAGCAATGGCAGCTACTACTAGAGAGATTGTTCATGTTCGTTGGTTGTTATCAGATATGGGTGTTACCCTTACAGGAGCTACTCCACTTTATTGTGATAACCGGAGTGCATTGCATATTGCAAGCAACCCGGTCTTTCATGAGCGAATGAAGCATATTGAAATTGATTGTCATTATGTTCGTGAGCGTTTTGAGGCAGGAACCATCTCTCTCCATTATGTTACCTCTTCCCAGCAGACTGCAGACTTCTTCACCAAATCCCATACAGTTCAGAGATTTCGACACTTAGTAGGCAAACTCACATTATTTAACCCATCGTGAGTTTGAGAGGGGGTGTTAGATATTATAGTCCCATATTGGTGGTAGAGTTGTTTTGATATTTGTTCACCTCCTATATGTAGGTGGTATTGTACTTGGTTAAACTCAATTCAATATTCAGAGTTGTCTTCATTTCTCTCTCTGATTTATCTTAACAGACCCATTTAAACTTAATGTCGAAATTTTGCACCTTCGATGTGTTGTACACATAGCGAGTTGTGTCTTCGTACTTGTGGAAGTTGCGTGTAAATGATTGAAATTAACAATTAATCAGCTGGGTTTTAAAATTTCCGAACAACTCGAATTGTAGACTTCAAAAGGCCAATCATGAAACTAATTTGTTTTCTGACCTAGTCGGAATAGGAAACCATGCATAACGCTTTGCAAGAATATCGATTAATTCAGTGACATCAAGTACAGTCGAAGTGAAGATGTGTCTCCCTTCAGTAGCGTCATTTTCGTACGCAAGTATATGGCAACTGGCAACATCATTAATGTGAACATATCTCATTCGGCCATGTGGCGAAAATCTCTAATCGCTTCCTGCAATATATACAATTTCAAAGTAACTGTAGGTCATTCCAAGTACAAAATAGAAATACAAGTTGATGACTTAATTACGACGAATATTCTTCATCTTTTTAAATTTTCTTTTTAAGAGAAACTTCTTTCTACTAAACTGGGTGGAAGTTTTGTTGGAAAAAAGAGGGGGGGAGGGAGAAATGTTGACCTTTAAGAAGAACATTTGATGTAGTTCCATGTATAGTGCAGAGCAAACTTGGATCTATAATCTAAAGATGGAACCACAGCCACAACATTGATGTTATTCTTCCTTACAAAGTCCTATGCTGACTTCTCTGCTAGCACCTTAGCATACAGATACCATAACTAATTCCAAAAAAAACTGTTACTTGTGATACTTACAATTGTATACATTAAAAAAATACAACTATAACCCATGTTTCCTGTATTTGTATTTCTTTTGTATTTTATTTGTTGTACTCTATTTTATCAATTCGGAACCCTGTATTTGTTTTCAGCTGTAATAAAAGTTATTTTTGCTTTCGTCTCAATTTTGTGCCAAATCTGTTTCATTTGCATTGTTCCTATCAACCCTACATTGTTATCCTTCATGGTGAATTGACTAATTCAATTCATCTAATTTATATAGCCTAATTATATGGATTTTTTATGCATTCTCCTTTTGGATCCTATTCATCCACTATCCAAACCCAATAACTCTATATATAAATACCCTATATTAACCTAACCCTAGCCTAAACCTTACCCTCTACTGTTCAAACCCAGCCGCCCCTACTTCCCCTATTCTCTCTCCCACGTCCTCTCTCTCTCCCCCCCTTCACCTTCCGCGAAACCCATCACCTTCGTCAAACCCCCCCGATCACCTTTGCCATCCCTAGTCATCTCGTCGCCGCTCAACCCACCATCTCCCTCATCGACTACCCCTGATCGCCAGCTCCACTATCGACCGCCATTGCCGTCACCCTCCTTATCTGCCCTGTTTTCCTCTCCAAAACAGAGCACCACCGAACCGAACCCATCGTCGTTGCTCACCCTCCGTCAACTGCTCCCCAGTTGAGCCCCCTCGATGTTGCCACCGTCCCGCTACTGCCTGCGCCATCACAGCCGCCATCGAAGGCAGCCATTTCCGGTTGTTGTATGATCAAGAAGTTGATCATTTGAGAATCTTGGCCGTCCGTTCCCCTCGTGATCGTGATCATCATCATCATCAGCCCTTGGACTTTCAGCCGTCTGATCTTTCATCGTGATAGTGATCGTCATCAAGCTCTTGGATCTGGACCGTCCGATCTCCTGATCTCTTGATCTTGGCCGTCCGATCCGATCGTGATCATCTTCATCAGTGATCTCAACTGTTGATCTTCTTTATCTTGATCATCATCAAGATCCTCGCCAGATCTAATCCATCCAATCCCGATCATCTTCAAGTTCATCATCCAATCAAGGCAAGTAACTTGTATGATATTTTGGTTCCTCGTACAAGTACAAATACTGCAAGTAGTCTTGCTTCCATTGTGTTTCATTCTCATAACAATTTCTTGGTGATCTTGATCTTATTGGCTTGATCCGTCTCCATCAATTTGTAATCATGGTTAATCACAACAGGTTGACACACACACACACACTACACGAATATAAACTAGATCTTGATAGACTTCTAGATATAAATACACATTTTCATGAACTATCGTATGTTGTGGATGTTCGTTTACATGATTGATGTGCTAGATGTGTTCTCTTGTTGTGGACTTATGAATATGCATACCATGTTGATTTAAATGTTTAATAAATCATGTTTTACCCATATACTCTAAATTGAATCCCTTGTGGATGATTTATATGTTAAATTACATGTAAAGAAATTCCTTCTAGTTGCTATCCTGATTTGGTACAATAATTTAGACCATGTTAATGTCAGTAAAATAAACTAATTTGTGAATATGAAATGTAGGCCTCTGTATCTATTTTTCAGAACTTTCAACCGATCTCAAATCCTATTTATGATGTGTGAGTTATCGCAGTTTTACTGCTGCTGTGTCGTAGAATTTCAGATTCTAGATTATAAAACCGTTGCATGATTTATTGATTTAAAACATATGTTAAAGGTAAAATTTGGACTTAGTATTATTCGGGTAAGAATAGACATGACTAGGATCAACCCCAAATTTTTGTAGAATTGTTTAATAACTTTTCTAACTTATTTCATGCATGTCAAATCGATCATATAGTTGCTAAACTGCATGTTGTTCACTGAAGAATCCTAATTTCAACCTGATTCCATTCACTTGTGATTAAAACTTTGTGAATATGAATTGTAGCCCCACAAGTCTATTTTATAGCCATTTTGATGGAATCGAATTCTGAATTATATTTTGTGATTTACCGCTGTTTTAGTGCTGCTGGGTCTGAAATTTCAGATTCATAAATTTGCTGTGTCACCCTGTTTTTGATTTATTTTGACTATGCTACCTGTAATATAATGACATGAAATTTAACATGCTGAGACTAGACATATTAGGAAACCTCCCTAAATTTTCCTAGATTTGTTTATGGAGTTTTCAAACCTGTTTCATGCATGTAAACAAAATTTTACAAATTCTGGCTGAACACGAAATCTATGTAGATTGTTGTTTTGACACTAGTTTGCTCCAACTTTTATGTATCTTGTTTATATGCGCTGGAATCGGCAGAGAGTTTAGTTTCTAGAACTTCTGACGGATCCAGATTTTCATTTCTGTGGCAACAGGGATCTCAGTTTTGGTGCAATAACATCCTGCTGTCCAGAATTGAAATTCTTGTTGGTTCTAATTATTATAAGTTGATTTGACACCCGATTAATTTTTCTACCCGACCTGAACTTGTTTCTTGTTTCTTGTCATGTCTACTTGCCCTGTTTGTGCACGTCTATGCCTACTTTAATAATAATAACAAGTAATCAAGCCGGGGTTAAGAGAAAGATCTAATAATGGACAATATAGAAATATGTACTTGAAAGAGGACCCGTGTTTCCCACCTGTTATATGAATACATGATTACATGAAACACAATCCTGATTACCTGTTTACATGATCACCTGACTACATACTTTTCTATAGGAAGGTTTACTCAAAAGAGGGCCCGTGTTTCCCACTTGTTTTACCTGACTACATACTTCCGTATAGGAAGGTGTACTCGGAGGGGACCCGTAGGTCATACCTGCTACATAATTACATGGTTACATGATATATGAACCTAATTACCTGTTTACATGATACTTGGGTACACAGCATTATAGAATCCACTACAAAATCTAAACACAAATTGTTTGTATGTAGCCACCATGTGCTAAATAAATGAGATGCATGAAGTTCTACCTAGATAGGATTAAATACAAGACTTGATAATAACATGATCACCTGCACATTCCTGTTACCTGTACATGCTACCTGACACCCGTTACATATTTACCTGCTTGCATGCTACTTGATACCTGTTACAAGCTACCCGTACCCTGTTATCTAATCATGTTATTTAATTCTGTTTCTTGGCTTAGGAGTTAATTACTCTATTTTTACTGTCACATTCCTCCTATGCTATATTCATTACTTTGATTCTTGTTGCCGCTCTGTACTTTGTTTACCTGTCTTCGTACTTTGTTGCTTGTACTACTTGCGGCCCGTAACATGCACTAACGGGCGCATTGTTTCCTGTTTCTCTTTTCTTTTAAATTAATGAATATGCAGAGTTTGGTGATCAACTGCCCGAAGGTGTGAGTGATCAAGTTTTCTAAGCTTGGCTAGAGTTTTTCCTGCTTGAACTATTTCCTGTTTTGAATTATTTGTTCGTTGTTGCTACTTGGAACTTGTATTGGGCACTTTATCCCGAAGTTTATTACTTGTCTTTTTCTTCCAGATCTGGTTTATTTGAGAATTAACTATTTTGTTTCAAATAATTATGTTCATTTGGAAATTGCTCCATACATGCGTGGTTGATTATTTCCTGTTTATTCTGTGTATCGTTTAGATGATCCTTACAGCTCATGAATGGTGAAAACCATTCGCTGGACTTTGTCGCGTACCCGTATTCCATATTCTTTTTTGGGAAGCGGGACGTGACAACAATATATCTCAACTCAAGTCTCAGTTAATAGGTTGCTAATTTTCCTAAGTTCCTTGAGGGCAGCCATAGGTGTGGCCTGCCCTTTACTGCTGTCCTGCTGGAAGATGGACTCAATTACCTGCCCAACGCAGTGACAAAAGATTTGGTGGTTAGAAGACAAATAAAGGGAATCCTCAGGTAAGCAAGACTCTCAACAATGTCAGGAATTATTACTTTCGGTTAGCATGAAACAAAGTAGTGGCTGATCAACAAGGACATAAGATAGCAGGAAGTTGTGCTTGAAGTTGAAACGAAAACTATTTGGTGGTTATGCGCCAATACATATAAGATCGAGATTATTCCTAAAATGGTTGTAATATCAGGACGTTCCTTATCCAGTAAAATTCCTAAATGTTCTGTTGCTGAGAAAGTTCAAGGATACATTTTACTGAAGCCAATTTATCATCTTAAATATTCAATTTGAGATGTATATCATATATAGTTCCCATGCTATATTGTTTAAGCACTGTATGATAAATTTACCATGTGCAAATAATTATGTGATTAAGTATACATCCAATTTAGAATATATACCAATTGATAGTTGAGTAATAATAAAAATTTGATAGGAATGAGTTGCAAGCCAATAACCTTTTAAATCTACCACAAACAAAACATGAAATACACAAATAATCTCATTTACAGAGCTAGAGACAAATCATGAAATAAAACACACCTATTATCTTACCTAATTAGAAAAAAATCTATCATTATCAAGAATAAAGTTTTAGCAACTTTATTAGCTTACCTTGTCTAATACCCATATTGTGGGACCTTAAGGCACCATCAGAGCAATATTCTTCTTAACAAGGCTTTGACATGCAGGTGTCCGGAAATAGTTCTCATGCTCTGGATACAACCATGACAAATCTTGGTCGACCGCTCTGGCACTCTCTCCAACTCAGCATTTTGGAAAAAGTGTCCCCATGTGCTTTCTATAAATTTACATAGAAAGATCAATATAAATACTCCAAAACTTTAATTTAGAAAAAAAATCATTACACACAATCAGCTGAGCAGTGATAAAATTCAAAGTAAAAAAAAAAAAGCAACTGAATATACCAGGACTTGGTGACCAAGGGTTGTCCATTGCAAGGTTAGGAGATTTGCTCTTATCCTCAAGGAGATGGGAATCAATGAGAAGTCGTGATGTCCTATCTGCACATATATGTCGTTATAAGAATCAAACATATAGAATTTTGTTAAGAGATCTGCAAATGTAAATAACCTTTAACTTCAGCATTCAGCAATATTTTGGATTCAGTGCAACACATTGGCTGCAAAATGATAAAGTCTAATCTACAACTTCACATCGAAACAAGCATATAGAAGAGACCAGTAACAAAAAAAAAACAACACTACTAACATGTAAAACACTAAAATGTGATTCCATTAAGGCCCAACAAGTTTGCCAATCGAAAGCTTCAAGTCAAAACTTTCCATAAATGAAAAAAGAAACAAATTTGAAAAATCTACTAAAAAATATGCAAACCTCTAAATTTAATTTAGAAAATCAAGACAAACAATGAGCTCTGTTAGAATGCACGTGCAATTCCCTCAACCCTTTCTACCACTCCAAAGTTTTAGTGTATTGCAGGGTTTTTCATGTGGTATCAAATGAAAAACATACATACATTAATATCTAACTTAAGTAAGGTTTGCATATGAATCAAATGAAACACATACATACATCTACATAATGAAGTAGATCATGCAAATATACCAAACAAAAAGTGAATCATGTAATGTAAGAAGGGACAGAGTAATATCAAGACTAATATCTACATAATGAAGATGCCCAGTCCTGGCTGTTTACTTTAAAAAAAAAGACTAATGACGTACCTTCATCCAACTTTTCTTGTGTGAAAGACGACATCATTACTTTGCATCACCCGTCGCATTAAGGCAAAACTCTGTGGTTAGTAGCAAATGACTGAAGTTCCTGAATTTGTCCAACCAAGCAGCATTCTCCACGATCTTTGTCAAGAGTCTTTTGCTCTTGTCCTATACAAGTTCATAATAGTTAATAAGAAAAGGGAGCCTCATAAATAATTATAAAGTTTGCAAATTCATCATGTACGAGATATTACTTACTTCCAAGAAAGTACAAAAACTTACCTGGTTTAGCAGTCTCTGCAACTCTATTTGCACAAGCTCTTCCAAGAACAATATCAAAAAGGAAATTTGCACCATGCACTAAAGCACACCGCTTCTCCTGCATTCATCCATTCCTGCATTCAGATCATCAGCCTTTATGTCAACAACTTGAAAAAGTAAAATATAGTCAAACATTAGAATAATTTGTAAGATCTAAGCGCACTAAATTCTAAATTCTATATAAATCATTTTCAAGCAAGCGAGTTAAACTGTTTATCTTTTGAGGAAAGGGAACCAGCAAAAAACTGTGTCATTCACTGTAAAAGGAAAGACAGTTGAATATTACTTTCCATGGTAATTTTCCATAGCCAGTGCATGTATGAGCTGAGGATGCAGAGTAGTATGCTCTTCCATGTCCCTAGAGATCAATCATGCTTGGGTCAAAGTGGGATTGGATAGATACTTATCTGCAACATAAAGGGTAATTATCCCAGTGGCCAGAATGGTTGAGGTCGCGCGCACAGAGGTGGAGAGTTCCATCCTCCATATTGAGTGAATTTACACCTCGGCAAGCCCCTAAAATGTAATTAAGAAAAGTGTCAATGTCAGTCTTTCTGTTCATCATGCCTAAAGATACAATATATTCAAAAATATACTCTATAGAATGGATACAATGTATTAGAACACGAAAACAGGTACCAGTAAGAAGAACATGACAAAAAAGAAAAGGAAATAAAAAAGAAAGAGAGAAAAACCAGATCTTTTTAATTACTAAGAAGCAAGGCAAATGTAATAATGCGGCGCATGGACTATTTGGAAGGTGAATTCACATGACTACACCTTATCAGATCAAAAGATGTACGTAACTGAATGAACCAATACTAAGACATCAACACTAAAATTCAGCTAGCTGAAAGAAATCACATGGTAGAAGGAAATGGTAACAAACATCTGTAAATCTCGGTTCTATCCGAACAATTCAAGAAACATAACAGTAAAATAATAGAATCCAACCATACATCCTCACTCTCTGGCTTCCTCTTTCATCAGCATTGACCTCGGATTACAATTTATCAGACTTCTCTTCTTTTTATTTCAACTTTACCTGACCCTATTTGCACCAACTTTTAATTAGTTAGCAAATTATTAAAAGTAACACAATAGGGCAACCAAAAATAAAATAAAATAAAATAAAATTATATATATATATATATAGGGAGCCCTTCTGTTGAGAACTAATTTGGTGAGAACTCCGTGAGAACTCACGAGTAGCCCCCCATGAAAAATCCGAACTAGCCATCTCATTCTACATGCCTTAGATAGCATAACATAAAGAAATCAAGTAATTTGAAGTTCATTTGCCCGTGATTTACATCATCGCAAAATTGTATGGCTGAAAATTCTACTCCATTTGATGGATGGGCAAATGAACCTCAAATTACTTTATTTCTTTATATTATGCTATCTAAGGCATGTAGAACAAGATTGCCGGTTCGGATTTTTCATGGGGGGGTCTACTCCGTGAGTTCTCACGGAGTTCTCACCTAAATTAGTTCTCAACCGAAGGGCTCCTTATATATATATATATATATATATATATATATATATATATATATATATATATATATATATATATATAGATCCCTACCTTACCACTTAAAGCCTGGATTTATGTGGCGCTTGTAGTTCTTAAAAATAGGCTTATTCACATGCCAAAGCCGAAACTAAAGACCTTTAAACTGACTAACTTGAGATTTCATGAAGGTACCAAGCATGCTAGCCTTGCTTCATTGTTTCGCCAAGGAGTTAGCTAGAGTCATCGCCCCTAGAAGACACGCAATCTTTGACATCTTTCCCAGCTATACTCTTGAAGAAATTGGTTGCAGAAATTAACGTATGATCAGAAGTACAATACAAAATGAAATATAATGGTTATAACTAATAGGTTTCATCGTTATTAATGTTAAATATAAAGTTAGGAACTTGATGATTAAAACATACAAACCTTCAGTGATGAGGCACCTAGCACAACATATACCTGTAGGATGGAAAACTGAACAAATTCAAAATCTTGTACCTAAAAAAAATATCATTAATTATGAGCATAGCGATTAGCCACGTATAAGAGTTGGTAGCAGGTTTTCAATAGTCTGTGAAGGTTTCATGTACATACGGTTTGTTCATTTACTAGGTTTGCCCGTTGACACGTGCCTACGTCTTCGGAACGGTGCACCTGGTTTGATTATATAAAATAGTTTAGGAGGTCAAGCAAATTAATTGAATTAGCAAATATATAATATGAGAAAGTAGTATATCTACCTTTAAACTCAACCATCGCCTTCTTGATCATTAGCTTGAACTTACCTGGAATGCATATAGTTTGTTAGAAACACTGCATAGAGTTTTTTTTTAACTTCTGCATCACTTTTAGATACTTATAATAGTTATGCAAGGACATTATCATATAGGTTTTATAGAGTTTACTCTAATTCCATAGCCACTATGAGCAAGTCTAAATAAAATGGTAACGCAAGTGCATGTGTGAAGTTATCTACAATACCAATAATCTAAATATTTGTTTGTATGAGACTCAGTTTGCAATTGAAATACCTCTTATTATTATTTCAACCAAAATGAAATACATGAAGTTCTCAAAACTCTAATCCAAGCTAATCATTTCTTTTATCTCTACTTTGTCTCCCCATTGCACCTTTATAAAAAAATCAAAATGGATAAATAACAAATTTACTTTAGCTATCTTTCTTGAGTGGAGAGTTTGCACCCTTCACTGGTAAACTCCAGTCATCCCAATCCTATATATCCAAACATACACTAAAAGTTCTTATATGTTATGTTCTCCATGGTTTCTAGTAACCAGTGAAGGAAACATTTCACGATAGTATTTTCTCTTGTAGTAAAGAAATTAATGTTGCATATTTGACAAGTTATTTTAGGTTGCTAGTCAGCTTACCGGTCCTGCTATGGTTTGGAAGTCCAAATTAAGGCCACCAAATAATCCATCTCTCACTTGCGTACACCTTAAATCAAAATCAATAAAAAACTCATCAAATAAATCACCAAATTAAAATTTTTTAAACCAAAAAATAAAACAATCATGCCTCTCTGAACTTAAATCCCATTCACAGAAAAAATTCAAGTCAGCAAAAAATCAGTAATCCCCTGCACAAAAAAAAATTAAAAATTAGAATAAGAATTCAGTTAATGAGATGAAATTAGAGTCGTCGCATCACATATAGAGGCTCTCGATTCGGTAGAGGGAAGTCACCGATACGGAGTCGCTTGATATTCGCGCTCGATTTGGTGGGGGGGAGTCACCGATACGGAATCAGCAGCGGATCAGATATCGGCGACGACCTCTTGATTAGGGTTCGATATTGGATTTGGATTTGAATTTGCTTTGAGATTTTGAAAATTTAAAATTTTGAAAATTTAAAATTTTCCAAAATTTCAAAATGTTGAATTTTAAAATTTTAAAATTTTAAAAATTTTTTGTTTGTTTTTAATTTTCAAAAAAATTAAAATTTCAAAAATTTCAAAAATTTATAAAATTAAAAAATTTATTGAATTTTAAATAATTAAAAATTTTATTATTTTTAATTTTTTAAAAAAATTTTAAAATTTATTTTATAAGTTTTTGTTTTTTTGATTTTTTTGAATTATTTTTAAAGGTTTTAATTTTTTAAATTTTTTTAGTTTTTAAATTTTTTTTATTTATTTAAAATTTTTAAAAATTTTATTTTCTTAATTTTTTTAATAGAAAAGAGAGAGACAGAGAGAGAGAGAGAGAGAGAGAGAGAGAGAGAGAGAGAAATAATTAAATAAATAAAGGAATTGTTTTGAGTGGAGGATTTGAATTTGAGTTTTGGGGAGAAACTTTTGGGAGAGAAAATGGGTTTTGTGAGATAGGATCTGGGCCTTTGATTTTGGGGGGATTGAGAGCCACTTCATAGCTTTCTTTGTATTTTATTATATAGATATTTTGGTAAACTCCTATATATGAGTCACCGGGTTACCCCACCACAAAGAACTAACAATAATTGATCAATTCAATAAAAAAATTCTATGAGAGTTAGTATTAGGTATTCAACAATCTCCGCTGGGTTCATGTACCTACAGTTTATTCATTTATATTCTTCTAAACTCCTATATATGAGTCACAGGGTTACCCCCTCTATAAAGGACTAACAATAATTGATCAACTCAATTAAAAAAATCTACTCTATATTAGTATTAATGAAATAGAAACATCAATATCCCCACCACATAATGAGTTAACGACACTCTTGTGCCTTTGCTCAAAAGTAGTTATAATTTCGTAGCACAACAAAAGCATTTTCCCTGTAAAGGAGGAAATTTCGTTCATTCGATCCTATTAACTAAATCCTTTCTACCATCCATCTGTAAAATTTTCGATTCTATCAATAAATTTTAATCCAACAGTAATACATCCTTCACAATGTCACCCCAAAATTAATGAGAGAGAAATAAGAGTAAAAAACCCATCACCTTTTATATATAAATTCAGCTAAATAGTATTCCAAAAGAATAATTTAAACAGGCAAATACAACTAAGGACCCTAAAATTCCATATGAGATTGAATAATGGAAAATTTCAAAAGGGAAGAGCTGAATAATAACAAAATTATCTATCATATTAAAGCCAGAATTTAAAAAAAAACTCACCTTTTTTATGCGGTTTGAGATGGGCTCACGTTGCAAGGAAGAATGTGATGATGGCTGACATAGCAAAGAATATGAGGGGACGCAGAGAGCGGCTGTGCTCCGGTGATGGGAAGGCGATTCCGAGGGGAGCGAACGACAACGACGACGACAGACGTACGAGATTAGGGTTAGGGTTAATGCTTGGGGATTCAGATTGGTGAGGGGCATCGGGATTAGGAGTGAAATTGGGTTTAGGGTCAGGGTATTGAGAGATTGAGAGAGATCGGGATTTTAGGGAGAGATTGGAAGAGTAGAGATTATAGCGGTTAGCGTTTGGGTTTTGAGAACATTAGAAATTTTTTTTAGGGAATGGATTAGCAACTCTTCTTCCCAACGACTACAAGCCCAGCACTAACAATTCTCATCGAACCTAATGCCTCATTTCTCCGGGTTATCGGAGCTAGAGCTTAGTGGGTGCGGGCCCAACGAGGGGGTCCGACACCCACCAACCCCCCCCCCCCCCTCCACCACCGACCGCTACTGCGGCTACTTCCTCCCTCCCACCCCCCTCACCTCCTCCACAACGGGCCTCCCCCCACATCTCCGAGGTCATCCAGCCTGCACCCCGTATTCAACCCCATAGGGAGGACGCACCGCCGCGGCTCAGATGCTTGCGCACTCCGCCAAGGGCACACCGCAGTGCACCTCATCGGCAAGTGAGGAGTGGCGAAGCTCATCATCGCCGGCAGGGATTACCCTCGAGAGAAAGGGCCCATAGAGGGGGTCCCTCTACTAGCCTCGATAGGCGTAATGACCACCCCCCCCAAGGCCAGCAGTTCCCCCGAAGGCAGCAGGATGAGCGACAGCACAGAGACCACAGGAAATACCATGACAGTAAGAGATACAGAGAGAGAGAAGGGTACAAAGGTAGCAAGGAAGCTCACCGTCCAAGCCACTACAGAGAGCAGCGGCATCACTCTCACACCTATACCCCAAGTTCAAATGCCAACCATCACAACCCCCCCCTCTGTCAAACTTTTTATTCCGACTCCCAACAACCTTACCAACCTTACAATCACCCATACACTGTCCCCCTCCCCCCCCCCCCTCGCCCTCACATCGCACCCTTCACACTCAAATAGCCAGAGCCCAGACCCCCTATGCAGCTCCGTCCTCAAACCGCTCCGGCCGAACCCCTCATATCCAACGTCAACTGGGCCCAAAGAGAGGGCCCAGAGGGGACGCAAGAGGATGGGGAACAGTCAGAGGAGAGCTGGCAAGTGGTCTCACGTAAAGCTAAGAGTTCAGCAACGCCAACAGTTTCTCCACAACAAAGCTACCAGAAAAAACAGAGAAAAGGCAAAAGGAAGCCAGTACCATGTTTCAATTGTGGAGAACTAGGGCATTTCCGCAAAGACTGCACAAAGGAGGTCCGGTGTCTCAAGTGCATGAAATGGGGCCATCTCTCTTACGTTTGCACCAACGTAGTTGAGTCGCACCTTGACGAGGAACGCCAAGTCAACAAAGGTAGGTCACCTGACAACCCCGCTCGGATCAAGATTGCGAACAGCTTGGATATCATTAGGAATGAGGAAAGATGGTTGCGGCAGTGGTGCGCAGTGGCAAGGGTGCGGTCAGGTAGACCATCCGAGACCCACCTCCTTCAGGCGCTAGAGGCTAAGTGGCCGATGAAGGTGCACAAGGATTGGGTGGTTAAGAAAGTTTGCCACTTACAATTTTTGGTATCCTTCCCCTCGCCAGAGAAGGTTGTGAAGGTCACGGGGTTAGGGACGGTGGACTATGGCCGCTTCTCAGTCGAATTTTTCACATGGTCCCCGAGCTTCGGAGCGGAGCCCCCCCAAGGCGAGCTATTTTGGATTTGGATTCACAATGTGCCGCTACACTTTTGGAAACGAGAGGCACTACAAGAGATCATCGCCGACTCCGGTGCCGTTGAAGAAGTCGACAAGAAAATGGTGCGCCGATCGGATATAGTCTCAGCAAGGGTGCTTATTCGAAGTATTGACATTGCTCAGATGCCGAGATTTGCTAAAGTCTACTCTTTTGAAACCTCCTATCTCATCCGCTTCGTGCTCGACAGGAGAGCTGAGCCAGGAGCAGAGCAAGCGGCTATCATTTCCCCCACGCCACACAAAGCAATAAGAGACGGCCGCTCGTACTCCCAGGTGGTCTCCCCGGCTAGGGATACCACCATCGATGGGTTGCATGAGATTGAGCGTGCACATAGAGAACTCATTAGGGAGGCTAGAGAGCGGGAGCAGCGTCAGAACAGCCTTGTGGTGGAGGGATCAGCGCCGCCGAAGGGAACCCCGGTCAATGGTGGGCGGGAAGGAGCCCAGTCCATCAGATCCAACGATCATGAGGCTAGGATTTCAAATTCAAACCCACAGCCTGATTTGGGTAGTTCGGCAGTTGAGACCCACCGAAAGGAAGGACAACACAGCACCAAAAGTGGAAACCATCGCATCGGAGTTGGTGGAGTTGGTAGGAGGGAGGACCACAGAGAAATGGCAGAGAGCGCAGCAGGTACAGTGAAAGACAAAAGCAGGAAGCTTGGCGTTGGGGGTATCGACATGCAAGTCGTACAGCACTGTCGAAACCCAAAGAGGCCAGATGTGGTTGCGTTGGAGGGTGGGTCGAAAGGGGCTCTTGCCATTGTGGGATACACGACGACAGAGGACCAGGAGGGTGGCAGAGTATCCCCCCAAAGTAGGAAACCCTCTGACCCTTTGGCCTTCGCCCTCGTGGTTGCGAGAGCTCGAAGAGGTAAAGAAAGTTTGGAAGATGAAAAGGGGATGGAAGATAGGAGCGAGTTGAGGGGTTTAGAGCCAGTCAAAGCATCGAAGAGCATGAGCTCTGTCCAAACCGCAGGGCGTCCCAATTGCCAGGTGACCGGTGGCAACACTTCGCAAGAGGCAGGCGTGAGGAACGACGCTGATGGCGTGCGGCTCGAGGAAAAGGGCGGTGGTTTTATGGGAAACGTTTTGGTGTCTCGCGAAGGAGGCGCGATTTTAAACGAGGCCAGCAGTTTGGTCGTTAGCATTTTGGAGGGAGAGGGAATTTATAGTACTCTGAATTGTACGGGGCCCAAAGAAGGGTCCCTGTTAGATCAGCTGGTTATTGGGCCCAAAGAGGGGCCCATAGAGGGGTCCAGTCTATGCCCCCGTGTTATTGCTCGAACTCCAATCAAAACTGTGGGCGCAAACGAGTGCGTCCAACTCTCACCTCACTCCGAGGATGACCGAGCGGATAGACTTAACCTTGAGGACGACTGTGTTTTCTCAGAGGGAGATTTGTTGGACTCAGATGAGGAGAGTGAGGAACTCCCAAGTCTGTCACCAGATCTGGTCCCTTGCACTTTCCCTACAACTCAAGATTTGATCACATATACGTCTCAGAGCGGTGCAGCTCTCAGGGGTCACAAGAGGGCGATGGAGGAGTCCTTAGATGATTACTTGGAGATTGCGGCAGCCGCTAAGGTGGCCAAAACAAACGGCGGAGGTACAAGTTCTTTCCTAGCTTCAATTTTCAATTTTATGACTGATTATGAAATCTTCTATCTAGCCGAAACATGCGGTCTTCTGGTTAATGATATTGATAGAAACGCTCATCTTCTCAATCAAATTAGAGGATGGGAATCTGATAGGATTAGTCTAATCCTGGAATTGAACGTAGCTTCAAGTAACGTTCCCCCCCCCCCCGATTGTAGTTAATGGATGCCCTGTTCTGGAACGTTAGAGGTCTGGGCGGGCGGGGTAAACATGAAATGGTTAAGGAACTTGTCGCCAGATCCAAGGCAAATGTAGTGGGTCTCCAGGAGACCAAACTATCGCACATATCTATACTCAGGAGGGTGGGGGGTTGTTGAATCTCAGAATGGAGATTGTTACCGTCAGTTGGGGCGTCTGGGGGCATCGCTCTAGGTTTTAACCCCAATATCTTCAGCTGTGTTGACGAATTGCACGGGCAATTCTCCCTTTCGGTACTTCTGCAGAGAAAGTCCGACCTATGGCTCCAATCGGTCACGGTTGTGTATGTACCCCACACTTCCACAGCTAGAACGGCCTTCTGGGCGGAATTGAGGTCGATCAAATCACACTGGGCCCACCCGTGGGTTGTGGGGGGTGATTTCAATATCACTAGATTTGCCTCGGAGCACAGGGGCAGAGGCGCTAGTTTACTAGATAGAGAAGCGTTTAACGAGGTCATCACGGACTTGGAATTGGTCGACATCCCCATCTCGAACAGACTTTTCACCTGGTCGAATATGCAGGCACAGCCCACTCTAGCCAAGTTAGACAGGGTCATGGTGTCCACGGATTGGGAAACTAAATTCCCGTTGGCCTCTGCCAAGTCCTTCCCTAAGCCAACTTCGGATCACGTCCCAATTTTCCTTTCTGCAGGGGAAGTTCAAACCAGAAAACCGGAAAAATTCCAATTTAAGAAGGCCTGGTTAGAAATTCAGGGGTTCCACCACATGTTTAACGAGTGCTGGTCCCACCCAACCAGGGGCATTGAGGCGACTGCAATTTGGTGTGAAAAAATCAGTAGGCTTAGGGGAAAGTTGCGGAAGTGGAACCGGACCAGATTCGCATCAATTTGGAGATCAAAGGAGTCCCTTCTTGAAGGTATCGAGGATCTCGAAAAAATAGAAAGGGACCTTGTACAGGAAGAACGGATGAAATTGCTCCAACTAAGGCAGGACATTGATCAGCTCTACAGGTTAGAGGAAATCAGATGGCAGCAACGGTCGAGAGTATCATGGCTCAAGGAGGGGAACGCGAATACCACCTTTTTTCACCGAGTCGCCAGTGCATGGCATAGAGCCAACATCATCCACTCAGTCAATTCGGACTCTGGCTTAATCCAAGGCGAGGAAGCGATTAAGCTGGCCTTCCAATCCCATTACAAGCGGCTCTTTGGGCACAAAGCAGAGTTCAGATCCACACTACGTCACGACTTCTGGCAGGACCAAGCAAGTGAGCCAGGTTCTGGAATGCAATCCATTGAAGCACCCTTCACTGAACAGGAGGTATGGAAGGCGGTCCAACTTTTGGGTAGTGATAAAGCCCCGGGACCAGACGGATTCCCGATCATGTTCTATCAGATATTTTGGGAGGAAATCAAAGGAAACCTGCTAAAATTGTTCAATGACTTCTATGAGCACAAACTAAAAATGGGGAGAATCAACTACGCGGAGGTGGTGTTAATCCCTAAACAAGAAGATTCACGACGCATGGGGGACTTTCGCCCCATAAACCTGCTTAACTGTTCGGTGAAGATCATTACAAAGACCCTAGCTAACAGATTGGGTAAGGTGATGGAAGGCCTCATCAGCCAGGATCAGACAGGCTTTATTAAGGGGCGATGCATTCAGGACAGTATTGCCACAGCTGAAGAAACTATCCACCAATGCCACACCTCCAATGCGAAGAGCTACCTCCTCAAGCTAGACTTTGAGAAAGCCTATGACTCAGTAGAATGGGATTGTCTATTGGAAGCACTGGCGGGACGGGGGTTTGGGGAGAAATGGATCAGGTGGATCCATACATGTCTCACAACTAGCAAAACGGTCATCATGGTCAATGGTTCGGCGGGTCACCCATTCCCCTGCAAGCGAGGTCTAAGACAGGGAGACCCTCTTTCCCCCCTCCTCTTCACCATTGTGGCAGACGTTCTCAGAGCAATGATGAACAGATGCTGTAGAGCAGGCTGGATTGTGCCTGTGGCTAAAGGCGTACAGCGGCAAGGTTGCTCCATACTGTAATATGCAGATGACACTCTGTTTTTTGGCAATGGAAACCTAGGGGAAACCATTGTCTTCAAAGGGATTCTATACTACTTTGAGGCGTGGTCCGGACTCAAAGTTAATTTCCACAAAAGCGCTATAATGCTGATTGCCCTGCCCCCAGAAGAGACGATGGAGCACGCCTCCATTCTCAACTGCTCGGTCAAGAGGTTCCTAATTCAGTACCTGGGATTACCACTGAGACCCGGGAAACTCAAAAAGGCGGACTGGCTCCCCATCATTGATAAGGTCGATAAACGTCTTACAGGATGGAAAGAGAAAGCCCTCTCCTTGGGAGGGAGAGTAACCCTCATCAATGCAGTCCTAAATAACCTACCTACCTATTACCTCTCTTTCTTCGAGATGCCTCGATGGGTTATTCAAAGAATTGACCGGACTAGGAAATGTTTCCTGTGGAAAGGGGCGGACCAAGATCGAGGAGGATACCACCTAATCAGATGGGAGAAATCTTGCATGAAAAAGATCCACGGAGGCCTGGGCATTATTGATCTCCGGGACATGAACTTGGCACTACTGGATAAATGGTGGTGGAAGGTATTTCATCCCAATGGAGAAGGGTGGCAGCAGTTTGTCCAGGGTTACTTGTGTGGGAATGGTACTAGAAACCTAGGCTTCAGGGTAGGCTCTAGAGTTTCTCACTTCTGGAAAGGAATCGCTAAGGCATACGAACCATTCAATAGCTGTGTTAAATCAGTCATAGGCAATGGTAGACTCACCAGGTTCTGGTGGGATAAGTGGTGCGCAGATCACCCTCTCAGATCCAGGTACCCGGATTTATACGAGCAAGCAGCTCTACCACACTGTACGGTGGCAGCAGCCTGGAAAAGAGGTGCTTGGAATCCAGCTTTCAAACAGCCGCTCGACACGGAATCCCTGCGCAGGCTGACGAAACTTAAGGCTTACATCACAAACACGGGAATTAGATGCTCTCAGGGTCCTGACAAGAAGACCTGGGACCTGGAGAAGAACGGCAAGTTCTCAGTTCGCTCACTGTACAACCGCGTCCACTTTAGCGGTTGCGCACCAAATTGGTCAAACATCGTGTAGAAAACGAAGGCGCCTCTGAAAATTAAAGTATTCATCTGGTTAGTATTGAATGATGCGATCTTAACCAGGGAGAACCTGATTAAGCGACAACCAAATTTGGATGCGTAGTGTGGGTTCTGCCGGATCAACTTGGAAACTAGAGATCACATGTTCCTCCACTGTCCTAGGAGCAAAGCGATGATGGTCGAGGTCCTCAGTGCACTAGGGACGAGTCAATACCCTAACTCATACGAAGACCTATGGGTGGGGTCCCTATTTGCGACGGAACGAAGGAATATGAGAGACGCGTGGTTTCTTGCGATCGCCACTATGACCTGGGTGCTTTGGCAGATAGAAACAATCTTTATTTCCGTAGAACTTGCAATTCCATTTCTGGCAATTTAAGTCATATTATGCATCTAATCTCATTTTGGGTCAATGTGGCAGCAGCAGGTCCCAGGGGCAGAATCGCCACAGTGTTTCAAGTTCAGGATTTTGACGACGAGGAGATCGAGATAGGCCTGACGATTGACTGACACATGAGACACGAGCAGTGTTACCCACCACCCCAGGGCTTGTTGGGGGGAAAGATGTATTAGTTTTTTCGTTGTTTGTTTTATCCCACCCACCATGTTTCGGGGGGAGTATGGTTTTGCTGTTTTCTTTCTAGGTCTTTGATGTTTGCTCAGTACTCTGAGTTTTGTTTATTAATTGCTGATTAATGAAACAGGGTGGCCAGATTCCACCTTTTCCTTCAAAAAAAACATTAGAAATTTTGGGGGAGAGATCTAGAGAGAAAAGACAGAAGGGGATGATGGGTATTAGTGATTTTATTTAGAGAAAACTAGTAATTTACACGTGCGATGTACATCTTAATAAATATAGTTTTTTTAAAGTAAAAATTTAGACGTACTATAGGTTTGAACCTAAGACCTCCTTTATAATATTTATGCACATGTGTTACACGCGTTAATAGATTTACAAATGACACTAAGGTCTTCTCCCATTATAATATTAGAGATTAGAGATTAGAGATTAGATATTAGAGATTAGAGATTAGAGATTAGAGATTTACACGTGTGATGTGCATCTTAATAAATATGGTTTTTTAAGTAAAAGTTCAGAAGTAGTATGAGTTTGAACCTAAGCCCTCATTTATAATAGTTATGTACGTGCGTTGCATGCGTTGATAGATTGACAAATGACAAAGGTCTTATCCCATTATAATATTAGAGATATAATATATGAACAATTTAGATGGCTGAGATTTAATCTAGAAATATAAGATTTATGGTCCAGATTTGCTCTGGACAGATTTATTGTTGCTTTTATAATAGAATAGAATTTATATATATATATATATATATATATAACAGAGGCCGTAGTTCCCAACTACAGTCTCTGTTATATTTAGACCGCATTTCGAAACTACGACCTATATTTAGCATATTTTAACTTAGAATTTTTTTTCTAAATCTCGAAGTCTCTCTAGCCTATAAAATGAACTAAGGCCACAGTTTCTAAATGCAACACTGAAAAAAGATATTTTTGAGGAATTGCGGCCTCATAATCGAACAGACCACAATTTGTAATTGCGGCCTACAAGGACAAGTCTATCTTCGGAATTAGTTTTGACACTGGTCTTTCTTAAAAATCAGTTTAAAAAAGTTGGTCAACTCGGGAAAAAGTCCCAAAATATCCTCCTATAAACGAATTTTTTCCCAAAATGACCCTTTTTTTGAAAGTTTTTCCCAAACCGCCCTACTTTTTTTTAATTTTCCAAAGCATCCCACTCGGTCTTTGAAAGACCGAGTCTAGTTAAAAGTTGCGCGGTTTTTCAAAGACCGAGTCTTGCACTTCGAAAAATCGAAGAGCAAGACTCGGTCTTTGAAAGACCGCGCAACTTTTAACTAGACTCGAGTCTTGTACTTTGGGGGTTTTAATTGCACAGATCTCCTTTCTTCTTCTTTTCTCTCTCTCTACTTGAACCTATTCTATTTCTCTAACTCATCTTCCTAAATCTAGGGCGACCTCCTACCCACAAAATCTCATCTCAATCTAAATATATTTACCAATTCTTTCCTAACCCTCTTATCTTCCACTATAAAAACCCTAAACCCATCTTTTGAAAGATCCATATTTTGGATTTTTGCTAAATTTGAAGAGGATAGCAACTTCAACTCTTTTATCCAAATATCTACGGCTCTATCCTTGAAGCTTGTAAAGGTATGATGAATATTGGCCTTTAATTTTCTACCTTTTTTATAGATTTTGTTTGTGGTTAGATAATAACTCGCATATTCGTATAAATATACGTAGGTATGGATCTTGATATTCCTATTTGGTTATACTTTGGTGGTGAAATAATTCGTGATCCAAAGATTGGTAGTTGCTATAGTGTGTTGGATCCGGAAATAGTTTGGGTACCTCGTACCATTACATTTGCTGAAGTAGTTGAGAAAATTTATGAAGTTACTAATTGGGATAGGAATCAATGGAAAGTGAAAATTTTAGCTCGATACGTAGCAGGTAGAGGAGATGATCAATATTTTATGACAGTGCTCGTATCTACTGATAATGCGCTGAAGTCAATGATTACTAGGACATTTGATCCTAATTGTGCTTGGTCTGCATTAGAGTTATATATTCAGCAAATTCAAATTTTGAATGCTCAGCCACATGATATTCCCAGTTCAAGCTTCATAAGGATAGTACCCAGGGGCGTAGCTGCCCCATGCCCAGGGGGTGCAGCTGCGCCCCCTGAGATTTAAAAAAAAAAAATCAAAAAAAAAATTAGTAAAAAGAAATTTAATAAGGATTTATGTGTAAAATTCCCAACCCATTTAGTCATTTACCGATTTACTTTACTCTTTCTTCTTCCACTCTTTTGTTTCCATTCTAGTGAACCCCAACCCACTTCATAATGAATTTGTAAGAGGGATTAAAATATACAAGTGATTAGTTGGGTTTGTAGAGGAGGTCAGAAGAGAGAGAGAGCGAGGAGTCGATCGATTCCAAATCCTATTGTAAGTAAAAAAATTTGTACATTTTGATAATTAGGGTTCATATTCTGAAATTTTGTGAATTCATATATGGTAGGATAATTAGATTGCTAATTTTTGTTTCAGTGTTACTGATTTGTTTGATAATGGACTGAATTAGTATGATATGTAATCAAATTAGAACCCAAAGGGGTACAGATTATAGTGTTAATTTCTGTCCCAATTTTGAGCTAATTTTCGAAATTTTTTATATTTAAATACATGGAGTTTAGAGTTGAATTTTTTATATGCGTATCTTATATATGTGAGCAACATTTCCACAAATTTTCATGATATTTGGAGAAAACCCAGGTTCAAGGCGCTACATTAAATTTGTACATCACATTGTTCAATGCCCAATTTGGTTATTTGTACAAACATATACTATTATGATCCACCTTCATTCTTTTTCTCTTTTCCTCTTTTGAATTCAACTTACAAATCTCATCGTAAATTCAAAGGAGACCTGAGAGGAGTTCGAGAGGAGTAAGAAATAGATCAAACAACAAACACAAAGTGGGTAACTAATTCTAACCATTAGTTTTTACTCTTTCTATGCATGTACTTATGAGATGAACATCTAATGCTTGATGCACTTAATTACTTTGAGGTAGACTGATGATTGAAGTTGGAAATAGAGAAGGTTTAACTACTAGTTTATTTTAATGGTATTGCTATTACTCGTCGCAATCGTAACAGTAGAGAGAGTATTTTCTGCAATGAAAATCATCAAGACTTCATTATGAAACTGATTGGGAGATGAGATGATGAATGATTGTTTGGTTGCATATATTGAAAGAGATGCATTGGATGCCATTGACAATGAAGATATCATTCAATATTTTCAGAATATGAAATCTCGAAGGATTTTATTGCTAAAGAAAAATGCTATTTAGTGATTGTAATAGTTTGTGACATTTGATAGTAATATATGATATTTTGAGGCTTGCAAATGTGTTTATTATAAATTTTTTTAATAGTAAGTGTCGCGCCCCCTAGATGGAAATCCTAGCTACGCCACTGGTAGTACCTACACAGCAGATGAGGTCTAACCCCGCTCAATCTTCACAACCAAATCCACTGTCCTCACAAGAAAACACCTTCACAAATACAAGAAACCCGGATTCTACAGATGTTGAGTTGCCACGCCAACCTAGTCTGGTTCCTGACTATGTTCCAAATGACAGTGTATTTGAACTCTTTCAAAATGCAGTGGTTAACAACAGCTTATTAGACGATGATGAAGAAGAGGAAGAAACAGACGATGATGAAAGTGTAGAAAATGATGATGGAGAAGAAGATGATGATGTAGCAAATGTAAATCCTACGAACAACAGTTCAAACGAAGTGAGAGCTAATGATAGCTATGCTAATGTTAACGTTCATGTTATGGAGGAGATGGCTCAAGGTGCTAGAGTACACCCAGTTCCACAAGAGTCTTCTGGTTCATCCAATGTAGACGAATTGTACGTTGGACAGGAGTTTGTAAGTAAAGAGTCCATTCAGCAAGCTGTGAAGGTGTATTCTATCAAGAAACATCGTGAATTTGTCACATTGAAAACAACATCGTCACTGTACACTGTTAAATGCAAAATGGCACCTAGAAAACCTACAATTGAGGAGATCGTACAAGGTCCCCCCGGAGTAAGTGATGGTGGATGCCCTTGAGATTACGAGCTATTGTTCCAAAATGGGGGAGAAATTTTGTGGTGAAGAAGATAGTTGGGCCTCATACTTGTACGAATCCCACGTTGAATCAAGACCACTGTAAAATTGATGCTAACCTTGATTGTAATTTGATTGTAGGTGTGGTGAAGAAGGATATTGGTTTATCACCGCGGGTAATTATTGAGATTGTGAAAATAGAATATAATTATCAGATTTCATATAAGAAAGCTTGGAAAGCAAAACAAAAGGCAATTGAGAGGTTGATCGGTACCTTCGAAGAAGCATACACGAAGTTGCCTTTTCTACTAACAGCAATTCAAGCAGCAAATCCAGGAACCGTTGTCCACTGGGATAAACATGAGTCTAGTCCTAGCGAGGAAACATTCAAGGGAGTATTTTGGGCATTTGGTCCTTCGATTGAAGGTTTCAAGTTTTGCAGACCGGTTATTAGTGTAGATGGAACTCACTTGTACGATAAGTACAAGGGTTGTTTGCTTATTGATGTTTCTCCAGATGCGAATAGTTGCCTATTTCCATTTGCATTTGCATTGGTTGATGGAGAGAGTATAAATACGTGGACATGGTTCATGAGCTGCATCCGGTATTATGTCACCGATCGCACTGAGTTGTGTGTTATCTCGAATCGTCATGCTGGTATATTGTCTGCTATGGATTTGCAAAACGAAGCTTGGAATGAACCGAATGCATTTCATCGATATTGTATGCGTCATTTTGCCACAAATTTTTTTAGTAAATTTGGTAGCAAGGCATTGCGGAAAAAGGCCAAAATTATAGCCTGTCAAAACTAACCCAAAAAGTTCATGTCCAAACTCGCTGAACTTGAAACCGTCAATGTCGAGGCGGCTAATTGGTTGAAAGAGAAGCCGGTTGAGAAATGGGCACTTTATGCAGATGAAGGTTGAAGATATGGAATAATGACTACGAACCTGTCAGAATGCTTCAATTCAGTCTTGAAAGGAGTCCGTAGTTTACCAATAACTGCGATTGTTGAGACGATCTTTTTACGTCTCAACTTTTACTTTACTACTCGTCGACAGGAAGCTAGTAAGCTTTTATGTGAAGGGAAGATTTTTGCTAAAAGTGTACGTGATTTGATTGATAGTCACCGTGAAAGAGCAAACCAACATGAGGTTACAATGTTTCATCATCAGCCTGGAGTTTTTTCCGTGAGAACGGGTATACGCATGGTAAATGGAGAACGGAAGGGTGGGAACTTGCACACCGTGAACTTGGGTACGAAAACATGCACATGTATGAAGTTTCATCTATATCATATTCCCTATTCTCATGTATTAGCAGCCTGTGCATATCGTGCAATCGATCACAAGCCTTGCGTTGATAAATTTGACCTTGTCACGTCATTAGCACAAACTTGGGCTCCTGTGTTTAGTCCTATTCTAGATCAAGCGTATTGGCCTACTATCGACGGTCCACGACTCGTACCGGATGCTAGTTTGCGACGTTCACGGAAAGGTCGGCCTAAATCCACGAGAATATGCAATGATATGGATGTGAGAGATATTTCTAGCAGGGGTACAAGAATGAAATGTTCAAGTTGCGGTTTGGAAGGACACAACAAGCGTCGATGTACTAATAGAGCATCTCAAAACAATTAAAATTTGATTATGTGCTTTCTAGTGTGTTTGTAATATTTATATCGAACTAAGCACTTAGTTTGGATGTGTTTAATTGTCGAAAATGTATGATTGATTGAGGTTTAAATATTGGCCAAAGAGAGTATTATATTCGAATCAAATTGTCATGAAGTTTTTTTGCAAAAAAATCAATCAGCTTCAAGACTCGGTCTTTCAAAGACCGCTGTCATTTTAACTAGACTCGGTCTTGATGCTGATTGCAAAATATATCTTGCAGGCGCAAGACTCGGTCTTTCTAGTTAAAATGACAGCGGTCTTTGAAAGACCGAGTCTTGAGTTCAATCTATTCCAGAGGCGAAGCTGCTCTCTGGAAATGAGTGAATATCATAGTCGGTTTTTGAAAGACCGTTCTAAATATAACTAGACTCGGTGTTTGAAAGACCGAGTCTTCAATCTAAGTGAAAAAAATTTGTGAACGAAACGGTGAACATTCCATCTCTGAACGTACACAGAGAAGCAAGCAGCCCAATTGTGTCCGGGTGTACGGCCCATTCCTGTAATGTTGTGCATCTCGGCATTGAATGGCTCGACAACTGGAATTTCTTGGTGAAGACCAAACTGGCGTAGAACTCTATCGGGGCAGTAGAACTCGACAACCCCAAAGTTGATCAACGGTGCTTTTGTGAGCCACAAATTGTGTCTGTACGTGCAAATAGGCGGCAGTCGAACCAGTCGCTCCTCCGTGTATGGAATCCACACAACACAGCCAGCTGCCAACCTATCCAACTCATCGCGGTAGTATGTTAAGCACATGTTGGGGTTGGCTGTCCATGTTAGTTTGCCTGTCCAGTAAACACCGATAGGAGGTAGCATATCCACGTCATCGGGAAGAACTGTCCAGTGCGGAGATTGGATCCGTACTACGGGCCGACCGACGTGAATTCGCTCACAACTCCAAATCTGAAGTAAAATCATAGGCTCGTTCATCTGGTTCTAACCTATATTGCACAAACATAAACTCCGGTACAGTGACGAAAGCACGGCACTACCCCCAACTGTAACGGCGGAGGTTACCTAGGTCAGCGATTAATGGCAAGAACATCAATGACACGCTATTTCCGGTCGAATTTGGAAACAATATGGTGCCGAAAAGCGTGAGAATGTATGCCCTACAATAGCACTCCACCTCCGTCGCAGTTGAACCTTCATTCAATTTATTCTTAAACTTGTCCTTCAGCCACTTCAAATGGACAAATTTACCATTAACCGCACCGGCTTCAACTTCGACACCTAAATACTCCTCGACTATATAAACCGGGTCGAAGTCCATTGATCCTGTGATTGCCTCTCCATCGATTGGAAGCCCGGTAAGTATGGCAACGTCCTGCAGAGTGACTGTCATCTCCCCAACTGACAGGTGAAAGGAGTGTGTCCCGGGCCTCAACTTCAACTCAGCACCTTCACAATAGCCCAAATTAACACAAAAATTTCTTATCAAAAGCTTCAGAAATATACCTTTCGAGTAGGAGATTCCAAAGCGAGATAGTGACAATGTAGAGTACTTCTAGATCCTTCAACCAAGATCTTCCCCCAATGAAGACGAAATTAAACGAGAGATAAGAAATTGGGATTTCGGAATTTAGGGTTTAAAGAAATAATCAAATTTGGGAGAAAAGGATGGGGAAAATCGAAAATCGATGGGAGAATAATCGGTTTTGGGGAGTGTACCGATCGATTTAAGGGAACATCGGTTTTGGGGCGATGGGTTTCGTTGAGGAATAGAGAGAGGAAGAAAAAAAATAGAGATGAAAATTAAAGTCGAGAAGAAGGAGAAAGGAGATCTGCGCAATTAAAACCCCAAAGTTTGAATGACCGAGTCTAGTATAAACTAGCACGGTCTTTCAAAGACCGAGTCTTGCTCTCAATTTTTCGAAGTGCAAGACTCGGTCTTTGAAAGACCGCGCTAGTTTATACTAGACTCGGTTTTTCAAAAACCGAATGGGGTGCTTTGGGAATAAAAAAAAATAGGGCATTTTGGGAAAAACTTTCAAAAAATGGGTCATTTTGGGAAAAAATTCCCTATAAACGCCATATGAATCCCCCAACCCAAAACCAGTACTCTTAAACCCCCCGGGCCCCCCTTTTATAAACCAAAATGACATACTTTTTGAAAGTATTTACCAAACTAAACCACTTTCAAAACTAATTATCAAAATAATTCAATTGCTATCTGAGACATCGAGTTTGGTTAAAATACACTCGCTATCTATAGTGAGTCTAACTTTAAAAAAAAAATTCGAAAAATACTTGATTTAAACTCGCTGTCTCAGACATGGCAAACACACGATTGATAATTTTTATAAACCCAAACTTTTGTTCTTTCCAACCTATGCAATGTTGACTTATAATCAAATGAAACAACCGCAGTCCCGTGTATTTGAGGCCACAATCTAACACTACCAAAGTGAGGCCATGGATTCCATGTCGTTTGCATCAACGGGTGGCTTGAAGAGCACACATCGTGCCCTTGTTGCCACCAGTGCTTGTTAGATGAAGCAGGATTAGTGGTTGGATTCAATGATAGTATAAGGATGAGAGGGACAGGGCCAGCTCCAGGGCCGGCCCTGAGTTCTCGGGGGCCCTAGGCGAACTTCCGAAATGGGGGCCCCTAATAGCATATATATTTTCTTACGTGTAAAATACGTGCTTATATTTATAAGGGAAGTTCAAATTTGGGGTCCCTAAAACCGCAAAATCTTCGGGGACCTAAAGCGGCCGCCTTACCCGTCTCTAGGATAGGGCCGGCCCTGGCCAGCTCATGTGGTGGTGGGTTTGCCACCAGAGTTAGAGCTAGAGCTAGAGGATATGATGGATAATTCCAGAGTATGCTGCTAACTGTGATCAGTTCAATGTGTATATATGTTTATAGCTAGCTAGGAATACCTTGGACTTGGATATGTAGTTAGAAATCTGAAAAGATTGATGTGTACATATAGTAATTTCTAATAAAACATTCAATTGAAGTTGTAGTGAAGATTCTTGATTTCCAAATTCATAGAGCTCTTTACTATACATGTTGGCAATTGAATTATGTATTAAGAGTTAGGGTTGGTTCCTTAGTATCGGAGTTAGAGATACAAAAAGTGAAGCAAAGTTTGTAGTGAAGTAATGTTGAATATCAAGCACAAAACTGGCCGAGTCAAAGAAGGTAGTTGCGAGAGGAAGCAGAATTCGACTAGTATGTTAGCCATCAATAAAGGTAGCAGCCAAGACAGTGCAGGGAGTCCTACTTCACCCCTGATATATTGCATCCTTCAAGGGAAAGTATAGTGATTGATGCGGTTTGTTTCTGGGAGACGTGTGGATGCACCAGGTGTGAGTTCTTACTCGATTTGTATTTGAAGGAGAAAGCTACTAGTCGGACGACCCTCGGCTGACCGAGCGGTACCTACAACTGGTTGGGAGTGAGGTGGATGTCTGGGCTCGGATCTGAGGTCTTGTGTACCTGCAGACGGTCTAGAAACACCGGGGTTGGTTCCGGTGGCAGACCCTCCGACGATCTAGTCAGTTACTTAAGATAAGAGCAACAGTAACTAGGGTTTTAGTGGGAAAAGTTTGATTACCTGTAAACAGGGGGGAGGGTCTGGTATTTATAGAGGAAGCCAATCGGGTCCAGACCTGTTTGGGGCTGGGCCGGACCCGGTTACCCGCATGGCTGAAGCGGTGGAAAAGCCGGGCGGTATAGGGCTGACGTGGCAGGCGCCGGAGCGGATTCCGGGCTGACGTGGCAGAGCTCCGGGCGGTTTTCCGGCGCTGACGTGGCAGATCAGAAGGATCAGATGGTGCGCGCATCTCTGAGGGGATCTAGTGGTCCAGGATGGGCCATGCTATTTCTGACCCATATCACGAGCTCCACGCTCCTGTAGGGCTGGGTGATCCAGTTATGTAGGAGCGACTTTTTTGCCTCTGGGGGAAGAGCATATGTCGGGGTGAGACGGTAGGATCTGTGCTTTCCCTTAAAAGAGGCCAGGGGTCAGGAGTAATGGATCCCTCATTTTGGAGTTTCGCGCAGGAGGAGGGGTAAAAGGGTAAGAGAGCCAGAAACGCCTGAGTCAAGCTTTGGGGGTCGGCGGACGAGTCCGGAGGTCGGAGGACGAGCCCAAAGGTCGGAGGACGAGCCGAGGGTTCGGCAGACGGGACGTAGGGTCGGCAGGCGAGCCCACGGGTTGGAGGACGAACCAATGGTTCGGCAGGCGAGCCCACGTCTCGGGTCGACGAGCCAAAGGGTCGGTAGACGACCATCTCGCTAGTTGGAAGAGTGAGGGGATGGCGAGGCCTTCTTTGGGGCTCGTTTACCTAGCGTTAGAGGTCGGTGGGGAGACCTCCTAGGGTCTGGGGACGATCCCCTCGCTAGTTGGAAGAGCAAGGGGAGCGTCTGGTATTTGGGATACCATCCGAGCCTCGAGTTCCGAGCCCCACTGAGAGGCGAAGGTGGTGTGCTCGAGCTTCTATCCGAGCTCCGAGCCCCCTAGTGGCGGATGAGGTTGGTATGGCTCGATCTTCCATCCGAGCCCCGAGGCACCTTTGAGAAGGATGAAAGAGGTGCGGCTCGAGATTCCATCTAAGCTCCGAGCCACTACCGAGAAAGATGAAGGTGGCGTGGCTCGAGCTTCGATCCGAGCGCCGAGCGTTCACTGTGAAGGGAGAAGTGGGCTGGCTTGAACTTCGATCCGAGCGTCGAGCCCCACACTGGCAAGGGAGAAGTGGGCTGGCTCGAACTTCGATCCGAGCGTCGAGCCCCCTCTGAGAAAGGAGAAGTGGGCTGGCTCGAACTTCGATCCGAGCGTCGAGTCCCTCTGAGAAAGGAGAAGTGGCCTGGCTCGAGCTTTGATCCAAGCGGCGAATCCCTACTGAGGTGGGAGAAGTGGCTTGGCTCGCGCTTCGATCCAAGTGTCCAGCCCCAACTGAGAAGGGAGAAGTGGGCTGGCTCGAACTTCGATCCGAGCATCGAGCCCCTCTGAGAAAGGAGAAGTGGCCTGGCTCGAGCTTCGCGGGGTGAGACGGTAGGATCTGTGCTTTCTCTTAAAAGAGGCCAGGGGTCAGGAGTAATGGATCCCTCATTTTGGAGTTTCGCGCAGGAGGAGGGGTAAAAGGGTAAGAGAGCCAGAAACGCCTGAGTCAAGCTTTGGGGGTCGGCGGACGAGTCCGGAGGTCGGTGGACGAGCCCAAAGGTCGGAGGACGAGCCGAGGGTTCGGCAGACGGGACGTAGGGTCGGCAGGCGAGCCCACGGGTTGGAGGACGAACCAATGGTTCGGCAGGCGAGCCCACGTCTCGGGTCGACGAGCCAAAGGGTCGGTAGACGACCATCTCGCTAGTTGGAAGAGCGAGGGGATGGCGAGGCCTTCTTTGGGGCTCGTTTACCTAGCATTAGAGGTCGGTGGGGCGACCTCCTAGGGTCTGGGGACGATCCCCTCGCTAGTTGGAAGAGCAAGGGGAGCGTCTGGTATTTGGGATACCATCCGAGCCTCGAGTTCCGAGCCCCACTGAGAGGCGAAGGTGGTGTGCTCGAGCTTCTATCCGAGCTCCGAGCCCCCTAGTGGCGGATGAGGTTGGTATGGCTCGATCTTCCATCCGAGCCCCGAGGCACCTTTGAGAAGGATGAAAGAGGTGCGGCTCGAGATTCCATCTAAGCTCCGAGCCACTACCGAGAAAGATGAAGGTGGCGTGGCTCGAGCTTTGATCCGAGCGCCGAGCGTTCACTGTGAAGGGAGAAGTGGGCTGGCTTGAACTTCGATCCGAGCGTCGAGCCCCACACTGGCAAGGGAGAAGTGGGCTGGCTCGAACTTCGATCCGAGCGTCGAGCCCCCTCTGAGAAAGGAGAAGTGGGCTGGCTCGAACTTCGATCCGAGCGTCGAGTCCCTCTGAGAAAGGAGAAGTGGCCTGGCTCGAGCTTTGATCCAAGCGGCGAATCCCTACTGAGGTGGGAGAAGTGGCTTGGCTCGCGCTTCGATCCAAGTGTCCAGCCCCAACTGAGAAGGGAGAAGTGGGCTGGCTCGAACTTCGATCCGAGCATCGAGCCCCTCTGAGAAAGGAGAAGTGGCCTGGCTCGAGCTTCGCGGGGTGAGACGGTAGGATCTGTGCTTTCTCTTAAAAGAGGCCAGGGGTCAGGAGTAATGGATCCCTCATTTTGGAGTTTCGCGCAGGAGGAGGGGTAAAAGGGTAAGAGAGCCAGAAACGCCTGAGTCAAGCTTTGGGGGTCGGCGGACGAGTCCGGAGGTCGGTGGACGAGCCCAAAGGTCGGAGGACGAGCCGAGGGTTCGGCAGACGGGACGTAGGGTCGGCAGGCGAGCCCACGGGTTGGAGGACGAACCAATGGTTCGGCAGGCGAGCCCACGTCTCGGGTCGACGAGCCAAAGGGTCGGTAGACGACCATCTCGCTAGTTGGAAGAGCGAGGGGATGGCGAGGCCTTCTTTGGGGCTCGTTTACCTAGCATTAGAGGTCGGTGGGGCGACCTCCTAGGGTCTGGGGACGATCCCCTCGCTAGTTGGAAGAGCAAGGGGAGCGTCTGGTATTTGGGATACCATCCGAGCCTCGAGTTCCGAGCCCCACTGAGAGGCGAAGGTGGTGTGCTCGAGCTTCTATCCGAGCTCCGAGCCCCCTAGTGGCGGATGAGGTTGGTATGGCTCGATCTTCCATCCGAGCCCCGAGGCACCTTTGAGAAGGATGAAAGAGGTGCGGCTCGAGATTCCATCCGAGCTCCGAGCCACTACCGAGAAAGATGAAGGTGGCGTGGCTCGAGCTTTGATCCGAGCGCCGAGCGTTCACTGTGAAGGGAGAAGTGGGCTGGCTCGAACTTCGATCCGAGCGTCGAGCCCCACACTGGCAAGGGAGAAGTGGGCTGGCTCGAACTTCGATCCGAGCGTCGAGCCCCCTCTGAGAAAGGAGAAGTGGGCTGGCTCGAACTTCGATCCGAGCGGCGAATCCCTCTGAGAAAGGAGAAGTGGCCTGGCTCGCGCTTCGATCCGAGCGTCGAGCCCTAACTAAGAAGGGAGAAGTGGGCTGGCTCGAACTTCGATCTGAGCGTCGAGCCCCAACTGAGAAGGGAGAAGTGGGATGGCTCGAACTTCGATCCGAGCGTCGAGCCCCCTCTGAGAAAGGAGAAAGTGGCCCGGTTCGAGCTTCTACTCGAGTGTCGACCCCTCTGTAATGAAGAGAAGGGGAATTCGCGGTATGGCTAGTGGTTTCATCCGTGCGTCGACCGCAAGCCTATTTGGATCGCTTTTTGGAAGACATTGATAATGGTTTGAACAGAAGTAAGCCTGAGAAAGGGGAAGTGGGCTGGCTCGAGTTTCTATCCGAGAGTCGACCCCTCCGTAATGAAGGGAAGGGGATCTCGCTCGAGTTTCGATCCAAGCTCCGAGCCCCATCTGAGGAAGGGGAAAAGTGGCCTGGCTCAAGTTTCGATCCGAGCTCCGAGCTCCACCTGAGAAAGGAGAAGGTGGCCTGGCTCGAGTTTCGATCCGAGCTCCGAGCTCCACATGAGAAAGGAGAAGTTGGCCTGGCTCGAGTTTCGATCCGAGCTCCGAGCTCCATATGAGTAAGGAGAAGGTGGCCTGGCTCGAGTTTCGATCCGAGCCCCGAGCTCCACCTGAGAAAGGAGAAGGTAGCCTGGCTCGAGTTTCGATCCGAGCTCCGAGCTCCACCTGAGAAAGGAGAAGGTGGCCTCGCTCGAGTTTCGATCCGAGCTCCGAGCTCCATATGAGAAAGGAGAAGGGGATCTGGCTCGAGTTTCGATCCGAGCTCCGAGCTCCACATGAGAAAGGAGAAGGTGGCCTGGCTCGAGTTTCGATCCGAGCTCCGAGCTCCACCTGAGAAAGGAGAAGGTGGCCTGGCTCGAGTTTCGATCCGAGCTCCGAGCTCCACCTGAGAAAGGAGAAGGTGGCCTGGCTCGAGTTTCGATCCGAGCTCCGAGCTCCACCTGGGAAAGGAGAAGGTGGCCTGGCTCGAGTTTCGATCCGAGCCCCGAGCCACTCTAACTTGGTGGAATCTTTTCTTCCTGGCAAGTAGGAAGGGGTAGTGTTGTAATTTCACCCTTTATGCTGATGTCATGGCACAAGGATCAACGTTTGTTTAGATTTTGGTGGCCGTTAGATCTTGTCAGATAAGATCTAACGGCTAGATCCTCATTTGCGAAAATCGAGGAGTCGTTTTCTACTTTAAACCCCCCCCCCCTCATTTTCTTATTTACCTCTTCGTTACTTCCCTTCAATTTTCAACAGAGAGCGGGCATTTCAATCGCAGTCGGCAGATTTTTCGCAGAAAATGTAACTTTCCACGCATCAGGTTAGTAATCATCTTTTTAGAAATGTCGCGTACTCAGTCTGGACTCGAGGCTAGTTCGTCTGGTCACTCGGAGATGGAGTCGGAATTGGAAACGTCCTCGTCCTTGGGTAAGTACCAGGTCAAAGAGGAGGTTTTCTCCGAACCCTGCTCCGAAGGTGATGATGATGTAGTCTTCGTGGTGCAACCGCTGAGGTCTAGGAGGCTAGGGAAGGAGCCGATGGAAGAGGGTGGTGCGGATGGGGATAGTGATGACGAGGAGGAGTCAGATCAGGGCGCTGGTGATGATGAAGAGGAGTGGGATGATGACGAGGAGGATGGTGACGATGATGAAGAGGGTGACGAAGGAGAGCATGTCGACGCGGAAGGCGGGGGAGGAGAGAATGTTGGTGTACAGGAGGCCGGTCAGAGTATGCCGGAGGGGACAGCCGGGGTCGGAGAAGATCTTCCTCCGCTGCCCCCGCTGTCGACGCCGTCCCCTGAGCGTAAGCGCCGACCACGTCGGAAGAAGAGAGTTCTGACGATCCCCCAAAGTCCCTCTTTGCCTGACGAGAATGCACCGAAGGAGGGCCTTGATGTGCCACCGGTTACCTTTCGGAATCCCGTGTCGATACACATGTATCCGGACGATGTCAAGGATATTCAGTCGATCCCTCCCGTGCCTGGGGAGAACACAAGGACGAGGATCCGTGCGGACACCGCCCCGAGTGTTTTGAGACCGGAGTACCTCAATATTATCAGGGCTGCTTACTACATTCCGAGGGAGTACGAGCTCCTACTACCGAGCCCGGGTATTCGTCCCACGACAGTGTTGGCTCCGGGGTATTGCATTTTTCCAGAGGACGCCTTTATCTCGGGGCTGAGGTTGCCTCTGCACCCCTTCATAAAAACGGTCTTGAACTGGGTGGAGCTGTCCCCCATGCAGTACGGCCCCAACTCGTGGAAGCACCTCATCTGTTTCATCCTGAAGTGTCAAGAAAAGGGGGTGAAGCCGAGGCTTTCCTACTTCCGGGCCATTTTCAGTATTGGTTCGCTCGGAGATATTGAGGGTGTATTCTTCTTCACGCCGAGGCCAAACAAGAGAGTGGTGCACGGCCACCCGGATTCTATTAAGCTTTGGAGGGATAAGTATTTTGTCGTGAAGACCGAAGGGGAATGGGATATTCCGACCCAGTGGAACTTCGTGAAGCCGAAGCGCAAGCCTCAGAAGAGGAACGAGTTATCGGCCCGGGAGTGGGGGAGGGTTGATGAGATAGTCAGGGGTGACAGCATCTCATGGCTCCGGGTGACCGAAGTTCACCTAGCGAGGGCCGGACTGAGTCCCGCCGACCCTAGTATGTCTCTTTCCTTATTTTTTCATCTTTCTGCCTTCGTGTTAACGTTTAGCCTTTCTTTCTTATCTTGTTGTAGGGATGTCGACACAACAGGCGCAAACCAAGAAGATTCTGCTCGCCGCGGCCGAGAAGACGAGACAGGAGAAGAAGAAGAAAGAAGAGCAGGATCGCCTCGCCGCCGAGAAGAGGAAGCTCTCTGCCCAGGTCCAGCAAGCCGGAGGGCCCTCCCAAGCGCCGCCCCCAGCCCCGGAGGGGCAATCTCCTTCGAAGAAGCAAAAGAAGCATCACCAGCACCAGTCCCATGCGTCGAGGTCGACTCGAGACGCAGCGGGGGGCTCGGGGAAGACGGTCGAGGCCCCGTCGCAACAGCTTCCCGCCGTACGTCCGAGCGCTGCGGAGCTGGTGGGAAGGATGGGGACGATGCCCTTTGCCCCCGATTGGTCGATCTTAAAGGGGGACTCCATTCTCGACAGACCCGTAGCGATGGAGTTCGTCTCGAAGGCCATTACCGAACGGGATGGAATGGCCTTGGCGGTGCAGACGGCCGACCAGGCCTATATGCGATGGGCCCAAGCCAACCTCTCGGTAAGTCGGCCGAGGTCTTTCCGATTTTACTTGATTTGTAATTATAACTAACTTTGATTCTTTGGTAACAGTCGATGCTCCACGGTCAGAACTTCCACAAGTGCCTGGAGAAGGAGATCCTGTTTGAGCGGAAGCAGGCGGAGAAGTTCCTTCGGGAGCTGAACAAGGCGACGGACGACTTGAAGGAGGCCCGGGACATGGTGGCCGTTCACGAGGCCCAGCTAGACTCCTTGGACAAGATCCATAAGCAGGACCGAGAGGATCTGCTGAAGAAGGTCGCGGCCGAGGCGGCGGAGAAGGATAAGGCGAAGAAGGAAGTTGCGGACTTGGAGGCGGTCTTGGGGGAGACCCTAGTGTCGGCGCAAGACGAGGCTTATGAGCAGGCCAAGTCCCACTTCAAGTATATTTATCCCGAGTGCAACGTCGACCACCTCAGCTTCGGGTGGAAACCGGACCTGCCTCTGACCCCAGGTGGTGATGGTGGCGAAGAGGGTCACGGCGAAGAAGAGGTGCAACTCGACCCTCAAGACTAGATATTTTTGTTTTTATTCTTTTTGATGTAAATGCCTTCGGCGGACTGGCCACCGCAAATTTTTGTATCGAGATTTTTGAAATGGAATGAAATATGAATTTTTGGGCCGACCCTCGAACACTTGCATTTTTGTGATACTTTATTTTTCCTTTGGTAGAAGCTTGCTCGTCAACGAAAGTTGGCTCGGGACCGAGAGGCTACCAAGAATTACTTTCTGAACAAGTCGAGAGAGCTGGGCCTAGAGGTGGCTCGTTTGAGAAAAATTGTAGCCGACCGGGACTGGTGGGTCATCGAGACGGACTGGGCGGTCTCGGATACCTCTAGTGGGCGTTCGGCCTCCGAATCTTCTCTTCGCGAGGCTGTCGTAGAGAAAGAGTTGGAGGTTCGCCGGCTGAAGCTCATACTGGGTGCTGGTCTTGTTGAGGAGGCGAGCAACTCCACCCCGGGACGGTTGCTGCCGCTCTCGCCGGTTGAGACCCAGCCGGATGATGCGGAGAGCTCGGTGATGGGCGCGTCCTCCTTGGTCGGAATAGCCGAGCGTCATAGGAGCCCCGAATTCGAGTTCCCGGCCGAGTGTGAGTGAGTTGAGAGCCTTCTTTGTATTTGTACTTTCGTTCATTGAGTTGTAAGCAATGAGTAATGAATAAGATCATTTGTTCTCCGGAGCCTTGATTGCCTCGGATGCCGAGGGTAGTTGGTGCGGAATCTCCGAAGAGTCGCAATCGACGCGACTGCGTCAATAATTGCGACGTTTCGCATTCCTAGGAATATTTATGGCGACGTTTCGCCTTCCGCCGTTTCACATTCCCAGGCATAATAAATGAGGCCTCAGGGGCTATATAATCACCACTCCCCTTCAGTTTTTGATCAGTGAGTCATTTGACTCGGATGCCTGCCCCTGGCGGGTGTCCCAATAATATAAGATTTTCGTGCATCCCGGATCGGAGGCACACCGATCACCCTCGAACAATTCGGGGTACCGGCCATCAGGGCCATGGGACCCCGGGTTGTTCGTTGGTGAGCGGTGGGCCGACCGATCGTTTGGGGTGTTCGGAGAAGTCCGAAGCTCAGTGGCTCTTCTGCCGTCCGGGAACAATTGGGGGTTTTGGGCTTGTTTGAGCCTTAAACCCCGAGTTGTTCTTGGACGATGGAAGGGTCGACTGATCTGTAGCTTGAGCAGAGAGAGAGCCACTAGTCTTTGGCCCTCCTGCCATCCTCGAACAGTTTGGGGTTTGGGTTTTGCAAAAAGCCGTAAACCCCGAGCTGTTCACGGGTGAGAGGGTGGCCAATAATCCGACTCAAGGCTCGGGGCGTCTGCGGAAGGCGGACGCCTCAAAACTAAATAAAAATTTTCCCAACACTTGGTGAGGGAACGGGTGGTAGCAGCGTCGAGCGTCGCCGCCGAGTGTCAAGGTCGCGGTGCCCTCGGAGAGGGCACCCGCCTTGCTCGGGGTCGACGCCGAGCTCCGGCACATGTCCTCTTGGAGAGACGGTGCGGGCGTGGCTGGCGGATGTCGCCTCGATAATCGGTTGATGGCCTCGGGGGAGGCCAAACCGAGCGAGGGACGGATGCCGAGCCCCCATACCGGTGAGAAAGGCACTTGCAGGCGAAGCATAGTGTTGTCGCCGAGCGTCAAGGTCGCGGTGCCCTCGGAGAGGGCACCCGCCTAGCTCGGGGTCGACACCGAGCTCCTGCGCATGTTCTCTTGGAGAGACGGTGCGGACGTGGCTGACGGATGTCGCCTCGAGCATCGGTTGATGGCCTCTGAGGAGGCCAAACCGAGCGAGGGACGGATGCCGAGCCCCCACACCGGTGAGAAAGGCAATTGCAGGCGTAGCGCAGCGTCGCCGCCGAGTGTCAAGGTCGCGGTGCCCTCTGAGAGGGCACCCGCCTTGCTCGGGGTCGACGCCGAGCTCCAGCACATGTTCTCTTGGAGAGACGGTGCGGGCGTGGCTGACGGACGTCGCCTCGAGCATCGGTTGGTGGCCTCGGAGGAGGCCAAACCGAGCGAGGGACGGATGCCGACCCCCCATACCGGTGAGAAAGGCAATTGCAGGCATAGCGCAGCGTCGCCGCCGAGCGTCAAGGTCGTGGTGCCCTCGAAGAGGGTATCCGCCTTGCTCGGGATCGACGCCGAGCCCCTGCACATGTTCTCAGACAATGTGCTTCCAGAAGAATTGTTGAGTCTGCTGCTCGGTGATCGTAACTAATGGCTCCGCCTCGATCCATTTTGTGAAGTAGTCAATTGCAACTATAAGAAACTTTCGTTGCCCCGTCGCCTTTGGAAAGGGGCCTACCAGATCCATCCCCCACATTGCAAAGGGGGTCGGACTGGCCATGGACCGGAGGTTTGCTTGCGGGACTCTTTTGATGGGCAAGAATCTTTGACAGGGGCCACACTTCTTGACAAGGGTCAAAGCGTCCTGCAACATGGTGGGCCAGTAGTACCCGTGGTTCAAAGCCTTTCGCGCGAGCGAGCGACTTCCCATGTGACACCCGCCAATCCCCTCGTGTAATTCCTTGAGAGCATACTTGGCTTCATCGGGAGTGAGGCAGCGGAGATAGGGTCGGCCGTCTGAGGTAGTGTAGGACCTCTTGAAGAGTGTTGAGTTAATCACTGTGAACCTTTCCGCTCGGGCCCGGACCCTTCTCGCTTCGGCTCGGTCTTCTGGGAGCTCTCCCTTGACGAGAAATCGCCTAATTAGTGTGGTCCAGTCTTCGGGGGGAGCTCCATCTTCAACGCACAGGACCTCCGAGATGTCGATGCTGGGTTTTAGCATGACCTCGATCAGGACCGTGCGGTCGAGACCTTCGAAGGAAGAGGAAGCCAGTTTTGACAAAGCGTCAGCCTGGACATTCTGTTCCCGGGGGATCCTCAAAACAGCCGACTCGTCGAAGGACGTTAGTAGGCGTTGAACTACAGCTCGGTAACGGACCATGCGATCGTCACGGGCCTCGTACTCCCCGGTGATCTGGTTGACCACAAGCTGGGAGTCGCTGAAAGCCCTGATCTGCCTGGCACCGGCTTGGTGAGCTAGAGTGAGCCCAGCGATCATTGCCTCGTATTCGGCCTCGTTGTTGGAGGCCGGGAAGTTAAGGCGGAGGCAGTATTATAGAAGAAAACCGTCCGGGCCTAGCAGGATGATGCCCGCTCCGCTGCCTCCCTCGCAGGAGGAACCATCGACGTAAACTTTCCACGTCTGGTCGCTTTCCTTGCTTGTAGGGCGCTCGGAGATGGTGCACTCCGTAATGAACTCCGCGAGCGCCTGCCCCTTGATGGCTGTTCTGGGCTGATAGCCAATGTCATACTGGCTGAGCTCAATTGACCATTTCACGAGTCTACCCTAGCTTTCTGGTTTGTAGAGTACGGCCTTCAGGGGTTGGTCCGTCAGCACTTGGACAGAATGAGATTGAAAATACGGGCGGAGCTTTCGCGAGGCCATGACCAGGGCGTACGCTACCTTCTCCATCCGAGAGTACCTGGTCTCGGCATCGAGCAGGACCTTGCTGACGTAGTATACAGGCTTCTGTGATCCCTCTTCCTCCCGAACGAGAACGGCGCTGAGCACCTTCTCCGAGGCTGATAGGTAAAGCTAGAGTGGCTCCCCTGGTTCGGGCTTGCTGAGGAGGGGAGGGTTCGCGAGGTATTCCTTTAACTGGTCGAAGGCCTCTTGCTGTTGGGCTCCCCATTCGAACCCGTTGGTGCCGCGCAGGGCTTTGAAGAAGGGAAGAGACTTCTCTCCGGACTTGGAGAGGAAACGGCCGATGGCCGCCAGTCTCCCCGTCAGTCGTTGGACTTCTTTGATGTTCCTGGGAGGAGCCATGTCTAGGATTGCTTGGATCTTTTCGGGGTTCGCTTCGATTCCCCTTTGGCTGATAATAAACCTAAGAAACTTTCCTGCGGAGACGCCGAAGGCGCATTTGTTCGGATTAAGCCTCATATTATGGGTCCGAAGTACCCCAAAGGCCTCCTCCAGGTTGGCTACGTGAATCTCCCCCCGCCGGCTCTTGACGAGTGTGTCATCCACATATACTTCTATATTGCGCCCGATTTGCTCCTTGAAGACCCGGTTGACGAGCCTCTGATACGTGGCGCCGGCGTTCTTCAGCCCGAAGGGCATGACCCTGTAGCAGTAGAGCCCCTGGTCTGTGACGAAGGATGTCTTGGCGATGTCGGGGGGGAACATGCGGATCTGGTTGTAGCCTGAAAATGCATCCATAAAGGACAGGAGCTCGTGACCCGATGTTGCATCGACAAGAGCATCAATTCTGGGGAGGGGGAATGGATCCTTTGGGCACGCTTTGTTGAGATCCGTGAAATCTATGCAGATCCTCCAACTCCCGCTCGCCTTCTTGACCATGACGACGTTCGCCAGCCACTCGGGGTAGCTGACCTCTTGGATGAAGTGCGCGGTCAGTAGCTTGTCGACTTCGGCATTGACCGCCTGTTGTCGCTCTGGGGCGAACTTACGCCGCTTTTGGACCACCGGTTTTGACCCGGGAATCACGCTGAGTCTGTGCATGATGAGATCCTCGAAAATGCCGGGCATGTCAGATGGCTTCCAGGTGAACAGATCAACATTGCGCCGAATACAGGTGATGAGGTCGGACTTAAGGCGGGACGCGAGGGAGCGACTAACTCGAAATTGTTTCGACGGATCCCCTGTCTCGAAGGAGACATCCTCCAGCTCGTCTGCCGACTCTGGCTCTGGCTGGGTCCTTTGGGGCTGCATCTCCATGGCGTCGAGGGGGAACACTCCGCTTCCTATTGCCGTCATGTAGCATGAGCGAGCGGCTTCCTGGTTCCCCCGGACCACCCCTACCCCGGTACTGGTAGGAAACTTCATCTTCTGGTGGTAGGCCGAGGGGACGGCCTGGAGAGAGCAGAGACCTGGACGGCCGAGTATGGCGTTGTAGGCTGCCTTGACGTTGACAACCATGAAGTCCATGGACTCGGTTCTTCGGTTAGGGGCCGTGCCTGCCGTGACGTCCAGCGTGACGATCCCCTCGATTGTCACCGGAACTCCAGAAAATCCGTGCAGGGTGTATCCTGCTGGCTTGAGCTTGCTACGGGGCAGCTTTAGGTTCTCGAAGGCCTCGAGGAACAGAATGTTGACCGAGCTCCCGTTGTCTACAAGGATCTGCCGAGCATCGAAATTTGCCATGCTGAGATTGATCACGAGGGCGTCGCAATGCGGGAGCCGCACCCCCTCCAGGTCGTCACCCGAGAAGGAGACGGGGAGCGGTTGAATTTGAGGGGGGGGAGGTCCTTGGACGGTGTTAACATCTCAGACGAACGCCTTGCGGGAAGTATTGGACTCCCCTCCCATGGGTCCCCCGTGGACGTAGTGTAATACGGCTTGGCCATCGGGCTCGTCGAGCTCATGCTCTCGCTCGGGGGGCTGCAGGGGAGCTCGAGGAGGAGGTGGGGGTTCTCTTGCTCCTCGAGTCCCTCTGTCCCCGAGCGTCGTCCCTCTTGTATTCCCGGAGGTACCCTCGCTGAATGAGGGCCTCGATTTCGTCTTTCAGGGCACGGCAGTGATCCGTGTCGTGCCCGTTGTCCCGGTGGAAGCGGCAGTAGAACCGTTGATCCCTTTTCTTGCTAGTGTTATTGGACGGTCAAGGGGGGTACTGAACGAGGTCCCTGTCCTCGATTGCCAGGAGTATAGAGGACACATTTTGAGTGAGTGGGGTATACCTCTCGAAGCGAGGGACCAGCGGTACTTTCTTCATGGTGCCCACGTCCCTCGGAGCTTTTTTAGAAGGCTCGACTTTCTCGGCCTTCCGCTTCCCTTTTCCGGGTGCTTCCCTGGACTCATCTGGGTTTAGGGCTTCCTCCGCCCTGATGTATTTCTCAACCTGGCTGAGGAGGTCGGGAAAATCGATCGGAGGCTTCTTCGCCAGAGAGGCTTTCAGCTGCCCATGATAGACGTTGTGCCGAAATGCCGCGGAGGCGACGCCCGGATCGAGAGAGGAGACCGACCTCGCCTCCGCTGTGAACCTCCGGACGAACGCCCTGAGCGATTCTCCCTCCTTCTGGCTGAGTCCCAGCAGGGAAGCACTTGTCTTTTCCGCCTTCCGGCTGGTGACAAAGTGGGCGAGGAAATTGCCTTCCAGCTGGTCGAATGAGTAGATGGAACCGGGCGTTAGTTTGGAAAACCATTCGCGAGCCGGACCCCGGAGGGTGGCAGGAAAGGCTCGACATAGCAGGGGATCCGAAGCGCTGTGAATCATCATGAGGGTTTTGAAACCCTCCATGTGATCAGCAGGTATTTCCGCTTGGAGAATGAGGGCGGAGAAAGGGGGTCGGACAGGTCTGTACCCCTGAGCCGCCCCTTGGCCGCCGTCGCCTATGTGATCGAGGCGATTCTCCATTTCTTGGAGGCGTCTTAGGAGTTCGCCGTCGTCCTCAGTCGGGTTTGTTAAGGGGCGGGACACGCTTGCCTCGGCGTCCGACCTGGTTCGGGAATGTCGGGCTTCTTCTCTGGGGGCCCGTCGGAGAGCCCCAAGAATTTCTCTTCGGAAGTCCTGGAACTCCTGTTGAGTGACAGGAGCTCTCTCGGCTCGGACCGGTTGGACGGGGGGTTGCCTTCCGACTCGGCTGAGTGCTGGCCTCCGTTCTTCCGGCGGTGGTCTAGGATGGTTCGGGGCCGAGTTGGAAGCGGCCCTCCCCCCACTGCGACTATCCTGCCGGTCGGCGATTACCCTTCGTAGGTCGGGCTGGACTGTACGGGTGGCGCTCCGCTGGGATCCCTGGTGGGAAGCCCTGTGCTTTGATGTGCGCGGCCCGGTATTGGTATTTGGTTGGGGTGTGTCCCGTCGGTTGACGGAGGACGCAGCCCCCTTGCCTTTGGAGGCCATGGGAGTTCGGCGGTCGAGGTACCTTGGCGGTAGGACTCGGGTCGGCTTCCGAAGTAGCGTTCCCACAGACGGCGCCAACCTGATGCGGTTTGTTTCTGGGAGACGTGTGGATGCACCAGGTGTGAGTTCTTACTCGATTTGTATTTGAAGGAGAAAGCTACTAGTCGGACGACCCTCGGCTGACCGAGCGGTACCTGCGACTGGTTGGGAGTGAGGTGGATGTCTGGGCTCGGATCAGAGGGCTCGGATCCGAGGTCTTGTGTACCTGCAGACGGTCTAGAAACACCGGGGTTGGTTCCGGTGGCAGACCCTCCGACGATCTAGTCAGTTACTTAAGATAAGAGCAACAGTAACTAGGGTTTTAGTGGGAAAAGTTTGATTACCTGTAAACAGGGGGGAGGGTCTGGTATTTATAGAGGAAGCCAATCGGGTCCAGACCCGTTTGGGGCTGGGCCGGACCCGGTTACCCGCATGGCTGAAGCGGTGGAAAAGCCGGGCGGTATAGGGCTGACGTGGCAGGCGCCGGAGCGGTTTCCGGGCTGACGTGGCAGAGCTCCGGGCGGTTTTCCGGCGCTGACGTGGCAGATTAGAAGGATCAGATGGTGTGCGCATCTCTGAGGGGATCTAGTGGTCCAGGATGGGCCATGCTATTTCTGACCCATATCAGTGATATTTGAAACCATGCACTGTATTTTTATGGAGAAGGAATTTGTAACCAGAACATATAGTCTTGTCACTGATTGTTTCTTTTCTAAATTTGTGGATTGTAAAATATCATAAACTGAGTGATTCGGCAGATAGGGGTTTCTATATTTTTCACATCTATGGTACTTCATCATATAATTCATATAAGAGCCATCTATGTAGAAAATAATCATATACATCAATGAAAGACATCCGTAAGATTTGGATTCCTATGTATCTATTGGGTAGTTCATTATATGATTGATAGAAGATCCATCAGTTTATAAAAATTTCCAATCGACACTCACAGACAGCAACTCAAAATTAAGCATTTTTCAAGTTTTTTTTATAAAGTTAGACTCGCTAGTTCAGATAGCGAGTGTATTTTAACCAAACTCGCTATCTGCTATCTGAGATCGAGTTGGTTAGTTTTGAAAGTGGATCAGTTTGGTAAATACTTTCAAAAAGTGGGTCATTTTGGTAAACAATTCCCCCCATATCGATCAAAGAAAACAGTAGAGGATAGAAAAGACGAATACCAGAAAAATCATAACGAAATTTCCGAGAAGCTTCACTCGGAGTCTCGGATTACTTTCCCACGCCCTTTTTAACTCCCTCCCCCCTTCCTCTCTCTTTCCACACCACCAATAATACCACTCTCTCTCTCTCTCTCTCTCTCTCAACCAACCAACGAACCAACCATGAAGATGAAGCTCACATTCCAATCCATCTTCCCTTCCAAAACCAAGAAGATCTCAAAACACAGATCAACCACCTCCTCCTCCTCCTCCTCCTCCTCCTCCTCTCCCCGAACCGTGCTCCCCCTTACCGTCTCTGACCTCTTCAACATCTTCGACCGCAACCGTGATGGCAAGATCACCAAGCAGGAACTCGAGTCAGTCCTCCGCCACCTCGGACCCGACCTGGTGACGGATGCCGAGCTGACGGGGATGGTGGAGGTGGTCGACAGGGACGGGGACGGGTGCATAAGCTTGGAGGAGCTGACGGCGATCGAGGGGGAGGTAGTGGTGGTTGCGGAGGAGGAGGAGGAGCTGAGGGATGCGTTCCGGGTCTTTGATGCCGACGGAGACGGCAAGATATCGGCGGAGGAACTGTATGAGGTGATGGCGGCGTTGGGGGAAGGAGAGTGCAGTTTGGAGGAGTGTAGGAGGATGATTGGTGGGGTGGATTCCGATGGGGATGGCTTTGTTTGCTTCACGGATTTTCTGAGGATGATGAGGATTAGTTTGTGAATTAAGTGTTTTTTTTTTTTTTTTTTTTAATTTTTATCTCTCAGATGTTTTGGGAGGGGGTTTTCTTTTTTGCTAATTGATTGCAAAGATCCGTAACAATTGTAATCATGCTTTTTTCACACCAAGGTATTGAAGTTTATTTTGGTTTTTTTCTTTTCCCGTTCATTATATTGTTTAAAATGTTGAGAGATTTTATACTTTTGGTGGTGTAGAACTTGCTGTTCGCTAATAACTTGCATGCAACATGTTGTCATAATTCAAAAAAAACATGTTGTCATGTTTAGATCAAGGAAAAAAAGATGTAAATCACCATGGAGCTGAATAGGGTAAATTTGTAGAAATTAAAAAAGTTGAAGTAAACGTGTAAAATAAGGAGAAAGCACGTACAGCGAGTAGAGATGCAACAATTTAAGTGGCTGGAGTCTGGACCTCCACACTTAATGCACTGCTTTTTATTTGTACCAATATTTTGTCGCTTAAACTCTTTACAATTTTGTTATTGAAGTCTAAATTTACTGACACCCGTATGACTTTTATATATAAGATCTGTAAACCTTTTTGATCCGAAGCAAAAGAAAAAGTGAAAAAACAAGTTTAACGGATTGTCTAACAAAACATTAAAAGGGCTCCTCTCTCTTGACCTTTAGCAAGATATGTATAGGAGAGAATTACCTCCTACTTCGCACTAATTTCTAGTACAAAATGTTCTCCTTGTTTCATGATGTTGTTTGTTTTTGGGGGTGTTGGAGAAACAGGTGTGAGTACTTATAATTTGTGAAGAGGAAGCTGTGATACTGGCACCGACCTGATCTCAGGGTACAGGACCAGCTCAGGAGTAGCAGCAGAGAGGTAGGGGTCGGGTGCTCGGCTCGGATGAAGTGGCTCGGCTTGGCCTTCTGTACTTGTACACTGCCTAGAAACACCGGGAGAAGTCCTGGCGACAGGCCCTCCGACGGTCTAATCAGTCACTGGGAAAACAACAGTAGTTAGGGTTCAGATGGAGAAAGATTGATTACCTTTGAAAGTGAGGAGGGTGGCTGGTATTTATAGATAGGGGTAAACAGGTCTGAGATCCTAACGGGCCGGGTTGGATCCGTTTACCCATGGGTCCGAACTGGTTGAAGCCCAACCTGAAGCTAGATCTGATGATCGTAGGAGAGCGGGTTTTGAGGAGATCTGAGGACCCTGATTGCGCCACTCTATTTATTCCATATCATAAGCCCCCCACTCCTGCAGGACGGTGCAAAAAGGATAGTTGTGGAGTAGTCTGGTTTTACGGAGAAGGGTGGGAAAAAGTCTTTATGGCAGGGTTTTTAGGGTCGGCGCCGAGTCGATCACGAGTCCTGGCGTTCGAGCAAGAGGTGCTACGCCGAATGCCAAAGACGAAACCCTTTTGATTCCCGAGCCGACCAAGGTAAGGGGGTCGGCTCGGAGTGCCGAGCTTGGGGAGAGATCGCCGAGCTGGGTTCGGGTCGTCGGACCCAAGGCGACTTAGCTTTGAGAAAGCTACCCCTGTGCTCGAAATCACTGTCAAGCGTCGAGCTTAGGGGGTCGGCTCAGAGCGTCGAACCCATAGTGACTTAGCTTTGAGAAAGCTACCCCTGTACTCGAAATCATTGTCGAGTGTCGAGCTTAGGGAGTCGGCTCGGAGCGTCGAACCCATGGTGGCTTACTTTGAGAAAGCTACCCCTGTACTCGAAATCACTATCGAGCGTCGAGCTTAGGGGGTCGGCTCAGAACGTCGAACCCTTGGTGGCTAAGCTTTGAAAAGCTACCCCTGTGCTCGAAATCACTGTCGAGTATGGAGCTTAGAGGGTCAGCTCAGAGCGTCGAACCCACAGTGACTTAGCTTTGAGAAAGCTACTCCTGTGCTCGAGATCACTTCCGAGCGTCGAGGCTTTGGAGATCAGCGGACAGCGTCGAGCTCCTTTGCCTTAGCTTGACAAATCTACCCCTGTGCTCGAAATCACTGTCGAGTGTCGAGCATGAGGGACGGCTCAGAGCGTCGAACCCATGGTGGCTTAGCTTTGAGAAAGCTAACCCTATGCTTGAAATCACTGTCGAGCATCAAGCTTAGGGGGTCGACTCAGAATATCCAACCCTTGGTGGTTAAGCTTTGAGAAAGCTACCCATGTGCTCGAAATCACTGTTGAGTGTCGAGCTTAGGGGGTCAGCTCGGAGCGTCGAACCCACAGTGACTTAGCTTTGAGAAAGCTACACCTGTGCTTGAGATCACTTCCGAGCATCGAGACTTTGGAGGTCGGCGGAGAGCGTCGAGCTCATTTTCCTTAGCTTGAGAAAACTACCTCTGTGCTCGAGATTACTTCCGAGCATCGAGGCTTTGGGGGTCGGCTCGGAGCGTCAAACCCATGGTGACTTAGCTTTGAGAAAGCTACCCCTGTGCTCGAAAATACTGTCGAGTGTTGAGCTTAGGGGGTCGGCTCGAAGTGTCGAACCCATGGTGGCTTAGCTGTGAGAAAGCTACCCCTGTGCTCGAAGTCACTGTCGAGCGTCGAGCTTAGGGGGTCGGCTCGGAACATCAAACCTTGGTGGCTTAGCTTTGAGAAAGCTTCCCTGTGCTCGAAATCACTGTCGAGCGTCGAGCTTAGGGGGTCGGCTCAGAGCGTCGAACCCATGACGACTTAGCTTTGAGAAAGCTACCCATGTGCTCGAGATTACTTCCGAGCGTAGAGGCTTTAAGGGTCGGCTCGGTGGTCGAACCCATGGTGACTTAGTTTTGAGAAAGCTACCCTTGTGCTCGAAATCACCGTCGAGTGTCGAGCTTAGGGGGTCGGCTCGGAGCGTTGAACCCATGGTGGCTTAGCTTTGAGAAAGCTACCCCTGTGCTCGAAATCACTGTCAAGCGTCGAGCTTAGGGGGTCGGCTCGGAACGTCGAACCCTTGGTAGCTAGCTTTGAGAAATCTACCCATGTGCTCGAAATCACTGTCGAGTGTCGAGCTTAAGGGGTCAGCTCGGAGCGTCGAACCCACGGTGACTTAGCTTTGAGAAAGCTACTCCTGTGCTCGAGATCACTTCCGAGCATCGAGGCTTTGGAGATCGGCAGAGAACATCGAGCTCCTTTGCCTTGGCTTGACAAAGCTACTCCTATTGTCGAAATCACTGTCGAGTGTTGAGCTTAGGGGGTCGGCTTGGAGCGTCGAACCGCTGATGGCTTAGCTTTGAGAAAGCTACCCCTGTGCTCGAAATCACTGTCGAGCGTCGAGCTTAGGGGGTCTGCTCGGAGCGTCGAACCCACGGTGACATAGCTTTGAGAAAGCTACCCCTGTGCTCTAGATTACTTCCGAGCATCGAGGCTTTGGAGGTCGGCGGAGAGCGTCGAGCTCCTTCACCTTAGCTTGAGAAAGTTATCCCTGTGCTCGAGATTACTTCCGAGCATCGAGCCTTTGAGGTCAGTGGAGAGCGTCGAGCTCCTTTGCCTTAGCTTGAGAAAGCTACCCCTGTGCTCGAGATTATTTCCGAGCATCGAGGCTTTGGGGTCGACAGAGAGCGTCGAGCTCCATTGCCTTAGCGTTGAGAATGCTACCCCTGTGCTCGAGATGACTGTCGAGCATCGAGACTAGATGGGAACCATTATGGCAGGAATTCTAGGAGCTGTTATAGGAACCGTTTTATGCGAGAATTGAGGAGCCATTACAGTACCATTTTTTCGAGAATCGAGGAGGCGTTACAGTAACTATTTTTGTGAGAATCGAGGAGTCGCAAATCCTCTATATATAAGCATCCCACACCCCTTTTCTCATTTCTCACCTTCACTCTCTCTCTCTCTCTAGATCCCAGAGCTTCTCTCTCTAGAAGTTTTCCGTCACCGTTGATAAGTTTTCAGGCGATGTTCCATGCGACTTCAATTAGGTTAGTACTTTTAATATGTGTAGGGCTCAGTCCGGCTCTTTAGCCTCTACCCCTAGCAGTGGTACTCGCGCGGGTCTGTCGGATTGCTCTTCTTGGGAAACGGACGAGAACGTGTACGCGTATAATCTCTTTGTACTCGCAAGCAGTTTGTGGTGGAAAGCAGCAATTCAGATGATGAGGAGTATCTGTCGAGGACATCGATGATGAGGACGAGGAGGTGGAATCTCTCGAAGGATCCCCTGCCGAGGGGGTGCGCTCTGCCGAAGGTGCCAGAGCAGAGAGTGAACAGGTCGAGGGGATGGGCTCCTCCTCGAGGGCCTCCGTCGCCTGACAAGTCTCCTAAGACTCGGAAGAAGAAGATGAAGTGGACCATGTCCAGCAATCCGGATAAGACTATAGCTCCCCGAAAGCTAGAGGTCCCTTTCTTACCGCAGCTATTATCGATCAGGAAGTACCCAGACGATGTTGGGAACTTGGTTTACTACTGGGTACTGCCCTTCTCGTCGAGCCGTGTGAAGATCAAAATGTACGGTACCCCTACCATTTTCAAAGAGGAGGACCTTTCAGTGATTCACGCGAGCTACTTCATTGGGAGGGAGTTTGAGTTGATGGTCCCCAGCGCCGGTCTTAGGCCTACCGACCCTCTGGCGCCCTGGTACTGTATATTTCCAGTGGACGTGTTCTTCTCGGGGCTGAGGCTGCCCATCCATCCCTTCATCCGCGAAGTCTTGAATTGGGCCTCATTATGCCCGATGCAGTATGGGCCGAACTAGTGGAAGCAGATGGTGAGCTTCATCTTGCTTTGCGAGGAGAAGAGGGTACCGCTGAGGTTGAACATCTTCCGAGCCATGTTGGACGTTAGCTCGTCAGGTGAATTTGAGGGGATTTATTACGTATCTCTGGGCAAGGTCGTGCATGGCCACCCTGACTCGATAAAGGAATGGAAGAAGAAGTACTTCGTCGTCAGGAGCTAGGAGCCATGGGAAATTCCGACACGGTGAAACTTCTACCAGCCTAACTTCAAGGGCCCCAAGAAGGGTAAACTTTCGGTCGAGGAGTGGGCCTTTGTAGAGCGTCTCCGCAAGAGTCACAGTGTAAGTTGGCCGATGGTGACAGAGAGTCAACTGGCCCGCGTCGGACTGAGCCCCGTCCTGTCTCGTATGTCTTTCGTTCATTTTTTCTTTTAGTAATTTTCTTTTGTGCTCATCGCTTTTTAATAGATTATTGTGCAGAGATAGACGCCAAAGCGATCAAGGAGAGGAGGCTCGCCATGAAGAAGCAAAAGGCAGAGCAGTCCGAGAAGGGGAAGCAGGCGGGTGCCTCTTCTAGAGCGGCTCCCGAGGGTCAGCTGGAACCGAGGGCTAAGAGGGTGTGGTCCAGCCAGACGCGAGAGACCGCGTTCATTCCGAGATCCAGCACCTTGAAGGTGACGAAGGTCGTGCAGGGGGGGTGTTCCCCCTCTTCGTGCTAATGCCCAGACCATGGTCGGGGAAGAGGGGCTTCTGAACGCTGTCTTCTTCTCAGACGAGCACGACACTGAGCGCGTTTTGGCGAGGTAGAGCTTCGACTAGTCGAAGGCCTATTGATGGAGGCCGCCCCACTTGAAGCCTTTTGCCCCCGCTGGGCCTTGAAGAATGGGAGGGACTTCTCTCCAAACTTGGAGAGGAAGCGGCCGATGGCCGCCAGTCTTCCCGTGAGCTGCTGAATCTCCTTAATATTTCTAGGAGGGGCCATGTCGATTATGGCCTGGATCTTCTTGGGATTGTCCCCTATGTCGCGCACGATGAACCCAAGGAATTTCCCCGAAGAGAAGCCGAAGGTACATTTGGCGGGGTTGAGCCTCATGTTGTGGGACCGAAGAACGCCAAAATCTTCCTCAAGGTCAGCGACATGATCCTGCCCTCGTTGGCTCTTGACGAGCATGTCGTCGACATATACCTCCATGTTCTCACCGATCTGATCTTTATAGACTCGGTTGACAAGCCTCTGGTAGGTGGCCCCGGCGTTCTTGAGCCCGAAGGGCATGACCCGATAACAGTAGAGGCCCTGGTCGGTAACGAAAGGCATTTTGGCGATGTCCAGAGGGAAATCCAGATCTGATTATAGCCTGAAAAGGCATCCATGAAGGTGAGGAGCTTGTGACTTGACGTTGCGTCGATCAGAGCGTGGATGCTTGGGAGGGGGAAAGGATCCTTAGGGCACGCCCTGTTGAGGTCCGTAAAGTCTATGCAGATCCTCCAGCTTCCGCTGGCCTTCGTCACAATTTCGACGTTAGCCAGCTACTCAGGGTAGCTGACTTCTTGAATGAACTGGACGGACAATAGTTTGTCCACCTCCACTTTCACTGCCTGTTGCCTCTTTGGGGCAAACTTGCGGCATTTTTGCTGGATCGGCTTGGAGCTCGGGGCGACGCTGAGCTTGTGCATGATTAGATCTTTGAAAATCTCGGGCATGTCGGACGGCGTCCAAGTGAAGAGGTCGATTGTGGCGGACACAATCAATTAGACCTGGCTTCAGGTCGGGGGAAAGGGTGCAGCTCACTCAGAACCACTTGGACTTGTCTTCCGCTTCGAATGAGACCTCCTCCAATTTGTCTGCAGGCTCTGACTCGGGTAGGCTTCTATCAGGTGGAAGCTCGACTGCGTCGAGGGGGAAAACCCCGACCCCAACTGCGGTCATGTAGCACGATCGTGCAGACTCTTGATTTCCTCTAACGATGCCGACCCCGAGGTCAATGGGGAATTTCAGCTTCATGTGGTAGTCCAAGGGAAATGCTTAGAACGAGCAGAGGCCGGGTCGGCCGAGGATGGCGTTGTATGTCGTCTTGATATTTACCACCATAAAATCCATTGATTCGGTCCGTGTGATGGGGGTCATGCCAGCCGTTACATTCAATGTCATGATCCCTTCAATTTGTACTAGGACGCCCGAGAACCAATGCAGGGTGTTCCCGACCAGCTTCAGCTTATCTCGGAGGAGCTTAAGGTTCTCAAATGCTTCCAAGAAGAGGAAGTTGACTGAGCTCCCGTTGTCCATGAGAATTCGGCAAACTTCGAAATTTGCCATGACGAGGCTGATGACGAAGGCATCACAGTGTGAGAGCCGGATTCCCTCTAGGTTTTCTTCGAAAAAGGATACCGATCGCAGCTGGATCTTGGGGAGGAAGGTCCCAAATGGAGTTAACCTCCCAAACGAAGGCCTTACGGGAGGTATTGGATCCCCCTCCCATGGGTCCCCCATGGATGCAGTATAGTATGGCCTGACCTCCGGTCTCCTCGGGCTCGGGGTCCCATTCGAGCCGCCGGTTGATCGTTCGAGGAGGCGAGGGCCTCGGATTCCTTGGATCCCTCCATTCTTCGGATTATCCCGGGTGAACTTTCTCAAGTACCCTCGTTGGATGAGGGCCTCGATATCGTCCTTAAGGGCCCGGCAGTTGTCTGTTTCGTGTCTGTTGTCTCCGTGGAAGCGGCAGTAGAATCTTGGTCCCGCTTCTTGTTGTTGTTCGGTCGGGGAGGGAGTCGGACGAACCCTTTATCCTCGATCTCCATCAGGATTTCCAAGATATTCTGGGTCAAAGGCGTATACCTCTCGAATCGGGGGACCGGAGGAACCCTCTTGAGACTGGCTGTCTCTTTCACGGTTTTCTTGATGGGCTCGACGTCGTCGGCCTTCCGCTTCCCCTTGGTAGTGGCTTTTTTGGTGCCCTCCGGATTTAGGGCCTCTTCCGCTTGAATGTACTTCTCGACCCTGTTGAGTAGGTCGGGGAAGTCGACGGGTAGTTTCTTGGCCAATGAAACCTTCAGTTGACTGTGCCTAACTTTGCCGGAAAGCCACTGAAGCGACGCTTGCGTCAAGAGAGGACACAGACCTCGCCTCGGTGGTGAACCTCTGAATGAAATCGCGGAGTGACTCCCCTTCCTTCTGCCCGAGGTCCAGAAGGGACCCGCTCGTCTTCTCGACCTTACTACTCATCAAAAAGTGGGCTAAGAAGTTCGCTTCCAACTGGTCGAATGAGAAGACTGAGCCGGTAGTGAGCTTTGAGAACCATTCCTGAGCCGGACCATGAAGGGTAGCAGGGAAGGCACGGCAAAGGAGGGAATCCGCAGCGCTGTGAATCATCATGAGGGTCTTAAACCCCTCCATGTGATCAGCGGGATCACCTTCGCTGTTGTAGGTCTCGAATTGGGGAGGCCTAAAATTTCAGGGGATCTCGGCTTTCAAGATTTGGGGGGGAGAATGGGGGTCCGGTCGGCCGATGACCATGACCCGGCATTGGTCCGCCCTCGCCGAGATGGGCGAGGCTGTTCTCCATCTCCTGTAAACGCCGGAGGACAGCGCCTACTTGTTTCTGGGGGCGGGCCGATCCATAGGATTCACCGCCCCTTGCTCCTAACCGGGGATCAGAGCTGTTGCGGACCTCGGTTCCCTGGCTGCCTCGGATTGCTTGGAGGACCTCGTCACGGAAATTTTGGAAATCAGCCATCGTGACGGGGGCTTTCTTCACCTGGTCCTGCGGGGGCGGAGGTCCACGGGGTGAGCGGCTGTGTTCTGGATCGCGCTCTGGGTACGACCATCTACGATGGTTCGAGACCGAGTTGGAAGCGGCCTCTCTCCTTGTGCGACTGGCCTGCCGATTCGAAATGACGCATCGCAAATCGGTCGCGTTCGAGTGATAAGCACCCGGCTCGCATCCGGCCGCACCGTGGACCCGTGGTCGATTGGAACCCTGGGCGTCCGCGCGGCTGTGATGTCGGGGGTCCGGATGTCATGCCGATGTGATAGCTCTTCTGTCTTTGGGAGCCATGGGAGAGCTCGGACTTGGGATGACGTCCCTGGCTGGGCTGGACGGGCGATAGTACCTTTCGAATGTTCCCACAGACGGCGCCAACCTGATGTTATTTGTTTTTGGGGTGTGGGGACAACAAGTGTGAGTTCTTGTAATTTGTGAAGAGGAAGTTGTGGTACTGGCGCTGACCCGATCCTAGGGTACAGGACCAGCTCGGGAGTAGCAGCAGAGTGGTAGGGGCCGGGTGTTCAGCTCGGATCGAGTAGCTCAGCTCGGATGAAGTGGCTCGGCTCGGCCTTCTGTACCTGCACGCTGCCTAGAAATACCGGGAGAAGTTCCGGCGACAGGTCCTCCGACGGTCTAGTCTGTCACTGGAAAAGCAACAGTAGGTAGGGTTCAGGTGGAAAAAGATTGATTACCTTTGAAAGTGAAGAGGGGGCTGGTATTTATAGACAGGGATAAACGGGTCTGAGATCCTAACGGGCCGGGTTGGACCCGTTTATCCATGGGCCTAAACTGATTGAAGCCCAACCTGAAGCTGGATCTGATGATCGTAGGGGAGCGGATTTTGAGGAAATCAGAGGACCCTGATTACGCCACTCTATTTATTCCATATCATTTCACATAGTAACGAGTGACTTTCTGTTATCTCTTTGTAAGGTTGTCGCATATGAGACATGTTTAACAGAATAAGTAGATTATAAGAATGATGGTTTGTATTAATCTGCAGTGTATGTGGCCTGTATAAATACATCATCAGTCAAATGGTGAAAGATTACCTGATTATTTTGAGAGAGTGATTTCTTTGGAGAAGAACTGCAATTTTAATTTGCAGCTATTAATTAATAAAATTTTGAGAGTTCACTTCGAAATTCTTTGGCATACTGCTATCTTATTTTTTTGTTATGGTTCTTTTTTCTTTTTTTCTTTTTTGGGGTACTTTAATTAAACTCAGGTTTCGGTTAATAAAAAAATATACGATATATCTGATCTTTTTTAGAGAAACATGATCACAACTTCACAAATTCTATGCCAGTCAAATAATGTAGGAAACTAGATATAACACTAACTCCGTAATCTCACCAGAAAGTTAGGGGTACTGTTGCTGCTAATTTTGATGTGGGAGCAAACAGATGATTTGTGGATTCTTTTAAAAACAAATAAGGCAAACATCATGATTTTTGGCCGGTGTTTGACTGTTTCTTGCTGTTGCCGTTGACCTGCAAAAAGTTCGATACACCAAGATGGATCCCAGCGACGAACCCTCAGACGTTCAAGTCAATAATCAGGAAGATTATGAAAGAGCGATTTGTGGAAAAAATATTGATTACCTTTTTCATAGTGGGGGAAGATGGGTATTTATAGTCGCCTTTAGAGACTATTTAGAGATAATCATTTATCCTTATGTCCCGGTATTTTTGGATAAGATGTAGAGTTTAAATCGTTTATGATAAAAAATTTAGTTTAAACCGCTTCTTAAGGATAATCATGAATTTGAATTACTCTCTAATCATCCTGGGCTGGTCTGTGGCGGGTTGTCACCCATACCCAATAGGACAGATCCGTTTTTGGGTTATTGGACTTTGAAGAAAGACCCAGTTTCCATTTCGGACCCGTTTGTGGTGAAAATTACCGTTCTACCCCTAGGAGTTTCAAGATTCGTGCCCGATTTGAATGGTCCCGATTTGGTTCTATTTTTGGCCATATCACAAGACCCCCACTCCTCAAGACTGAGTTTTACAGCCTTTGAGGAGTAGTTTGCCTGTTTTCAATGGCTTATAGAATTTATCGGAGTTCTCGGGGAGTTTGGATCTTACTCGAGGTGTAATGGTGTTATTCTGAGCTTTTAAAATACCCAAAATTATTTTTATATTTTTTTGGATTTTTAGTGATTTTTCAAGATTTTTTCTGTTTTTTTTTTCAATTTTAATCATTTTTTAAATTTTGTATTCAATTTCCGAATCTAAATAATTAATTTTAGTAAATTTTAAATAATTATTCTAATTTAATAAATATTTTTTCATAATTTTTAAATTATTTTCTGAATTAATAATGATTTTTAGAATTTTTAATTAATTTTTTTCGGATTTTTAAATAACTAATTCAAATTAATAATGTAATAAATTAATTAATATTTACCTGTACACGTGGCGCCATCAGGGGCGTTGATCATGATTGAGCACAAATCTTGAGGCGGAGTGTTTTCTCCCATTTGCAGGTCAGTTCTGAGAATGCTCGGATCGAGTGGCGAGGTTCGTGGCTTCGGCTACAAAGGAGCTCAGCTGCAGTGGCGAGGAGCTCGACGGAGCTCGGCTGCACTAGAGAGGAGCTCGACGGAGCTCGGAACAGTGGAGGGGAGCTCGGATCTCGGCACTAGAGCTCGATGGAATGGAGGTGAGTTTGAGCTCGGCAAGGGGGAGCTTGACGGAGCTCGGCGACGGTGGAAGGGAGCCCGACGGAGCTCGGCGACCATGGCTAATTGTCGAGTTGGCAAAGGAGGGAGCTGCTTGTGGGTTCTCAGTGAAGAGAAGAGCTCGACGACGTGGGTGATGGAGCTCAACACTGGGGCTCGACCTTGGCGACGACGGCATGGTGATGGGTTTTGAGCTCGATGAAGCTTCGACGAGGAAGAGTGGGAGCTTGGCATTGGAGCTCGGCTACAGGGGGTTGAGGTCGAGTCGGCGATGGTGGCTTTCAGCAGAGACTACGGTGGAGCTCAACAAGTGGAGCTTGTGAAGGAGGAAGAAGCTCGCCAGCTTGTGAAGGGGAGCTCAACGGAGTTCTTCGCATGGGCGGCGAGTAGAGGAGCTTGACAACGAGTTCGGAGCTCGATGAAGCTTGGCGACAAGGGGTTGAGGTCGAGCCGGCGATGGTGGCTTTCGGCAACGACTACGGTGGAGCTCGATAGGTGGAGCTCGTGAAGGAGGAAGAAACTTAGCAGCTTGACAGTGGAGAGGAGCTTGAAGACAAGTTCGGCGCTCGACGAAGCTTCGACGAGGAAGAATTGGAGCTCGGTAGTGGAGTTCGGAGTTCGACGAATCTTCGCAAGGAAGGACCATGACGAGGAGGGGGCTCGGTGAGGAGCTTCGAGCTCGTTGATGGCTTGGCGAGTTGGCGAAGTTGGCGAGTTGGCGGATTGGTGAGTTGGCGAAGGAGGGAGCTTGGGGACGACGGAAGTGGGTTTCAGGAGAGGCTGTGGTTTTGGGTCCAAAATGGGTCCGAACCCAACCCGTTAACCTCAGTTTTTTTTGGCAAATCTGAGCAGTCGATCATGATCGAGTGCGAATTCGGAGGCACTCGTTTTCTCCCATTTCAGGATCTGTGGCAAGAGTGCTTAGAACGCATCACCGAACTCCATTGATGGGTCGGCGTGCTGACACGTGGCGGTCAATGACTTGGTCAACATTGACCGTTGACTTTCACTTTTTGGTTTTAATCACAACCGTTGATCACAATCGAGCGCGCATCGGGAGGCAGAGTTTTCCCCTCATTTCGACGTCGGTGACAAGAATGCTCGGGGAGCGCTGCTGAGGTCCAAAGACACTTCGGGTGAGCGATACGTGGGGAATTTTGACCGTTGACCAGTCAACACTATTTTTTCTGGTTTCGACGTCGGTGACAAGAATGCTAGGCGAGAGCTACCGAGGTCTAGGGAGACTTCGAGAAGGCGACATGTGGAGACTTTGACCCAGTTCGCATTGACTTAGTCAACCCCTCGGTTAGCTTTGCGTAGCTGCATTGTAACTGGCTTTCCCGGTGCTACGAAGGTCGGATTGGGGCGTTTGACCCCTCGTTTCGAAGCTGACTCAAAGATCTACAATTTCTCTTCAGAAGTTAGTTGAAGAATTACCCTTCTTCATGGTCAAAATAGTCCCACAATATCTTTGCCTACATGAAGTTGAAAAGAGCTTTGTATGACTCTAGGGGAGATCCGTTCTTGGAGGCAAGTTTTAGGGAGCATCTCTAGGAGTGGTTTGTACTCCGAATTCGCTTGGAATAAGGCTGCGCGGGAGGCGAGCGGAGCAAAGAGCCTCACCAAGCTCTAGGAGAGAGCCGTTCGGGAGACGATTTTGAAGAGCAATTCTAGGGGAGAGTTGAGCTCCGAACTCGTTCAGAAGAAGGTCGCATGGGAGGCGAGCTGAGCAAAGAGCATCACCAAGCTCTAGGAGAGAGCCATTCGGGGACGAGTTTGAGGAGAAACTCTAGGGGAGAGTTGAGCTCCGAACTCGTTGAGAAGAAGGCCGCTTGGGAGGCGAGCGGAGCGAAGAGCATCACCAGATTCTAGGAGAGCCGTTTGGGAGACAAGTTTGAGGAGCAATTCCAGGGGAGAGTTGAGCTCTGAACTCGTTGAGAAGAAGGCCACGCGGAGTGAAGAGCATCACCAGTATTTATGAGAGAGCCGTTCGGGAGACAAGTTTGAGGAGCAACTCTCGGGGAGAGTTGAGCTCCGAACTCGTTGAGAAGAAGGCCACTCGGGAGGCGAACGGAGCGAAGAGAATCGCGAGGCTCTAGAAGAGCCATTTGGGAGACGAGTTTGAGGAGCAATTCTAGGGGATAGTTGAGCTCCGAACTAATTGAGAAGAAGGCCGCTCGGAGCGAAAAGCATCACCAAGCTCTAGGAGAGAGTCGTTCGGGAGATGAGTTTGAAGAGAAACTCTAGGGGAGAGTTGAGCTCCGAACTCGTTGAGAAGAAGGCCCCTCAGGAGTTGAGTGGAGCGAAGAGAATCACCAGGCTCTGTGAGAGCCGTTTGAAAGACAAGTTTGAAGAGAACTCTAGGGGAGTGTTGAGCTCCGAACTTGCTTGTTGCAAAATTTAACCAGTAGTAGGAGTAGTATGCATGTTCGTTTTGAGCCCCGAAACCGCATAGTTGCAAGCTGTGAGGGTAATTTTGAACCATGATTGTGAACTTCGAAATAGGTGTTATGGAGTTATCAATGAGTTGTAGGAGCAATTCCGAATGGTGAGCTGCTCCGCACTTGCTTGTTTGCAAGTGACTAAAGCTGTAGCGCCCTGAATTTTCGATATAATATCTTATAAATACGTGGCACAATTCCTAGCATCAACCTCAATGTAATAGTAAACATAGCCAAAACATAGATAAAATTTTCAACTTTTATTACATCAATTTTTTACAAAACACAGCGAAAAATTAAACACCTTGAATTACAATTCTTTCTTTTACAACACATTTTTTTACAATTAACATAAGCCACATAATCATTCTACCACATGCATCCAAATCCCAAGCTATTGGTACCTACCTATAAAACATGAGGCTAGAGATAACTCTAACCCCCAAAACTATGGGGTCAGGCATAATGGTGCGAGTGACATCAAAAGAAATACAATATGAATAAAACATAAAGAATGAAGTCATGATCAACACATACTAGTAGTATTAATTAGTGGAATATGAAATAACAATAAATAAAGCATGAAAATATTAAGTGAAACTAGACTAAGTGTCAAGTGTAGTAAACAGAAAACAAATATGCATAAAACCAAGTCAAGAAAACACAATTGCAGTATAATGACTTTCTAATGCATACTTGTCGGATTCTATGCATTCCATACTACATAGGTCCGGTGCAAGCCCTTATCGTTCTCCACTTTATAGGGTTAGATTCCTCGTTATGCAACTAATCCTACCACAGTGATAGAAATAAGATCCAGAATACTTCGAGAATATGCATCACAACCCTCGACGTGCAAGCATCATGTAAGAATAGCTCTGATCCCCAGGAAGAATCACCTCCCTGACGTGTACCCCATGAATAGGTTTGCGAGACTCTCGACATGCTGATACACTCGTACATCCCGTGAATAGGCCTACCGACCCTCGACATGCGAATGCACCTTTATGCTCTATGAATAGGCCTACAGACCCTCGACACGCGAACGTACCAAATATCCTATCGCGACAGAACAACACACAGTCCTGGAATGCATCCGTTGGACTAGACCCCTAGAGCATATACTTACGTTTTCCAAGTTCTATCACATCTCCATTAGTGTCTATCCTTTAAAACACAAATTCTCCCTCTCTAGAGTTAGTGTATCCTACTGGACTTAATTCCAAAACAACAACCCCCAAGACCCAACACAGAATCCACAAAATCTCATCTTCCGGTTCACAGGACTCCCACTCAACTCCTAGAGATTCACAAATCGAATATCAACACAAAATCTTTCATTAAAACTCTTTATTTCATCATCAAAACGTTTATATCAATAAAACATCTTAAATCAACAAAAATACAAATTCATTCAATATACTCACAAATTTCCAAAATTGAAATAAAGTATAAAATCCATTGAATAACTGAGAATCATATTTTGAAGTCATAGAAAGTCACAAAATATAAATTTCTTCAAAAACCACATATATATCACTTTATAAGGTTATAGAAAATCTAAATTCTATTAAAATCAAAATATAACTTTCTGTAAAATATTTTAATCTGTAGTAAAAAATCATCTGAAACAGTAGATCAATAATCCATAAGTGCGAAGAAATAATCGTTCAAGAAAAACGACGAAAAACTCAACAATACAACACAGTCAGCAGGTGTCGGTCGACTGTCAAAACAGTTCAAAATAACTACGGTCGAATGTCATGTTGAAATTCCCAAATTTAAAGAACGTCGATCGACTGCCATTTTAGTTCAAAAAGTGGTCGGTCGACCGTTGGCTGCTGCACAGCTAGTTTTGAAAGTTTGTGCATGTTTCAACTGATACATCGATTATACTTTGTGAAATCATAAATTTGTAAAATAAATTGCCTGAGATGATCAAATACAACTTGTATAACATACTGGAGTTTATAAAACAATTCAAAATTACATCAAAATCATAAAAGAGTAAATTTTTGGCAAAATCTTCAAAATAGTGAATATATATATATATATATATATATATATATATATATATATATATCTGTGTGTGTGTGTGCGCGCGCGCGCTCATCAAAATTCATCAATTAGCAGTAGTGTAATGGTTAGGTTCAATCTCAGTACTAAAACAAATCAAATCTCAGTTGAAACTTTATAAAGAACACACAAATTAATTTCGGCCATTCATCAAAACAGATTCATATAGTTGTATGTGTGTATGTGTATGTATGTGTATATGTTGATAACAAATCTCATTATAACAAATCATAACAGCAAGCATATGAAAGGAAACAACCTACTCATGATGTCGATTGGGTTCGTTAACAATCTCAAGTCATTTTATATGAACTTTAATCATCAATAGCATAAATTTCATGAAAATATTCAATTTTTAACTCATCCATCCATCAAAATTCAATATATCTTCATACATTCCCTAACATGCTTTCAAATAGATAAATCATCACATACAACATGCATAGAACAATACAAAAACAAACATATGTCACTCACCTTATTGAAGAATCAACCGATATAATAAAGAGAATAAGAAAAGTTCTTCCTTCGCAAGAAAACCAAGATCCTCGCTTCGAAAATCCAAGAAAATAATAATAAAGAAAACCATTTGTGTAGTACAGCAAAGAGATAGCTGCACTCACTTATTAATAGGCCGGAAATTGGTTATTTAGGGTTTTGAATAGATTTTGCAAAATATCCCTTTTGAATATATCTTTACATATATAAATCCTTATACTTGGAAATTAGATTAACCAATTAAATAAAGATTTAAAAACAAAAACAAATACCCAGATCTGGCCGGCACTATGTTTAAACTCAGAAATAAATCTTGTAATTTTGCCCCTAAGTGGCAATTTTGCAAAAAGACCATTCTTTAAGAAATTTGCGAAATAAACCAAATCTATTAAAACAGAAAGTAAATTTTTTACCTCTGAGTTGACTATCAATCATGCTCAGCCCAAAAATCCAAAAATCCAAAAATCTGGAGTTTTTACTCTAAATGGTAATTTTGCACAAAAGCCCATCTTTTTGTACTATTTGCAAATATGTCAAATAAATATCAGAAAATTCTAGAAAATTCATAAATAATACCTACTAACAAATAATCAGTTTCCCCAAAATAATTTCTGACTTCGAACTTCCCAAGAAAATATTTACATGTGTAAAAAGATAAATTTCAGAAAATATTTATTAAATCACCAAAAATCATTTTTAATTCATTTATTAATCTCAAAAAACATTATTTAAAAATCTAGGGTGTTACGAAAGCGGCGTCGAAACAAGTGTTGGACTCCAAACTTGTTGCTTGGGGGTTTCAACGAGTTGTTGGAGCAATTCCGAATGGTGAGCTGCTCCACACTTACTTGTTTGCAAGCGGCTAAAGCGGCGTCGAACCAAATGTTGGACTTCGAACTTGTTGTTTGCGGGTTTCAACGAGTTTTAGGAACAATTCCGAATGGTGAGCTGCTCCGCACTTTCTTGTTTGTAAGCGGCTAAAGCGGCGTCGAACCAAGTGTTGGACTCCAAAGTCGTTTTTTGAGCCTAGTAAGTTGTGGGAGCAACCCTGTAGGACAAGATGGACTCCGAACTTACTGTTTAACGAGTCGTAGATGTGACTCAGAGAGATAGACATGAGGCAAATGCAATAACTTTCAATAGAAAAATGTAGCGCCTCGAATTTTTAATATAATATCTCAGAAATACGTGGCACAATTCCCAGCATCAACTTCAATTGAAATAGTAAATATAGCTAAAAATACAGATAATTTTTATTTCAACTTTTATTACATTAATTGTTTACAAAACCACAGCGGAATACAAAACACCTTGAATTACAAATTTCTTTCTTACAACACTCTCTTTTACAATTTTTTCGTAGGCCATAACATCAATTTAGCACAAGCATCCAAATCCTAAGCTATAAGCACTTACCTGTAAAACATGAGGCTAGAGATAACCCTAACCCCCAAAACTACAGGGGTCAGCCACAACGGTGTGAGTGACATAAAAATAAAAGCAACATGAATAAGACATGAAGAATAAAATCATAAGCAACACATATCAACAGTAGTAATGAGTGAAGTATGAAAAAGCAATAATAAAACATGAAACATCAAGGAAATACAAGATAGTAATAAGTAACACACGAAAACATCGAGTGAATCTAGACTAAGTGTCAAGTGCAGGAAAATAGAAAACAGCATGCATAAAACCAAGTCAAGAAATATCAATGCTATATGCTGACTCTCTAATGCATACTTGTCGGATTCTATGCATTCCATACTACATAGGTCCGGTACAAGCCCTTAACGTTCTCCACTTTATAGGTTTGGATTCCTCGTTATGCAACTAATCATACCACGGTGATGGAAATAGGATCCAGAATACTCCACGAATAGGCACCACAGCACTCGACGCACAAACATCATGTAAGAATAGCTCAACAACCGGAGAATCACCTCCCTGCCATGTACCGCACGAATAGGCTTGCAAAGCGCTCAACGTGCAGATACACTAGGTGCATTCCGTGAATAGGCCTACGGACCCTCGACACGCAAATGCACCCTGCATGCTCCGTGAATAGGCCTGCAGACCCTCGATACGCGAACATACAAATGTCCTCTCGAGACAGAACAACAAACAGTCCTGGAAAGCATTTGTTGGACTAACAAAACCAAGAGCATATACTTATGTTTCTCAAGTTCCATCACATCTCCACTAGTGTCTGTCCTTAAGTTGGTTATTATTAAAATACAAAATTTTCCCTCTCTACAGTTAGTGTAGCCTGCCGGACTTAATTCCACAACAACAAGCCCAAGACCCCACTGGTCTAAATCCATAAAATCTCATCTGCCGGTTCACAGAACTCCCACTCAACTCCTAGAGATTCACAACTCAACCATCAATACAAAATAAATCTTTCATTTTAATCTCTTCATTTTATTTCATTGTTAATCCATTCACAGTAAGGAAAAAGATTCATTCATTCGTATTGTTTGTATATATATATATATATATATATATATATATATATATATATATATATAGGGAAGTCTTCCGTTGTGCACCACCTACGGTGCACACGGTGTGTGCACTCGGCCTTGCCGCCTTCGTGCCGACGATCCAAACCGTTCATATTGATCTACACATCTAAATTAGTTTAAATATGTAAAATCAAATCATTTGAAATTCATTTGCCCATTCATTGAAGTGTTACAAAATTGTATGGCTGAAAGTCATTTTTTTTATAATCACATGATGGATGATCAAATGAATTTCAAATGATTTGATTTTACATATTTAGACTAATTTAGATGTGTAGATCAATGTGAACGGTTCGGATCGTCGAGATGAAGGCGGGAAGGCCGAGTGCACACGAGTGCACACGAAAGGGTGGTGCACAATGGAAGATTTTCCTATATATATATATATATATATATACTATTTTAATTGGAGAGTTGGGGCTTGATAAGGCCCTGGAGTTCTAGTTGGGTTGTCTTGAGGGAATCATCAGTTGAGAGGTTTTGCTCAGCTTCAATCTCCAGTATGAGGAGTTTTTCTTAGAGTTGCTTTTTTCGAATCGGGATGTGACCAATAGTATCATTCCTCCATCTTCTAATTCTTCTCCTGAGAAGTTTGAGTTCTAGTTGGGTTGTCTTGAGGGAATCATCAGTTGAGAGGTTTTGCTCAGCTTCAATCTCCAGTATGAGGAATTTTTCTTGGAGTTGCTTTTTTCGAATCGGGATGTGACCAATAGTATCATTCCTCCATCTTCTAATTCTTCTCCTGAGAAGTTTGAGCTTGTTTGCCCAAATATCAGTCGGTGTATAACTTTGTAACTATATAGGTGTTAATATTAAGAGAACTATGTAGTACAGAAATCGAAAAATAGACTTTTAAAAAAATAGGGCGATTTTGAAAGCGATTTTGAAGCAATTTTTTCTGGCTGCCCTCTCTGTCCTTCCTCCGCCAGATCTGGCCAATCCTCACCTCCATCCACCTTACTCCCTTCTTTAATTGTGTTCAGCTCTTCTTTATCTCCAAACCCATATCCCCTTTTCCCCTCTACTCTCTTTCCTTGGCGATCAGTCTGCTCCCCATCGGTGTTTTATTCTGAGCTTCCCGTCGCCTCCAGGGCTGCTATGCATCCAGCCTCAGCCCAGCGCAGCGTCGCAGCTTCCGTGCTCTTTTTCTTTCTTCAGCATATCGAGTTTCTCCCCCCTTGGCTGCCATTCCTCTGGCGCCTCCCTCCGGTGACTTCCCTCCATCCTTTCGCCAGTGTCTCCCTTCAGGGGGAGTTTTCCAGCCACGATCGTCCCCCCCCAGCAGCGATCCAGACTCCTCTTTCAACCGCTCTCTGTGAGTTTTAGTTTGTTTTAACCTTTAGTGGTAGATTCGGATAGTTTCGTTTTGTTGGGTAGATTCAGATAGTTTTGTTTTGTTGGGTGGATCCTTGGTGCTTTTCTTTCACCTTGCTGCTACTTCTGTGCGCTGAGTAGGTCCCCCTTAGCTGTGATCTCACTCGGGTTGTCTGATTGGTTGTTCTGGCATTGTGCTCCCCTTTCCCTGGGGATCGTTTTCGCTAGCGGCTATTTCAGCTCCTTTCGGTGTTCTGACCGAGAGCTTCTTCAAGCTCGGTCGTGGTTTCTATCCTCTCATTTTCTCTATTTTTGCCATTCTTTTTCTCCCATTTGGAGTGTGCGGTTTCTCATCATTGAGAAGCGCTGTTTTGTTGTATCAGTGGTTTTGCTTAACTTTGTTGGAGCTTTGTTTGAGCTTTATCATTGGATTCAATTCTGTAAGTGGTTTCTTTATCCATCACCTTTTCCTTGTTGGAGCTTTGTTTTGTTCCACTCTTGGAAGGCTTCTTCCATGAATCTCATCAAGGCTGTAGCGAGCTCTTCCTGTTCAGCTACGGATCAGGATTTGCTGCGGGACTTATCTTCTTCTCCTTTGGATATCATCTACCCCTCTCAGGGTTCTCCCACTTTCTCTAATTCCCTTTCGCCTTGTAGGCCCGAACCTCATCGGGTCTGCTTCAGGTGCCTCCTTCCTGGACATCTTAAGCGTGAATGTATGAATAAAATGAAGTGCTTATTCTGTGATAAGCTCGGTCACTCTCGCAATCGATGCTTTTCCCTTCAAAAACTTCTTGGCTTTCCCAGAGGTCATTCCTCACCGGCCAAACTCCTCACCTTTCTTAATTACCCCCTCTTAAAGCGCAAGCTTCTGTATAGCTTGGTTAGTAAGTACAGTATGGTTAAGAGCAAGGACCTTGACTCTTCAGTTGTTGTTCCTCTGTCAGCGACGAATTCCTCAACATCTTTCTCTCCTCTTCGCGCATCTCTTGTTACTCTTCATCGGCCTAACATTGCTTTCCTTTTTAAGGATCGTAAAGTAATTACGAACCTTGTCTCCTACCCTCGTCGGGGCTCTTACAAGGCTCGTCCCCGCCCTTTCTCAGCGGCTCCGTCATTGTATTGGATTTTGGGTAAAAATCCTGACTGTTTTAAATCCTATTTCTCGTATCTTTCGTGGTCTCGCGGTGCGAGGGAGCTTGCTCTGCACTCCCGCATTTTTGATCCCTTAATGCATCCTGACAGAGCTGTAGTTTATTTTAAGGCCCCTTCTTTATCTTATGACTATCCTTGTGCTTTGAAGATCTCTGACCCCACATGTTCTGCGTTCTCTTTTCATTATCCAGGATGCTTATTTTCTTGGTATCAATATTTAGGGGTTCAGTCATGGCTCTATCAGGTCCTGAGGGCGTTTAAACTTTTCATGCTCTCCCTTCCCCTTAAGTATCCTTTAAGTCTTGATGTCCCTTCTTTTCCACATTGGGCCGGCACCTCCAAGACCATTCCTTCTGCCTCATCGGTCGCTCCCAGCAGTCCCTGATCCCCTTCGTGCCCTATCTTAGTAGTCGCTTCATCATTGGACCTTGCGACATTTTTGCCCCCTTCTGTGAGGGAAGCCCCCCCCCCCCCCCCCCCCCGTCAAGCGAGGTTACAACAAGAAAGTTTTTGATCATTCGAAGATCCGAGTGAGTGCTCGGCTTCTTGCGAGGAAAGCAACTTCCGTGTCAGCTCTTCAGCTAGGGCACAGTTGAGTCTTGCCTTCTCGTTGGCATCACTGGTGTAGGCAGTGCATTACCTCCGTTGTGCCGCTAGAGTCCCTCTAGACTGCTAGTGGAGTTGTATGCCGTCGTGGGGGTGAGTTTTATCCTCCAGTTGTCTTGGATCGGTCGCTTAGGTCCACCTCCTCACTCGAGTGCGACAGTCTGGCTTTTGTCTCCTTCTTATTGCTTGCTTTTCCGGGCCGTTTGCTCCGCTCTCTGGTATCGGCGTGGTGCGTCTTGCTGTGGTTCCACCCTCTGTTTTGCTGCTTTTGAGCCTGTTATTATATTTCTTATTTGTTCGCTTATTTCTGTTTTACCTCTTGTAAAACCATTGTTTATTTGTTTTGTATCTTAACTGTTTTATTGATTAATATATTTTTTGATGGCTGGAGCCTTTTGGCTCTATCCGATTCATCAAAAAAAAAAACTTTGTAACTATATAAATACGTATAATACACGTCCAAACTATATCCAACAAATATAAATGTGCACTGTACGTGTAGCCCAAATCAAAACATTCAAAATATAAACTATTTTTTTCTTTTTCGATATATATTCATTTAATCTGATGACTTTACTTTTTTAGACGTGCATCGCACGTACAGTATACTAGTGTATATATATAGAAGATCCCTTTATGAAAACAAGTGTGCACAAAGTGTATATAAATTCATTTACTAAAAAGCAGTTCTTGGTTATATGCATACATAAAAAAATATCCCTTTTGTTAAAATGAGCCTATGCAGATAGTGTAGAAAGTAAAACATATGCAGGATATAGAAAATATAGAAAATTCCTTTCCCTGAGTTGAAACATAAGTATACTTAGAAAACCCCTTACTTTGATATGATATATATATATATATATATATATATATATATATATATATATATATGTCAAAGGACTTTTGATGAAGTAAAGCATATTCAGATGTCATAGAAAACCCCCTCTTCACTGATTATGTATATATATGACATATATATAAAACCCCTTTTGTTTAAATTAAGCTAATGCAAGTTATGTAAAGGATGGACCATATGCAGGTTATAGAGAGAAAGAAGCTCTTTGGTTGAAATCACACATAACTCACTTAAATGAGATCATAAGAATCAGTAAATAAACAATGTGAATGTGTGTATGAGTGTAGTTATGCATCAGTAGCCATTCAAGAATTTATTGTATATAGATGAAGTATATGTATGTATATATCTAAGATATATATGTAGAAAAGTCTCTTTACTGAGTTGAGATATAAGCATGATGTAGTAGATTAGCTATATACAGGTTATAGTAGAAAGTAGATTCTTTAGTGAATAGAAGTATGTATATGCATATATATGATATATCTATAGAATCCTCTTTACTGATTGAAGTGGAAGAATATGTGGGTGTAGAAATGAAAGCATATGCAGTAAGTGTATAATGTAAAAATGCCTTCAATGTATACACAAAGAGAATACCAAAACCCATCACTTACAACTACTACTTAACAGAAAAACTGGATGTGTATAGATGGATTTGCTCATGTGTGCACCTGCAACAACAATCTGTAGCTATTGTTGTACTTGGTTAGTCTGAGTATAGGAATGATTCTTCTTGATGGTAATTAAGTATATTAGGACCTTCAAATGTATCAGTAAACTTACTCTACAGTGACTAATTTATATATATATATATATATATATATATATATATATATATATATATATATATGTGCACTCTTTCAGGTATGAATAGTGACCTGCTACACACCCAGGTGACTTGTGCATGATTTCGACTGACACTCAATTTGGCTTTGCAAAAATCAAATTCTAATTCCCTGAGGTGATTAACCATTTCTAGTATAACATATAGGGGTTATTAAAATACCCCAAGACCTATCAGTATCTCAAAACAGAGATCTTCACAAAATTCTTCCCAAAGACAGCAAGTAACATATATGAATATGCATAGGTTAATTAAGCATCAATATTTTCTCTTAGCATGGAAATTCTACAAGTGTATATGTATATTAGATCAAGATTGTAATGGACAAGTCATACTCAGTCTAGCTAGTTCAATGCTTCAACCAAAACCAATTCTATAAACTTCTTAACTCATATATCAGTTTTTGAAGACAAAGACAACTCAACCTGCACATTGAAGATTTCTACTTTAAAACTTGATTTCCTCTCAAGGTTTTATTATATGTGATTTGTCAAATTTAAATTCAAGTGGTTCATTCACCTCAGTTCTCAAAATTGCCCAAAATTCACCAAAGCATGCATACAATAGATCCGAAATGCAATACTCCCTCTTTCACTTCAAAACTTGTTTCTCTTAATTCAAAACTTATTATATACATACCCCCAATCATCTATATCAGTTCAATCGTTTTTATAAGCAATTGAAAAGACTAATTAGCAAGTTTTATGCATCAACAGTGTGTGTATGTATATACCAGCAGAGACAATCTCACCCTAGTTCACATTTATTTATTTTCATTCTATAACATCACACAACCATTATATACATTTAAATAGCAACAAAATAATTGCAAACATCCTACTCATGATCTCTATTGGCTTCTTCATCAATCACAAGTCATCAAATTAGGGTTTTGGTCATTAATAGCATAGTTTCAAGAAAAGATTCAGCTCTTAATTCATCTATATATCAAAATTCACTATACCTTCACATCATCATCTAATATTCTTACTAATAAATAGATCAACACATACAACATACTTAGAATAATCAGAAAACAAAACTAAGTCACTCACCTTATTGAAGAAATCAACGAAGTTAATAAAGAACAAGAAAATTCCCTCCTTCGCAAGAAATACAAAATCCTCTCTTTAAAAATACAAGAAATAATAATAATAAAATCCTTTGTGTTATGCAGCAAAAGACTACTGCACTCGACCATTTAAATAGGCCGGACTATAGGTTTTTAGGGTTTGTAAACAAATTTGTAAAATACCTCTTTTAAATATATCTTTACATATATAAATCATTATATTTGGAAACTAAATAAAACCAACTTAATTGAGTTTTAAAATAAAAAATAACCATCCTATAACCAGCCGACACTGTTTGAGAAACCCAGAAAAAGATTTTGCATTTTTGTCCTTCTAAATGGCAATTTTGCAAAAACATCATCTTTTATCAAAACTCGCAAAATAAACCAAATGCATCTAAACAAAAAGTAAACTTTTTAACCCTGAGTTGACTAGGCATCAAGCCCAGCCCAAAAATCCGAAAATCTGGAGTTTTTACTCCAAGTTATAATTTTGCACAAAAGTCCCTCTTTTTGTAATATATACAAATAGCTCCAATAAATATCAGAGAAATCCAGAAAATTCACAAATAATATCTAATAATAAATAATGATTTTCCACAAAATAATTTTTGACTTTGAACTTCTCAAGAAAACATTTGCACGTGTTTTGCATGTGTAAAAAATAAATTTTTAGAAAATATTTATTAAATCCCCAAAAATCATTTTAATTTATTTATAAATATTAAAAACATTATTTAAAAATATGGGGTATTACAAAAAAAGCCAAGTTTTATTGAAACAAACTAAGTGGCCGCTTCAATGAGCGAGCCATTATTACATGCTTTTGGCTATGTTACAAGCATCAGCCTTATTGAAAACTGAAAACCTACATCTACAAGAGGGGGTTAGGCACCCTCGTGGTACCTCATTCGATGCTCAATATTCAAAGTCTGTCTTCCCAGAAGAGGGGAATTTCATTGAGTTCATCAACTAGTTCGGTAAGAGACTTAACTGTTCCGTTTAGGGGAGCTCTAACCGAGCCCCCATTGTAGTGGTGAAACACCTCCGAGCGGTCTTTTGGATTTCTTTGACTTCTCCTACCCCTACAGAGGTTGGAAACTTCATTTTCATGTAAAAGGCTGATGGTACGGCGTGGAGTGCTGCTAAGCCTGGTCGGCCCAGGATAGCATTGTAAGCAGCCTTCACATCAATGACCATGAAGTCCTTTGCCTCTATTCGGGTTGTCGGAGTTATTTCTGCGATCACATCAAGAGTGACTATTCTTTAGATTGGGGCTGGAACCCCAGAGAACTCGTGGAATGTGTATCCGGCAGGCTTGAGACGATCTCGAGAAAGTTTGAGGCCTTGGAAGGTTTTCAGGAAGAGGATATTGACGGAACTGCCATTGTTGACCAGGATTCGGCACAGCTCTTGGTTGGCCATGTGGAGGCTAATTACGAGCGCATCACAGTGGGGCATTCGAACGCCTTCTAGGTTTTTGTCTGAGAATGTCACTGAGTCCCCAGGGTTCTTGGCCGGGGGAAAGTTCTGGACCGAACTCACTTCTCAGATGAAGGCCTTTCGAGAGGAGTTTGATTCTCCCTTCATTGGACCTCCATGGATAAGGTGGAGGATGGCCCCAGGTTCATAGTCTTGGAACTCAACGGGTCTCTCGATTCGCTTGATGGCTCATCGGGTTGGAGGATCGGCCCTGTCCTTTCTGACGAACTTGGCCAGGTGTCCCCACCTTCGATCTCCTCCTTGAGAGCCCAAAAATCATCCATGTCGTGGTCGTGGTCCCTATGAAAGCGGCACCACTTTTCTATGTTCCTCATCTTTGCTGGAGTATTCATTCTAGGGGGACGGAGTAGCCCTTCCTTATCCACCTCCATAAGAACTGCTGATATACTAGCATTGAGTGGAGTGAACTTCTCAAAACGAGAAGTTGGGCAGCGCTTGCCATTGTCATCTTTCTGAAATTTTTGGGATCCTTCCTTCCATGTATTCTTCCATTTGTTCCCGGAAGATGACTCATCTTGGATGTACTTCTCACTCCTAAGTAGAAGTTCCGAGAAGTCCCAAGGAGGCTTCTTGGCAAGGGACACCTTGAGATATGCGTTATTGACGTTGTGCCTAAATGCTGCAGAGGCTACCGATTGGTTGAGAGAGGCAATAGACCGGGCTTCGGCAGTAAAGCACCAACCATAATCTCTTAGGCATTCACCCTTTATTTGGCTGAGAGCTAGCAATGATGCACTTGTTTTCTCAGCTCGGCGACTGCTAACGAAGTTGGTGAGGAAGAGCTCCTCAAACTGGTCAAATGAGAAGATAGAGGCTGGGGATAGATGGGAGTACCACTCTCGCGCTGGTCCCCTCAACGTTGCTAGGAAGGCCTTGTAGAGGAGCGCATCCGAGGCTTGATGAATCATCATGAGAGTTTTAAAACTCTCGATATGATCGGTCGGGTCTGACTCCCCATTGTAGGATTCAAAGCGGGGCAACTTAAAGGTTTCGGGGACCGGAGCTTCCATGATGGCCCTGAAAATGGGTGGTCTGCTTGGGCGGAACTTATTGGTCTGTTGTTCTTCTTCGGGATTGATCTTGTTGAGGTGCCTCTCCATCTCGTGGAGAGGGCGGTGGACCAAGTCATCCCTTCGGTCGGATCTAGTCGACCCTTAGGACTCTCCTTCATGAGTGGCGGTATGGCGAGGGCTAGGCGCACGCTGATCCTGACTCATGCCAATATTAAGAACTCGCAGGATATCTTATTTGAAGTTCTGTAACTTGGCCTGAGCCCTTCCAGCTCGGCGGTCCCCAGGTGTGGCTCGGCTTATTGGAGTATGACTTCTCCGCCGACAACATGGAGGGGACTCTCTTCGCCTCCTCGGGGAGGGGGTTCTTCTAGGCCTTGGCCTGTGGGGGGACCGAACTCTAGGGGCCCTTTGGCGCTCGGGATGAGGGACTTCCTCAATGGCTCGCCTTTTATTCAAGTGAGTTCGGAGGTCGACCCCCTGCCGACGGTTAATAATTACTTGACGGAGATCCTACCCGGTAGGGCTTTGAGAAGCCATAGAGTCAGTTGAAGGATTGTGGACTGAGATGTGGTCATGGTGGGGATGTTGTCCCTGATGGCTCCGACGGGAGCCCCCCGGGGCGTCCCCCCTGGACCTGGGTGGAGGTTGTTTAGGCTGCGGTTGCTGAACTTGTTGGTCGAGTTGAGGAAGGTATCTTGGAATGATGGAGGAAGAGGAAGATGAGTGACTCTTCGACTGGACTCCACTGCCTTCCTTTTTCCTTTTGGAGGCATGACTCAAAAACTATCTTTACCGGCAATGTGCAACTGGATTGCTTTTTCTGTTCCCACTGACGGCGCCAATCTGTTGTTGCTAATTTTGGTGTGGGAGCAAACAGATGATTTTTGGATTCTTTTGGAAACAAATAAGGCAAACCTGTTGACTTATGGCCGTCGTTTGACTATTTCTTGCTGTTGCCGTTAACCTGCAAAAAGTTCAATACGCCGGGATGAATCCCAGTGACGAATCCTCCGAGGCTCAAGTCAGTAATCAGGAAGATTATGAAAGAGCAATTTGTGGAAAAAAATATTGATTATCTTTTTATGGTAGGGGAGAGGGGTATTTATAGTCGCCTTTAGAGACAGTTTAGTGATAATCATTTATCCCTATGTCCCTATATTTTTGGATAAGATGTAGAGTTTAAATCATTTTATGATAAGAGATTTAGTTTAAACCACCTCTTAAGGACAATCATGAATTTGAATTACTCTCTAATCATCCTGGGCTGGTCTGTGACGGGCTGCCACCCATACCCAATAGGACAGATATGCTTTTTGGTTATTGGGCTTTGAAGAAAGACCTAGTTCCCATTTCAAACCCATTTGTGGTGGAAATTATTGTTTTACCTCTGGAAGCTTCAAGATTTGTGCCCGATTTGAACGGTCCCGATTTGGTTCTATTTTTGGCCATATCAGGTACATGAAAACAAATTTGTTATTTGGTTAAAACCTCCCATATATTAAGTGGGGGTGGCAGAAATTTCGATATACCATTAATTGATGATGAAAGTGGAAATTAAGATATATATTATTGTTCTATATGTATGATTATTATTGAAATTGTTTGAATTTTTTCCCAAACTGTCCCTCTTTTTGAAAGTTTTTTCCCAAACTGCCCTACTTTTTTTAAAAATTCCCAAGACGCCTTACTCGCTTTCTGAAAAAGCGAGTTTGGGATAAATCTCATCGCTTTTTCAGAAAGTGAGTAGGGTGCTTTGGTTTTCACTTGCCTAGACTAGCTTTCTGATAAAGCGATGAGATTTATCCCAAACTCGCTTTTTCAGAAAGCGAGTGTCGATTGGGGCTTTTTTAGCCCACAGGCTTGCATTTCAGATCTCACTTTCTCTTTCAACTCTCTATCTTCCTTCTCCTCTTCTTACCCCGAAACCCTAACATATTTCATCTTAAAATTTCTTCGATTAACCCAAAATTCCTCGCATCTCTCATCTCGTTTCAACGTCACTTAATCTTTCCCAACCCTCTCACCTTACACTCTCAAAACCCTAAACCCATCTTCTGAAAGATCTATATTTTGGAATTTTGATAAACTTGATGAGGATAGCAACTTCAACTCTTCTACCCATATATCTACGGCTATATCCTTTCGAATAAGCTTGTGAAGGTATGATTTATATCACTTTATTATTTTGTACATTTTTGAAGGTTTGTTTATGGGTAGATAATGTCCTGTAATGTCCTACTTCCTTGCAGTAGTAGCAGGTCACTCCCTGAGCTCCAGGTGCCTTCTGCACCGGTCCACTGAACTTTGCCTGCTTCGCGGGGAATCCCTTCCCACTCTGGCCTGATGCTGGCCTCTTGTTCCGGTTCCATGATTCCTGCTTCTTCTGAAACAGTTCCATATCCTCCTCAGTCATCGCGGCCCTCCTGACCAGCTTCTCGAATCTCCTGATACCCAACGGAACCATCCTTGACCTCAAGTTCGGCCTCAAGCCCTGCTCGAACTTTTTGGCCTTCTTTGCTTCATCCATGACCAACTCTGGTGCATACCTTGAAAGTTGAGCAAATTTCGTCTCATACTCCCGAACAGTCATGCTCCCCTGCTGAAGGTTCATGAACTCAGTCGCCTTCTTCTCCTGGACATCAAGAGGAAAGAAACGATCTCTGAACTCCTCCAGAAAAGCTTCCCACGTCAAAGGCTGATCTCCCAGAGTCCTCTTCAGTGACTCCCACCAGACACCAGCGTCTTTTTCAAGCCGCATAGAAGCCAACTTCACCTTACTGGCTGCTGGAGTCTCCGATACTTCGAAGATCGTCTCCATCTTCCGAATCCAATCGTCTGCTGCTGTTGGATCAGCTTGCCCCTCAAAGACTGGTGGCCTCATCCTCTTAAAGGATTCAATCTGCTTGATAGGGTCGGCATTCACCAATCCATGCCCAGCTCCATGATTTGGCGGCGGGTTCTGCTGCTGCGCTTGCTGCTGCGCCACATTGAGTGCCATCAGCGTATTCAACGTCTGATATACTTTGGCAAACTCAGCCTCTAGGTCAATTCCTGTTCCTCGAGAACTACCCGATCCATCCTCATTGTTGCCACCATTTCTACCTCTGGGTGCAACCATCGTGATTACTGCAAAACGAGGGTAAAGTTAGAGCACACATGCAATTCAAACTCAAATCATTACCCTATGGCAAAGCCATAACCATACCCCAAACCATAATTTCAAACCAAACATCATAGTTTAATTCTATGTGATACTCACACTCTGATGTCCACACCTAGGTACTCACTCTCTAGTGTCCACACCTAGGTTGGTTGTCATACTAAGTCTATTATTATATTGAAGCGGAGCTCTGATACCAATCTCTGTAGCGCCCCAAATTTTTAATATGAGAGCTTAGAAAATAAGTGGCGAAATCCCAGTAATCCACTTCAATAGAACAGTAAACACCAACAACACCACTAAAATTTTTCTTCTTTTATTACCACAATTATTACAATTACAGCGGAAGTCTAAACATCTCAACACACATTAATATTTCATTTACAACTCAATAATGATCTCAAATAAGACTTTACAATTTTACAACAAACACTAAATAGTCCAACTATCTCAAATTTCCCACTCAAGCATCCAACCTCCAATCTAAGCAACAACCTACAACATGTGAGGCTAGAGTTGAACCCTAACCCCCAAACTAAAGGGGTCAGCCATAAAAATGGTGTGAGTGGCAACTAATCAAACAAATAACATAAATGAATCTGAAGCATAATGTCCAACAAATAATAATCAAACACTAAAGTATGAAGTACGACAAAGGAATAATGGGGGATACCAAAACCAAAAGCCAAGTGTATGCCGAAAACAGGAAATCCAAATGCATAAAAGTGATTCAAGAAAACTTCATGACTAAATGCTGACAACGATGACTACTAAGAGATGAAGATAAACTATGATAATTTGCCCATGCTTGATCATTCCGGAGATTGATCCCACATCACAGGTATTTTCCCTGGATAATTCAGGAAATCATCCCACATCTAAACATAGACTCATAATCACAAGAATACCCCAAAAGCGTCGCCTCGACTCCGATCATTCCGTAGTTCAATCCCACATCTCAAGATAATTACTTGGATAATTCCGGAGAAATACCTCACATCTCAGGTTAACTACCTGGATAATTCCGGAGATAAATCACACATCTCAAGTTAACTACTTGGATAATTCAGGAGACTAATCCTACATCAAAAGCCATACTGAAGTGCATAACTCAAGTTCTCATTCGTCATGACACTACTAATGCCTGTCCTTATTAATTTGGGTTGCTGAACAAATCTCCTAGAGTAGTGTACCCTACCGAACTAAAAATCTGAATAACTGAAAATTTGCCTCAATGGGCCTCAACAAATAACTGAACAAACACCGGTATACTAGGGTCACTTACCTCTAGAGACTCAAAAACAAATATCTGAACAAATTCCCACTTAACAAGTGGCTCAACAAAATATCTCAAAATCATGTTCTTAACTGAACATCTCAAAATCAAATACTGAACAAATAGCTCAACATCAAGTACTGAACAAATGTCTCAAAATCAAACACTAAACAAAATATCTCAATTCAAATACAAAGATCCTTCAGGACCAGTCGACTGCACATCAGATCAGTCGACTGTCCAGAGGGCATAATCCAACATTTCTCAAAAATAAACTAAGGAAAGATCAGTCGACTGGATAAGTTATCAGTCGACCGTCCCGAAAGAACTGAACAAAATCACAAGCAGAGGACCAGTCGACTGACCACAGTCTAGGTCGACTGTCCCGAACAAACCTCAAAGACTAAAAATTCACAACAGGCTCGTGCCAGTCGACTGCTGTATGGTCCAGTCGACTGTCGGCTACAGGTTCCCAACAATAGGTCTGAACACAAATCAACCAGGGGTTTTCTAAAGATTCACTGATCATAAAAATTAATTGTATCCAGGCCAATAGACATCTCTCAATAATCTCCATCATGGTTACATTACTCAATCACTCAAATACTCAAATTTCATATTCTCATGATCTCAATTCTCAATTCTCCCATTAGGGTTTTTCTCAACAAAACTTCTTTCATAACTAATCAAAATCTGGACTATTACCATCAGATCTAGATGTTTATCATCTGATCATAACACCATCAATTTTTTAGTATGTCTCCCAACAATACGATCTCAAAATCAACATATCCTCAACAAATCTTAATATTTCTCTCATCATGATCCAAATAACAATAAAAGTTTTCATCCTCCATATTAAATAATAGATCCATGTCATACATACAATAAGACTAACAAATCAATAGTGTAACGATCACAAACAAGGCATAACAAAGATCTTACTTCATTCATCATTCAAATCAAACAAAGCAAACAAAACAAAACAAACCAACTCACATTGTTCTTGAAGAAAATCCACAAAAGCTTCTCCTTTTGCTAGATCCAAAATTCCTCTTCTTGTTCCTCAAAGAATCTCAATAATCTGGATATTCTAAATGACGGCTGGGAATAGGAAATCCCTTATATATGCCGGATTAAAATATTAGGGTTTTCACCCAATTTGCAAATAATCCTTTCCCAAAATATAATTTACATATATATACATTAGTCTTGAGATTCTATCAAATATCATTTAAATTAGGACCTAATAGCAAAAATATATTTCCAAACCTCATCAATTACTGATCGGAATGCCCAGCAAATGCATTTTGCACTCTCACCCTCAAAAATGTCAGTTTGCAAATAAGTCATTCTTTTCTCAAAAATTGCAAATAGTACCAGTTAATTTCAGAAAAATCTGGAAAAATACTAAATAATTCCGAAATAATAAATAATGATTTTTCACAAAGAAATCTAAATTTTCCAAACTTCTGAAAAGTCATTTGCACGTGTTTTGCACGTGTACAAAAAGATAAATCTTTTAGAAAATATTTATCAAATACTCAAAATCATTTAAAATTCATTTTCAAATAATTAAAATAATATTTGAAAATACGGGGTTCTACATCACTCCCTCCTTAGAAGAGTTCTGTCCTCAGAACTACTACTAATGAGTTCAAACACATGCCAACAAAATGAAACAATACTTCATAGATAGATCAAAATCCAAATAATTTCATACAACATCACAATCAAATTAAAGATTACATCATGTATCGATCAATAGTTCAGTCATTCAAAGAATTCCATTCACATACAAGAAATACATTCATTCAAACAATTCAGGAAAATCATTCAGCATGCGATCCTCTGGCTCCCAAGTAGCCTCCTCGAACTGTTGATTCCTCCACAATACCTTGACCATAGGTATCACCTTGCTTCTAAGGACTTTCTCCCTACGATCAACGATCTCAACAGGCTCTTCCTTATAACTCAGGTTCACCTGTAGATCTTCAGGAACCTCTACCAACTGATGCTTCTGATCGGCAACATACTTCCTTAATAATGATACATGGAACACATCATGCACCTGAGCCAACTCCTCTGGAAGCTTCAATCTATAAGCGGTCTTGCCAATCCTCTCCACGATCTTGTACGGCCCAATGTACCTCGGCGCCAACTTGCCACCCTTACCAAATCTGATCACTCCTTTGGTCGGAGAAACCTTGAGAAAAACTGCATCCCCAACCTCAAACTCCAAGTCTCTTCGTCGAGTGTCAGCATAACTCTTCTGCCGACTCTGAGCTTCAACTAATCTCTTGCGAATCAACTCAATCTGCTCTGACGTCTGCTGCACGATCTCAGGACCATACATCTGCCTCTCGCCAACCTCATACCAACATGCAGGTGTCCTGCACCTCCGCCCATACAAAGCCTCGTACGGTGCCATCCCAATACTTGCATAGTAACTATTGTTATAAGCAAACTCAACCAATGCCAAGTATCTCTCCCAACTACCACCGAAGTCCATAACACAAGCTCTCAACATGTCTTCCAGCACTCGATTCACCCTCTCCGTCTGACCATCTGTCTGCGGATGAAATGCTGTACTGAAATCAGTTCTGGTGCCCAAAGCTGCTTGTAAACTTCTCCAAAACCTCGAAGTAAACCTTGCGTCTCTGTCAGACACAATCGAAACAGGAACTCCATGAAGTCTCACAATCTCCCCAATGTACAACTCAGCCAATTTCTCCATCGACCAAGTAATCTTCATGGCTAGAAAGTGAGCCGACTTAGTCAATCGGTCCACAACAACCCAAATCGAGTCATTGCCCTTCGAACTCCTAGGCAAACCCGTAATAAAGTCCATGCTGATATTCTCCCACTTCCACTCCGGAATGGGTAATGGCTGTTACAAACCTCCAGGTCTCTGGTTCTCTGCCTTGATCTGCTGACAAGTCAGACACCTTGCCACAAAATCTGCTACATCTCGCTTCATGCCAGACCACCAAAAGTGGGGTTTGATGTCCCTGTACATCTTCGTACCTCCTGGATGAACTGATAACAATGTGCTGTGTGCCTCATGCAAGATACTCTCTCTCAACTCTGCATCATCTGGAACACACAACCTCTCACCCAACCAAAGAACTCCATCTTGGACACGAAATTCTGATAACTTGCCTTCTGAAACCTGCTGCAACATCTTCTGGATCTCTGAATCTGATCTCTGACCTTCCACAATCTTTTCTCTCAAAGACGGCTGCAGCCTCAACTGAGCCAAAGATGCCCCTAAACCTCGCAGTACCACCTCGATACCTGCCTGATCGATCTCTGCTGCCAACTCTCTTCGAGTAGTGATCAATCTCGATAAACTACTCTTCCTGCTAAGTCCATCAGCCACTACATTCGCCTTGCCCGGATGATACTTGATCTCAGGACGAATGTCTTCCAATACCTCCAACTATCTTCTCTGACGAAGATTCAAATCCCTCTGCTGATAGATATACTTCAGGCTCTTGTGGTCAGTGTACATATTGACCTTCTCACCATAGATATAATGCCTCCATAGCTTCAAGGCATATATGATAGCTGCTAACTCCAAGTCATGCGTCGGATAATTCTTCTCATGCGGACGCAACTGCCTCGAACCATAAGCAATGACCTTGCCTTCCTGCATCAAGACACAACCCAAACCTCTGAGAGATGCATCGCTGTAGATGTCATAATCCTTCCCTGCTTGCGGCAATGCTAATATAGGTGCAGTAGTCAACCTTTCCTTTAACTCAAGGAAACTCTCCTCGCACTTCTCTGTCCACACAAATGCCACACTCTTCCGGGTCAAACATGTCAATGGAACTGCAATCTGAGAATACCCCTGAATAAACCTCCTGTAGTAACCAGCTAATCCCAAGAAGCTTCTCACTTCCTTCACTGACGTCGGCCTGGGCCAATCCTTCACTGCTTCCACTTTCTGAGGGTCAGTAGCCACTCCCTCCTTAGAAAGAATGTGACCAAGGAAAGCCACCTCAGACTTCCAAAATTCACACTTCGACAATTTGGCATACAAGTTGTGCTCCTGCAATGTCTGTAATACCGCTGTCAAGTGCTTAGAATGATCCTCTTCCGACTTTGAGTACACCAAGATATCATCGATGAAGACCACCATGAAGGAATCAATGAATGGCCTCAACACCCGATTCATCATATCCATGAACACTGCTGGCGCATTCGTCAACCCGAATGGCATCACCAAGAACTCATACAACCCATGACGAGTCCTGAACGCTGTCTTGCTCACATCTTCCTCCTTGACTCGCACCTGATGATACCCTGACCTCAAGTCAATCTTCGAAAATACCGCTGCTCCTCGAAGCCTGTCGAACAAATCATCTATCCGCAGCAGTGGGTACTTGTTCTGAACAGTCACCCTATTCAACTCCCTGTAGTCAATGCACATCCTCATCGACCCATCCTTCTTCTTGACCAACAACACTGGCCCTCCCCACGGAGATGAACTCGGTCTGATAAGCCCTTTGCTCAAAAGCTCTTCAATCTGCTTCTTCACTTCATCCTGCTCTACAGGTGCCATCCTGTATGGAGCCTTGGAAATCGGCGCACTCCCCGGCTGAACATTGATGCAAAACTCTACATCTCTTTGCGGCGGTAATCCTGGAAAATCATCCAAGAACACCTGAGGAAACTTTCGAACAACCGGAATGCCCTTGACTTCATCTGCAATAGACTTCTTAGATACCATTGCAGCCACCTGCGGGATCTTCTTCTTCCCTTGGAAAGTTACTGCAGGTCCACTTGGTGCTTTCACCAACACCTCCTTCTGCTTGCAATCAATCGTGGCATCATAAATAGCCATCCAATCGATGCCTACAATGACATCCACTCCCAACACTTGTAGCTCGATCAAGTCGATGCCGAATATCCTTCCACCAATCTCGATATCACAGCCCTCGTAATATCGATCCGCTACTAGCTCTTCACCTGACGGCGTAGCCACCGACAAAACCCTTCCTGGAAATAACTTAGGTTCCAAACCTAAGGTCTTTGCAAAACTTGGCGATACAAATGTATGCGATGAACCAGTGTCAAACAAAACCTTTGCTTTAATTCCATTTATTAAAACAACTCCTGTTACAATAAGAATGATACTCAATCTTAAATTATTCTGAAAGAAAAGCTTTTATTCATTACACTGACTCAAAAATGAAAGAAATCAAAATTCCTGCATACCCTGTATTACATCTTCCGAGTTTCTCGCATCCTCCTCGGTCAATGCAAATACTCGCCCTTGCCTCTTCGGGACTTTGCTTCCACCCGAACCATCTTTCTTCAGTTGTGGACAATGGGGCTTTGAGTGTTCAGTCTGCCCACACTGAGAACAAACATGCTCTGCCAACTTCGGACATGCTGACCTGTAATGTCCTACTTCCTTGCAGTAGTAGCAGGTCACTCCCTGAGCTCCAGGTGCCTTCTGCACCGGTCCACTGAACTTTGCCTGCTTCGCGGGGAATCCCTTCCCACTCTGGCCTGATGCTGGCCTCTTGTTCCGGTTCCATGATTCCTGCTTCTTCTGAAACAGTTCCATATCCTCCTCAGTCATCGCGGCCCTCCTGACCAGCTTCTCGAATCTCCTGATACCCAACGGAACCATCCTTGACCTCAAGTTCGGCCTCAAGCCCTGCTCGAACTTTTTGGCCTTCTTTGCTTCATCCATGACCAACTCTGGTGCATACCTTGAAAGTTGAGCAAATTTCGTCTCATACTCCCGAACAGTCATGCTCCCCTGCTGAAGGTTCATGAACTCAGTCGCCTTCTTCTCCTGGACATCAAGAGGAAAGAAACGATCTCTGAACTCCTCCAGAAAAGCTTCCCACGTCAAAGGCTGATCTCCCAGAGTCCTCTTCAGTGACTCCCACCAGACACCAGCGTCTTTTTCAAGCCGCATAGAAGCCAACTTCACCTTACTGGCTGCTGGAGTCTCCGATACTTCGAAGATCGTCTCCATCTTCCGAATCCAATCGTCTGCTGCTGTTGGATCAGCTTGCCCCTCAAAGACTGGTGGCCTCATCCTCTTAAAGGATTCAATCTGCTTGATAGGGTCGGCATTCACCAATCCATGCCCAGCTCCATGATTTGGCGGCGGGTTCTGCTGCTGCGCTTGCTGCTGCGCCACATTGAGTGCCATCAGCGTATTCAACGTCTGATATACTTTGGCAAACTCAGCCTCTAGGTCAATTCCTGTTCCTCGAGAACTACCCGATCCATCCTCATTGTTGCCACCATTTCTACCTCTGGGTGCAACCATCGTGATTACTGCAAAACGAGGGTAAAGTTAGAGCACACATGCAATTCAAACTCAAATCATTACCCTATGGCAAAGCCATAACCATACCCCAAACCATAATTTCAAACCAAACATCATAGTTTAATTCTATGTGATACTCACACTCTGATGTCCACACCTAGGTACTCACTCTCTAGTGTCCACACCTAGGTTGGTTGTCATACTAAGTCTATTATTATATTGAAGCGGAGCTCTGATACCAATCTCTGTAGCGCCCCAAATTTCTAATATGAGAGCTTAGAAAATAAGTGGCGAAATCCCAGTAATCCACTTCAATAGAACAGTAAACACCAACAACACCACTAAAATTTTTCTTCTTTTATTACCACAATTATTACAATTACAGCGGAAGTCTAAACATCTCAACACACATTAATATTTCATTTACAACTCAATAATGATCTCAAATAAGACTTTACAATTTTACAACAAACACTAAATAGTCCAACTATCTCAAATTTCCCACTCAAGCATCCAACCTCCAATCTAAGCAACAACCTACAACATGTGAGGCTAGAGTTGAACCCTAACCCCCAAACTAAAGGGGTCAGCCATAAAAATGGTGTGAGTGGCAACTAATCAAACAAATAACATAAATGAATCTGAAGCATAATGTCCAACAAATAATAATCAAACACTAAAGTATGAAGTACGACAAAGGAATAATGGGGGATACCAAAACCAAAAGCCAAGTGTATGCCGAAAACAGGAAATCCAAATGCATAAAAGTGATTCAAGAAAACTTCATGACTAAATGCTGACAACGATGACTACTAAGAGATGAAGATAAACTATGATAATTTGCCCATGCTTGATCATTCCGGAGATTGATCCCACATCACAGGTATTTTCCCTGGATAATTCAGGAGATCATCCCACATCTAAACATAGACTCATAATCACAAGAATACCCCAAAAGCGTCGCCTCGACTCCGATCATTCCGTAGTTCAATCCCACATCTCAAGATAATTACTTGGATAATTCCGGAGAAATACCTCACATCTCAGGTTAACTACCTGGATAATTCCGGAGATAAATCACACATCTCAAGTTAACTACTTGGATAATTCAGGAGACTAATCCTACATCAAAAGCCATACTGAAGTGCATAACTCAAGTTCTCATTCGTCATGACACTACTAATGCCTGTCCTTATTAATTTGGGTTGCTGAACAAATCTCCTAGAGTAGTGTACCCTACCGAACTAAAAATCTGAATAACTGAAAATTTGCCTCAATGGGCCTCAACAAATAACTGAACAAACACCGGTATACTAGGGTCACTTACCTCTAGAGACTCAAAAACAAATATCTGAACAAATTCCCACTTAACAAGTGGCTCAACAAAATATCTCAAAATCATGTTCTTAACTGAACATCTCAAAATCAAATACTGAACAAATAGCTCAACATCAAGTACTGAACAAATGTCTCAAAATCAAACACTAAACAAAATATCTCAATTCAAATACAAAGATCCTTCAGGACCAGTCGACTGCACATCAGATCAGTCGACTGTCCAGAGGGCATAATCCAACATTTCTCAAAAATAAACTAAGGAAAGATCAGTCGACTGGATAAGTTATCAGTCGACCGTCCCGAAAGAACTGAACAAAATCACAAGCAGAGGACCAGTCGACTGACCACAGTCTAGGTCGACTGTCCCGAACAAACCTCAAAGACTAAAAATTCACAACAGGCTCGTGCCAGTCGACTGCTGTATGGTCCAGTCGACTGTCGGCTACAGGTTCCCAACAATAGGTCTGAACACAAATCAACCAGGGGTTTTCTAAAGATTCACTGATCATAAAAATTAATTGTATCCAGGCCAATAGACATCTCTCAATAATCTCCATCATGGTTACATTACTCAATCACTCAAATACTCAAATTTCATATTCTCATGATCTCAATTCTCAATTCTCCCATTAGGGTTTTTCTCAACAAAACTTCTTTCATAACTAATCAAAATCTGGACTATTACCATCAGATCTAGATGTTTATCATCTGATCATAACACCATCAATTTTTTAGTATGTCTCCCAACAATACGATCTCAAAATCAACATATCCTCAACAAATCTTAATATTTCTCTCATCATGATCCAAATAACAATAAAAGTTTTCATCCTCCATATTAAATAATAGATCCATGTCATACATACAATAAGACTAACAAATCAATAGTGTAACGATCACAAACAAGGCATAACAAAGATCTTACTTCATTCATCATTCAAATCAAACAAAGCAAACAAAACAAAACAAACCAACTCACATTGTTCTTGAAGAAAATCCACAAAAGCTTCTCCTTTTGCTAGATCCAAAAATCCTCTTCTTGTTCCTCAAAGAATCTCAATAATCTGGATATTCTAAATGACGGCTGGGAATAGGAAATCCCTTATATATGCCGGATTAAAATATTAGGGTTTTCACCCAATTTGCAAATAATCCTTTCCCAAAATATAATTTACATATATATACATTAGTCTTGAGATTCTATCAAATATCATTTAAATTAGGACCTAATAGCAAAAATATATTTCCAAACCTCATCAATTACTGATCGGAATGCCCAGCAAATGCATTTTGCACTCTCACCCTCAAAAATGTCAGTTTGCAAATAAGTCATTCTTTTCTCAAAAATTGCAAATAGTACCAGTTAATTTCAGAAAAATCTGGAAAAATACTAAATAATTCCGAAATAATAAATAATGATTTTTCACAAAGAAATCTAAATTTTCCAAACTTCTGAAAAGTCATTTGCACGTGTTTTGCACGTGTACAAAAGATAAATCTTTTAGAAAATATTTATCAAATACTCAAAATCATTTAAAATTCATTTTCAAATAATTAAAATAATATTTGAAAATACGGGATTCTACAGTAGTAATGAAGGATCTCAAAACATTTAATCCATGTCAAATTCGAATGTGTTTGTGTTTGTTTTGTCAACCTAGTCTGCTTCCTTGTAATTGTACTATGTGATGTGGACTTTCTACTAATTTGTATGTGTTTAATTCTGAAAAAACGATAATTCCCATTTGTTATCAAGTTATTGGAAGTTTAAAGATTGTGAATGAATTTTTAAGTTGCATGATGTTGGAGTACATATATGGAAGACTGCATATGTATTTTGTAATGGAATTTTTTCCCCTAAACTCGCTTAATCAAAAAGCGCGTCTTGTTTAAACCACCTGGCTTTCTGAGAAAGCGATTGTGGAGTAGATAGATTTCCAGAGACAAGCTGATCTTTGGAAATCTATCGACTCAACAGTCGTTTTCTCAGAAAGCGATGAGGTTTCCCCTACATTCGCTTTTTCAGAAAGCGAGTGCAGGGGAAACCTCCTCACTTTCTGAGAAAGCGACTGTTGAGTAGATAGATTTCCAGAGACAAGCTTGTCTCTGGAAATCTATCTACTCCACAGTCGCTTTCTCAGATTGTTTCAGAAAATCTATCTACTCAACAGTCGCTTTCTCAGAAAATGAGGTGGTTTAAACAAGACTCGTTTTTTGGGTCTGCTGAGAAACAACTTGTACAGGCTCAAGACTCGCTTTCTGGGAAAGCGAGGATCTCAATAGTAGACTTGCTTTCTGAAAAAGCGAGTTTAGGCAAAAAACATACCACTTCAAGTTGCATATGCAGTCGGCCCTGTATACAATTTTGTCTACAATACACTTCAATCATTTCACTACAATACACTTCAACAATTCTCAACCCTTAAATCAATTTCCCACAAATACACTTCAACTAATTCACTACAATACACTTTGCCATTTCTCAACTCTTTCATAACACACAAACACAAAAACGAAACAATCACACTCAATCATAACACACCAACACAAACTCGAAACAATCACACTCAATCATAACACACAAACACAAACAATCAAAATAATGAAACAATCACACTCACACACCCCATACGAAATTACATTGCTTTATATATTCCAAAATTATAAAAGTTCACAAATCCACTTTACGACATTGAAAGATACATTACAAAACATTGAAACATTAATACCAAAATAACTTCACGGATCGGGTGTAAAGAAAGTGGGGGGGTCTCCTTTGCCTTTTACCACTCTGTGGGGTGGCCTGGGTGACACCGGACAAGGGAATTGGATCCTCCTCAATCTCATGTTGTGTCCCTTCAACATTTTCTTCAATCTCATCCCCTTCAGCTTCTTCTTCGGAGTCATTTCTCGGACGATATGGGGGTCTATGGAAAAATTTATTCCGACAAACACCGCGCTGACTGGTTCGATGTGCAGGAATAGTTAGTATAGCATATAAAGTTGCTCCCTTGCTGTGGCCCACAGCATAAGCTTGTGCACGACACGACGTAATCATTTCGTGTGCAAAGTCCTTCATCGATTCTGTGACATTACTATTCAACACAGCAGTACATTTTTTAGCCATAGTCTAAGTCTGGCCCATCTACAAAATATAAGAAGTTGAATTATTAAATACAGTGCATATGTATATATAAACCAAAATTTTAGAAAAACATTAAAAGAATACAACAAAACTTAACAACTTATGATTTTACGAAGAGTCGATGCATTCGGTTGGAACATAGGCAATTTCATTGAATGTTCATCTGTTGGTTCAGTTGTTGGTCGACGAATCGGAACTACCACACAAACAGGAGTCTGCACTATGGGAGAGATATAACGTCTAGTCATCCTCTCATACCAAGCCATATAAGTCGCATGCACTGATGCATCAAACGGAGGAATGTCACAAATGATTTCGTCGAACCGGTGCTCATTCCATCTCTCAACATATGTAGCAAAGCATGCGGCCCAATTGTGTTCGGGTTGACCCATTCCAGTAATAGAATGCATACCGGCATTGAACGGTTCAACAACAGGAATACTTTGAAGCAGACCAAACTGACGTAGCACTCTATTAGCATGGTAAAATTCGACTGTGCAAAAGTTGATTAGAGGTGCCTTTGTCAGCCACAGATCACGCCTATACAAAAAAATAGGCGGTAGTCGACCTGCACATGCCTCCGTAGGGCTGCCACACGACGCAATCATCTACCAACCTATCCAATTCATCTCGAAAGTACGTCAGGCATCTGTTTGGGGTTGGCCGTCCATGTGAGATTACCAGACTAGTAAACACCGAGTGGAGGTAACATGTGTTGGTCCTTAGAGAGATGGATCCAATTGGGTGATTGCCTCGCACTACGGGCCGACCAACATGGATATGCTCCCAACTCCAAACTTGAAGTAAGATCATTGGTCCATTCATCTGTACCAAACTAAGACTACAGTTACACAAACTCCTGTACAGAGATGCCAACACGGCACTACCCCAACTGTACTGTCTGACTCTTCAAAGATCGACAATCAATGGCAGGTACATCAACAACACCGAATGACCAGTCGAATTCGGGAACATCACGCCGCCAAATAGTGTCAAGATATACGCTCTGCAATATTACTCAACCTCGACCTCAGTGGAGTCTTCATTCAATCTATTCTTGAAAGTCTCCTTCAACCACTTCAAGCGAATGAACTTTCCATTTACTGCCCCCGTTTCGACTTCAACACTAAGGTATTGTTCCACAAGATATACCGGCTCGAAGTCCATCGTACCGGTCACTGTCTGCCCATTGACTGGAACACCGGTGAGTACGGAGACGTCCTATAGTGTTACGGTTATCTCTCCAACTGGCAGATGGAAGGTATGGGTTTCAGGCCGCTATCTCTCAAGAAGTGCGATAAGAAGAGGATGATCACATTTGATGGAGCTCATCAGTCCAATACCATATAACCCGCAGTCCCGTAGAAGCTCGTGAATCCGTAGGTGCATAGGAAGTGGATGACCCCTCCTAAATTTACATTCCTTAGATTCGCCTTCCACACGGCCTTCGAACGGTGATGCAATTGGAAGCAGTGTAGGGTCGAAGGGACCTGGACCTCTAGGAGGAACATAAGATGACGAAGAAGGGGCTGATGAAGAAGGACCCGCCTCATTTGGATTAGTTGAGACCTACACAACAATAACATTTAAATCAATAGACCGATATTACATTTTATTGTATGATAATCAAACTAATCGAATAAAAACAATTATTCACTTACATTAATACGCTCGGTATCACCACGACCACGTCCACCGCGAGGAGGTGGGCCAAAAGAAGTACGTGGTCTGTCGCCTCGAGTATTTGGAGGTCTACTACTCGATCCTTCCTCCACATTACCCATCGTGTTTGCCATTTATAATAAATAAGAGTACATTACAACTTAAACAAATTGTTATTAACTATGCAAAAATATATAACCTACATATATCTACATATATATCCAATTTTTACACTATATACCTACATATACTCAAAGGAATATACTATATACCTACATATACTCAAAAATTTATAACCTACATATAAACAACCATGTTCGATAATAATGCTTAATTAACCGAAAATTAAAAATCCAATGTTAATGCTTCAAATTTTGGGTGATTTTGAAGATCCAATATTTACTTGGAAAATCAAAAAAATTGGGTGATTTTGGGTCGAATTAACAAACATACAATGTTAATGCTTCAAAATTAACACGAAATTTAAAAAGCAAAAGTATGAGAAATATACCGTTAAAGTAGGGTGATTGAATAGGTAGGTAGTGAATAGGAGGTCGAAGAAGCTTCTTCAACCGCACTCTTTATCCCCAAATTCGAAAATGAACGAACTCTTGGATATTAGGGTTTAGGATTTTTGGGTTAATCGAGGATGAGATATGTAGATGAGAGAAGTGAAAAATCGAGACGAGATGAGAGATGCGAGGATTTTTTGGGTTAATCGACGAAATTTTTGGGTTAATCTACGAAAACGAGATGAGAGATGTTAGGATTTCGGGGTTTGCAGATGAGGAGCAAGATAGAGAGTTGAAAGAGAAAGTAAGATCTGAAATTCGAGCCTGGGGCTAAAAAAGCCCCAATCGACACTCTTTCTGAAAAAGCGAGTTTGGGAAAAACCTCATCGCTTTTTCAGAAAGCGAGTCTAGGCAAGTGAAAACCGAATGCTCACACTCGCTTTCTGAAAAAGCGATGAGGTTTTTCCCAAACTCGCTTTTTCAGAAAGCGAGTAGGACGTTGTTTTGAATTTTTTTAAAAAAAAAGGTAGGACAGCTTGGGAATAACTTTAAAAAGGGGGGACAGTTTGGGAAATAATTCAAACTGTTTTGGGTCCCTCATAGTAATTGACCAATTGAAAAGGAGAGGGAAGAAAAGTCACCTTCAAAAAAGTATGGTACGTTACTTGGAAGGCACTACTTCTAGGAATCTGCAAATCAATTACTGAATTTGTTCGGTGGATTGCATCGGGAGAAAAAGGCCAAAAAATGAGCCGGAAATAAATAAAATAGAAACACCTGGAATTAATAATTGTTTTGGATCATACAATATATTTTTTGCCCATCTATAATAATGCAGTTCCGCCCACCTTTTGGCACATGAAGTGTTGTGGTTCCTTGAGTAATCTAAACAAAATTGAGTTTCACAGTAGCACTGATCCCTCTTACTGAATTAGCACTCACTTAGAGGAAGGAGAAAATATGTGCAAATAATATACATATAATATATATTAGACAGACAAAATATAATCATATAACGAAAAAGTTATTTTTTTATTAATAAAATAATAACTTATGTCTACCAGTTTTGAGTGAAAAAGAAACTATATAATAACGAAATTCTCATTATTTATAAAGTCCAAGATATTCTATGTAAAATAAGCAAACAACTTCTGTTTGAAGTTGAACTCAATACAAATACAAAACTAAACTCAAATATCAGGAATGAGTCCTCATTATTATTTACATCTAAGATATATCATTCCTCTACTTCAGAAATTGGACTCTTGAAAAAATGATTTGGACTGTAAAAATTGCTTAATTTTTCAGTCTTTATGATTGACTTGGGATTAAAATATACAATTCTGAAAAAGAGTAGGGACTGATCGAACGATGTTTATGTTCCTAACTCTCACATGATATCACATTGGGCAGTGTAGATGAGCCAAATCCTATGAAACTGGTAGTTGGAAGAAAATTTGAAATTTTGAAAACATATGATGATTTTTAAATCAAGCTGATTTTTGTGACAAATCATGGTCATTTTATAATGCATGCAATTTTTATTGTGACTCTCAAATATACTCTTAGTGTGAGTTAGAATTTACTCAGCATAAATATAAGATGCTTATTTTTTATTTTTTATTATTACTAGTAAAATGCACTTGTGCAATACATGCAAAAAAAGAAATATGAAAATACTGAATATTGTAGATGAATTTCAAACATTAATTGTTGTTTAGATATATCCTGGAATTTATGTATTAGGCCTTAAATTTCTTTAGTTATAAGTAGTGTTATGCAAATTGCACAACCTAAAATAGTTTTTAGAGACTCATAAAATTATATAAAACTCCAAAAAAGCGTGAGAGAATTGAGCGAAACTTATGAATATCATCCAACCATGCCTACTGAAATCTTCATTAACATTTTCATATAAGCAGATGGTTTAGAGAATCATTGTCAAACCATAATATTATCAAATTGAATATTACTAAATCTAAAAATGCATGCAATGAAAAGAAGTCACAAATTTAACTAATTTATGTTAAAATGTATATTAACAACATTAACATTCAGTAAATATATTATACATTATAAACCATGCATTATAGCACAGGTTAGGGTAAAGATGATAGACTAGGAAAATGATATAAAAATAATTTTATGAATTTTGTTTGCCTAAAAATCTAATTCTAAGTTAGGGGATGGAGGTAGCCTTGGGAACAGACGTGAGAATTTATGAGATTGAGAAATTGGGATGGGAAGAGAATGTGTTTGAGGAATTGTGAGTTTTATTTTGTTTTGGTTTTTCAATAAAATAGTGCATATTGCACGTGTTAGTTAAATAGGATTCCCTATTTTTCCTCTCGTTTCTCTATTTCAAAATAGAGCAAGGAGAGAGGGGGTAGACTCTCTCTCCTATTAGTATGAGATATAGATATAATTATTAAAATATTTTTATCATGGTATATTGAGTTGATTTATTTCATTATATGTTTTGTTTTGTTTTTTTCCATTTTTGTTTACACATTTTTTTCTTTCCCTTTTCATCCAATTAATTGGTTTACTTATTAGTCCATTTAATTCAAATCTAGGCAATTTCCATTATGGCTAGTTTTAATTCAAATTTGGGCAGTTTCCTCTTTAAAACGTTTCTTAAATATTCAAAATTTTGTCCATTAAATTTAACTAATAATTTATAGGTGCGATGCACGTCTTTAAATATATATATATATATATATATATATATATAAATTTCGACGTTGTCTGGCATCGAACCTAAAACCTCCTTTATATTAGTTATGCATGCGCATTGCTCGTGTTTATTGGGCGTGTTTGTTGGGTAACATTGCACGTATTTGTTTGGTTACAAATGAAGTTTGTTTGGTGAAAAACTCTCCCGTTAAAATAGTAGAGATGTTTTGATCATTATAACTATATATCTCTATCTCTAGTCTCTAATCTCTAATATTATAATGGGAGAGTTGAGGTTGTCATTTGTAGACAACCCGTAATTTGTAGACAATCAACCATCCATTTTTAAGTGGGAGTTATATTAACCATTCATTTACTCAACTTTTGTTAGTTACCATAATACCCTCAAAGTTTAAATTTATTTACGATATAGTTATTTACATAAGTGCCACTCATATAAAATAAATGTTGGTGCCACTATGGGTAATTTGTAAAGTATATGTGATGAGTAAAGAGATGTCTCAGGTTCGAAGCCAGATTACATCTTCGTATTTACATAAATTTTGTTTTATTGGGATGTGCAAATCACATACATATTATACTATATACTATACTAATAGGTCTACCCCCTCTGATGCTACTGATTTAGTGGTGGGAGCAACATATGTGAGTTCTTGTTATTTGTAATGGAAGAGACAGGTCTGGTACAGATCTGGATCTGATATGAGGAGTAGGACAGGGGGTGATGCTGGTAGCTGGCCGCCCTGAGTACTTGCAAAATGCCTAGAGACACAGGGGGTGATCCCGGCGGTAGGCCCTCCGACTATCTAGTCAGTCACTGGAAGAATGGAAAGTTAGGGTTCATGTGAGGAAAAAGTCATTACCTGGTAAAAGGGGGAGGGGTTCTGGTATTTATAGGCAGAGAGAGTGGGTGCCCTAACCCTAATGGGCTGGGTTGACCCGTTTCTCTGTGGGCCTAAATCAGAAGAAGGCCCGTTGGGTCCTCAGGCCTAATGATTAGAGATAATCGGATTTTGAGGGGATCATACAGCTCTGATCGTGCTAGATTATTTTCCCACATCATAGACCTCCCACTCGTGGAGGGTTGTATGTACCAATCGTCGAGTAGCCTAATCTCATGAGAAGGTTAGCCGTTAAAGCGCTAAAAAATCGAGCAAAAGATCCATATGAGGGGGGAAATGGGGACGAGGTCGAGCGGTGTGACGTTGAGCCTCGACCCTTTGTTCCTCGGCGACCTGGGTGGGGCGCATAAGGCCGAGGGTCGAGCCTGATCGACGTGTGAGAGGGCCAGTATCTAGCTCGAAGTCCATGCCGAGCATCGAGCGTCGAGCGTGATGGGCTGAGAAAGCCAGTAGCCAGCTCAAAGTTCTTGCCGAGCATTAAGCATCAAGTGTGATAGGCTGAGAAAGCCAGTAGCCAGCTTAAAGTTCATATCGAGCTTCAAGCGCTGAGGAAGCCCGTAGCCAGCTCGAAGTTCATGTCGAGCATCGAGCGCTGAGCTTGATCGACTGAGAAAGCCAGTAGCCAGCTCGAAGTTCATGCTGAGCGTGGAGCATGATAGGCATGTAAGAAAGCTAGTAGCTAGGTTGAGGTTAATGCTGTGTTTTGAGCGTGATAGGCTTGTGAGAAAGCAGTAGCTAGCTTAAGGTTCATACCGAGCATCAAATTTGATAGGCTTGAGAAAGCTAGTAGCTAGCTCGAGGTTCATGTCGAGTGTTAAGCATGATAGGCTTGTGAGGAAGCCAGTAGCTAGCTCGAGGTTCATGCCGAGCATCGAGCGTGATATGGCTAAAAATAGAACCAAATCAGGACCGTTCGAATCATGTACGAATCTCGAAGCTCTCAGGGGTAAAACGATAATTTTCACTACAAACAAGTCCGAGAATGGGAACTAGGTCTTTTCCAAGCCCAATAACCCCAAAAAATAGGTCCAACTTACTGGGTCAGGGCGACAGCCCATTATGAACAAACTCAGGATATTTAAAGAGTAATTCAAATTCATGATTATCTCTAAGAGATGGTTTAAACCAAATCTCTTATCATAAAATGATTTAAACTCTGATTCTTATCCAAAAACACCGGGAAGTAGAGATAAATAATTACCTTGAAGTTGTTTCCAAATGTGACTATAAATACCCCTCTACTCCCACCATAAAAAGGTAATCAGTATTTTCTGCACAAAAAGCTCTTTCATAATCTTCTTGATTACTGACTTGAGCGTCGGAGGGTTCGTCACTTGGAACAATTCGAGTGTTTTGAACTTTTTGTAGGTCAGCGACAGCATCAAGAAACAGTCAACACCGGCAAAAAGTCAGCAGGTTTGCTTTTATTGTTTCTAGAAGAATTCACATATCATCTGATTGCTACCACACTGAAATTAGCAGCAACAGAGAATGATAGGCTTGAGAAATCTAGTAGCTAGCTCGAGGTTCATACCGAGCGTCGAGCGTAATAGGCTTGCGAGAAAGCCAGTTACTAGCTCGAGGTTCTTGCCGAGCGTCGAACGTGATAGGTTTGCGAGGAAGCCAGTAGTTAGCTCGAGGTTCATGCTAATCATTGAGCATAATAGGCTTGTGAGAAAGCTAGTTGCTAGCTCGAGGTTTATGATGAACGTCGAGCATGATAGGCTTGCGAGAAAGCCAGTTGCTAGCTCAAGGTTTATACCGAGCGTCGAGCATAATAGGCTTGCGAGGAAGCCAATAGCTAGCTCGAGGTTCATGCCGAGCGTCGAGTGTAATAGGCTTGTAAGAAAGCCAATAGCTAACTTGAGGTTCATGCCGAGCGTCGAGCGTGATAGGCTTGTGAAGAAGCCAGTACCTAGCTCGAGGTTCATGCCGGCGTCGAGCGAGATAGGCATGCGAGAAATTCAGTAGCTAGCTCGAGGTTCATGCTGAGCGTCAAGCGTGATAGACTTGAGTGTATACTTGCTATGGATGTAGTGGACACGTGTAGTGCACGTGTGAGGCTGATGTCACAGTTGTAGAAATTGAGGTGTCGAGGATTTTTTATTTATCATTATAGTTGGCACGTGTCCAGCACATGATCCCATGTCGTCATAGTTGTGGAAATCGAAGTGTTGAAATCACATCCACCGTTGGATCAAGATCAGATGGTTGAGATTGCTTTGTGGTTTTTGAGGAGTTCCTCCTTTGCCTATATATGCCTCCACGCCCTCTCAATTTTCACTTTGCTCTCTCTCTCTCTAACCTCCTGAGCATATCTCTCTAGATATTGTTTAGTCAACATTGGTAGTTTTTCCATCGAGTTTTCCGACACCAGCAGTCATGTTAGTATTTTTAATATTATGTCGAGGGCTCAGTCTAATTCATCGGCCTCCGCTTCCGACCTTGGCAATGCCAACCATCTCAGTGATTCCTCGGATTGGGGAGCATTTGAGGAGGAAAAGATAGTGTATAATCCCGAGCCGCTCAGGGTACGCAAGCCCTTCATCATGTAGTCGAGTGACTTAGAAGAGTTGAAATCACTCCTTCAACTCATGTAAACTTGACGGGTCTCTCGATTCGCTTAGGGTACGCAAGCCCTTGTGAAGGAGGTGTTGAACTGGGTCGGTCTGAGTCCCATGCAGTATGGGCCTAATTCTTGGAAGCAACTTGTGTTCTACATGCTGCTAAGTGAAAAGAGGGGCGTGCTGCTAAGACTGAAGTATTTCTGAGCCACCCTCAGTGTGAGTTTGTGTTTGACCCACAAGTGTATATATTACATCTCCCCCCCTCCTTACCACCGGGTTGGTTATGGTCACCCGGACTCAATTAAGGGTTGGAAAAATCGGTACTTCATCATTCGAAGCCCAACCCCGTGGGATATCCCGAGCACGTGGGCCTTCTACAAACCAAACCTGAAACCTCCAAAGGGGAAGGATCTTACGGAAGAGGAGTGGGGTGATGTAAGGAAGGTCACTTGGGGCAAAAGTATTCGTTAGCAGACCGTGCATGAGAGGCACCTTGTCCGAATTGGACTGAGCCCCGCCGCCCCTGTACGTTTCCTTTCTTTTTGGATATTTTTTCCTTCTTCCTTAGAACTTGACCTTTTCTTGCAGCAATGGACGATGCGGTGATCGAGCAGAAGAGGGTAGAGTTGGAGAAGAAGGCTGCTCAGCAGTCGAAGAAGAAGAAGAGGGCGCCCCAGGGGAGGCTCTGAAGGGGCTTCGGATCCAAAGTCCAAAATCGAGAGTCTCACTGGTATCCGGGACTCCGAGACCGATGAAGCTGGTACCGAGCTCTAGTAACGTCAAGGTTACAAAGCTGTTGACTAAGGGCGTCCCACCCCTCAAGCCTTCGGCCTGGGAGATCGTGGGCGATGAGGGGCTCACGTCGTGGGCCCCAACTAGTCTGTGAAGACGGTGGAATCGCTGATGGAGGGACCCATAGCAGTCGAGGTGTTGGGTCACATCGCCATGCCTCGCGACCGGAAGAGCTTCGCCAACAAGACCCCCGAGTCCTGCTACATGAGGTGGGCTCAAGTGGAAATGGTGGTAAGTGTCCCTTTCTTTTCTTCTGGTAATTTTCTAAGTCTTGTTCACTAGCTCGCAGGTGGCCATTGCCAGGTCACATTTAAGGAGACTGCACGGTCAGGACCTCCAGCGGGAGGTGAGGAACGATCAGCGCTATGAGCGAAAAATGAAGGAACAGAAGATGTGAGCCGATAGCACCGAGGTGCGAGAGCGTGCCCTCTGGGTGGAGCTGACCTCTATGATCGAGAGCCAAGACAGGAGGAAGAAGGAGATGGAGGTAGAGATTGAGAAGTAGCTCCACGAGGTGAGAACCGCCACTATGGACAAAGTCATCGAGGCCCATAATAAAACGTACCAAAAGGCCAGCAAGCACGTGCTCTGCAAGTACCCCCAACTTGTGCTCGGCGAATTTCACAACTCCATGATGTTTGAAGAGCCCCTGCTAACCCCCAGGGGGGACGACTTGGAGGACGACGACAGACACTAGCTCGGCGAGGGGGAGAAACAAACAGCGGTCGACCCCGATGTTGACATCACGGGGAATGAAGAAGTGCCCTTCTTCCTTCAGCAGTAGCTTTCCCTTTTTTTTATTTTTAGATTTTTGTATTTGCTGAATGCAGACTGGCCAATACGGTTTTTGTATAGATTTCAAATGAACAGAAAGAATTTTTTTTGTGCCAACCCTTTTCGCTTGGGAATTTTTGTGATTTGGCCACGTCTATGAGGCTCAGAATGATTTTGTTTTTGTTAATGCCAGATGAATGACCTTATCTTGCCCGACCCTTGCGACACCGAGCTTGATCGTCTTAGGGAATGTGTGAAATCTCTGGAGGCCAATTTGGTGCGCGATTGTAAAGAAGCTAGGGACCGAGAGGCGGCCCTTACTTACTTCATGAACAGGTCAAAAGAGCAGAGCTTGGAATCGGCCCGTATAAGGAGGAAGATTTCTGACAGAGGCCTGGCTGACGCTGAGTGTCTGGGTGGTCGAGGTCTCTCGCTTCCATTCAACGCCCTTCTTCAGATTCGTTTCTCCGTAAGGTGATAGTGGAGAAGGAATTGGAGATCCAAATATTGAGGGTGATGCTTGGAATGAGTGGGTCCTGAACCCGTTCCTTCGGGAGTAGCTGGCCCTCCGATGGGGGTCTGTCTCCAACCCTGAGGTTGGAGCCACCGCCGACACAGGGTGATGCTCAGAGTTTGGTTACTGGGGCATCCACCGTAGTGTCTTCTACAGGTCCTGATGGGCTCGTCGATGAGCAAACGCGCTCGGTTGGGCTCGAACTGGTTTGCACCAGTCATAGGCCCCTCCAAGAGGAGTGGTAGGTTGAGTTTGTATCAGTTGTCGTAATCAAGAGCCGTGACTTTGTTGTAATCATGTAGCCATACGGCCTTGCCGATTGCAGCAATAAAGCCTTATATGTTGTAATAAAAACGATTCTTCTGCTTTTTTGTGAAATCTCTCGTTATGGGTCGAAGACTAAGCCGATTGGAGAGGACATGAAAGACTTTGTGAGAAAGCCAGTAGACAGCTCGAGGTTTATGCCAAGCGTCGAGCATGCTAGACTTTGTGAGAAAGCCAGTAGCTAGTTCGAGGTTTTTGCCGAGCATTGAACGTACTAGACTTTGAATAGCCAGCTCGAAGTCCAAGCCAAGTGGAGAGGACATGAGAGAATGAGAAATTTCTCGTTTGGCTCGAAGTCCCAACCAAGTGGCGAGGACGTGAGAGACTGAGAAATTTCTCGTTATGGCTCGAAGTCCAAGCCGAGTGGCATGGTGTGAGATACTGAGAAATCTCTCGTTATGGCTCGACGTCCAAGCCGAGTGGCGAGGACGTGAGAGATTGAGAAATCTCTCGTTATGGCGAAGTCCAAGCCGAGTGGCGAGGATGTGAGAGATTGAGAAATCTCTTGTTATAGCTCGAAGTCCAAACCAAGCGGCGAGGTCGTGAGCGATTCTGCCCCAACAAGGTGATTGCGATACATCTGACTTGGAAAAAAACTTCATTTGTTTTTCTTGCCTAGTTACACAAAAGGAATAATGTGTAGCGCCGATTGCAAACATGTACGTCTCTATGGTCTGTTGCGGAACTTAATCAAATGCTCTACATTCCAGGGCCTCTTGACTACCCTGCCCCCCAGGTCTTCGAGTTGGTACGTGCCCGAACATACCACTTGAGATACCTTGTACGGGCCCTCCCAGTTCGGGGTCAGTTTGCCTTTCTTGGTTGGGTTGGAAATAGCGAGCTTCCTGAGTACGAGGTCACCCTCCTTGATGTTTGTCAGACGGACCTTTTTATTGTAGAACCTTTCAATCCGCTGCTGGTAGATATTTCTTCTGATAATGGATTTTTCACGGATTTCATCGACTAGGTCAAAATTGGCCCTGAGGCCGCTTGAATTGGATTCCTCATTGAAGCACATGATCCTTGGTGAGGGGAGCCCGGTTTTCAGGGGGATGACAGCCTTTGTCACATATGTCATGTTGAATGGGGACTCACCCGTAGGGATCCTTTTGGTTGTTCGATACGACCATAGGACGCTTGGCAATTTGTCGACCCATAGTCTCTTAGGAGATTTCTCCAACATTTTTTCATGCATTCAAGATTTTGCGATTGGCATTTTCAGCTTGGCCGTTCGACTGGGGATTGGCTATTGATGAGAACCGATGCTGGATCCTGAGGTCTTCGCAGAACTTTCAAAAAAATTTACCTACAAATTGAGTCCCGTTATCAGTGATGAGCCCGTGCGGGATCCCGAACCGACATATAATGTGTTTCCAGAAGAATTGTTGGGCTTGATGTGCAATGATGGTGGCCAAGGGTTCGACCTCGACCTACCTAGTGAAGTAGTCGATGGCCACGATGAGGAAACGTATTTGACCTGTGGCCTTCGGGAATGGGACGACCAAGTCCATCCCCCACATGGCAAATGTGGATGGATTGGAAAGTGACTTGAGTTCAACTTGGGGCAAGTGTTTGATCGAAGAGAATCTCTGACAAGGGCCGCACCTTTTCACAAGATCTTCGACGTCTTGCAATATGGTCGGCCAATAGTAGCCATGGTTGAGTACTATCCTCACGAGCGACCTGCTACCCATATGACATCCCCCAATTCCTTCGTGCATCTCCTTAAGCGCGTACTTGGCTTCATCGGGACTCACACATCGAAGATATGGTCTCATGTCCACCTTAGTGTACGAGCGCTTGAAGAGTATATTATCAATCAGGGTGAATCTTTTTTATCAGATTCTTGTATTCCTGGCTTCGGCTGGGTCTAGTGGGAGTTCACCATTTGTCAAAAACATTCGGATGGGATCTCTCCAAGTGCCCGCTTGTACGTCCGAGTTGATGCAAAGGACCCCATGGTTCTCTATGCTACGCTTGAGGAGGATTTCAGCGAGAACAGTGTGATCTAGGCCCTCGAAGGACGATGAGGCGAGCTTAGACAAGGCATCGGCCTGGACATTTTGCTCCTTCCGGATGCGCTCGAAAGCGGCGCCCTCGAAGACTGTTAAGAGTTGCCTAACGCGAGCCAAGTATTGGATCATCTGGGCATCTCGGGCTTCGTAATCCCCGGTAATTTGATTGACCACGAGTTGAGAGTCGCTGAGGGCCCTCACTCATCTTGTCCCCTGCCTTATTGGCTAGCGTGAGTTTGATGATCATGGCTTCGTATTTTGCCTCGTTGTTGGAAGCATGAAAGTTGAGACACAGGGAGTACTGGACGACGAAGTCCTCATGGATGCCAACTCTGCTTCCACCCTCGCAAGATGATCTGTTGACATCGACCTCCCATACTGGTTCATCTTCTCGGCTTTAGATGCTTCGATAATGGTACATTCCATGATGATTTCCCATAGACGGTGCCAATCTGATGCTGCTGATTCGGAGGTGGGAGCAACAGATGTGAGTGAGAGATAGATCTCAACCACATATCTGGACTAAGTGAGGATTTGATGGAGAGCACGAGAGGGGGGGCTGCTGGTAGCTGGCCGCCCTGAGTACCTGCAAAACTCTTAGAGACACTGGGAGAGATCCCGGCGATAGGTCCTTCGATGATTTAGTCAGTCACCGGAAAAAAGGTGGAGCTAGGATTTCAGTGGGAAAAGATTCCTTGATGAATTCTGCGAGGGCTTGCCCTTTGATGGCTATTCGAGGTTGGTAGCTGATATCATGCTGGCTCAGCTTGATTGACCACTTGACCAAGTGGCCGAAATTCTCTGGTTTGTTGAGGACCATCTTGAGGGGCTGGTCAGTAAGGACTTGGATGGAGTGCGCTTGAAAGTACGATCGGAGTTTCTAAGCAGCCATCACCAGTGCATAGGCGACCTTTTCCATCCTAGAGTATCAGAGTTCTACGTCATGCAGGACTTTGCTGACATAATAGATTGGCTTCTGGACCCCATCCTTCTCCGTGACCAATACAATATTGAGTGCGTGATCCGATGCAGCCAGATAAAGAAAAAGGGACTCGCCCAGCTATGCTTTGCTGAGGAGCGGGGGGTTAACTAGGTAGGACTTCAACTGGTCGAAAGCCTGTTGTTAAGGGTCTCCCCACTAGAAGCTTTTCGCCCCCGGAGAGCTTTGAAGAATGTGAGTGACTTCTCCCCGGACTTAGAAGGAAAACAACCGATGGCCACCAGTCGACCAGTAAGGTATTGGACTTCCTTGACGTTTCTTAGAGAGGCCATGTCAAGTATGGCCTGAATCTTTTGGGGTTCACCTCAAAGCCCTGATGGCTGACCACAAATCCAAGAAACTCCCTTGAGGAGACACCGAAGGCACATTTGGATAGGTTAAGTCTCATATCGTGGGACCACAGGACCCTGAAAGCCTCCTCGAGATCACAGACGTGATCCTACCCTCTGCGACTTTTGACGAGCATATCTTCCATGTACACCTCCATGTTCCGACCTATCTGCTATTTGAAGACCTGATTGATGAGCCTTTGGTACGTGGCCCCGACATTTTTTAGCCTGAAGGGCATGACCCGGTAGCAGTAGAGGTCTTGGTCCGAGGGCTATCTTGGCAATGTCCAGAGGGAACATTCTAATTTGGTTGTAGCCTGAAAAGGCGTCCATGCAGCTTAGTAGCTCGTGACCGGCCTTCGCATCAATCATGGTGTCGATGCTCGGGAGGGGAAACAGATCTTTAGGACAGACCTTGTTGAGGTTGGTGAAGTCTATGTAGATCTTCCACTTCCCGTTGACCTCCTACATGAATCGAGCCGAGAGGATCTTGTCTACTTCTTCCTTATCTGCCTCTTGCCGGTCAGGATTGAACTTGTGGCGCTTTTGCTGGACTGGTCTGGAGCCCAAGTGGACACTCAGTTTGTGCATGATGATGACCTCCAAAATTCCCGGCATGTCCGATGGCATCCATGCAAAGAGGTCAGAGTTCTAGCGGATGCAGTCAATAAGGCCAACTTTAGATCTGGAGCGAGAGACTGGTTCACTCGGAACCATTTAGATATGTCCCTCCGAATAAGGCGATCTCCTGCAATTTGTCGACGGGCTCCGAGCCGAGCTGACTCCTATCAGATAGGAGCTCACTAGGTCGAGGGAAAAATTCCTCCCTCCACCGCGGCCATGTAGCATGAACGTGCGAACTCCTGGTTGCCCCGAAAAATGTTGACCCCAAGGTCGGTAGGAAATTTCATCTTCAAATGATAGGTGGATGGCACCGCCTGGAGAGTGCAGAGGCCAGGTCTACCGAGGATGGCAATATACGCGGCCTTGACGTCGACCACCATGAAGTTCATCGTTTTCGTCCTGATGATCGGGGCAGTACTACCTGTTATATCAAGTGTGACGACTCCCTCAATTTGGACTGGAATGCCGGAGAACCTGTGGAGCATGTACCTCGTCGGTTTCAGCCTCTCGCTAGAGAGTTGAGCTTTTTGAACACGGCCAGGAACATGATATTGACAGAGCTTCCGTTGTCAACGAGGATGCGGTGGACCTCGTGATTGACCATTCCTAGGCTGACTACCAAGGTGTCGCAATGAGACAGTCAGATGCCTTTCAGATCTTCTACGGAGAAGACCGCCAGTTTTTGCTCCCAAGGGGCAGAGAGTTGTGGACTGAGTTAAACTCTCGTACGAAGGCCTTACGGGAGGTGTTCAACTCCCCCCCCCATGGGTTCGTCATGAACACAGTGAACAATGGCTGCCCCCCAGCTTCTTCGGGCTCGGGCTTGGGCTCGGGCTCCGGATGCCTGTTGGCTGTTCAAGGAGGAGGCGAAGATCCCGAGTCCCTCAGGTTAGCTCGGATGAACTCCTTTAGGTTTCCCCTCTGGATGATGGCCTCAATCTTATCTTTGAGGGCTCGAAAATTATGAGCCTCATGCCTGTGGTCCCGATGGAACCAACAGTAGAATTTCCTATCCCTCTTCTTGTTGTTGCTCGGTCGGGGAAGATGGCGAACGATGTCCTTATCCTCGATTTCCATGAGGATGACTAACATGCTCTGAGTCAACGGAGTGAACCTCTCGAAGCAGGAGACTGGATGTCATGCCCCGCTTTCCAAAAATACGGAATACGAGCACGTAACATTGGCCCAGCGAATGATTTTCATCATCCATAAGCTGTTCAGGAATCTTTACAACATCTCACAAAATAATCAGAGTCGGAAGCCAGACAATCAACCACATGCATGCAAAATTGAATTAATAAACCAATAGAATTTACTTGAAACAAAATGTATTAATCTCAAATAAATCAGATCTGAACAAGTCAAAATCATGGGTCATACTTCCCAAATACAAAATAGATCCGAGTAACAGATACATTGTTCAAAATGAGCAACAGAAAATAAATGAAGATAGCAAAAGCTCCAGCCAACCAGATCTTTAGATCACATACTCCATCGGGCAGCTGATCTCCAAAATCTGCAATTGATAATTGCAGGAGAAGGAAAGAGAAAACAAGTACCCGTCAATTGCAAGGATACAAGTATATAGGGAAAACTAGCTAATAACAAATATAAAACAACAGAACAACATAGCATAGTATAAATGTGTCAACAGAAATGTGATAACTAAAATGAATCGGGAAAACAAATCAGATGGCATGGTATACTAACAGATATAGATAACATGTGTTAAGTGTCAAGTTTCATATGGCATACAGACAGATATACAGATGGTAGTGTCAGATGATAGTCAGACAGATAACAGAAAATCATATAATCAGCTAACAGATAGCTAGGTATATATAACAGATTTAGATTCAGATTCAGGCACAGATACAGATACAGATGTCATGTTCTTATAAGTCTTGTGTGATTACTATCTAGGTAGCACTTCATGCGCCCCAAAAACATAACACATGGTTACTACAACAAATAATTTTGCTTTAGATTTTGTAGGGGGTCATATAGGGCCGTGTACTCAGGGTTCAGACAGATATCAGATAATCAGATCAGACAGATAGAACCTAGTGGTTCTCTTCTTCTCTACACCTTCTTATAAGAAGTAATGTAGACAGGGTCAGATAACAGATCCAGACAGACAGATAGAACCTAGTAGTTCTCTTCTTCCCTACACCTTCCTATAGGAAGTAATGTAGACAGGGTCGTATAACATATAACAGATAATCATATGGGAAACACGGGCTCCCTTCTAAGTACACATTTCTATACTTTTCCACTACTAGATCATTTCCATAAACCCCAGCTTGGTTACTTTTATTATGGTCATCAAACAGGCATGAATGTGTACGGAATAGTGTCAAACTAACATGGTATAATCAGCATTAGGTTCAGGGAAACAAATAAATATGCATAGATAATATACAATCACATGACCGAGCAAAACAGTGTATGTTCATATTCAGGACAGCAAGACAGTACAGTACTAAAACAGTGAATCTCGTCGCTACAGCAATGCAAATCTGGATCTGTCGAAGAATATGGAAAATAGATATCCACACGAATCCAGCGAATATAAATAAGTCATATCGAATTTCACAAAATCATAACTCAAAACTGATTTGAAAACAGAAAACATGTTCAGTCAGAAATCAGTAAAACGGATTCTCAGTCAGAAAAAAAGCATCAAAACTCCTCAAATAAACTCAAGAAAAATCTGGGGTATTCCCCTATATGTCTAGAATCATAATATAAAGTTTCATAATTTTCTAGTAAAATTAGTTTAGCCAACAAAAATCAGAAAATAACAAGAACTGATAGTTTGGCAAATCTAGAATTCTCAACACTGCTGTACAAAAACTGAAATATCTCGTAAGCTGTGAAACGAAATCCAAATTCTCCAAAGGGAGATGAAAATAGACAAATTAACCTAACTTTCATATTTCATAAATATTTTTCATACAGTAATAGGAAATAGGGTAAAAATACGATTCTTTGCAGAATATCGAGCAAAATACAGCAAGTATAGCTTTTATAAACCAGCATGAAACGGCATATAAACTCATCAATAAAATCCACCAAAATTCTCGGTAATCTCTAATTAGATAAAGAAATACTGACCAAAGTTTCATATCAAAATAATATGTGTAACACAAGTATCAAAATAATTTAGTAATCAAAATCCTCAAGAAACGAAATCTGAAATTTACCTACACTTCTGTAGTAAAACAGTCATATCTCACACATATGAAAACGAAATCAAGCAAGATCAGAGGGATTGGAAAGCAGACGAATTCCTCTAAAACTCATGTTTTATACTGAAATTAAGGTACTGACCCTAACATGACCTAAATTACTGATCAAGACAGAATATCGGCAAAACACAGAATTTCCTTAAAAAAAAAAAACCAAAATCAACATAGATTCAACGAAACTTGATCCAAACACACCCAAACATGAAATCGAGTCTACCAAGTGACCAAACAACATGAAATAGGGTATACTAAATGTCCATAACAAGTATATCACGTGGATCCAACAAACGCATAAATTCTCATAACTAACTCACATATTCGCTCACATCAAATAAACGGTAAATCCTAGGTTGTACTCATATCATATGTGTCGTGAGGCAACTATGGTGAAGTAGCACAATAGAGACAAAACCCATCAAACATAACACACACACACGAGTTGTCTCTAGAACCCAACTACACTATAAGCGGTATTTTTGACTTGTATCATACAAAGGAATTTGAGTACAAGTTACTTGCTTGAGAGATGAATCCAACTAAGAAAAAGAGAATAACGGGAACGGATTCCCGGGCACGAACTCAATAGCAACGAATCACGAACAAGATGATCACGAACAAACGATCACGATCGCAATCACGAAACTAAGCACGGATCTCAATGATCAAGAGATCCAATGGCTAGATCCAAAAGTGATGATGATCAAGATGATCGACGATCGGGCTCGGATCTTGATGTGGATCAAGATCGGATGATCGAATGGCTATCAATCAAGAGATCAAGATGATGCAGATCCGACGGCTCACATTCAAACCCATCAAACCAACATTAAAACAGAGCAAAAGATCATCTTCACCAAAATAGCAAAAGATACTTGGGTGGTGACATAGGGGCAAGGGCAGCGCGGCAGGCTGCACGACTGGTCGGGACAGCGACGGGGGCGGCTCTGTAACGCCCCGAATCCCAAATACACTGAATTTGAGATGTTCTACAGGATCTTTTCGCTTTCTTTAGTACAATTTTACAAGGAAATTTAAACTTTTCACTTTACATCAGAGTTTACATCAATATTACACTTTATATTTGCACAGCGGAAGTAAAATTTACAGCAATTAGATAAATGTACAACAATATGGTATAATCTTTAAGCATCCATTCCTCTTTAATCTTTAACATGCCATTTACCTGCATATAAGACTGTGGGTACGTCAGTTTATTCAACCGACGAACATTATACACGGCCATCCTCTCTATGCCGGAAATAGTATAACTCCATTTTCCATATTTAATAAACACAAACTTGTCACATTTCAAACTAAAGGGACTACCCTATTGATGTCGTGTTGTGATGGTGCACTTAGTCCTTAATGCATTTATTTATATTACATGACACTAATGCGCACTTGTTCGGATTCTATGCATCCCATACTACATAGGTCCGAGGGCAAGCCCTTATTCGTTCTTCATCTTTGTAGGGTTCAATCCCTCGTTATGACTTAATCTACTACTGTAACTAAGGTAGTGTCTTAGATGTCCTATGATCTACGAGCCCATGTCCAGGCAGCCTGGAGGGGAATCCCACGCACTGACACGACGCATCGAGCAGGCAACCTATGGACAATTCAGCCTCCGCCATGGAACAATGGCACCACCCATAGCCACTCGAACATCCCACGAGCGTCGCCACCGGGACGATAATTCTGGAGTAGCGCCCACGCCATGTCTTGACGCATCAAGCAGACAGCCTGTGGATCGCTCTCACACCGCTAATCCGATGGCCCCCATACTCATGTTTTTCTTCTACTTTCATCACGTCTCCACTATGTACTAATCCTTAGTTTTATTAAAAATCATGAACAAAATTAAATCTCTAGAGTTAGCCTCTCCACTAAACCGGACTTATTCATTCATTTCGACATGACCAACCTTGGTCTAAGTTCAATATTTCATTTCGTTTTCTTTCCAACTGCCGGGGGAGACTTAGCTACTCTTCCAATTCAATTCCAATTCACAATTTCCACAATGAGTACTTAAGACTCATAAAATTCATATTCATAACCAGCAGATTTCTTTTTCATTCATATGATCTCTAATTCATTCATTAATCCATAATCATACATGAACTCATGCACTTTATCAATTAATAATTCCACATTTGGAATTCACATCACTAATGAATATTCATACTTCATATATTTCCACATTATTCTCAAGTGAGAATAAATTGCATTCTATCACACAACAAGGTTCTTTTTGCCAAATCATCTTCTAATACTTCATTTCACTTCATTCTTATGAACTATAATTTTTCACAAGTGTACACTCTAGAACCATAGTACTAATTATGTCTTTTATTCACAAACCATAGTTTATCTCTTTCAAATAATGCCCAAATCATTTTTATAAAATCCCTTATATTTTTATGAGAATAACCATATTTTTTCCACAATTTTTGGACACCTAGAAACCCCAAAAAAAATATTTTTTTCAACTTGCCGAGGGTAGGATTCGAACCCAGGCACACGGAGAACACAGCCAACAGCACCCGCCACTAGGCCGAACTGTGCCAGCGGTATAATTACGGCTGAGAGCATTAAATAATGCTCTCGGCCTACTGTTTATTTTTAAAAAAAAAACAAACTAAAATAATGTTGCACACGGGATTCGAACTAGTCACCCCCGAGAACACAGCCGCACACAGTGACCACTTGAGCTACATGCTCAGGTTGTCACAGTACAATTTAAAATCCTTTTTGAATCATTTGCCACTGTTGTAAAAATGTCTCGATGTTCTATTAATCTTTGTTTCATATTGCTTTTATAGAAGTTACTGAAAAATTCCAGATTGTCTTCCCCTCACATGATTTTCATACCAGTATGCATAAAATAATTTTGTACCAATAAAAATATATTTTTTCACACAATTTGATGAATTTTTCATTATAACTACTATATTTCTCATTTTTGACATTGCTTTACAATTGGCCTTCTAATCTTTTTATCCACAATTTTCTTACATTAATCTTCTGTTATTAATCTTTTTTTCAACATACAAATCTATTTTTGAGTTTATCCATTCCCACAATAACTCAAAAAGATCTCTTCAACACATAAAATAGCATTAACAAAGCACTAACTTTTTCATATAATTTGTGATGGTGATAAATGTATTTTCTTCCATCAATCTATAATCATAATCAATTACACATGGAACTTATAATTTTAACGATAGAATTTCATACTATTTCCATGTCAACAATTCAATCAATAAGGGATCATTTTCCAAATTCAATGTGCATTCTTATTAATCATTTTCATGCTTCATGGTTCAATATAATACTAGCATATTCCTAACTAGAAATAAGGAGAATTAACACACAACTCAAATTAATAATAAAACCACATACAAGTTAATCATAACATTCCAATCAATTCATAGACTAACTTTCCAATTAAGGTGTATTCTTATTAATATTTTTCATGCATCATTTTGATAATTAACTCTAGCATGGATCCCTATATTAGAAATAGGAAAAGTTACCCACCATGTATGGAGAGAACAAACAAAATTAGCAACAAAAGTCCTTTGCGACGAGATGCACCTCCTCCTAGATGATGCGCGCACAAGCTCCAAGCCACCAAAAAAAACCGAGCTCCTCTCCTTGGAATGATGCCGGCCTTCTTCTCCTTGCTTGAATGCAACACAATCCCACACAATTCTCTCAATCTTTTTAACTCACAACTTACTACTAAATAATGCTATTAGATTATAGGTTTGGAAAGATATAATTGCATAAGAATACTAGCCATGGGAGGGGGTATTTATACTAAAAATCAAATAGAATGGAGGGCTAGGATTAACTAGTTGGTTGTAGGATGGAAGGCCAAGATGAAAGTAGGAGTTATAAAAACTACCCACACCCAAATAACCACCATGCCATGACTACCACTCAAATTTTGAGTTTCCCTCCCAAAAGATGCAATCCGGCCTTCATGGAGAAGTGCATATTGCACGTGTACGTGTAGTGCACGTGCATGCAACTAGGCCTAAAAATTGTACATTTTAATTTTGTATAAAAATAAAATAGTATTAAAATAGTCTTCTACATGACAAGTTAAATATTAAAAAAAATAGATTAATCCATGGGCTTTAGTTTATGGGCCAAAATAGTTACTTTAAAAATAAAATCAATAAATTACATTTTGGGCTTTAAGAAAAAGGCTTTAAAATAAGGCTTTCTATCTATTTAAAGAAAAGGCTTTTGTATAAAATAATTTAAATATTTATACACATCACAATAAAAATAATTATAAGATTTAATTCAACCAAAATATTGCACGTGCACACTACGTGCAAAATAAATAATTTTTCATTAATTGAAAAATCAGGGTATTACAGGCGCGCTCAGGGTGGCACGGTGGAGGCTAACGAAGTCGTTGTTGCGGCTGTTCTGGCTAGCGCTCGGGACTGTGCTACCGCAGGGGAAAAGTGCTGCGACTAGGCTTTGTGGTAGGCGGAATCGCTGCAGGGCATGGGTTCTTGCTGGCTAGCATGACGGGGAGGAGCACAAGCCAGGGCGGAGCGCGCTGCGGCTCTGTGCTGCTATCGCGACTGGAGGCGCAGCGGATGAGGGTGCAGCGCAGGGGAGGAGAAGGGAGAGAGCACGAGGAAACGGGCTGCAGCGACTGGCAATTGGTGTTGTTGCGCTGCCTTCTTGCGGCGCGATAGGGAGGTCATAACAGGCTAGCGGGACTAGCTGGTTGGCGAGCACTGCGGTGGGGTCTGCTGCGGGATCGTCGCAGCTGAGCGCGACACAGAGGGGATGAGGTGGAGAGAGAGAGACGGGGCTGAGGTTGACAAAGGGTGCATGGGTTGAAGGCGGCTGAGGTAACACAGGGGGAAGGTGAACAGGCTTAGGGTAAAAACAGGGTTGGGTATATATAGGGTGATGGGTTAGGGTGAATGCGGGTGTGGGTGTAGGTAAACAGAGTTTGGGTTAAGTTAACAGGGTGAAATGGGTTTTGGGGTTTAAACAGGTTGGGATAGGGTTATTGGGCTTAATGGATTATACTAAATGGGTATTTGGGTTAATGGATGAATGGGTTTGGGTATTAATTGATAAATGGGTTAAATTAGGTAGTTAATGGGTTTTAGGAAAAATAAAATGGGTTGTGGATATCCAGTAGGGTTAAAAATTCAATAGAAAAATAAATTAACTAATAAAAATATTGTTTATAATAAAAATGTAATTTGCATTAGAAAATAGTATTTATCTAAAATATTACAAATACAGTTATCAATAGAACTAGATTTTTAAATAAACAATTAAAGTTATAATAATAAAAATAATAACAATAATCATCATAATAATAATAGAATAAAAATAACCATAGTAACAATAATACTAATAGGGTTTGTATAAAAAATCATTGGAAAAATAGCTGCAAATAAAGTTTTTGATCATAAATAGATTTTAATAGAAGATCCAAAAACAAATTTTAACTGAAAGAGTTTAAGAGCGGAAAAATAATTTACAAAAATTTTAAATACAGAAAATACACGGAAAATACAATTTTTGGGAAAACAGGGGTTACACTGGAGGTGGTCGTTTTTGACCGAATGTGTCTTTCAGGGCCTTCTTCATAGGCTTGGAGTAATCGACTTTTCACTTCCCCTTGGTTGGGGTTTCTTTCTGGCCTTTTGGGTACAGAGCCTCTTCGGTTCGGATATACTTTTCTAACCTGTTGAGGAGGTCTGGAAAATCAATGGGCGACTTCTTCACCAAGGATTCCTTGAGCTGGCCGTGGTGAACATTGTGCTAGAAGGCCACGGACGCGACGCTAGCATCGAAAGAAGAGACCACCTTAGCCTCGGTGGTGAATCTCCGCCCAAAGTCTCAAAGGGACTCCCCTTCTTTCTGCTTGAGGTCCAGGAGGGATGCGCTTATTTTCTCGACCTTGCGGCTAGTCACGAAGTGAGCAAGGAAGTTCACCTCGAGCTGATCGAATGAGAAAATTGAGCCATGGACGAGCTTTGAGAACCAATCCCATGTCGGACCATGCAGAGTGGCTGGGAATGTGCTACAGAGAAGAGGATCCGATGCACTGTGAATCATCACGAGGGTTTTGAACCCTTCCATGTAATTAGCAGGATCGACTCTCCATTGTACGTCTTTAACTGAGGCGGTATGAAATTCTTTGGAATCTCAGCGTCGAAGATTGGGGCAGAGAACGGGGGTCAGCTATGCTGATGTCCCCGATTCGGTTGTAACTCGCCCTCGCCAATCCGAGCGAGGCAGTTCTCCATTTCATGGAGGCGCTGAAGGAAGACCCCTTCTCGTCTCGGCGGCTGAGTAGATCCATGAGACTCACTGCCTCGGACTTCTTCCTGGTGAGGGTTGTCACCTTGACGCTCGGTTCTGGGTTGCCTCGGAGGGCCTGGAAGACCTCGTTCCTAAAATCCCAGAACTCGGCTCTCGTGACCGGGACCTGTTCGCCTTGACCGCGAGGGGGTGGACGGCCTCTCGGGGAGTGCCTCTGCTTTCGACCCCGGGAAGGGTGAATGTTGTGGGTTAGAGCCTGGTTGGAGGAGGTAGCCCCAACCTTCGATCGGCCGAGTTGGTGCCGGAGGTGATCCACGAGCTGTCGATGAACGATGTCATGGTGAAGGTTGTTTGTGATAGAGCGTGAAGCACTCGGTCTAGGTTCTGATGAACCTTCGACTCGTGGCCTCCGAGACCCCTGTGTGTTCGCGTAACTGCGAGAAGGTGGAGGGAGGTCAGCCTGACGTCCAGCCGTGAAAGCTCTCCTGCCTTTGGAAGCCATAAAAGGGGATGACGGCTGGGTGAGATCCGAACCTATGATCGAGTAGGTCTGTCTCCTTCCATAGACGCCGCCTATATAATGCTGCTGAATTAGTGGTGGGAGCAACAGATGTAAGTTCTTATTATTTGTAGTGGAAGAGACAGGCCTAGTACAGATCTCAACCACATATCTGGATCTGGGATGAGGAGTAGGACAGGGGGTGATGCTGATAGCTGGCCGCCCTGAGTACCTGCAAAATGCCTAGAGACACGGGGTGATTCCGGCGGCAGGCCCTCCGACTATCTAGTCAGTCACTGGAAGAATGGAAAGTTAGGGTTCATGTGAGGAAAAAGTCATTACCTGGTAAAAGGGGGAGGGGGTCTGGTATTTATAGGCAGAGAGAGTGGGTGCTCTAACCCTAATGAGCCTGGTTGACCGGTTTATCTGTGGGCCTGAACCAGCAGAAGGCCCGTTGGGTCCTCAGGCCTGATGATTATAGGTGAGCGAATTTTGAGGGGATTAGACGGCTCTGATCGCGCTGAATTATTTATCCACATCACCCTCTTTCCTTCTTCCATATTGAAATAGAGAAAGCAGAGCAAAAGTAGGAACTAACATGTGCTTAGCATGTGAAGAAAATAAAAAATGAAAACAAACCACATCACCCTTCCAAATTCTTGTTTCCAAAACTCTATTTGTTATTCTTCCTCCAAAAAAATCCACAAATCCCAAAACCCTAATTACAAACAAACCATACAAACAAATCCCAATCTCCAAATCTACAGCTAATTAATCACTCTTCTATTTTATCAGTCTATTTTCCCTAAATATTTTTATAAGAAATGGACAAGGATTTTATTATGCCGACGGGCGAGGACATGATGGATCTCCCCGACGCCACTCCCACTCTCAAGTTCGGCGAGGAGAAGCAGATTGCCAAGGAAGAGCTCAAGAAGAAGTTCCTCAAGGAGGGTGAGGGCTGGGACACTCTCAAACTCGACGATGAGGTCAAAGATATTATGTATGTTTTATTGATTTATTTCTTTGAATGATTTTTAGGGTCTAGTTGATTGATATTGTTGTGATGGTTTAGTTGCAGTGCATTACACTGAAATGTTGCTTGATGGAACACAATTTGATTCCAGCCGAGATCGGGGGATGCCATTTAAGTTCAAGCTCGATCAAGGTAATTCTTTTTTTTTTTTAATTTTTTTAATTTTTATTTATAATGAGTAGGGGTTTAGATGAACTAGGTAGTTGGAAGGATCTAAAGGACTACTTCACACATCTAGAAATGGTACAACCTTCATTTTGTGAAATTTTAATGATATTTACATGTTCGAAGACTAAAGATTTTTTAGTTATCGATTCTTTGCGATAAAGAATAATGCTGGCAATTTCTGTAGGCATACGGGAATACATATGTTTCATTGCTTAGGAGTGATTGTCATTTGTAGCCCAGATATTTGTAAGAATGGGATGATGTTCATTATATTTGAATGAGTTGGCTTGAACAGTAATGAATTTAACAGTGTAGATTGATTTTGCTTGCGTTATTTGTGATTTTTTATACGTTAAGCAATCTGCTATAACTATATTGTTGCTTTAGCTATAGCATAATTTGCTATTTGACATTTTTGTATTTGGTGTATACATGACTTATAAAGGACAAAAGATATTTGATAATGATTGTTATATGGTTTTTGTTAACAAGAACACAAAAAGACTAATGATCATTGAGCATTGATTGGTGTACTTGAGGCTAGAGCAAGGGTATGCTTGAACTGATGTAAATGGTTTTCTCTGTTTTCTCGCCGCTTTGAAGAATTGTGATTCATTTATTTTGTTTGCTTTATCCAGTATGATGTATTTGCACATGTTAATATGTTAATGGGCCAATTTTGATGTTCACAACATTTGCCCCATCTTAAAATAAATATCCAGCATGTGCCATATGCATCCTAAACTCGGCCATCCTCATTGATATGGCTAAAAATGGGATTAAATCGGGACCGTTCAAGTTGGACACGAATCTTAAAGCTCAGGGGTAAAACAGTAATTTCACCTACAAACGGGTCTGAAATGGGAACTGGGTCTTTCTTCAAAGCCACATTAACCCATAAACGGATCTGTCTCACTGGGTATGGGTCCCAACCCGTTACAAACCAGTTCAGAAGGATAAAGAAGAATTCAGATTCATAATTATCCCTAAGAAGTGATCTTAACCGCTTCTATCCATTCACACCGGAAAGTAGAGATATATTCTTATCTCGAAACGGATCCCTAAAGACGACTATAAAAACCCCTCTGCCCCCACTATTACGAGGTAATCAATCTTTTTCCAGTTTAAGCTCTTTCTTAATCATTCAGATTACTGACAAGAGCGTCGGAGGGTGCGTCGCCAGGATCCACCCCGGTGTCTCGCACTTTTTGCAGGTCAACGGCAGTGGCAAGAAACCAGTCAACACATTGGTGAATGTCAACAGGTCAACAGGTTCGCTTTATTGTTTTCACCAAGAATCCAAAATTCATCTGTTTGCTCCCACACCAAAATCAGCAGCAACAGATTGGCGCCGTCTGTGGGAACGAAGAAGCAACCCAACCTAACTTCATCAGCGATACTAGTTTTAAGCCATGCATCCAAAACAGAAGGGGAAGGCAGCGGTCTCCAGCCAAAGAACCACTTCTCTTCCTCCTCTCCCTCTTCCAGCTCAAGGTGCTCCTCCTCAACAGGCCCCTCCAAGGTCTCGGGGGGCTCTCGTCAGAGTCGTCCGAAGCAACATCCTCCTCATGACCATGTCGTGGGTCCCAATCCTTCAGTTGAATCTATGGCTTCTCGAAGCCCTCCCGAGCGGGATCTTCGTCAAGTGATTGCCGACCGCCAAAAGGGGGTCGACCTCCGAACTCGCCTGAATGGATGGCGAGCCCTTGCGGGAGTCCATCAACCTGAGCACCCAGGGGCCTCAAGAGTCCAGACCCCCCGCCGACCGAGGACCAGAAGATCCCCTCCCCCGAGGAGGCGAAGAGAGTCACCTCAGCGTCATCGGTGGAGAACTCATTCTCCAGTAAGCCGAGCCACACATAGGGACCGCCAAGCTGGACAGGCACCAGTCACAATGGCAGATCTTCAAGACTTCCAAGCGGCAGTCTTACGGGCCCTCAATATTGCCCCAAATAACGACCAGAGGCCACCTACTAATGAGCCAGCTAGGAGCCATCGCCTTCACACTCCCGGTCCTCGTCAATCTCCAAGATACCATCGCTGCAGCCCCAGTCCACCCTCGTACGAAGATGAGTCCCGGGGCTCGGCAAGATATGATCAAAGAGAAGACTCGGTCTACCGCCGTCTCCACGAGATGGAGAGGTGCCTCGGCCGAATTGACAGGGAAGAAGAGCAACGGGCGATAAACCTCTGCCCGAGCAGACCTCCATTCTCCCGTACCATCATGGAGGCCCCCATCCCAGAGAACTTCAAGCTGCCTCACTTCGAGTCATATACCGGGGAATCGGACCTCGCAGATCACATAGAGAGTTTCAAAACTCTCATTATGATCCACCATGCTTCAGACGCCCTCCTCTGCAAGATATTATCTGCCACGCTGAAGGGGCCTGCGAGAGAATGGTACTTTCGACTCGCCCCGGCCTCCATCTTCTCATTCGATCAGTTCGAAGGGCTCTTCCTTACTCATTTCGTGAGTAGCCGCCGGGCCAAGAAAACAAGTGTATCTCTGGTGACCCTTAACCAAGAAAAGGGTGAACGCCTAAGGGATTACGTTCGACGCTTCACCGCCGAAGCCCGGTCCATTCCCTCCCTCAACCAATCAGTAGCCTCAGCCGCATTCAAGCGCAACGTCACTAATGCTCGTCTCAAGGCGTCCCTTGCCAAGAAGCCTCCTCGGGACTTCTCAGAACTCCTACTTTGGGTGGAGAAGTACATACGGGTGGAAGAGGCTCTCAACCCCCCTACTCTTGAAGAATCATCTTCCGGGAACAAACGGAAGAATACGAGCGAAGAGGGGTCCCAAAAATTCCAGAAGGACGGCAATGGCCAGCATCGCCCGACTCCTCGTTTTGAGAAGTTCACCCCCCTCATTGCTAATATATCAGAAGTTCTTATGAAAGTGGACAGGGAAGGGCACTCCGTGCTCCCCCTAGAATGAATACACCTGGCAAGAAGAGGAATAAGGATAAGTGGTGCCGCTTTCACAGGGACCACGGCCACGACATGGATGATTGTCGGGCTCTCAAGAAGGAGATCGAAGAACTCATACAGCGGGAACACCTGACCAAGTTCGTCCAAAAAGATGGGGCCTTGCCTCCCCCTTGAGGAGCCTACAAACGAACAGAGAGGCCCGCCGAGCTTCAAGACTCAGAACCTGGGGGCGTCTTCCACCTCATCAAAGGAGGTCCAATGAAGGGATAACCCAGCTCCTCCTAAGAGGCATTCACCTTATCGTAGAAGTAGGATCTTGTTTTTCAATAAGGCCGATGCTTGTAACCCGGCCAATAGCATGTAATAATGGCTCGCCCTATTGAAGCGGCCACTTAGTTTGTTTCAATAAAACTTTACATTTTTTCATTGAAAATTATTGCTATTATTGCTCTTGCTTCATCTCTATCTCTCCGAGTCACGACTCGCTAAATGGTGAGTTCAGAGTCCAGCTTCTCCTACATGGCTGCTCCCGCAACTTACTAAGCTCAAAAAACGAGTTTGGAGTTCAACACTTGGTTCGACGTTGCTTTAGCCACTTGCAAACAAGAAAGGGCAGAGCAGTTCACCATTCAGAGTTGCTCCTACAACTCGTTAACCCCCTCTAACAACGAGTTCGGAGTCCAACACTTGGCTCGACTCCGCTTCAAATTACTCGCTCATAAGCGGGTAAGAAGTGGTTCGCCATTCAGAACTGCTCCCACAACCGTTGAATCTCTCTTAAACGACGAGTTCGGAGTCCAACACTTGGCTCGACTCCGCTTCAAATTACTTGCTCATGAGCGGGTAAGAAGTGGTTCGCCATTCGGAACTGCTCCCACAACCGTTGAATCTCTCTTAAACGACGAATTCGGAGTCCAACACTTGGCTCGATTCTGCTTCAAACTACTCGCTCATAAGCGGATGGGAAGAGGTTCGCCGTTCGGAACTACTCCCACAACCGTTGGATCTCTCTTAAACGACTAGTTTGGAGCTCAACTCTCTCCTTGAGTTGCTCCTCAAACTCGTCTCCCAAATGGCTTTCTCCTAGAGCCAAGCTCTTCGCTCCGCTCGCCTCCAAAGCGGACCTCTTCTCAACGAGTTCGGAGCTCACAACTTTCTCCTAGAGTTGCTCCTCAAACTCGTCTCCCAAATGGCTCTCTCCTAGAGCCAAGCTCTTCACTCCGCTCGCCTCCAAAGCGGACCTCTTCTCAACGAGTTCGGAGCTCACAACTCTCCTAAAGTTGCTCCTCAAACTCGTCTCCCAAATGGCTCTCTCCTAGAGCCAAGCACTTTGCTCCGCTCGCCTCCAAAGCGGACCTCTTCTCAACGAGTTCGGAGCTCACAACTCTCTCCTAGAGTTGCTCCTCAAACTCGTCTCCCAAATAGCTCTCTCCTAGAGCCAAGCTCTTCGCTCCGCTCACCTCCAAAGTGGACCTCTTCTCAACAAGTTCGGAGCTCACAACTCTCTCCTAGAGTTGCTCCTCAAACTCGTCTCCCAAATGGCTCTCCTAGAGCCAAGTTCTTCACTCCGTTCGCCTCACGAGTGCTCTTCCTCTCAATGGGCTCCGAGCTAGAACTCTTCTCAGGAGTTGCTCCTTGCACTCACCTCCAAGAATGGATCTTCCCATGGCCCTTACAAGGATCTTCCTGGCCCATCTCCTTCGCTCCTAGGAGTGGAGCTCCTCTCTGAATATCCAAGGATGTTGTAGGACTATTTTGACCATGAAGAAGGATGAATCTTCATCCCACTCCTAAAGAGAAGTTGTAGATCTTCGAGTTAGCTTCGAAACGAGGGGTCGCACGCCCCGATCGGACCTCCTTAGCACTGGAAAAGTGGATCGCAACACAGCTGCGCCGAGCGAGAAAATGGCAAAAACTATCGCCTCGTGATTCGCGCCATGATCGTGATCAACCGTCCAGATTTTGCCACGTACTTCGGATCTGCAACCCGAGTAACTTGCATTCCGAGCTGCGTATTGGAGAAAAACAACTCCATCATCATGATTCGTGTCTGATCACAATCAAATGGCTCAGATTGCGTCATGACCACAAAACGACAAGATCACGTTTTCTCGTGATCTGAGCCTCTTGTCTCGTGATTCGCGCCACGATCGTGATAAACAGTCCAGATGGAGCCACGTAGCCGAGCTACTGAGCTACCGAGCTGCAAAATGGCAAAAAAAATAAAATGGCAAAAAAATTGCCTCGAAATTCGTGCACAAACGCGATCCATGGCTCAGATTCGACGACCAAAAAAAAAGAGGGGTCGGCAGGCCGGGTTCGGACCCGTTAGGGATCCAAACCCGAACTCCATACCCACATCACCTTCTTCTTCTCCAAGTCCCGCCAAAAACAATCAGAACACAAAAAAAACCACCTTCTTCTTCAAACAACCGAGCTCCAGTGGCCTCTCCTCACCAAAACTCGAGCACCCCCCTTCGTCGCTAGCTGCCTCTGCCGCCGAGCCCAAGAGCTCTGTTGCCGAGCTCCCCATGCGCAGCTCTTTCTCTCCGAGCTCCGCCGTAGAGCTCACAGCTCCACCTCCGACGATCTCCCTTCGACACCGAGCTCCTCCTCCATCGGCTAGCTCCCTTATCGTCAACTTCACCGAGCTCGAGCTACCGCCGAGCGCTACTCTCGAAGCTCCAACGCCGAACAGCTCCATCACCGAGCTTCAAGCTCCTCACCTCCTCCACAATGTCGAGCTCTTCTTCGATGAGCTCCGAACCTATCGCGGTGCCGAGCCCCACCTCCGACGAGCTCCACTCCACTCGTCGAGATTGTTCGTCAAAGCTCCGACCACCTCCACTATCTCCGAGCTCGACCCATTATCAAGCTCCGAAGCTCCTCGCCGAACCCATCGAACCGAGCTCCTCTCCTTCGAGCTGCACAATGCTGAGCGCCAACTCCGAAGCTCACCTCCGAGCTCTACTTCCAACCTCTGACTTCGCCGAGCTCGACCACTCCGCTCGTCCCCTCCGCCGAAGCTCCCCTCGCTAACACCTCCTCGTCAAAGCCCGGCCGAGCTCCTCGCCAAATGAGGTAGGAGAGGAGGTGAGGTCAGGGGCGCCGCTAGAGTCGAGGAAGGGGTGATGGGCGGGGTCGGAAGCCTCACTCGAAAACATCGGAGAAGGAGGGAGCGAAACAGAGTAGAAGGTGAAGAAGAAGGAAAGAAAGAAGAGAGAAAGAGTTTGGCGGGAAGGAAAGAAAAAAAAATCAGGGGTGCCACGTGGCGGTCAACAGTCAACGTTGACCGGCCACGTGTCAGCATCTAGTGGGTCGGCACTTGATTCCGAGCAAAAGGTGTTCCGAGCTGCACATGTGGAGAAAAATGCTGCCGATCCACACGCACCGTCCGATCATCTCAAAATTCGCATCACGACATGATCGACGCTCAGAAACGCGCCACGTGTCTAGAAAATGATCTGCTTTGCGATGCGCGCCATCTGATCATGATCGAGCTCAGAAACGCGCAACGTGTCCAGAAAATGATCTGCTTTGCGCGCCATCTGATCATGATCGACGTCCAGAAATGTGCCACGTGTCCATGTAATATTTAATTAATTAATTAATTAATTTAATTGAGTTTATAATTTAAAAAAATCCGAAAAAAATTTAAAAATCGAAAAAAATTAATTAAAAATTTCTAAAAATAATTATTAATTCAGAAAACAATTTTAAAATTATGAAAAATATAATTATTAAATTAAATAATTAATTAATATTTTCGATAATTAATTATTAAATTCGGAAAATGAATAAAAAATTCAAAAAATGAGGAAAAATTCAGAAAAATCTGGAAAAATCACAAAAAATCCAGAAAAATCTGAGAATAATTTTGGGCATTTTACAAGCTCAAAATAACACAGTTACACATCGAGCAAGATCCGAACTCCCTTAAGAACTCCGATAAAATCTCGTACGCTATTAGACCAACAAAACTAATCCTTAAAGACTGTAGAACTCAGTCTCCAGAAGTGGGGGGCTAAAAATGGGATTAAATCGAGACCGTTCATGTCTGACACGAATCTTAAAACTCAGAGGTAAAACAGTAATTTCACCTACAAACGGGTCTGAAATGGGAACTGGGTCTTTCTTCAAAGCCCAATAACCCATAAACGGATCTGTCTTACTGGGTACGGGTCTCAATCCGTTACAAACCAGTTTAGAAGGATAAAGAAGAATTCAGATTCAGAACTATCCCTAAGAATTGATCTTAACCACTTCTATCCATTCACACCGGAAAGTAGAGATATATTCTTATCTCGAAACGGATCCCTAAAGGCGACTATAAAAACCCCTCGCCCCTCACTGTTACGAGGTAATCAATCTTTTTCCAGTTTAAGCTCTTTCTTAATCATTCATATTACTGACAAGAGCGTCGGAGGGTGCGTCGCCGGGATCCACCCCGGTATCTCGCACTTTTTGCAGGTCAACGGCAGCGGCAAGAAACCAGTCAACACATTGGTGAAGGTCAACAGGTCAACATGTTCGCTTTATTGTTTTCTCCAAGAATCCACAAATTCATCTGTTTGCTCGCACACCAAAATCAGCAGCAACACTCATTATGAGCCTAATTTATTCTCTTGAAACATAAGTATTATTAGCAAAAAAGTCATAAATAATACCTCACGAATTGAGTTTTCATATTGGTTCACTAACATGGTATATATTATTTTTGTTACATGGATCAAAATATAATCTTTGTTGATACCTCAACCTACTCCTCCATAAGGAAAATCAAATTAGATGTCATTATAGAAGAAAATATAAGGAGTTTGGTATAAGGGAATCAAGAGATTTCATTAACTTAACTATTTTTTCTTCTTCACAAGAGTTGTAAGTGATTGCAGTCCTATGTGTCTTGACATTACGCTTTCTATGTTTGTCATGCATTTGCTTGAGAAATACATTTCAGGTTACTCAATTTGAATATCTTTAGCTTATGATGATAACACTGTTAAATTCAGTTTTCGAATCTTCAATTTTCAAAGTAATTTTTTGACTAATTTGTAGGGGTTAAACTGATGGGGTTTGTTTGAGTAATGGAGTTTGTAAGACTGTTTTGTGTTGGCAGCTAACTAATGAATATATAGCTCTTACATGAGTACCAAGTACTTTATTTAAGGATTTCCAAAATCTTGATTGACACATACTCAAACAAAATACACTGTCATTCTGCCCTTTCATGACCTTCAGCTTTGCTATGTTCTTGAGATAATGCACCTCAAGGTTCCTTATAAATTACACGGATTGATTAGGGACAGACACAATTTGAATGTATGATTGTGGTTTAGAAAATTTCATTGTTTGCTTAGCAGTTAAATTTGTTGGACTTTGTGGTTGACTACAATCATGCTAATGTAAGCATATTTATAAATCTATGATAATTGTTGTTTTTAGCATTGCTGCATCAATCTCAACAGGTGCGGTGGAAAATTGGCAAGAGTTCCTGCACCAATCTAGACGTGTGTGGCTAAAGAAACTATTTTGGTATCTGCATCATTACAAATGTCACATATTTGGTCTTTATGTAAAGTAATTGACTTTTAATCTTATGCTATTAATGTTATGCAATATAAGTAATTAACTAAATCAAACTATTAAATTAGTTCATGCCGCTATATAAGTAATTGACTTTTAATGTTATGCAATTAACTAAATTTTTATTTTGTGTTCTCTTTTTTATGTAGGCTGAAATGTGATGATGTTCATGTGTGAAGAATTGAGTCACTCGATGATATTAATCATCATGTTGAAGTGTGGGGAAGACAAACACTAAAGATATTTTGATACAAACCATGTTTAAAGTAGTATACTGTTTTCTTTGTTGGTTTTGTATTTACCTAGCTATAAACTATAGTTGGTTAGAAAATTAATTTTGTATTTTAACTGTTTGGATTTGAGTCTTTTATTATCGGGAACAATTTATTTAAGCCCTAAGTTGGATATATAATTGGGAATTAAGTATTTGGACAATTGAATGATTATTGTGATTGAGTTTGAAGGTGTCTTATTGCATCAAATGCTTGAGTTTGGAGGTTGTGTTTTCTGTAACATCTTTACCATATTGTATCGAATGAGTATTCTTAATTAAATAATTGCTGAATTATTGTTGAATATTGATATACTGGATGATAATTATTCAGAGAAAAATAACTGTATGTATGGGTAAGTTTTGGTAATTTTTTTATTGAATGTTAATGATGTTCTAATCTACCTTTAAACAAAATTTAGTTAAATTTAAGACATTTTGGTTAGTCTGTGCAATCTGCAGGGGTACACTAGTTACTAGTTATATTAGTAGGAGAGAGAGTCTACCTCATCTCTCCTTCAACTATTTTGAAATAGAGAAAGGAGAAGAAAATGAGGAATTCTCACCTATTAACACGTGCAGTATGCACATATTCATAAAAAAATAATTAAAAAATTAAAGCCCCAAACCCTTTCAATCCAACCACGATCTCTTCCCCTTCCAATTTCAAAATCCAAATCCTTCATTCATCCCCATGCTCCCCTCCCCTCACGCCGCACGCCACCTCCATACGCACGCCGAACCACACCGTTGCTCTCACAGATCCATCTCACTTGAGGAGGGGAGGGGGATATCGAGCTATGGCCACATTTGGGTGGGGCAGTACTAGAGGCGGATGAAGTGTCAGCGGTAAGGCTAGAGGTAGGAGGAGCCGGTGATGCCGATATGACATCGCAGAAGGAGGGGTATGACGACAGGAGGCGATAGCTATGATGAAGGCGGAATGGTGGAGGGAATGATGACGATTTTGTGAGATTGGAGGGTGAAGGAATTTGAGGAGTAGATGAGGGAGAGCCGAGTGAAGGAGGATACGAGAAGGCCGGTGGCGAGACCGGCCCCGGCAGTGGTAGCAGGAGTAGAGGCGGTGGGTGGGGCGGGGGTTAAGGTTAGAGATTGGGATGGTGTCGTGTTGTTGCTTTGAGATTGATGACATCATTGGGAAATGAAGGATTAGTTGACGAGAGTCGAGAGAAAGACTGAGAAAGGGATACTTGAAGGCGTTTGATGATATTCCCTTATGGAATTTATGTTTCACTGAGGGAGTTTGATGGAATTCCTCAATGAGATGTTGTTTCTTTGGTGCTTTGATTTGGTGAGTTTGCAGTTTTGGGCATGGAGGGCTAATGGACGATGCTTGAAGTTTCTTTGAGTTGGTTAAAGTGAAGAGATTGTTAGACTATGTAGACCAGAGCGACAACATGGTATTGAGTGGTGGCAGTGACTGCTATTAAAGTCTTCAAAATTTTTAGGTGACAAGATACAGTTGTTATTCTTTAAATTCGAATAGAACAATTATACTTACTGTTTGATAAGCTACATGCAGCAAAATTGAATATGCATGCTCAATTGTTGATATTAGTAATTCTTATATTTGCCCTCGACATTTTGTAGTTAACTGTGTTAGTTAAACTACCCAAATAAAAATTGGAACCTAATTAGTCAGATATTTTCACGACTAAGAAGATATAGAATTCTACATCTATATTAGTCATATTATAGTTAGATAATTTAGTTTAGCTATTTCAATAGTTATCTATACAATATATATAATTTAGTTTAAGTTATATAATATAAACAATTTATGGATTTGTTGAATGTAGAAATGCTTGATGTTTTTGGTATTAAGAAATCTTAAAATATTACATGATGTATATAGATGGGAGAAAAATGTGCATGTGAGATTCTACATAAATTTTAGGAGAATTGTTGATAACATTTCAACTTTCGGTTACCATTTTTATTTTAAAGAAAACATTCATGTATATTTTTTTTTTGAAAATAATGTATGACAATTAACATGTTTCAAGGGAATGCATCATTTTTATTAGAATGTCTGTGCAATATTGCACAGGGTTATACTAATGATTAATAAAATGGTTGGGAGTTCCTCTTGACAGAAGAAATCTTTTAGAAACATGCCAAACTTTTTTTGTTTTTGTTTTTTACTTTTTAATGTAGTAATAGATAGAAGTATAAAAATTACCATATTTGTTACTTTATCATGGTTTGAGAATCAAATCGTTAGAGGCATGATTTAAAATGAAGGATTTGAGACCATTTATATAATATAGTTGGATTTTCAAGTCGAGGCAAGTGAGATTTCAATAAAATCCTCATGTTTGTAAAACCATTTTGACTAACACCCGACTGAAATTCTTCTCCCACTAACATCTAACTTTAAAAACATTGTAATTCTCAAAGTGTGGTTTTAAAATCCTTCCTGACTAACATCCTCTTGGAGAATCTTACAAAGATGAGGACGACCACAAATCTTGATTAGTTAACATATCGTAAAAAATATCAATTAATTGATTGATTGATTAGGAGATGTAGTTCAAAGATTTAGAGCCGACTTTAAAGATTTTTTGATCATATAAAACTACAATTAGGATGAGGAGCATAACCTGAATCTTGAATTTTGATATTTCGGTAGACTAGTGAAAAACCATTTCATTATATGTTAACATGATTGGGCATTATAAACATGCATATCATGCATGTAATAAGTTACTAGTTTTCTTTTTCTTTTTCTTTTTCTGCTAATTGTGTAAGTTGCTAGTTTGTGCTAAACTGCTAATATCGGGAGTGCAAGTATAATACAGATTTTCTTTTGAGAAAAAATGATAGTCAATAGAAGTTGCATCCATGATAGACTGGGAAATGGTTGGCCAGCTTATTTAATTCCCTTAATCAACCCTTCAGTTAATGCTATTAATGTGATGATCGGAGATGTTTTATTAATTTTTTTTAGAAACAAGGTCATAGTCATACACGTCCACCACACATCTAGTTTCATCTTGGTAATTCATCACAGAATATGCTATAAACATTGTATGTTATTAAAAAGAAGAAGAAAAAAAAAATCCAAATTTTCTTAAGAAATCTTAAGAAAGGAATTCTATCATCATCACCACTGAATTAGTCAAAGTGAAGCTTAGCAAAGTCTTCAACAATCAACAGTAGTTCACATGTAAAACCTGAAATGCCTTCCATGATTTTGATGGGAGGGAGATTAATTTAGGGATGGCAACTGGGCCGGGTCAACCGGCGACCCACCCGCAATCCGGCCTACAAACCCGGCCCGGTTAAGAACTTCGCGGGTTCGGGTCGAACCCGGTGAACAGTACCGGGTCGACCCGGGTCGCAATTTACGCGAATCGAATTCGCGAAACCCGGCCCACGAACCCGTTCAAACCCGCGAATTGGACCCGTTAACCCGCAGGTCGACCCGCGGGTTTCGACCCGTACGGGTCGACCGTTCGACCCGCGGGTCGAACGGGTCGAAACCCAGGCTGCTCTGTTTTGAGCCGTTGCAAACGGCTATTAGAGCCGTTTGTGTAGGTTTTTTTTTTGTTTTTTCCCACTAATAAGCCTATAAATATCCCCTAAAAATCTCAAAAAAAATTACACCTCACTCTCTTACTCTCTCTACTATTATACATCATTTTAAAGAATTTTTGAACAATTGTAGTATTCATCAAATAATTGTACAAGGAGGCATATACACGATCAAATTTCGGTCGTATCGGAAACAAAATTCAACGTCTTCAACGTCTTCAACTCTCTTCAATCCTCGTCAAATTTACTTCAACCTCTTCTCAACTCTTCAATTGCGGAATCGGCAAAGCGCTCCTCCATCTTTTCTATTATATTCTTATTTTCACGGTTTTTTTTACATACGCGTATTCTACGGTGAACGGTATCAAAATTTCTCTACCTCTCTTGTTAAATTTTTTTTTGCGTTGTAGACTTGTAGTTAAAATTATTATTTGTTTTTTGAACTTCTCTATCTCAACCCTCTTGTTTTTTAGATTTTTTTTGTATAATTCACCGCTCCTACATTGTAGATTTTTTTTTACATATTTTAGCACATTACTACATTATGTCTAGATCACGCGGTAGCGGTCGTAGCGGACAAGATTCCTCCTCTTCACGTAGGCCACCAATTGTCCCAATTAGTGAGCCCGCCCAAGATTACATTGATCCTACTATGGAACAATGGGGTACACACGACATGGATGTTGAAGGTGACATTCAATTAGAAGAAGAACAACAACAACAACCCGAAACCACACAACCCCGTAGTAGTAGAAAAAGTAGAGGAGAAACTAGCGATTGACACAAGTTTTATGAGTATATCCCGGACGAACATACTCCGGGTGTAGGTTTGAAAGTGTGTAAAACATGTAGTAAAACATACAAATTCAAGAGGGGTGACGGCACCGGTACAATTAGTAGGCACATACAACATAATCATAAAGAACTTCTTGATCAAATACAAGGCCAACAAAAAATCAACCCTAGGACCGGTCAAGTAGATAGCCACCCTTATGATCCCGAACTTGTTCGTCGGGAAATGGCATGATTAGTCATTAAGGAAGAGTTGTCATTTTCCTATCCCGAGAGTAAGAACCTGGAAAATTTTAATCAAACGGCCTTAAACCCTCATTTTAAAAGAATTCCGAGAAATACTTGCAAACCGGATTGTTTTAAAATGTATGTTGAAATGAAGGACGCGTTGAATGCAATTTTATGGAGTTTAACTTGTAGGGTTAGTTTAACTTCGGATTATTGGACGGGTGTCAACAATATTCCAACGATGGGAATAACCTGTCATTGGATCGACAATGATTGGATTCTTCATAAAAGAATCATATCACCTGCGTCGTTGCCGTATCCCCATAGTGGCGCAGAAATAGCAAACCGTATTATAGAAATATGTGATGTTTTTCATATTCGCGATAAAATTATGGCTATTAGTTTTAATAATGCATCTAACAACAATGTAGCAATTACTACTTTAAAATCTGTATTAAACCCTCCATCTGACAATATTTTTCATGTTAGATGTGCATGTCATATTATAAATTTATGTGTTCAAGATGCATTAAAAATAGCTGATCCATATATATATAAAATTAGAAATTATGGACATTTCATTGCATTAAGTCCAAGCATTTTACAAGAATGAAAAGCTTGGTGTAGGGTTAGAAATGTTCCTTTTAGAAAATTTCCAAAGGATGTTAGACACCGATGGAATTCTACTTTTGATTTACTGAATGTTGTCACCGATTATAAAGCAGTTGTAAATGATTTTTGTATCGCAAAAAATATGCACAATTTTGAAATGACTCCCAACGATTAATTTTTTGCCGAATTTTTGTTGAAAATTTTAGAACCTTTTAAAACCGCAACTTTAAAGTTTTCAAAAACATATGAATCTACTTCTAGTAGCATTTTTATTGAATTAGTTAGCATGATGCAAATATTTAACGAAATGTTAAATGATCTCTATATTAGTGACATTGTAATACCTGCATTTCAAAAAAATTTGAAATATTATTTTCCTCCTCCTATGTTGATTTGTGTTGCTACTGTTATGGATCCCCGTATCAAATTAGAAGGTACGAAGAATTTGATATAAATGTTTTTTGGATATTTAGAGAACAATGTAGAATTAACAACTGATTGCGCTATTTTTTAGTTCAGTTTGAATCTACGTTAAATAACTTGTATGATTATTATGATAGACGTTTTGCTTCTAGTAGTACAACTTCTGTAGTTAGTTCTTCTGGTAGTTCTAAAGGTAAGGGTAAAAGTAGAATTGGTGATAGAACATTTAGTCTACTTGAACAAATTCAATCTAAAAAACATAGGACTAATCAACCAAATGAATTAAATTGGTATAACCAACAGGATACTGAGCCTACTCTTTCCCCACTAGATATTTTACAATGGTGGAAAGAACATGAACACACTTTTAGTATTTTGTCCATTATGGTTAAAGATTTGCTAACTCCTCCTATCTCTACAGTTGCTTCTGAGAGTGCATTTTCTACAAGTGGTAGGGTTCTATCTGATTACAGAAATCGGTTGAAGCCCGAGGCGTTGGAGATGCTCGTTTGCACAGAAGACTGGCTGAAGGCTGAAGATAGGACGCAAGGGAAAGCACTATCAAGTTCTACAAGTGGGAGCAACTCGCCCGAAGAACAACAACAACAACAACAACAATAGCTTTTCTTCTTATGTTAAATTAAAAAAATTGTAGTCAATTAAAATTGTACATAAGAAATATGTTATTGTATAAAACTTATTTGTGAATTGAATTCTTCAATTCATTATAAATTGTTCAAATTGTATAACTTAAATTCATATGAATAAAATTTCAAAATTTGTTGTCAATTTCACTCTTTCAATCTTATTATTATTACGATTTTTTTTGTTTATTAGTATTATTACTTACTTAGTATTATAATTAAACTTCATTTGGGGATATTTGATTCAATTTGAAGAATTGTAGTATTATTACTTATTAGTATTATTACTGAATTACATACTTAGTATTATAATTAAACATCATTTGGAGATATTTGAAGGATTGTAGTATTATTACTTATTAGTATTATTACTTACTTAGTATTATAATTTTTTAAGAAATGTAGTATTCATCAAACAAAAATATGGTTGTTTGTATACATCATTTGTAAAATTATTATTATTATTAGTTCAATTTAAGCTACCAAAAAAACGGGCCAACCCGCAGGTCGACCCGGCCCAACCCGGGTTGAGCCCTAAAGGGTTCACGGGTTGGTCGGGCCACCCAAATGAAGAATTAGCCCGGCCCGGCCCGGCCCGTATAAGAGGCCAACCCGGCCCGGCCCGGCCACTCAACCGTGCCAACCCGTACGGGTTGGGCCCGGACCGCCCCGAACGACCCGTTCGCCACCCCTAGATTAATTAATCATAGTACTACATAACAAACAGGAGAAAGAAACCAACGCCGGAATGGAACTTTTGCTAGGAAAAAAAAAAAGGTAATCTATCCCAGCATTTTCTGTCAAAAACGCCATGTGATGTTATTAAAATTTTTTTTTATTTTAAACAAAACACCCTATCCCCGCATTTTGGTCTAAAATCTCCGGTATAGATAGATAATGTTTTTTAAAAAAACACACCCTACCCCTGCGTTTTTGAACGGAATAGGTTATTAATTTTTTTTAATAAAAAAAAAGTACTCTATCCCGGCGTTTTTGTCTAAAAACGCCGGAATAGAAAGGTAATTTTTTTGTCTGAATTTTAAAATATTTTTTAATAAAAAACTATCCTTCATGAATATATAGTAGTCTTGCTCAACTTTCTATTGCAAGCTGGATCTGAGAGTGTGTGTGAAGAGTCTGGAACCAACATAGTACATTTCATGTTACAACAGAATTTAGAAATAAGCAAAAATGGCTATTATAATAGTATCAGAGCATCTGTAGTCGTTTGCTATATATCGATAATATCGATATTTGGTTTAAAAAGTAGCTGCAGTCGTTTGCTATATATCGATATTATCGATAAAACGCTACAGTAGATTGCTGTAAATGAGAATCGATATAGCTTTTATCGATAAATGAGGGACGGTGTTCGAAGCGCCGTCCCACGCGAAAAATTATTATTATAATCGTCGGACGGCACTTCAAGTGCGGTCCGTTTGGAAAAATTCGAATTTATCTGATTTATTAAACCCCCAAAAAGAATTAAAAAACACTCCAAAAAGTCACTCGGACGGCACTCTATGTGCCGTCTGTCGAAAAGCCCCTTTCCCCGGACGGCACTTGATGTGCCGTCCGTCGCAGATTTAATAAAAAAAAAAAAATCGCATATTGACGACATTGCCCCTCATTTAATTCAACGGCTATATTAATACTTTGTCCCCAATCCAACGGCTATATTTTTATATCGAACGGCTATATTTTTCTAGAGACTGTAGTTCAAAAAATTTAGACCGAGAGGAGAGTAGAAAGAAAGTAGTTTAGACAGAGAGACAGAGAGCGGTAGGAGGGTTTAAGTTGGTTTGTGAGAGATAGTTTAAGTTCAATTGTGATCAAGAGATATATATAGATATATGTATAAGGGTATTTCGGTCAAAAAAAATTTCGTAAAGCCATAATTGGAGGAGGAATTTAGGAAAAAGTGGGAATAATTGAGAAAAGGTAGCTACGGTCCAAAAAGTGTCGGACGGCACTTCATGTGCCGTCCTAGACACACGGGTGGATTTTTTTTTTTTTTTTTTTTTTTTTTTTTTTAAACGGACGGCACTTCGTGTGCCGTCCGACGAATGCGACCGAATTTTACGCTTTTTTTTCCCTCCGACGGCACATGATGTGCCGTCGCTTAATATTATATAATTGATTGCTATAAAATAGCTTTCGACGAGTGCAGCGAAATCGAAATTCCTATATCTATTTATCCATATATGGATAATTTTAACATAAACGACTACAGATGCTCTCATGCTGCTGTTAAGTGTTGAGTCTGCTGGGCCTCTATATTGATCACAATAAATATTGAAAAATAAACTGTCAACCAGTTACCACGTTTCCAGCAATTAAAAGCAACTAGTAATCTACACGTACGTACGATACATGTTCCAATTAAAAAAAAAGGGCAAAAGCCAAAGTACCCCCCAACGTTTGGCCCGAGTGCAAAATGCCCATACAACGTTTGAAAAAGTACAATAAACCCATTTCTCCGTTAACTTAACCCCATCCATTAAGTTATAATTATTAAATTACTTTTTTACCCTTACCCTTTCATAATCAAACCTCCTCTTTTTTTTTTCTTCATTCATTTTTTTTTAAATCCCGATCGATCTGTCGATTGAATAAATCAGAATTTTCAGAAATCCTTGCCATGGCCATGAATAAATCGATTTAAGAAGTTAGCCACAAAATTAAGTGTACTTTTTGAAGAAATTACAACATGAGCTAGTATCCAAGAAAGAGAAGGTCAAATAATCAAGTTACTAAATTTAATGCGCCAGAAAATTAAACAGTTAAGTGGGTTTTTTTATCCCAAATCGGAAAGTTGTGTTCTATGTTCCTATATATTAAAATTTATTGTTTCATTAGATGATAATAAACATGTTGGCATCAAACTGTATGTGGTGATTAAATATTGAATCTACAAACATATTAGATAGTTGATGAAGGTGTATGGTGGATTTTTTATCCTAGGCTCTGAAATCTCCTCCATTAATAGGGTTTTTAGATAAATAAAAATTTTAATGGAAACAAAGAGGATCTGATATTCAAATGCATCTCAGAAAGCTAGGGATTATATTCAATCAGCTCTCAGCTCGCTATGATGCTTACTTTTCCCCTCTTTTTGTCCTACATAGTTTATGGTATTTAAAACAACATTTAAAGGTTCTTCTGCACTTACACTTCTGGTATAATGGTAATTCTGAATATATATACTAGTATTATACACGTGCTGTGCACGTGGAAAAAATTGGGAGAATGAAAAGTGCAAAAAAAAATCTACCAGCACGTGCATTGCACGGGTTGGATTAAGGACAAATTACGCTAAGGCCTTATCCCATTATAGTAGTAGATATATATATATATATATATATATATATATATATATATATATATATATATATATATGTGTGTGTGTGTGTGTGTTCGGCAAAATGACAGGGACAGAAAACTCTAATCTGAGTTGGTCCATGTTATTTGTATTTCAATTCATAAAAATGACACTAATGCCTAAAATAATTAGTGCCAAGAAGTGCTATGTCATACAATTACCAGTGCTTAAGTAGCACAAGGTCTTATACAAGATGTCAGCATTTCAGAAATGTATGCTGGTATGAGTTATGTTTTCTTGTAGATTATTGGCTTGTCCTTGACTCGCTCTGGGTTTCTGAGAATTCTGATTTATTCAATCGACAGATCGATCAGGATGAAAAAAAATGAAAAAAAAGAAAAAAAGAAGATGAGGTTTGATTATGAAAGGGTAAGGGTAAAGAAGTAATTTAATAATTATAACTTAACGGATGGGGTTAAGTTAACAGAGAAATTGGTTTATTGTACATTTTCAAACGTTGTATGGGCATTTTGTACTCGAGCCAAACGTTGGGGGGTACTTTGGCTTTTGCCCTAAAAAAAAATTATAAAGTAGTTAATCAGATGTAATTTGGTCTCGAACCTGAGATCTCTCTTTACTCATACATACTTTTTACAAATTATCCCTAGTGGTACAAACTTTTATTTAATGAGTGACACTTTTGTAAATAATTATGTCGCAAGTAAATTTGAACTTTGAGTGTATTATAGTAAATAAAAATAGTTGAATAAATGAATTGTTTATATAACTCACTTACAAATGAACGGTTGAAATTAGATAGTTGTATCAATATCTACAAATTACAGATTGTCTACAAATGACAACTCCAACTCTCCCATTATAATATTAAAGATATATGCACCATCTACAAGATTATTAAAAGAAAAGTAAGAAGATTTTTTGTGCAGTTAGGGTGCTTGTATTCTAATGTCATCATAGAATATTTAAGTACTAGGTTTGCCCGTTAACACGTGCCTACGGCACGTCTTCGGAACGGTACACCTTGTTTGATCATATAAAATAGTTTTGAAAATCCAGCAAATTAATTGAAGTAGCAAACATATTATATGAAAAACTTTTGGGGGTCCAACAAAAAACATATTATATGATTTTTTGATTGTTTTGAATTATTTTTAAAGTTTTTAAATTTTTAATTTTTTTTAAAATTTTTAATTTTGTATTTTCTTAATTTTTTTAATGGAAGAGGGAGGGGGAGAGAGAGAATTTTTTTTTTTTAATAAATATAGGATTGTTTTAGGTGGGAGATTTGAATTTGAGTTTTGGGAGAAAACTTTTGAAGGAGAAAATATGTATTGTGAGGTTAGATCTCGGCCGTTGATTTTTGGAGAAATGAAGGAGAACCACTTGATAGCTTTCTTATTTTCTTAATTTTTTTAATGGAAGAGGGAGGGGGAGAGAGAGAATTTTTTTTTTTTAATAAATATAGGATTGTTTTAGGTGGGAGATTTGAATTTGAGTTTTGGGAGAAAACTTTTGAAGGAGAAAATATGTATTGTGAGGTTAGATCTCGGCCGTTGATTTTTGGAGAAATGAAGGAGAACCACTTGATAGCTTTCTTTGTGTTTTATTATATAGATAAATTTAGTAAAAAAGGGATCTATATCTGATAAGCCATCTGTTATTGCTGCTTCTTGGACCAAAGCATGACAAGAGAAAATCCCATCAACGACGTGAGCACCACCTGCAATATCAATTAACCAGTAAAGACCATAAATATACTACCATGAACTAAGAAAATATCACTGAATTGCATGTTACATAAGACATTACCATTGAGCTAAAATATCCTAATTTTCGGTCATGACACAACTTTGGCATCAATTATCTTGATCCCAACTAAATATTATACATAGGCAAAAGCAAATTTTCAAGATAACACAGTGCCTAATGCGTAAGAGACGATTATATTTTAAAAGTTGAAAGATAACACAGTGCCTAATGCGTAGTTAGCATCAAGAACCAATGACTTACAGAGATGGCAAACGGCACACCTACAAGTGGGTCTTGGAAAAATCTATTTGCAAGGGCCAGGGCTAGAAGACTACTCTGCATTCCTGAAATAATAATAAGTCTTCACATATCTATATTAAATTCGACAACAACTAGAACACGAGTATAAAAGAGTAGCTGAAATACATGTTTCAAAAGAAATGGTTCTTTGTAGCTGTTTGACATCAGTTGCCTTATGGAATACAAGACCAGTAATACAATATCCAGCTATAAAAGATGCAGCGTGAAATCCAATAATCAAAAGACAAGGGCTATTCCATACCGGGACATTATTGCATCAATATTTATTGCCAATGGTGCACCAACACAGAGAGCTGTTACAAATACGGAGAGCTGAGGCAAGAATGGCTGGATGGCTTCACAAACCCTTGGTAGAAATCTTCCGTTAGATTAAAACAGAGTACGTGTCAATACATAAAGAAGACAATGAACCTACAGTGCCTACCTAAGTATATGACAAAGGTTATAACTTCAAACAGTTCATTTCACTGAGAACGAGAAGTAAACTGACAAAATAATTACGAAATCAAGATTATGAATGACATGTTACTTATAGAAGCTATTCTGACAACCTGAAAGCAAGCTTAGTATATCTGGAACTATATAGACATTTACCTGTTCAAAAGTAGGGATGGCATCAGGGCCGGGCTGGCCTGGGACCGGCCCGGACCGGCCCGCCCTGACCTAGGCCCGGCCCCCCTCCAACCCGAGCTGGCCCCTGAACCGGCCCCCACCCAACCGGTTAAGGTCCGGTCCCCTTTTTGGCAAGGAAAGCCCGGTCTAGCCCGGCCCGCGCGAGGCCCGGGACCGGTTGAACCGGCCCGCCCGGGCTCGGGCCGGGCCAGGCCGACCGTTGGCTGACCTTTTTTTTTTCCAGAAAAATTTTTTTAAAAAAATTACGAAACTACCCCCCAACGGATTTATAACGGCTAGTTTTGGGGGGTACTTTAGGAAATCAAAAAAATTGCATTTTCTATAAATACAATACCATTCCTTTCATTTCTCTTCACCAATTCACTCAACTATTTCTTTCTCTCTACTATTTCTTTCTTCAATCAAGTAATCAACTACCACAATTTGGTGAACAACATTCTTTCAAGTGATCAAGATTAAATTTTGTACATTTTGAAGGAAGGAAATCAACAACAATCAAAGTGATCAACTCATCAACATTCAACAACAACAACTCAAGTCTCTACTTTCTTACGGTATTTTAGTATAATTTTAATTTGTAGAATTAACATAGCATACTACTTCATTATTCTCATATAATTTGTGTTTTCTTGATCTTCTTTCTCTCATTTTTTTTAGATTTTATTTTTAATTTTGGTAAAGTGGTAAAAAAACATACACTACTCACTACATTTTTATTTTTTCATAGTTAAATGGCCTCTAATCGATCACGCGGTGGTGGTAGGCATAGTAGTCAAGAATCTACTAGTCATCACATTACTTCCATTCCTAACCAATATATAGATAGTGAAGAAACATTTATTAATTATGATAGTTTTTCCGATTTGAATGAAACACACTCAAATTCTATAGAAATAGAAGATCATGTAGAACCACAACCATCAGAACAAGGTCCTTCTCTAAACTCAAGGAAAACGAGAGGGACTACTTCGGAAGTACACAAATTTTTCAATTTTGTCCCTTCACAAAATGATAAGAGTGTAGAACTTAAAATATGTAAGAAGTGCCAAACCCCATATAAGTTTAAAGTAGGATCGGGCACAGGTACACTTCAACGTCACTTAAATAAATGTCAACCACAATTTTCGAAAGATAATCTCACACAACAAAAAATACATCCTAAAACCGGTCAAGTAGATAGTCATACATATGATCACAATCACGTTCGTAAGGGAATCGCTAAATTAGTAATTAGGGGTGAATTGCCATATTCGTTTGGTGAACAAAAATATGTAGAGGATTTTGTACAAACCACCTTCAACCCCCATTTTAAAAAAATTGCTAGGAATGTTGAATTGCTAGGAATGTTGTTAAGGGTGATTGTAAATTAGTTTACAATGAGAGTAAGGATTTTTTGATAGCAACACTAAAATCACTAAACACTAGAGTTTCATTGACATCGGATGGGTGGGTAGGAGTAAACAGGGTTTAAAAATTTGATAATGCATCCAATAACACTAAGGCAATTGAGAGTTTAAAAATCACTTTAGATCCTGTGGAACCCGAAATTTTTCATGTTAGGTGTGCTTGTCACATTTTAAATCTTTGTGTGCAAGATGCACTAAAATATGGAAATGATAAACTAGAAGCTATGAGAGATTGTGTTCATTATATTACATTGAGTGGTCCAATTTATCAAGCTTTTCATGATTGGTGTAAACTTAGGGACATTGTATGTAGACGTTTTCCTAAAGATGTACGACATCGTTGGAATTCTACCTTTGAATTATTAGGTGTTGTTCTTCATTATCGTTTTAATCTTAGAGATTTTTGTGTCGCAATGGATATGCAAAATTGTATGTTAGATGATGATTTTTTGTTTTTTGCCGATAGTTTATATAAATTTTTACAACCTTTTAACGATGCAATTTTGCAATTTTCGAAAACATATACATCTACGTCTAGTGGTATTTTACTTGAAATTGTGCCTATGATGACAACAATTAAAGATTTGCAAAATGACCCTTTTATTGGAGATATGGTTAATGCGGCATATGTTAAGTTTTTGAAATATTTTCATCCAATTCCTATGTTATATTGTGTAGCTAGTGTAATGAATCATATGATTAAATTAGAAGGTACAAAAAATTTAATTGAAATTTTCTACACTTATGCCCCACACGATGCAATACTAGATTTTGATCATGTTGCTTTTACTCGTAAATTTGAGAATGTTTTGACTAGGTTATATGATTTTTATGATAGGATTTATTCAACTAACACTATTCAAATACAAACACAAAATGTTCAATCTTCTTCTTCTTCCTCCATATTAGCAAAAGGAAAGAGTCAAGCTAGTATTGGTGTTTTAAATCTTATTAAATCGAAAAAGGCAAGAACCAATTCACCTAATGAGTTGAATTGGTATAATGCACAAAGTGCAGTTGAAGATGTAGAAGATGTGTTACAATTTTGGAAGACTAATGAAGCAATTTTTAATATTCTTTCTCGTATGGCTAAAGATCTGCTAACAACACCGGTGTCAACTGTTGCATCGGAAAGTGCTTTTTGTCTTGGTGGCAGGATAATGAGCCCGAGCAGGAACCGATTGACAGCCAAAAATTTGGAGATGCTAGTATGCGCCGAAGATTGGATGAAAGCGGAAGAGAGGACCCAAGACTTACTTGAAGCACAAGCTGGAGGTGGATCAACAAGTAGCGATGAATGAACGATTACATTTAGTTAATTTACATTAAAATGTTGTTCAATTAATTGTAATTAATTGGGAAATTTAGAGTGATGAGATTCTATATTTAGGTTAAGTTGAAGTGCACGACAATAGTCCAATGCCTTCTCTTCAATCTAAGTAGAGGCCATCTCGGTCTTTAAATTCAAGTAATTCCCTTGATTTGTAATTTGATGATTTGAGCTAAATAGACAAATTTGTATGAATTTTATTCATGTACTTAATTTTATTCAAGAAGTTCAAATTTATTTAATCATATACTTTATTTATTCATGTACTTCAATTATTTATGAAATTTTATTCTTTGCAATTGTTATACAATTACAAATCCATATACTTGTTCTTTAACAATGCTAAAAAAAAACCTTAATACACGGGCCAGGCCCGGCCCGGACCCTACACTAGGGGCTAGGGGCCAGGTCCGGGCCAAGGTTTCTTACCTTGAGCCCGGACCGGCCCGGCCCGCATTGGGAGGAGCCCGGCCCGGGTAAGCCCGGGACCGGTCAAAACCCGGTCAAACCCGGCCCGGCCCGAATGGCCCGAATGCCATCCCTATTCAAAAGCAAGCCAGTTGCTATTGGAGCAACTACAATATGCAGAATACTAGACATCATTCCTTTCACGTCGACTGACAACTTCTTGCCAATAAGAAGCAACGATAAAATTGGTGTTACAAAGGCAGCTGTTGCAGTTGACAAAGAGCCATAACAATACTCAGTGGAGCCAATGATGGATCTGTGAGAAAAGTTGCATAGTTTGAAAGTTGGGCTCCACTAACGCATGAGACTAGCATGATCCCCGCACCTAGAATAGAATTTGTTGTCAAAAATGATACATTTCCATCTATACATTTGAAGAGAGAAAAGTTAATAGATTTATTTCCTCACCTAAAGGTGTGGGGAGATTAAAAGTTGAAACTCAAATAGTGCCGATAAGGAATCCAAGAAGAGGCTTTATATAACAAACTGCCCAACATATCCAGCAACAATAACTTTTGGTCTAGTGAATGCCTCTAAAAAAATCCTTAGGGCTTGAGTTAACACCAACTGCAAACATTAAGAATCCTAATGCAGGTGCATAAGAGCATCTCCAACCACGTTAGCTATTTTGGCTAACTAAAATAGCCAAAATGAATAACAAATAGATAATTTGGCTAGCAAAAAAAGTCTCCACTCCAACCATGTTATCTATTTTGAATAACCATTAATAATTTAAAGTCCAAAATTAAATAAAATAAAATTTTAAAATAAAAGCCCATTACAAAATAAAATTTCCAAGCCCAAAAATAAAATTTCGCAATTTTCACGATTCTGCTCCAACAAAAGAAATATAAATGTCGCGATTCTGCAATTTTCCCCGATTCCACAATTTTCGCAATTGATTTTGCAATTTTTGCAATTGATTTCACAATTTTCCCGATTGATTTTGCAATTTTTGCGATTGATTTCGCAATTTTCGCGATTGATTTTCGCAATTTTGCAATTTTGTGATTTTGGGAAGAAGTTTAGCGAGCGGTACATACTCGCCAGATCTAGCGAGTGAATATTAGATATCTATTTTGGCGAGTGGTTTAGCTAGTCCCGTTGGAGCATATTTTCGTCTTTATATTAGCTATTTTGGCTAAAATTGAAAGATGGCTAGCATGGTTGGAGATGGTCTAATACCTGGATAGTTATTATATATGTTAAAGAAATGAGCAAGACACATATATAGAAGGGTAGTATACAATCTAATTTATCTAATTTTATCCTCAAGTAGTTGGCAGTTGCTTTAGGAATTTTTCACGACGGACCTCCTAAAAAGAGGCATTTTCATTGATGCACAATATAGGGAATAAACCCTAGTTCCATACTGGTAATGTATGACCTATACCCAACAAATTGAAGATATAGAATTGAAAGAAGACAAAGGCCTTGGGCAGACATAAACGTAGGAAACTAAAACTCTTGCAGGGAGATAAGAGCATCTGTAGTCGTTAGCTATTTATGGATAATATGCATATTATCCATAAAAAGTCGCTGCAGTCGTTAGCTATTTATCCATATTTTGGATAAATCGCTACAGTAGATTGCTATATTTAGCAATCCGCATAGACGATATGCATATTTGGCGCACGGCACATCATGTGCCGTCCCAAAAAAAAAATTATTTTTTTTTTCGTCGGACGGCACATAATGTGCCGTCTCATTCGTAAATAATCTATTTTATTCAATTTTTAATTCCAAACCGCATTAAAAAAATCCAAAAAAAACCCCCACCGGACGGCACATTATGTGCCGTCCCATTGTTCTTTTTTTAATTAGTATTAATAGTATTAATTAGTGTATATATTAGTTTTAATTAGTATTAATAGTATTAATTAGTGTCTATATTAGTATTAATTAGTGTCTATAATCTGCAGAGTGTCTATATTAGTATTAATTAGTATTAATAGTATTAATTAGTGTCTATATTAGTATTAATTAGTGTCTATAATCTGTCTATATTAGTATTAATTAGTATTAGCGGTGTTAATTTTGGATGAGTGTGGGACGGCACATTATGTGCCGTCCAGGATTTAAGGGGGGCAATTTTTTTTTGTTTTTTCTGGTCAGACGGCACATCATGTGCCGTCTCGCCTATAAAAAAAAAAAAAAAATATTTCAGCGTTCGGACGGCACATTATGTGCCGTCCCACCTGATTTTTAATTTTTTTGTATTTTTTTATCTTCAGACGGCACATCATGTGCCGTCGCGTATTTTAATATGAATAGAAAGCTAAAATATAGCTCTCAACGACTGCAGCAAAACTACGATATCTATATCTATTTATCCATATATCCATATTTTACCATTCAACGACTACAGATGCTCTAAGTGTGCTGTTACCAAAACTCAATCAGATCAAGAACCACAAATATGAGTGTAACTTAGATCCATTAGACAAACGTAACAAGGAAAAGTTAGCAACATCTTTTATTCCCATGGCTTTAAAAACAATCTCGTCTGAACCTTTTTCCTTGAAGAATAATAAGAAAAGCATGGTAAGAGGCAATTAGCATCAGTAAGACCCCAAAAAAAAAACATTTCATCTCACAGATATTTCTAAGCAACATATCAAAATCTACAGTAGTAAAGATAGTTTTAAGCAAGGATAAGTTTCATAACTAAAAAAAGAGCACATAACTGTAGGAAGAAAACAATTTCTTAGAGTAGTATGCTCTTCAATAGATGGATGCAACTACTCCATGATCGTCATAAATCATATTCATCAATAAATTCCAATCATCTGTATAATCTGTATGCTGGTTTTCTATACCTTCTAGTGTTCGTCAAGAACTTGCTAGGCAAACATCTCTTCAATAGATATAAAATCATGTGATCCATGATTACAAGTTTCCAAACCACATATCTTCATATATGTTATATAATGTAGACGAAGAAATACATAGATTAAATGTAAGTAACATATAGGAGATTTGGAATGTTACTCTCAGTATCTACCTATGCCTCAAGGTTTACATGGTACTGAAGCTATGTTCCTAATTGATAATAACATACGAAATGCACATGCACTATCAAATATGTTCCTTTATGCGAGAGAAAACTGGAAGAACCAGTAAGCTGATTTAATTTTACTAACCTGCAAAAAGATAAGGTCTTAAAACACAACTTCAGTCAAGTTCAACATAAAACACTCGCAACTTTGGAAATTCATATATTGTAAATTCATATTGGAGATTTGATTTTGAGGTATAAAGATATTTTTGAATAAAATTTTAATTAAACCAATTTCACTCTTCTTTATCTCCTTTCTGTATCTCATTACAACTGTTTGGTCTTTTCTAGATGGCTGGTCCTAGGGATGGCAAACGGGTCGACCGGGCCGGGTCGGGTCGAACCCGTGCGTTGTGCAAGATACAAAGCACTTACAAGATTTTATTTTTAAAATGAATAATATAAATATATCACTTAGGCCTAACAATCAAGAGTCTAAGACTAATCACACTCACCCATCAGAAAATTGTTTGGCATTCAAATCAGACTTAAATTATCTGTTGTAAGTGTCTGTCTGTCTTCTTTTACGGCGTAACGTCCATAGCTATCAAAGTATTAAAGAAACATATAATCAAACATGTGATAGGCATTTTCTAATTGACATTTCAGACATGATAAACAAAATATTTTTCTCCTAGCAAATCCAGCAAAAATACACCAATGCAAATTGCCCATTATGAAAATAACCTTTAAACAATACTAGTAAATATAACAAATTTCAACATCTACAAGAAAGAAAGGAAAGGGAAGAAAACTCACTTAGTATTCGCCACCGAAAAGTACATGAACCCAGGAGTACCAATGACCTAAATCACCGTCTTCTTCCATAAAAGCATCCGACTTTGAGTTCAGCAAGCGAGCCATTCGAATCGAGGAGAGGGTTTCTTTTCTTTTCCTTAAATTAGTACAACCTTTTTATTAAAAAAATCACATTTTCGTACTAAAAATGCAGAACGATATTTCAATTCAACGACTAATACAAGTAGTAAACCAAAAACCAAAATTCTGATTAAGAAAACGAAAATTCTAAGTCTGAAAACTGATACTACAAAACCCTAATTTACAATTTCTGGTTAAAATCAAGAATGAGAACCTGAGAATGGAACCTGAGAGAGACGAAGACAGCGGGAGAGGGACGATGATGGCGAAGTGGCGGCACGACGACGACAGGGGGGGCAAGTCGATGATTCGAGATCAAGAGAGAGAGATAGAGAGATCAAGGTAGGGTTTGAGATATGGCTGGGGGGGGAGCATGGCGGCGGGAGGAGGGGACGACGGCGGCGGGAGGGGGTTTTGGAGATAGGGTTTGTGAGAGAGGGAGAGAGGAGTTTTAAGGGAGAAATGAAATAATTTCGCGGTGAGAGAGAGGGAAGTGAAATGTTGCAGGGCGAAGCCAGAACAAAATTTTCAGCGGACCAAGAAAAAATTCTATAACTATATATAAATTTATAGGTATTTTTCATAATTTTTAGGGGGGTCAAATAATGAAATTTAATAGATTGAAGGGGTTTTAAAAAAAAATTCAAAAAATTTAAGGAATTTTTCAAAATTTTGGGGGGACCCGGGCCACCCCGGGCCCCCACATAGCTCCGCCCCTGAAATGTTGGGAGGCCGGGAGGGGAAATTTGGGATCTTATCCAGCGTTTTTTTTTTTGTAAAAACGCCGGTGTAGATACCTACTATCCCGACATTTCTCGTAAACACCGGTGAAAAACGTAGTGATAGAGTCGGCTGAAGATAACACTCGTGAAAATAAAGCCGGATAGCCGTTGCAGTTTGTAGTGGCAGAGTCGATATTACATTAAAAAAAGGTGAGACCTCTTTCGCAGTGCAAGGTGAAGGACGTTAAAGAAGAAATAGGAAGAAATGGATTAACTGATACTGATGTGATCTCTCCCCCCCCCCCCCCCCCCCCCCCCCCCCCCCCCCCCCCCCCCTCATCGCCGGCAACCTTCTCCCTCCACTCCACCCCCTCCATCTTCCTCCTCTACACCGACAACCTTCTCCTTCCCCTTCACCCCTCATCACTTACAACTGAACCTTAAACCCAATACTACTTCCTTCTCTTTAAGCTTTAGCTATGGTTATCTGCGAGGCAGAATTGCGGGGATGTGGGCCCAATGAAGGGGTCCACAACACACTGCCCACCTCGGGAAACCCACCCCCTCCACCCTCTGCTGCTCCACCGCAGTCACAACCCAATCCCAATCCCCCTCCCCCCTCTTCTCCCTCACCGCAGCTCCTCCCCTAACCCAACCTACCTCAACCAAGACGTTCATCGTCAACGCAGGTGGGCATGGCAGTTTTCAAAGATGCGCACAACGGAGCTCAATGAGCCCATCATCGGCGCTCGGGGGAAACCTGTGCTCTTATCACCGAACTACCTCGCCTCAGCCTAGAGGAAGGGCCATACGAAGGGGTCCTCCTAGCCACTATGGGCGTAAAAGGAGCCCCCTTTATGATCATTGGGCCCCTGATTATAAGAGACGTACTTATGGGGGGCAAGTTGGAAGAAGAAGCTATGACAAGTTGCAGGAGGAGGAGTCTGATACAACTCTTAGAACATCTCACAAACACCTTCTTCAATACCAGCACCAAAACCAACATCTACACCAACAACAACAACACAAACATCATCAACAACAACAAGCTCAACACCGTCACATCCACACCAAAAACAGCAATGCCATGTTCATCACCAGCAATAACACCATCCCATGAAACCCTCCCTTCCACACAATAACCAACTCCTTATGATCCAACCTCCGAACATTAATCTTCAGTAACAGAGCCGCTCCTCAATTCCAAACACCTCCATCACCCCACCAGCTTCACCCCTACTTCAATCTAGCCACCACCCCATACCTCCAGTTTCGAGGTAGTTAGGGCCCCAGAAGGGGGTCCTTCTATCTAAGAAGGAAATGTGGAGCTTGGGGATCAAAGTGGGGATGCTGCATGTGTGCGAGTAGAGTGCAAGCTCCGAAGATACTCATAGAAATCTGGGGAGATTGGCATACCCACAAGATATCGCAATGGAAAGAAGAAGGCAACACCATGTTTCAACTACGGTGACTTGGGTTATGTAAGAGCTGATTGCACTAAAGAGATACAGTGTTTGAAGTGCATAAATTGGTGTCATGTATCTTATGTGTGCACAAATGTGATTCTCATTGCGACAGAGGATAACAAAGTGGTCGTGCAAGGCCAATCACCTGAGAATCCTATACATGTTAAGCTCACAAGCTGCCTAGCCACAATCAAACAGGAGGAAGGCTAGCTCAGGCATTGGTGCGCCTTCACCAAAATCAAATCCAGGAGGTCGTCAGAGAATCACTTCCTTGAAGCCCTAAATTAGAAATGGCCTATGAGAGGTGATCGAGATTGGTAGTGAAAAAGATTTGCCAATTACAATTCCTCATTTCTTTTCCGTCACCAGAGAAGATGAAGAATGTCACAACTTTGGAAACTGTGGCTTTTGGGAAATTCACCGCTTCATTTGCACCATGGATACCGCAGTTTGGGGCAGAGAGACCACAAGGGGATACTTATCGGTTTTGGGTTCTCACTCTTCCACTTCAGTGCTGGAAAAAAGAAGCTCTAAAAGAGATTGTTTCTGAATTCGCAACGGTGGTGAAAGTAGACTCGAAAACAATAAGAAAATTCGATATAATCTCAGCAAAGTTAACGATCCGAAACCCTAATATCTGCCTCATGCCAAGATTTGCAAAGATACTTACTTACAAGGATGCTTACATCATCAGATTCGTGCTTGAGTCGAAGGTGGAGCCACTGGAGGAGGGAGCGGTGGCAAAGCACAAGAATCTAGCCCTAAGAGATGACAGAACTTACAGGCAAGCTGCATCACCGGTGCTAGACACTACCATTGATTGTGCCCATGAGATAGAGCATGCTCATCGGGAACTCATCAGGGTGGCCAGGCAAAGAGAGGAACGGTGAGAAATGTCTTTAAAATCTGCCACCCCTGCTAGATCTTCCAATGGTCCAGATCTCAGATCTGGATCAAAGATCAAGGATCAAGATCTTCTTAAAACTAAAAACGGTCAACACCTGAGTGTTTTGGGCAACGAGAGAGAGGTAGAGAGGGAGGCCTCGGTTAGAGTGCCACATAGGGGAGAAACAGCCAAAGTTAACCTGACAAAAATGGCAAAGTAGTTAAAAAGGGGGGGAAACTCAGATGAGAGGGCAGCTCAGAGTAGTGAAGTCAACCCTCCAAAAGGCGGAGCCCATATGGATAATGGCAGAGCTCAGTATAGGTTCGGTGAAATCTCTCATAGGGTGGTTAAGAATAGAAATAGCAGCGCTGCCATCTGTGAAAATAAAAAAGGAGAAAACGAAGATGAGGATATGAGAGAAGAGGGCTTTGATTTTGAAGAGTTAGCTAAGAAGGGAAAAAGAAGAGCTGCCATCATTCGAAATCAAAAATATGGAGATGAAAAGGAGGATAAGAGAGAGGAGGGCGTAGTTTCTGAGGAGCACGTGTGCACCGTAGCTTCGGCCTACCGCATCGCGCATAAGCAGAGTCGAGGGTCACTCTTCTCTATCTTTTTTTTTGGGCCTACTTGGCCTAGGCTTGAGAAGGAGCCAATTAAGAATAATTATTCTGGGGTTAAATGTGGACTTGGGCCCACTTTAGCGATTTTTTATGAGTTTAATGAGCCTAATGAGGATGCTACTTCGGTTGGGCCCACAGAGGGGTCCATGGTTCTCGATACGACCCCAAGTGTGGATTTTGAAACAATTCGGGTAGATGGGCCTACAGAGGGGTCCACTATTCCTAACACTTATGCAAGGGTGGATTTGAGCGTGCATCGGGTAGAGGGGCCTATGATTGGGTCCATATCGGTGCTACCTCACAGTGAGTCTGTGTTGGGACCCAAAGTTGGAGTGTTGCATGCAGACTCATCTGTTAGCATTGATGATATGGAGGTGCGCTTAAATTTGGATGAAGAGTTTATTTACACTGATGATGAGTTAGACGACCCTGAGTTTATAACTGATATGCAGATTAACGTCTTCCCTGAGATGGTTAATTCTACTTTCCCAGAGTTGGCAGTACAGTGTAGTTCCAGGACATCGAGAGTCCCAGTGAGCTTCAGGATTCAGCGAGTGGCTAAGAGGGCTCATGTGGAGTCCTTGGACGACTACCTTGAGATTGCCGCGGTGGTCAAGACGACCAAAAATGACGATGGAGGTAAGCGTAGTTTTTTAGCCTCTATTTTTTTTTAATGTTAGATTCTGATGTTTTGTACTTAGCTGAAACTTGTGGCCTAGCGGTGTGCGATTTAGATCGTAATGCTTTCCTGCTTAATAAAATTAGCGGTTGGGAACGATAGCGGGATCACGTAAATAAGACTATTATCCCCATTTTAAGCCCTTCCTCAAAGAAAGTATTGGAGGAGGGAAACTCCCCCAGGAACACGAGCAGCCCCCAAAACGTGTATGAGTATCATTTTCTGGAACGTTAGTGGGCTAAGGAGGAGGGGTATGTAACCCCTGTTTTCAATTTTATGTATTTTGGATGTATTTTTATTTATTTATTTTTGAGTATTTATTCATCTTGTATTTCTCCATCTCTCTTTGGACCATGTATTCGATTTTCATTTCCAATATATCCATTTATTTGATTTGTCGTCGTTTTATTTGATCTTCTTCATTCGGTTTGTTTGCCTATTGTTTCATTTCTGATTGATCGAGCCATTATTTTATCCCTATTATTTAATTGTTCATGTCCTACTTGTTGATTATTTATTTTCGTTCTTATCTCATCTTTTGGATCGCCCTATATTTTATTGATCGTCCACTTTGATTAAACCCTATTAGATCCATTAATACTCTTTATACCAAATCCTATTCAAAACCCTATTTCTTTTGGATCCATTAATCCTATAAACTCATTACCCAAAAAAAAAACTTCAACCCAAAACCCATTACACCCGTCTACCCACACCCGTGCAAACCAAGAAACCCTAAAACCCAACTATATATTTACACGGTATCCCCCCTGTTCATCTTCATCTAACCTAGCCGCTTCTCCTACTCATCCTGACCTCCTTCTCATCCCCACTCCTGATCTTTCTTAACCTATCACCCGACCTCTCGTCGCTTCACCACAGTGCTGCCCAGCACCTCGCAGCGTTGTCTCCACCCCGTCTCCCCTTCCCTGCCTTCCCAAAGCCGCAGTAACGCCAGAGCAGCGACAGCCCTAAGCTCCAGCGCCCCTTGTGCTCCCTGTCGCGACTCCACATAGCGGCAGCACAGCACCCTCCCGACGCTATAGACTATGCTTCCCCTATCCTCCTGTCGCGCCGCCAGACCGCAGCCAGGGCGCAGCAGCCGCAGCATTTTCCCTATGTTGTCTCCATCGACAGCAACAGCGAGCCGCGACTCTACTGTCTATCACCGTTCTCCCGTGCACACCCCTTCGCTGCCCTCTCTTATGCGCTATGTTCGATCCCATGTGTTCGTGTGATTCGTGAGTCATTCGTAGAGTTCGTGCCCGGGAAACCTCTCCCGTTATTCTTATTCTTGCTTCGTTCTCGTCGTCGACTATAAGGCAAGTAACTTGTATTCTTTTTTTGTGTAATACAAGTACTAAATATCGTCTGTAGTGTAGTTGTGTTCTAGAGACAACTCTAGTGCAAAACCCTTGTTGATCTTGTCTCTAGTTGTTTACCCACCCGTAGTTGTCTCATTACACACACGACATGAAATAACTTAGGGATAATCACTTCTTGATGTACACACGCATGTTGTTCGTATGATATCGTATGCTTGATTGTGTTTGTCATAGTATAACTTGTTGTAGACTTGCTAAATTTTCATGTTGCTTGGACATCTAGTATACCCTATTTCACGTTTTGTTGTGATTTGGATGTGTCTCATATGACCTAGTTGATTTTATGCATAGAGAATATTTCTGTATTTGCTGTTACCCCGTTTTTGTTCAGTATTTTAGACCCTGTTAAGGTCAGTATATGAAAATTATTTGTGAATATGAATTATAGAGAATTCTGTCTACTTTTCAGAATTTCTGACAAATCTCAGTTTCGATTTATAAGTTGCAAGTTATCACTATTTTACTACAGATGTGTAGAAAATCCAGATTCTGTTTTATATGAATTCTGTATGGTTATTTATTTTTATACTGATGCTAAAGATAATATTTTGAACCAATATTTTGCTGAGTACAACTAGACTTGATTAGGATTAACCCCTAATTTTTGTGAATTTAATTTATGACTTTTACAAACTATTTATGCTTGCAAACAACTACTTTACATGCAGAATTTTCATACTGTTAAGTAAAGAACCTAAATTTCAACCTGATTCTACTTGCTGTCTATAAAAACTTTGTGAATATGAGTTGTAGCCTACTGTATCTATTTTATCACTCTTTTGACAGATCTGAATTTCGATATTTATTTTGTAATCATTGCTGTTTTAGTACTGTTGTGTTTATGATTCCAGATTTACAAATTTGCTGTATCTTACTATTTTCTGATTTTAATTGACTATTCTATCTATGTTGGAAAATTATAAAACATTATTTTCTGATACTAGACATACTAGGAAATACACCAGATTTTTCTTGGATTTAATCAGTAAGTTTTTGATGCCGTTTTCCTGTTTATGAATACAAACCTCTGATTTCTGGCTGAACATGTTTTCTGGATGCAAATCTGTTTTGAGACTTGTTTTTGTGAAATACCATATGACTTATATATTTTTTCTAGATTCGGCCGAAAGTCTATTTTCCAGATTCTCTGACGGATCTAGGTTTGAATGTTTGTGGCAACGGGAATCCCAGATTTGGTGCAGTACTGTCTTGCTGTCCTAAACTAGAATTTTCATTGTCCTACTCTTTTATGTGTTGTCTTTCACTCGTGCATGTTTATCTTCCAACCTGAACCTGTTACTTGATCATACCATGTATTTTTTGCCATGTTTTGTACACGTATATGCCTGTTTGATAATAATAACAAATAACCAAGCCGGGGTTAAGGGAAAGACCTTAGTAGTGGACAATATAGGTATGTGTACTCAGAAGGGGGCCCGTGTTTTCCATTACTTGATGCCATGTTTCATAATTACATGATTCATGCTTGTTATTACTTGTTGCCATGTTTCATGATTACATGATTCATGCTTCTTATTACTTGTTGCCATGTTTCATGATTACATGATTCATGCCTGTTATTACTGTATGCTGCAATGTTTCATGATTACATGATTCGTGCTTGTTATTACTATATGATGTCATATTTCATGACTACATGATTCATACTTGTTATTACTATATAATTCCACGAGTTCACGATTACGTGATTCGTACTTGTTACTTGCTACTTGTTACTTGACGCCTGAGTACACGGCCCTATAAAAACCCACCACTAGATTTAAAACAAAATTGTTTGAATGTAGCAACCATGTGGTAAAAACCTGGGACGCATGAAGTGCTATCTAGATAGGACTAGATACAAGACTTGAAACAACATGATCATTCGACACTTGCTACTTGTTACTTGTACATGATACTTGATACTTGACACTTGTTACTCATTACTCGTTTACATGATACTTGTTTACTTGACACTTATTACACGCTACTTGTACTCGTTCATCTTGCTATGCTAGTTGTTCTATTTTGTTGCCATGTCTATTACATGCTATGTTTTTTCCTCTATTACTCTATATTTGTTTATTATTTTCCTGTACTTGTGCTTGCACTACAAGTGACCTGTAACATACATTGAAAAGCGTTTTGTTTTCTTTTTTCCCTTTTCCTATAATTTATTAAATTGCAGATTATGGTGATCAGTTGCCCGATGGAGTAGGTGATCTAAGATTCTAGTTGCTAGAGTTCTTTCTATATTTACTTTCCTGCTATTCTTGAATAAATTTAATTTGCTACATAGATTATTTGTATTAGGCAATGTGACCCAGAATTGTTAACTTTTTCAGATCTGGTTTATTTGAGATTATTAAATTTTGTTTCAAGTAAATTCTGTTGGTCTATTGATTAATTTTTGCATGCGTGGTTGATTTTTCCTTGTTTACTTCTTGTTATTCCTGTGAAATGTTGTAAAGATCCTGACAGCTTATGAATGGTAAAAATCATTCGCTGGACTTAGTCACGTATCCGTATTCCGTATCTCCTTTTTGGGAAGCGGGGCATGACAGGGTAAGAGAGAAATGGTTAGGGACGTTATTATTACCTCCAAAGTGGATGTCGTGGGCCTACAGGAGACGAAACTCACGCATGGGTTTAAACTCAAAAGGTTAGGGGAAGTAGAATCAAGGAGTGGAAAGTAGGTCATTTTATTGGTGCTTTAGGTGGTATTGCCATCAACTTTAACTCGGATATCGTCACATGTTTAGATGAATTCCGAGGTGATTACTCTCTGTCTATCTGATTGCTTTGTCGGCCGGACAACTGGTCGCAAACGATTACGGCTGTCTATGGGTCGAATCAATCTAGTACTAGAGGTGCGTTTTGGAATAAGCTCTTTGCAATTCGAGCACGATGGCCGAATGACTGGGTTGTTGGGGGTGACTTCAATATTACTAGGTTTGCATTTGAACATCGGGGCCGAGGATCGAGCGATATGCATAGGGAAGAGTTCAATATGGTGATTACCGATCTGTAACTGATTGACATGCTAATTATTGATAGACTATTCACTTGGTCGTACAAGAAAGCGACCCCTATTATGACTAAACTGGATAGAATCCTTGTCTCACTGGATTGGGAAGTTATATTTCCGATGGCATCTCCATCTCTTTCTCCGTAGGAGAGCAGGACTGCCGAAAACCAAGAAAATTCAGATTCGAGAATGCATGACTAGAGATTTAGGGTTTCAACCACATGGTGATGGAAAGTTGGGTGTTACCTACTCGAGGTACAGATCTGCATCCTGTTGGTGTGAAAGAACTCTGCAGGCTTCGTAATTGATTGCGAAGATGGAACCACACTAGATTCTCGATTATTTGGCGTGCAAAAGAGTCTTTCTTGGAGGGCATAGATGACTTAAAAGATTTGATGAGTCTCGTGTCCTATCCAAAGACGAAAGAAACATACTTCTTGAGCTTAGAGACAACATTGCTAATCTTTACAAACTTGAGGAAATCAAATGGCAACAGAGGTCCAGGATTTCATGGCTCAAAGAAGGAGACGCGAACATGACCTTCTGTAACCCCTATTTCCATTAATACGTATTTTTTCAGGTATTTTTCTGTATTTTAAATCCTTAGTATCTTGTAACTATTCTTTCTTAATTGATTATATTATTCAAACTACTTTTATGAAGCCAATATTATTATTATTTTATTTTATCTGAGCCCAATTGTTTATTATAAGCCCAATTTTATAGCCCAAACCAAGTCCTATTCGAAATCACCTTTTATATATATTATTTATTTTAATTGAGCCCAATCTCATATTCTTTTATTCATATTTATTCTAATTTTTGAAGTCCAATTGTTTAATTAATTATCATAAGCCCAATCATATAACTAGTTGATTAAATTATTTTGAGCCCATAAATCAAGCCCAAATCCAACCCAGTACTCATATATATATTGTATAGACTCCATCCTATATGATTACATTCAAATTCCCAAATTTTCTAATCCACTCATACACTTCTCTCACGTTCTCAACTCTTCTTATTCTGTAACCCCTATAACCCCCCACTCACAATAACCACCCATTACTATATTATTATTATATTATTTTTTTCTATTTAAAACCCCTATTCTCTCTCTCTCGTACTCTCTCTCACATGTCTTTCTTTCTATCCCTCCTCTAGTTTCCCAAACAGAACCCACTTCTCCATTGCCGTTTCCCCGATCCTCCACCTCGTCTCCCTCACCCCAACCTCCGCTCGAACCCTACCGTCGAGTGCCCTCCTTCCTTTCTCCTCGCCCTAGCCTCCTCCTGCTCTCTCCCCCTCCCCTGCGTCGCGCCGTGACCACCTCAGCACACGCCCGCACGCAGTCCGGAGCTACTCCTCCTCTTGCTCCTTTTCTGAAGCCAGCGGTGCCTCTCCTCGACAGCAACTCAGGCCAGCCCCCTGCGCTCCCTGCAGTCAATCCTCCCTACTCCCGATCGTCTCCTCCTCCCCGTTGTGACCCTGCCGCGACAACAATGCCTTGCCATCAGCCAGGCACCGCCTCTCCTTTGTGACGCAACAGCCCCCAGCCTCCCTAGCATCATCCAGTGCAGACGCTGGCCTCCTGACGTCAGCAACAGCGGCGAGCGCTTCCTGCCGTCGCGCCGCATGTCCACCGTGCCACCCTCCTGCAGCGTTTTGACGGCCGCTCCCTGGTGCCTCGACGACTCCGACAACCCCCCCTGTGGCAGCTAGCGATCGCACCTCGGTCAGTGCAGCCCCTTGGTAGGTGCAGTTGATCATGGGAGTTGATCATGTGACGTAGGCCGTTCGTTTGATCATCGTCGCGGTCATGATCATCTTGATTGATTGATTCCTGGCCGTTGTTCACCCATGATCTTGATCCCTTGATCTCGACTGTCGGATCTACATTGATCATCATCATCTTGATTATCACCATGGGGGTGATCTTGGCCGTTCAATCGCGATCATCATCAACTTCATCATCACCTTCATCTGGACCGTCTGATCTTGTTGATCTTGATCTTGATCTTATCCGTGCCAATCTGCACAATCGTTGTTTGATCATCTTGATCTTGATCGTCATCGTGATCCGTTCGTTGGTTTGTGTTCTTGATTGGTTCGTGTGTTCGTTGGCCGGGAATCCATTCCCGTTATTCTTTTGTCGGATTCATAGTCTACACCCCAAGCAAGTATCCTCTTGTACAATTCATTTGTTCTCGTACAAGCTTTTTTTGAAAAATACCGCAAGTATATTCTTTGACTTTAATTCGTATTCATCGGTCGAATTAAAATCTGTTGCTATACATAATCCGTTAATCCCATATTCCTACATCATCATATGCATTACATGAACATGATTGATACACACATATGTACTCATAGGATTATGCATGATATGTGCTTGATTGTCTTACCCGTGATAGTAGATTAAATATGATATCTTGTTATCGTTGATCAAAATTAATAAAAGTAACAAGCCGGGGTATAAGGGTAAAGATCTAGTAGTGGGCAATATAGAAGAGCGTACTTGGACGGGAGCTCGTGGTTTCCCGATGCAAGTTGCAAGTTTGCAAATTATAAGTTTACATGTTTCACGCTACAAGTTTACACTCTACATGTTTCATGTTACAAGTTTGCGCGTATCTCGAACAAGATACAACTGACATGTTTTTCCCGAGTACGTGACCTATAAAATCCACCACTAGGCCTAAACATAACTTGCTTGCATGCAGCAACCATGTAGTAAAAGTATGAATGCATGAAGTGCTACCTAGATCGAATTAATAAAAGACATAAGATTAATACGTGCACTTGCATGATCCAATTACATGTTATATGGTCATGTTGGCTTGTTTACTTGATTACTTGTTTACATGCCACTTATTTCATGATGTCTTGTTCATGATCCTGTTTACATATTGCATTTCTCATATTACAAGATTCTTGACTCCATGATATTTTTCCTGCTTCCTGTTTCATTTTATACTTGTTCCGTTAGCTTGTACAACTTGTGGACCTGTGACTTGCATTAACGGGTATCTTCTTGTTTCTTCTTTTGTGATAATGTACTTGCAGGCCCGAATGGAGAATTACCCGAAAGTGTTGCTGATTAACTGTTTTAGTCTTATTTATTTTCATATTGCTTTAGTTCATATTTTATTTCATGCTACTCTCTATTGTAATCGGGAATGTTTGACCCGTAACTATGTTTTTATTTCCAACTTTTGGTTATGTTATGGACTATGTCATGTACTTTTGTTATCTTATTGTGATTTTACATGCCTGCGTGGTTTTGTTGTTATCTTGTTGTTGAGTTACCTGTACAGCTTATGAATGGTGTATTCGCATCATTCGCTGGGCCTCAGTCACGGGCTCGTATTCCCGTATTTTGGGAAGTGGGGCGTGACACCTTCTTTCACCGGGAGGCTAGTGCTATGCAAAGGTCTAACCTTATTCTTTCTATCCAAACAGACACAGGAATATCTTAGGACGAGACGGGAATCTCGAAGACCTTCTTAGATCATTACATGGGCCTATTTGGGAAAAAGAATGTTTTTAGGATCTCGCTTAGAGAGGACTTCTGGCTTAATAATCAACATAAAGCTGCTCATTCTCTGGGTGAGTTGGAAGCACGATTCATGGATAAGGAAGTGAAAAAGGCGATTACTCAAATGGGAGCAGACAAGGCGCCAAGCCCGAACGGTTTCCCCTTGATGTTTTTCCAAATCATTTGGGAGGAAATAAAACATGACATTATGGCTCTTATGGATGAATTCTTCAACCACACTCTAAAATTGGGCATGTTCAACTTTGCTGAAGTCATCCTTATCCCTAAACGGGAGGACTCCCTTCGAGTGGGTGATTTTAGGCCCATTAGCCTCCTTAACTGTTCGGTCAAGATTATCACCAAGGTTCTGGCCAACCGGTTGGAGAGAATCATGGACAACTTAGTCAGCCGCGAGCAGTCTGGCTTTATAAGGGGAAGATGGATTCTGGACTGTGTGGCCACTGCCGATCAGGTTATCCATTAGTGCCATATTACCAATGATAAGAGCTTCCTATTGAAATTGGACTTTGAGAAAGCATATGACTCAGTGAATTGGGATTGCTTGCTAGAAGCTCTCAAAGGCCGTGGTTCTGGTGACAGTTAGATCAGTTGGATCCAGCACTGCTGGCGCACCATTAAAATGTCCATCTCGGTTAACGGACATACTGGTCATCCCTTTTCTTATAAGAAAGGTCTTAGACAAGGGGATCCACTTTCACCCCTTCTTTTTACCCTTGTGGCTGATGTGCTTAAGGGTATGTTAGATAACTGTAGGCAAAAAGGTGGATCACCCCAGTGGTTAGCACTAGGATGCAACATGGATATACGATTTTACAGTATGTGGATGATACAATCCTATTCGGTAACGGACCAGGGTGGAAACGATATGTTTTAAAGGTGCTTTCTACTACACAAGAGCGCATTGGTTCCTATTTCCATTTCATAAGCAAAGGCGGAGTCACATTCTACCATTCCCAATTGTAATCAGGAAAGTTTCCCGATTAGGTATCGGGGTCTGCCACTCAGACCAAGGTAACTTAAAAAGTCAGTCAGGCTTCCTATCATTGATAGAGTGGAAGACTGGCTGGCAGGTTGGAAAGTCAAGTCTCTCTCCTTCAGGGGAAGAGTGGTCCTTATAAACTCTGCCCTATCTAACCTCCATATATACTACATGTCTTTCTTTGAACTACCAAAGTGGGTGCTCCAAAGGATTGATCGCATCCGAAAGCGATTTCTTTGGAAATGTTCTGACATGGATAAAGGCGGTTACCACTTGATCAAAAGGGGAAGCATGCATATAGAAGATGCATCATTGATTTGAGAGACATGAACCTCACTAACCTGGGAAAATGGTGGTGGAAAGTTTTCCACTCTACTGGCGAAGGCAGGCAAGAATTCGTTCAACCTTACATGCTGGGGAAAGGAACGAGAAATTTAGGTTTTAGGGTGGTTTCTAAGGTTTCATGGTTCTAGAAAGGGATTGCTCATGCCAGTGGGCCTTTCAACACGGTGGATATGCCATTTATCGGCAATGGCCAGTCGACCAGATTTTGGTGAGACAAATAGTGCGGTACCCACACTCTTAGAGAGAGATTCCTCGACCTGAATGAGCAGGTGGCCCATCCTCACACCTCTGTGGCGAAGACATGGAGGAAGGGAACATGGAAACCATCATTCACAACTTGTCTCAGTCTAGAATCCCACCAGAGGCTGGTAGAACTTCAAGACTACATCGCACAACACGGAGTGAAATGTTCACATGGCCCGGACCAGAAATCTTGGGGGCTAGAGAGCAATGGTTCCTTCACAATCCGATTTCTGTATAACCATATCTATTTTCGGGGAAGTAAACCTAGTTGGGCACAGATCCTCTGGAAAGCAAAAGAACCTCTTAAAGTTAGGGTTTTCCTCTGGTTGGTACTCAATAATGCCATCATGATCAGAGAAAACCTAGTCAAAAGGAAACCGCATATTGCGACCAACTGTAGGTTCTACAACTTTCATACGGAGTCGCTGAACCACCTCTTCGTTGATTGCCAATGGAGTAAGGCAACACTAGTTGAGGTCCTACGGGCCTTATGTACGAGTGATTGCCCCAACACATATGAGGATCTGTGGGTCGGCCCCAAATTTGCCTCTAGACGGCAAGAGATGAAAGAAACATGGTACATCGTCATCGCAGCCACAACCTGGGTTTTATGGCTAGACAAAAATAACTTCTATTTTCGTGCAACTTGTAATAGTATTTCTGGTATTTTTATTCATATATTGCATCTTATTTTCATTTGGGCTACAACTGCTGCCACAGGGGTGGGAGAGAGGATTGCCAGAGCCTTTTAGATAGACGAGTACGATGATGAGGAGGTTGATTTCGGACTGACACTAGACTGAGCGGAGGGAAGGTTCCTGATTCTCACCTTCCAGAGATTTGTTGGAAGGACCACTATGTTTGTTGCCATCTATCTTTGGACTTGTCTTTTGATCTATCTATAGTATTTTTGGATTGTCTCACCCTACAGGGCGTTGTTGGAGGTTTATATTTTATTTTTTGCGTTGTAGTTCCTTGTACTTTCCCCCGGTACCCCGTGGATGTTTTATTAAAATCTTATTAATGAAACATGGTGTCGTTATTCCACCTTTTCACTAAAAAAAAATTACTTCCACAACCCAATATTTAAGAATAACTTAGTTAAAAATTTAAAGAGTTTGTAACTAAGTTATTCTTAAATAACCGCATATTATCTAACACCTCTCATTCGATTTTTGGTCTTGTTGAAGATTTATTTATCCTTACTAAATTTTTCTCCTCGGTTTTATCTCATAATAAAGTATTTGCTGTTCAACTTTATCGCCTTTATGCTTCAACTACTATTTTTCTTCAATCTACTTATCTACCTCCTTAAGTTTTTGTTCAGTCACTAATAACGAGTTTTTTCTTACTCTAATTGCAAGTAGTTTACTTATTTTTTAATATTGCAGATCTGAGCTTTGAGGATTTTTATAGTGGTTTGGGTCACCTGTTCTGGCCTTGTGATGGTATTGGCTGGGGCTTGGTCTATCCCTTGTCTGGAAGTTAGTTATGTTTTTGGTTGCTTTTTCTCTTTTCATCCTTTTGTATTTTCTGATGCAAGCACTCTTTTATTTTGACTGGCTCATTTTGCTTGTAACTATAATATGATGTTTGTGCTCCTCTCTTTTGTTCTCATGTTCTCTTATCCCTATTGTTCTCTTTAGAAGCCTTAATCGTTATGTTATTTCTTTTATCATGTTATTTTGTTCTTACTTGGCATGGCTTAACTAATTTGCTGAACTATATTAATGAAAAAAAAACACCCCTAAACTTTTATATGTGATATAAAAAATACCCTTAAACTTTTATTAATGTTTGAAAAAAAACACCTCTAAATTTTATGCACTTTGAAGGGTACTTTCTAAAGAAAAAAAATCGAGGACTTTTTGTTAAAAAGAAAATTGAGGAGGTGTTTTATCAGAAATACAAATTGTTGAGGAATGGTTTTCAAATTTAGCCAGATAATAAATATAGTAAAAATACCTTTTGTCTTTATGTTTCTGTATCTTAGCCCAAACCTTAGCATATATTTGAATCCATAGTAATTGTTAAATTTGCTGATAGATGAACATTAATCCACTACAACTAGTTGCATTTATTATTATTATTATTATTATTATTATTATTATTATTATTATTATTTTGGGAAAGGAAAAGATGGAATATGGCCACCCTGTTTCATTAATAAGATTTTAACACAACAAACCTAGAGTACTGAGCCAATATACAAAGACTACCAAACATGAAATAAAACACAATACCTCCAACAAAGCCCTTGAGGGTGGGACAAATCCAAATCAATACTGATATAAAATAAAAGCAACAAAGCAAGTACAACAAAACCGCGGAGGTCCCTCCAACAAAACCCTGGAGGGTGGGAGTCAATCTGTAACACTCTGGTCAGTCAAGTGTGGGGCCAATCACGACCTCCTTGTCGTTGTACTCGTCCACCTAGAAGGCCCTGACGATCATCCCTCTCGATCCCATCATTGCAGCTGTGGCCCAAAAAGAGATAAGGTGCATGATATGTTAGATGATCGGAAACACTATTACAGGTCCCATAAAAGTAAAGTTATTTTTGTTTGGCCATAAAATTTAGGTCATTGCGGTGATGGCAATGTACTACGCTTCTTTCATTTCGTGTCTATTATTAGCAAATATGGGCCCAACCCATAAGTCCTCGTAAGGTTGGGGATACGCGTTTTTTCCGAGGGCCTTCAATACCTATACCAAAACAGATCTTCTCCTACGACAATCCAGGAAAAGAAGGTTTTTCATTTTCGTGTGTAGTCTACAGAAACCACAATTGGTTGCTATATTCAGTTGTCTTTTAACTAAATTCTCTATAGTTAGGATAGCATCTTTCAGGACTAGCCACATAAAGACTCTAACTTTCAAGGGGGCTTTGACTTTCCAAAGAATTGATGTCCAATTCAGACTACAGCCCCTAAAATTGATGCAATTATATAGGGAGCAAACCGTAAAGGATCCACTCTTCTCCAAGCCCCACCCTTGCCTGTCCAGGCCCTGTGAACACCTCACCCCTGATTGAGTAATGTGCGTTTGTAATGCTTCGAGCATCAATCAAAATTCTTGATTAAGGCGGGTTTTGAAGGAGGGTCTCTGTGTCCCTCTTTTCTAGGATTTGACCACCGAGATGTGAGGATGCGAAGCAATCTGGTGAAGTTATGGGAAGAAAGCTTGGAGCAAGTGAGGTCGGAACCATTTATCCCTTCAAAACATTGTCGACAGCCCATTACCAATGGATGATGTGACACTGTTGCCAAACGGGTCGTATGCTCTGGATACACTTCTTTAAAACCAGTACACCCTGGGCCTCATCCGGAGGCCAAGAATTCACGTATCCTATCCTTGGCGGTATGCCTGGATGAAGTCTTGCCATCCTTCCCCATTGGGTTGATAAACTTTCCACCACCACTTGCCAAGAAGGGCCAGGTTTATGTCTCTTATATCTATGATGCCCAGTCTGCCATATATCTTCTTCATGCATGCCTTCTCCCATTTAATGAGGTGGTAACCTCCTCTAACTTCATTGGCTCATTTCCAAAGGAATCTCCTCCTAATCGGTCGATCATCTGGATTACCCACTTTGGTAACTCAAAAATTGACATGTAATAGGTTGGGAGGTTGGAGAGAACCGCATTGATAAAAGCCACTCTCCCACCAAGGAAAAGCAATTTGCCTTTCCAGTCCTTCCTGCCTTGCTTCAACTTTGTCCATAATCTGTAGTCAGTCCGATTTCTTAAGTTTACCTGGCTTGATAGGTAGTCCAAGGTACTTGAAAGGAAAAATTGTCAAGTTTGCAGTTAAGTGTGGTTGCATGTGTTTGCGCTTCTTCTTTTATCATGGCAATAGAGATAAGAGCATTGTTATTGTAGTTTAACCGAAGGCTGGACCATGCCTCAAAACAGTATAGGACTCCTTTAAAGGTTATTGTTTCCCCCAGTTCACCGTTGCCAAATACTAGGATGTCATCAGCGTATTGCAATATTGTACAACCCATATGATTTCTACCACTGGCTACAGGGTCGATCCATCCAGCTTGTCTGCAACTGTCCAGCATGGATTTAAGAATATCTGCCACAATTGTAAAAAAGTGAGGGATAGAGGGACCCCTGCCTCAACCCTTTTCAACAGGAGAACAGTGCTCCAGCAATGCTATTAACCATGATGGACGTCTTGCTCGTGGTTAGACAGTGACAGATCTAGCTAATCCATCGATCCTCAAAACCTTTTCCCCTAAGTGCCTCCAGAAGGCAATCCCAATCCCCATAATTATAGGCTTTCTCGAAGTTCAACTTTAATAGGTAGCTTTTGTCGTTCGAGATGTGACATGGCGACGTAGTCCAGTATCCAACGTCTTTTGATAAAGCCAGTTTGTTCGCGACTGATCAATCCATCCATCACCTTTGGTAACTTGTTCACAAGGATCTTGGTGATGATTTTGACTAGCAGTTAAGGAGACTGATGGGTCGGAAGTCTCCCACATAGTGAGAGTCTTCCTTCTTTAGGATGGGGAAAACCTTCGCTAGGTTGAGTCTGCCAACTTTAAGTCTATGCTCATAGAACTTGAGCATGACTGCCATGACATTGTCTTTAATTTCTTCCCAGAAATTCTGATAAAACATCATTGGAAAACCATATGGGCCTGGAACTTTCTCCTTACCCATATGGAGATAACCTCTAGGACCTCATCCTCCTTAAATGGAGCTTCAATGGTTTGCATTGATAGAGTAATGTCCTGGGGTTTGTCTTGCCAGAAATCATCTTGAAGGGGCATTCTGAATGCTGACTTATGGCCAAGGAGATTTTTGAAATGAAACTCGAAAGTATATCTGACTTGATTCTCATCATGTATCACTCCCGCCTCCGTCTGGACTGATAGAATAATGTTGGATCTACGACGTGCACTAACTACTTTATGAAAGAAGGTAGTGTTCGTGTCTCCCTCTTTGAGCTACGAGATACTAGATCTGTGTTGCCATTTGATCTCTTCTAATTTATACAGCTGAGAAATGTCCTCCCTTAAGCTCAACAGCCGGTTTCGTTGCACTTGCATAAGGTCCCGCATCTCTTCCAATCTTTTCAGTTCGGCAATACCCTCCAAAATTGATTCCTTCGCTCTCTAGATCGTCGCAAACCTAGTGCGATTCCATTTCTTAAGTTTATTCCGAGGCCTGCGAATTTTCTGGCACCAGATTGTTGCCGCCTCGGTTCCCCATGTCAAAAGGGCCCAACTTTCCATCATCAGGTGATGAAATCCCTGAATTTCAAGCCAGGATTTCTTAAACCTGAATTTCTGCCTTATTCTTACATAGTGTTCACCGGACAAGAGAATGATGGCAACGTGATCAGATGTTGGTTTTGTTAGGGATTTGCTAAAAGCAAAAGGGATTTGACTTGAATATGTAGCATTTGTTGGCCAACCTATATATTTAGTTAGCAAAAAAGACTAGTGCTCCATGTGTAATAACAAGCGTACCCTTACTACTTTTTCCTTTCTATTTTTAGCGGACAATTGAAATTTATATAATTTTGACTTAAATATGTGTGACTGATCTAAAATTTAAATGAGTGATAGATTTAAAATGAACTAGGTTAATTGTGTGTAAATTTTGTGGGATGCGTGCTAGTTTTATTTAATGTTTCACTTTTAGTTTGATTTGGATATAAAATGTATTGAGGAGATGTAATTTGATGGAGTGAATAGTTAATATAACTTGAATTGGTTGTTATGGTTGTGGATGATTTGAAAGGAGAAAGAGCAAGGCAGATTGGAGGGAGGAGGAGGAGGGGATTGATGGAGGATGAGACGGTGGTGGAGGATTGAGGGGGTGAAGGGGGTTCGGTTTTGGGCACGAGTGAGCTGAAAAAGGAGGGAAAAGGTGAGTGTTCTCGTTTGGATTGAGAAGAAACCATAGCAGATCGGATTTGTTGGAACCCCTGAAATAAAGGAGGAAAGGGGGGGGGGGTTAAATGACACTGGTATCGGGTCAGGTCTTGAACTACCTGTACCCGACCCTCTACGGGTCCAAGAATTGGAATCGGACCTGACCGGAGAGAACCGGATCCGGGTCCGGGTCCGGGTTCGGTTCCTATTAAAAATCACTTACCCATCTACTTTGGCATGCAGGGGGCCATGAGAAGTAAGGCAGGACGAGCAGGTGTAGCGATGGGCGCTGAGCGGAGGCAGTAAGAGGGTGGTTGGAGTTGAAAATGAGGTGGTGGTGGAGATGAGGGGGGATTTTTTATGTTAGGGTTTGGGAGATTGGAGGAGGAGGAGGAGGAGGAAGATGATGACGAAAGTTTGGAGGAGGGATTGGGTTTTTGGTTTGGGAGATTGGAAGAAGAAGAAGACGAAGAAGAAGAAGGAAGTTTGGAGAATGAGGGATTGAGTTTTCTTTAGTTTTTTTTATTTTAATATAATTTTTTTTGGGTCCAGGTCCGGGTCTGGTTAGTTTTGAGTGGACCCGGACTCGGATATGAAGCGGGTCCTATTTTAGGATCCAGACCTTACCCGTAATACACCGGGTCGGATTCGGTTCGATGCCAGGTCTAGGTCGGGTCCGGATCGGGTATTTGTAACATTACCAGTGCAAACCCTGGAATTGACCACACTGATTTTTAGGAGAATATTCCATGTAACTTTGACTGCATATGATAATCCTTTTTTTAAAATTTTATTTTAGCATGTGCCCTAATTTGTCCAATGATATGCCTCTCACTACTAAAAGGTTTTTTTTTTTGAGGTGAAAGGTGGAATAAAGCCACCCTGTTTCATTAATCAGAAATTAATAAAACAACCCCGGTGAGCCGGGAGAAAAAAACAAAAGTACAATGCAGGAAAAGAAAGTACAGTGCAGGAAATAAAACATAAACCCCCCAACAAAATCCTAAGGGGTGGGTCTAATCCTCCATGTAATCAACAACCAAAAGTACAATATGCCAGGAACAAACTAGTAGAGACTGTAGCTACTGAGACATTGATGAGTCTGGAAGGCGGCGATCACTCAGTCCAGTGTCGGCCCAAACTCTACCTCTTTATCATCAAAGTCCTCCACCTGGAAGACTCTGGCGATCCTCCCTCTCGCTCCTGTGGCTGCAGCTGTAGTCCAAAAAGAGATAAGATGCATGATATGAGTAAGGTTACCAGAAATACTATTACATGAAGCACGAAAATAAAAATTGTTTCTGTCTAGCCATAACACCCATGTCGTTGCCGCAATGACAATGTACCACGCATCCTTCATTTCGTTGCGACTCGCAGCAAATTTGGGGCCAATCCACAAATCCTCGTAATCGCCTGGGTAGTCACTTGTTCCTAGGGCTCTTAACACTTCTACCATGGTCGCCTTACTCCTTGGGCAGTGAATAAACAAGTGATTCAACGTTTCGGTATGCCTGTTGCAGAATCCACAGTCGGTCGCAATCTGTGGTTGTATTTTGGCCAGATTTTCTCTTGTAAGAATTGCATTATTGAGCACTAGCCAGAGGAAAACTCTGACTTTCAGTGGTGTTTTTGCCTTCCATAACACTTGTGCCCAGCTGGGTCTGCATCCCCGGAAGTGAATTTGATGGTATAGAGATCTGACCGTGAAGGTCCCCTTGGTCTCGAGTCCCCATCGCAACTGGTCTGGGCCTTGGGTGCACCTCGTCCCGGTCCGTGTGATGTGTGTTTGTAATTCAATCATTTGCTGGTGTATCCCTGGGGTAAGATTCCCTCGGAACGTTGGCCTCCAATTTCCCCTCTTCCACGTCTCTGCCACAGAGATATTGGGCCGATTTGTTCTGGCATACAGCTCAGGGAAAGTATCTTTCAGTGTATGAGCACCACACCACTTATCCCACCAAAATCTGGTGGACCGTCCATTACCGATAGTCGACGAAACTGCTGAGTTGAACAGTCCGCTAGCTTTGGTGATTCCCTTCCAGAATCGCGAGACCTTAGCCCCAACTCGAAAGCCTAGGTTTCTCGTACCTTTTCCCCGAAGGTAAGGCTGAATGAAATCCTGCCATCCCTCTCCACCTTGGTGAAACACCTTCCACCACCATTTTCCCAGAAGAGCAAGGTTCATGTCTCTAAGGTCTATGATACCAAGCCCTCCATGCTTCTTCTTCATACAAGCAATACTCCATTTGATCAGGTGGTACCCTCCCCTATTGGAGTCTGCCCCTTTCCAAAGAAATCTTCTTCGGACTCGGTCAATCCTTTGGATAACCCACTTTGGAAGTTCAAAAAAAGACATGTAGTAAATGGGCAGATTGGATAAAACTGAGTTGATGAGTACCACCCTTCCTCCTAGTGATAGCGATTTCCCTTTTCAGCCAGACAGTCTGTCTTCCACCCTGTCAATGATCGGAAGCCAGTCAGACTTAGTGAGTTTCCCTGGTTTGAGAGGGAGCCCTAAGTACTTAATTGGGAACTCATTCGTCATACAGTTAAGGATGGTGGCATGTTCCCGAGCTTCTTCGTCAGAAAGTGTAATGGGAATCAGAGCACTCTTGTGGAAGTTAATCCTGAGACCTGACCAGGATTCAAAATAGTAGAGTGCCCCTTTAAAGCATATTGTTTCTGATCTGGTCCCATTCCCAAAAAGTGGGGTGTCATCAGCATATTGGAGAATCGTGCACCCCTGATTAGAGGTGGTACGGGCTACAGGCAAAATCCAGCCTTTATTCCGACAATTTTCTAGCATACCCCTAAGCACATCTGCCACAATAGTGAAAAGAAGTGGGGACAACGGATCCCCTTGTCGGAGACCCTTCTTGCAAGGGAACGACGGACCAGCCCGTCCATTCACCAAAATTGCCATTTTACTAGACTGTAAACATTGCTTAATCCATCTTACCCATTTATCCCCAAATCCTCTCCCTCTGAGAGCTTCCAACAAACATTCCCAGTCGACAGAGTCGTAGGCCTTCTCAAAATCCAGCTTTAGAAGGAAGTTCTTGGAGTTGTTCTTATGACAATGGTGGATCACCTGTTCCACTGTGGCCACACAGTCTAGGATACATCTGCCCTTAATGAAACCCGTCTGGGTGGTGCTGATTATACTGTCCATAATGCTCCTCAATCGGACGGCTAGGACCTTTGTGATGATTTTGGCCGAACAGTTTATGAGATATTCGGTCGGAAATCCCCCACAGACGTTGCTTCATCCCGTTTGGGTATGAGAACAATCTCCGCAAAATTGAACATGCCTATCTGAGATTGTTGTAGAAAAATTCTTCCATCAATGCCATGACGTCCCCTTTGATTTCTTCCCAAAACACTTGGAAGAACATCATTGGAAAGCCGTCTGGCCCTGGTGACTTGTCGGATCCCATTTGGTTGATGGCCTTTTTAACTTCTACTTCCGAGAAAGGAGCTTCCAAGATGGAAAGGTTGTGAGCTGAGTCATTCCGGTATGCCTGCCAGTACTCATCCCTTAGCGGGATCCTGAAGTCATTCTTCTTTCCAAATAGGCCCTTGTAATAATTTTGAAACGTCGTCGAGATCACCTTATCGTCTTGCGATACTCCCGTATCCGTCTGAATGGATAGGACGAGATTGGATCTACGTCTAGCAGTCGCTACCCGGTGGAAGTAGGCCGTGTTCGCGTCTCCCTCTTTGAGCCACGAAATCCTGGACCTTTGTTGCCATTCGATCTCTTCCAGTTTGTATAGGTTGCCAATATTTTCCCGTAGCTCAAGTAGCTTGTTTCTCTCTTCTTAGGACAAGATTCGTGACTCTTCCAACCTTTCTAGCACATCAATTTCTTCCAGATAGGAATCTTTTGCACGCCAGATGGTCGAAAATCTAGATCGATTCCATTTTCGTAGCCGCTTTCGCAGTCTCCGGATTTTTTCGCACCATCGAGATGCAGCGTCCCTACCTGCGGTTGGGAGCGCCTAAATTTCCATTACCAAGTGGTGGAACCCCTGAATTTCTAGCCAGGCCTTTTCAAATCTAAATTTTCTCGGCCTGTGAGCTCCTTGTACTCCCACATCGAGAAGGATTGGCGTGTGATCAGATGTGGGTCTAGGGATCTATTTAGCAGCCGCTAACGGGAATTTAGCTTCCCAATCCATCGATACTAGAATCCTGTCCAATTTAGCCATTACCGGAACCGCTTGCATGTTAGACCATGTGAATAGCCTGTCATTAATCGGGATGTCGATCAGCTCTAGTTCCGTTATAACCCTATTAAACTCCTCTCTCTGCTTGTCGCTGGAGCCTCTTCCCTTGTGCTCAAAGGCGAATCTGGTGATGTTGAAGTCCCCTCCAACAATCCAAGCTCCCGACCATCGACGTCGAATATCGGCAAGCTCTTCCCAAAAAACATCTCGATTCGTAGCCACGTTCGGCCCGTAAACTACAGTGATCGTCTGCACCCAATTATCAAACCGTCGTTTCAGCCGGGCGGTCAAGGAGAACGTTCCACTGAATACCTCGGTACACAAGAGAATATCCGAATTGAACCCAATAGCAATCCCTCCTGAGGCTCCTGCTGATGTGTAACGCCCCGAATCCCAAATACACTGAATTCGAGATGTTCTACAGGATCTTTTCACTTTCTTTAGTACAATTTTACAGGGAAATTAAAACTTTTCATTATACATCAGAGTTTACATCAATATTACACTTTTCTTTTGCACAGCGGAAGTAAAATTTACAACAATTGAATAAAAGTACAATAGCATGATATAATCTTTAAGCATCCATTCTTCTTTAATCTTTAACATGACATTTACCTGCATATAAGACTGTGGGTACGTCAGTTTATTCAACCGACGAACATTATACACGACCATCCTCTCTATGCCGGAAATAGTATAACTTAACTTTCCATATTTAACAAACACAAACTTGTCACATTCAAACTAAAGGGACTACCCTATTGATGTCGTGTTGTGATTGTGCACTTAATCCTTAATGCATTTATTTACGTTACATAACACTAATGCGCACTTGTTCGGATTCTATGCATCCCATACTACATAGGTCCGAGGGCAAGCCCTTATTCGTTCTTCATCTTCATAGGGTTCAATCCCCCGTTATGATTTAATCTACTACTGTAATTCCGGTAAGTATCCTAGATGTTATCTGACCTACGAACTCATGTCTAGGCACTCTGGAGTAGTATCCTCACCCAGACTCATCATGGGAATTCCTGGGATACGCTCTCACCATAAACATGACACCACCCGTAGTCTTCAAACATCCCACGAGCGTCGCCACTGGGACGGTACTCTGGAGCAGTATCCTCACCCAGACTCGTCATGGGAATTCCTGGGATACGCTCTCGCCGCTACCCAGGGCCCTCATACTCAATGTTTTTCTCTTACTTTCATCACATCTTCACTATGCACTAGTCCTTAGTTTTATTAAAAATCATGAACAAAATTAATCTCTAGAGTTAGCCTCTCCATCAACCGGACTTATTCATTCATTTCATCATGACCAACCTTGGTCTAATTTCATTTCAACTCAATTCTCAATGCCGGGGAGACTTAGCTACTCTATTTCAAATTTCATTTCACAATCTTCAACTTATAAAATTTCCATGTTGAGTTCTCATACTCACATGTACATTCTCTTTTCAATTCATGATTTTACTTTTGTTCACAAGTCCATCATTGCACATAAATTGCATATACTTATCAATTATCACATCACAATAATTCCACATTACTAAACAATATGCACACTTCATATATTGTTCCACAAGTGAGAAAATAATTGCATCAAGTCACATAACCACATTTCTTTTTGCCAAATCAACTCTTAATGTGTCAATTCACTTATTCTTTCAAGTTATAAATTCATATCAATAATCTATATAGAACCATATGTCTATTTGTGCATTTTAACTCCAAACCATAGTTAAATTCATTCAAATAATCCCCAAACTATTTTTAGAAAGTCCCTTCCATTTTTAGGAGAATATACATATTTTTTTCATTTTTTTTTCGATACATAAAACTCCCAAAAAAATATTTTTTCCATCTTGCCGATAGCAAGATTCGAACCCAAGCACACCACCGACATAGCCCAGAGAACAGGCCACTAGGCCGGTTGCCGCCACAGTGTAAAAGGCAACTGAGAGCTTTAAATGCTCTCAGTCTGCTGTTTAATTCTTTTGAAAGAATTAAACAAAATAATGTTTGATCCTGGGATTCGAACCGGTCACGGCAGAGAACCCAACGTGACGCTGTGACCACTCGAGCTACATGCTCGGGTTGTTACAGTGTGCGTTAAATTCTTTTTAGATTAATGCCCACTGTTATAAAATTATTTCGATGTTCAACCAACCCTTGTTTCTTATTGCTTTTGTAAAAAATCACTGAAAATCTCCAGATCAATTCTCATTCATATGAGTTTCATACCAGTGAGATAAAAATAATTTTTTGTACTAATAAATTATATTTTTCACTCTAGTCAAAGAATTGTTCATTAAGCTAATATATTTTTAATTTTCGACATTGGTTAACACTTAATCTTCAAATCTCTTCTATCCGAAATTCCTTATACAAATTTGCTGATATTAATCTTTCATCTAACACATAAATCTACTTCCTTTGAATTTGTCCAACCCCACAATAATTAAAGAGGTCTCTTCACAATTTAACACTAACAAGGTATAGATTTTCCCTTTTTTTTTCATGCAATTAGTGATGGCAAAAATGTGTTTTCTTTAAATCAACATATACTTCTAGTTCAATCATGTGCATCACAAAAATATATAGTCACTTATCAACTATCATGTTCACACATCAAACATACAAGAAAGTTGCTCCTTCAAAAAGCGTGCTCTTTCTTAATCAATTTGCATACTTCAATTTTTCAATTAAACTAACATCCTCATTAGTATTCTCAAGCATCAATACTATCATCATTCATTTATTCTAATAAGCATGGAGAATTTTACCCACAACTTAATTAACAATGTAATCACATGCAAATTGTTCATTAACATACCAATCAATTTGTTTTCCATTAAAATGTATTCTTACTAACATTTTCCATGAATCATTTCTACTTAGAAACAAAGATAATCAACCCACTTTGTAGTCACATTCTTATTGCACACAATCACACATAATTCGCATATCAATAATTCAATCAACTAGAGATCATTTATTCAATTAAAGGCGCATTCTTATTAATCATTTTCATGCAATCTTTGCTAATGAAATCTAGCATATATTCCTATATTAGAAATAAGGAAAATTCCACCCACCTTGTAGGGAGAGAAAACAACACAAAAGCAAACAAGGTCCTTGCGAATGAATGCACCTCCTCCTAGACGATGCGCACACAAGCTCCACAATCACCACCACCGAATGCTTCTCCTTGTGATGGCCGGCCTCTCCTCCAAGCAAAATGCAAACAATCCCACACAACTCTCACTCTTTTTTAACTCACACTATTACTAAAATAAGACTATAACTTGAAAAGATATAATTGCATATGAATATAGCCATGGGAGGGGGGTATTTATACTAGAAATTAAGTGAAATGGAGGGCTAGGATTGATTAGTTGGTTGTAGGATGGAGGGCCAAGATTAGAGTAGGAGTTATAAAAACTACCCACATCCACATAACCACCTCCATGAACACCATGACCATTTTCAAAACTCCCTCCAAAAGATGCAAACCGGCCATGGAAAAATGTGCATTGCACGTGTACGTGTAGTGCACGTGCATGCAACTAGGCCTAAAAATTGTACATTTTAATTTTGTATAAAAATAAAATAGTTATAAAATAGTCTTCTACATGACAAGTTTAAATAAAAAGAAGATTAATCCATGGGCTTTATTTTTGGGCCAAAATAGTTCTTTAAAAAATAAAATAAATAAAAATACATTTTGGGCTTTAAGAAAAAGGCCTTTAATTAAATTAAAATAAGGCTTTCTATTTGTTTAAAGAAAGGCTTTTGTATAAAATAATTTGAGAACACATATTTAAATATTTATACACATCATTATAAGATAATCATAAGATTCATTTCAACCAAAATATTGCACGTGCACACTACGTGCAAAATAATATAATTTTTCATTAATTGAAAAATCAGGGCATTACATGATGGGCGTAACACCCATTCCTTAATTCTGTTGCCCCCGATTCTCTTGAGTTTAAACCCTTGTTGAAGTTTGGTCTCCTGCAACCCTACGACGTCTGCCTTGGAGTTGCAAATGACATCCCTAACCATATCCCTCTTTCCCCTATCCCCCAGCCCCCTAACATTCCAGAAAAGTGTATTCATTGGGAGACTGTGTCAGGGGTGACCGTTGTTATAGCGAAGGGACCGACAGCATCCGCAGGGGGGTTAGTCGACCCAGAGCTAGCTCCTAGGGCGTTTTCCAAACTAGTGTAAACCCTTTCAGCTTCCCAACCTCTTATTTTATTGAGCAGTAGTGCACTATGCTCAGTGTCACAAACCTCCAACCCACAAGTTCTAGCTAGAAAAAACACTTCATAATCTGACATGAAATTTAAAATAGTAGCTAAAAAAAATTTTGTACCTCCATTGTCAAATTTCGCGGCCTTGGCTGCTGCCGCAACCTCCAGATAGTCATCCAGGGACTCCACATGAGCCCTCTTAGGCGAGCGCTGAACTCCGAATCCAGCCGTTCTGCGGGAATTACCAGAACTGGCTCCAGGTGCTGAATCTGGAAATGTGGCCAAAACCATCTCTGGCGAGACGTCCCTCTGTGTGTCGGCAATGCACTCTTGATCCTCTGATTCATCATCTGAGAAAGAAAAATCCTCGTCAAGATTTAAGCGGCCTTCCAGGTCCTCATCACTTTCTAATTGCAGAGCAACCTGTTGCAGCTTAAATTCTCTCTATTGTGGACTCCTCATGCAGCCCACAGACTGGCGTTCCAATAATGATAGTTGTGCTTTCCGTCATTGACCCCTCCATAGGCCCACTATCCGTCTGATAATGTGACTGATTGTTCCCAGTTGTATAGGACCCCTCTTTGGGCCCATCAGCATCTATAAGAGGTGGACAACCCAAGTTCTTAACGAGTGGGAAGTACAACTTTTCCTTAACCGACTCTGCTGGAGCTCGATAACCTACTCCACTGCGGACCATCTTATCCCCTGCCTTGAATACCGCCCCTCCCATTTGTCTTTTAACCGCGGTATTCTCACCCCCCTTGCTAGGTGGCAGCTCCTAACTGGGGGTGAGTTCGGCAGAGTCAGAGTGCGTTGGAATCCACGCGACGCTTGAAAACCCCAAAGCGTCGTCTTTCTTCTTTAAAACTTCAGAAGAAATCTCACCCTCTTCATCTCCGTTGTCTTTTATACCAAAAGAGTCTTTCTCCAAGACTAGAGCTTTGTTCGCGCTCTCCTTTGGGTTCTTTTCCTGATGGGAGCTCAGATCCATACAGAGCTCTTTCCCCAGAGGAGTCTCTGTCTCTGGTCGCCTCTACTCCAAAGTCGCCACCTTTTCTTTTGCTGGTGCAAACCAGAGCTTTTCTACCCACTCTCTGGTCGAAAGAGCTCTACCACTTGTCGTCTTCCTCATGCTGTTGCTTTCCTCCACCAGCCCTTGTCTCGATGCCTACACTTCGTTGCAGAGGTCATTTTTGCCATCTTTGGAGCCTGCAAGGCCTGTCCGCTCTCTTTGAGCCACATCTCGCTCCTGTCCATCTGCATGCCGAGCTTGACCACCAAGTTGGGTAAAATTGTTGGTCGCTTTTGAGTGGTTGGCCGTTGTCCCTTCGAAGCCGTCCAAATCTGGGGTCCTTCCTTCCTTGTCTTTGGATCCCCTGGTCAAACCTCCGTGTTGACCAACGGGGGGCGTTCTAGGGCTCTGGTGTTCTGATCCCTCCGCCGCTAGCTCTCGGCAACTCTCCCTCTCCCTCGCAGCGCTGATCACCTCTCTGTGAGCTCGCTCAACTTCATGAGCACCGTCGATGGTGAGCTCCCACCCTGGTGTTGATAGCACCTGCCTATAGGATCTACCGTCTCTAATGGAGGGGAGTGATTTGGGGGAAGTGATGGGCTCATCCACTGTCTCCTCTCGTCTGTTGAGTACAAAGCGGACGAGGTAGGCCTCTTCGAAGGAGTAGATTTTGGCAAATCTTGGCATTAACGCGATGTCTCCACTCCTAACTAGTATCTTCGCTGATACTAATTCTGAGCGGCGAATGGTTTTCTCGTCGATGGCTTCCAACGTGCCGAACTCCGACACAATCTCTTGGAGGGCTTCTTTCTTCCAAAAATGCATGGGTACATTGTGTATCCAAACCCACTATCTATCTCCTTGCGGCAATTCAGCTCCAAAGTTTGGAGACCATGGTGTGAAATCCACCTTGAAGAATCCAAAATCGATCGTCCCCATTCCGGTGACTTCATTCACCTTCTGTGTTGAAGGGAATGAGACCAAAAACTGTAGGTGGCACAGCTTCTTAACGACCCAGTCACGGTGGGCTTGCATTGGCCACCTGAGGTTCAGGGCGTTGAGGAAGTGCGCGCTTCGGAGGGGCATCCTGACCGGACCCTAGCTACCGCACACCATTGTCGGAGCCAAGCTTCTTCATTCTTGATCACAGCTAGGCTATTAGCCAGCTTGATCATGGTGGGGCTCTCCGGCGACTTCCCTCTGTAAACTTGCCTCTCTTCATCCACACTAGAGCTGATGACATTTGTGCACGAGTATGACATATGGCCCCATTTCAAGCATCTCAAGCAACGAACTTCCTTGGTACATTTCGTTCGGAAGTGGCCTAAATCCCCACAATTGAAGCATGGAGCCGGTTTTCTTTTACCCTTTCTCAATTTTTTCTTTCCGTTTTTACTTTGAACGTTTTTGGAAGTTGGGTTGTAGTTGTTGTTATCTTGTTGGATTGGAGGAGTGGTGGAGTTGTGCTTCCTCTTGCCCCCTCTGTCCACCACTACCCACTTCTCCGCCTCCTCCATTCCTCGAGTTCGTTCCACCAACCCTTGTGACACTCCGTTTGGATCCCCACGTTGGGCCCTAACGGTGGTGTCCTTGGGCGGGTCTGGAGCCTTCTCTCTGGCTTGGATGAAGAGGCGTTGAGTGGGTGGGCCGGTGGTAGAGGGGATTGCCTGCGGAGCCGACTGGGTGACGGGGTGAGTCACTGTTTCATTGGTGTTGTTGTGGTGGGTATTGTTGGAGGCTTTGAGAGCATTGAGAGCATGATGACCCCTATCACGGTTGTGGCTGTATTGCCCGTGGCGCTCTCTGTGAGCTATCTTCGGCGCCTCCTGCGGCGGGCGATGATTTTCTCTGTCCCTTGTTTGAATGAGGCACCACTGAGGGCGTTGCTGGATCATGGGGGGGGGGGGGGGTTCTTCTCCGCTCCCCATAGCGAGTAGGAGGATCCTCTCCATGGGCCCTTCCCCTCGCTGGTGATTTCCAATGATGGCGATGATGAGCCTCGCCTCTCTCCCTCTGGCAGTAAGGTGCACTTCGGTGTGCCCCCCTGGGGGAGCGAGCTCGCCTGAGCCTATGGATATCCCCTTCCGGGGGGTGAGTTCTCGCACAAGTGGGTGGGTGGGTGTTTATGACAGTAGGAGTTTTTGTAGGCAATATGATCTGGTGCTGTTCTTGAAGCATGTGAGGAGTTGAGGTGTCGAGAGTAGTCGATGGAGGGGGGAGGGGGGTGGAGTCGGAGTAGCGGGCCCTCTCGTTTGGCCCGCACCCGCTCAACTCCGCCTCAGTAAGAGACATGGCTGAATGAAGTACAGGGTCCGAAACAAACACGATAATGGGGGTAGGAAAGGAAGACTGGCAGCACGCAGGGGGATGTAAAGGTGTAGAGGGGAGAGGTGGGGGGTGGAGGAGAGGATAAGGAGGTGGTGGGCGATTTTAGGTAAAGGTGTAGAGGGGAGGAGGGGGGGGGGGGGGGGGGGGGGGAGTAGAGGACAAGGAGGTGGCGGGCGATTTTAGGGATGGTAATGCTGAAGAAGGGATGCGTCGCCAGTGGGGAGGAAGGGGGTTGGAAGGAAGAGGGAGTTGGTAGGAGGTTTTTTCATAGTTGAGAACTTAGTTCTTGAGCGAAGACACAAACTTTTCAGTTCAGTGCCATTTCAGTTCGTAGCCAAATTAGTAGGTTTTCTCACTACTAAAAGGTTGGGGGTGTGAGTCCTGTGACTATGACCTTGTACGAAAAAAAGATGCAGTGTAAGAAATCCCGAAACCTCATCTTTGATTTTCCGCCACTTAGCCTAGTACATTTGATATGAGCGAAATTTGATAGTGGAAATGACAAATTTAAATACACAATATTTAAACTAAGGAGAGGAGGCTAAGTGTAAACAATTCTTCATAATATAGTAGTTTGATTTTTGGAACAAGCCGTAGTCATGTACAACAAGTATTGGTGCAAGAAGGACTCGATCCCCAGCCCCTTGCTCATTACTTACACCCACATTACGCAATAGAACTAGCACGACTGCGCGGGCTGATTTTATGACATTCTCTGCAGTTATAATCAATAAATTTTTTTTCTTCAAAATATCGAACAAATTTCATCTCCAGGAATGAGTGAATATTCCTATCATATACTTTATGCTGCCTGATCATTTGTGCAATATTACTTGGCCATTATTTGCCAAATGAAAAATGAACATGGTGCTATGATATTTCCATATTTGATAGATATGGTTAGCCGAAAGGAAAGCTTAGCATCATAATAATAAAGCAAGTGACACTGAAAGTTGCTTGTTCAGCCATATATCTTTAATTTCAAAATATACACCACCAAAAAGCAAAAGCATCAGGTTTAAGGTCTTAGCTGTAGCTGCCCTATACTGGAGGCCAAAAATTAAAAAGATAAGAAAGTTCTCTTATCAGACAGTTCATCTCCATCAATAAAAAAATAGAAGATGGAGTTAGCATTATCATTAACTAAAAAATTGTCTATTGAAATTTTATACTTGCTTATTATGTTTGTTACCTGCAGCACCGTGCAGACTCCATTTCCAAATATGCGGATACATTTATATGTCGAGGGCACGCACAAGTCAAATGAACATCTTCTTTTCTAGTTTATATAGATCAGGGCCGCCCCCACCTTGAGGCAGGCCGCCTCAGGCCCCGATTTTTTTACAATTTTAGGAGCTTTCAAATTTGTATTCCCTTTATAAATATAGGCACATATTTTGTGTGTAAAAAAGTTATATTATAATTAGGGGTCCCAAGGGAACTCAGGCCGGCCCTGATAAAGACCCTTCTAGATAATGCTGTTGACAGCTTCTCTCGATTGCTTTATATCTTTGCACAGCTGCAGGATTCGCTTTTCATAGTGTGTTTGGAAGGTAGCACACTTTGCAGTGTACATAAAGTATAGTTGACATTAGTTTATGTAATACTTAGATATTTGTGGAATAAATGTGTTTGTCTTTGATACCTTAGAGCATCTCCAACCACGCTAGCTATTTTAGCTAGTTAGAATAGTCAAAATGGATAACAAATGGATAATTTGGCTAGAGAAAAAGGCTCACACTCCAATCATACTATCTATATTGGCTAGCCATAAACGTTTTAATTTTTATTTACTAATAAATAGTTATAATAATATTTTTTTTTTAAATGACAACATTTCTATTCCTCAAGAATTTTGGAATCAAATAAAATATTAGTTTCCAAATAGCACTAAACAATTACATGATATTGCAATACTATGAACTCAATCTACTAATTAAATGAGTGTTACAATTAAGTTTAGCTATAGAGAGACCAATACATGAGAGAGAGAAAAAGAAGCAGCATTGAGAGCAGCAGCTCCTCCAAAAATCGATGCACAGGCACAAGCAGCAGGCATGACAATCAAGGGTAAAACATCTATAAATTTTGTAGTTAAGTTAGATAAGAAATCTGTACAAAAAGCAGATACATAAAATTCAGATACATTAAGTTAGATTAGCAGTTAGTATGGTCAGTACAGTAGTTAGTATGGTCTGTACATAAAAATCAGATGTTTGTGCTTCCATGACGGGGGTCCATAGAGCATTATGAGAGTTCTTGTAAGAGTGAGGAATGCTCTATGTTTATTTCATCCTGTAGTATGGAAATAAATGTAAGAGGTATTTTGTTTTGGGAATTATTATATTTAAATTCAGAATTTCTATTAAGAAATATCTTTCCGTTGTAGGGTAATTCTGGTTTGTACGAAATTTAAATTCTTTAAATATACTATATGTATCTTGTGAAAGTTCAAGTTGATAGTTGTCGGTAATCTTAGAGGTTATGATTAAATATATAATTTGTTGTAGATAGTGGCGAACAAAGTTATTGTTGACCCCAATTTAGATATATACAAAATATACACATGCATATAATTTTTTCCATTAAGATCTTTATAAGATAATATACAAGGAAATTCAAATAAATCTCAAGATCTTTAAAATCAAAGCAAAAGGAAAAGAATCACGCAAATTTAAAAGATCGCAAATTGGGAATGTTTCATCAAGAACAAACATGTGATTAATCCTCAAGAAGCCATTGCATTCAAGATTATTTACTGCGTTATTTATAAGGAATAAATATGTAAAAGTATCTTTGGCAAATGATCAAGTTATGGAAAGAATATAAAGTGAATTCACCGAAATACTGAATTCAGGAAACGTCCGGTCGACTGGAAATATTACAGTCGACTGCAACTTTAGTTGAAACTGGTGCTGCCGACAGTCATTTTCTCTTGACTTTGGTATGGAGGAAACAACAATCGACTGCCCCAAAAAAGCAATCGACCACAACCTGCCCCGATTCATATTTAATATTTCTTTTTACATTTGTGGAAATGAATGATTCCGAAACTCTTTAAATAGAGTTGAACCCATTGAGTATTCTTCATTTTTCTTGACTCATAAACTTAACTTATCACTTTACCAAAGATCAAGAGAGTTGTGTGCTTTTATTGTTTTCTTAGTCAATACGTGGACCTTGCCTTTTTTTCTCCTCATTTTCTTTTCTCTTCAAATTAAGGCAGTTTACAGGGCTTATAGAGAAGTAGAAGTCATGTGGTTATAATAGGATTCTATTTCCGCATACCAAGCACTTACTGTACGGGGTTTTGGTATAGTGGAATGCATGCGACGCAGAATTGCTACAGGTAACGAGTAGTGGAGTAGACTGGGGGCCGAACCATTTATATCGATGTGTCTTGTCTCTTTACTCTGTTTTCTTTCTCTTACTCTATCTTTCTACTTTACAGATTTATTATAAGTTATTAATTTCCTCATAGTCACCCTATTTATCCCCTTAGGGTAATTTACAGTAGTATCAGAGCGAGGTGCTCATTAGTGGCTTAAAAGCTAGAACATAAGGTCCAATGGCTGAAATCTCTCCTCCCAATGCCTTATACTCGTCGGAGTCATCCAACTCCAATGGGACAAGTATCACACATTCACCTATTTTGATGGAAAATTCTATGATGTTCGGAAGGTTTTCATGTCTCATTTTTTGCAGACACTTGGAGAGAAAGTTTGAAATGTTTGCAGCAATGAAATAAATATTCCTATCAGTGCTGAAAAGATGTCCTTTACTAAAGCTGAACTTTCACTAAATAATGTAAACTCGAAGACTATGACTGCACTATATGCAGACTTAAATAATGAAGGACTCATGTGATGTGAAAGAATCTGTAAAATTGCATATAAAATCTGGAACAACATGCAAATGCGTCATGGGGGGACCGCTTCAAAGGTAAAAGCTAAAGTTACATTATGCTATTATAAGTTTAACATGTTTCGCATGATTCCAGGTGAAAACATAGATCAAATGTTGGCTCACTTTGATGTAATCGCTCATGAACTTGAAAGCTTCGATAAGAGCTTGGACGATGACCGAAAGGTTGAAAAGTCATAAGCTGTCTCTCACCAGAATAGGATATCAAAGCCGTTGCCATAAGAAAAACACAAAAAGAAAATGGGTTTGACTATTACACTTTTCAGGATAAACTCAAAACATATGGTGGAGGCAAAAACTGTATAGACAGAATGATGAGTGTAATGTTTACACCATTTGTATGACTCTGTTTACATATTGAAGTTGCCAGTTCTCGTTTATTTCTTTAAATATTATATTCTTTCAACTTATTTTTATTTATTTGTTTGTTTTTGAAGGAATGAGATGGATAAGTGCAAAAGAAGGGTGTTTTCGTAAAATCAAGGAAGAAAATAAGGATTACGATTTCAGAATTAAAATTGATTCTATGTGAAGATTTCTGAACAATTCGAGTACTCAAATGCATGTTTTTATAAATTGACCCTTTGAAGAATCATTAGAAAATATTATGGTCAACTAGGGGGTGGAAATAAATTTTGTAATAAAAAAATTAAAAAATAAAGCAACAGCCACGCGGATTGGAATTGAATATTGGATTAAATTTGTTGAATAATTAGTTTAAAATCTAAAAGATTAATCTTTATCTTTAGGTTTTAACTAACTTTTTATTTATCATATTAATTAATTACCTCTCCTCCTCCGTATAAAAATGCTGCACCTCTGACTTGCACCCGAAACTTGGGATTTTGCTGCCGAAACTTGGAGCTGTTGCCGAGACTTGAGTTGTTTTTGTCGAGATTTGATTTTTTGGAGGAGATCCCGACTTGATTTGCGACTTCAAGCAACAACAGCAAAACGAGTTCATTCTTTATCTTCTATTTATTATTATTATTATGCAATCCAATAACATGTTTATTAGTTGCAAATTTATCATGAACTAATTTTATTTTTCTAGGGCTTCGATGTAACCTAGCTTTGAAAACACAGTTTGAATTTCATGTTATTTTTTTCTTCTACTTTTCCATGGTTGTGTGTTTAATATTGATTGTTAATGCTTGCAATTGTCTGGCCAACTATTGTTCGATTTATTGAATCATAGGGGATGCCAATAGGTAACTTGTGATTTACAATTATAGAATTAAACACAATTGATTGAGGGAAACTAGAGATAATTTATCGCAATTAATGTGACTGTAGAGAAATCCATAGAACTTAATGAATCTTCAAATAATTAAATTCACATAGAGATGTGATGAATTAATAGTTGGGGATATGTTTGGTGTTATTCGAGAAAAGACATTAAATAATTAGGGGATTTTGGTCTACAACTTGGAAGAGTAGAGTTTAGAGTTTCATGGAGTTATGAATTGTGTGAGATTAGCTAGATGAAGTCGAAAGCCCTAGAGCTAGTTTTGCTATTAATAAACCCTAAAATTTCAAATTTTTTTCTTTTTAATTAATTTAGTTTATCCTTTAGGTTAATTTAATTTAATTGTTGTTTTTATCAAATTTTTGATTCTCCAAATAGTAGTTAATCTGGGGAATTTTGGTACTCAATAAAATAACTAGTCCTTGTGGGTTCGTCACTCTTTTCTTTTAAACTGTACTACTTGTTGAGATTTTGTGCGCTTGTAAATTATTCCTTCACAGAACATTAAGATCTTATCCAAAACTGAAGTGAAGACCATCACCTTAGAAGTTGCGGCACCACATTGTTCAAACACAGAGCAGACAATGAAGCATTCGATGAGGTCATTACCCTACTAACCAAACCCTTTAGTAAGTTCCTCAAAACTAAAAATAATGGCAGGTACAAAGGTAAAAAAGTCAATGGTAACAAACACGCTTGTTACAATATAAGAAGCCCAAACATATTCGTGTAAATTATTCTCTTAATCAAGACATGAACAAATCATATAATTCCACCTCAAACTGCAAAAAGAAGGCATTGAAGGTAACTTGGCTTAATTCCGATTCAAGCAACACTGAAGACAATCAATGTGAGCAAGCAAAGATAGGATTCACATACATTGTTCTTGGAGATAATGTGGGGGTAATAATCACTTCGAGAAGAGGCAATTGAAAGACATACTTATGATGAATTAGTTGATATTGCTAATGATTTAAAAGCTTATGCCAAAATGGTTAGTCGTGAACCTAAGCAATATAAACAAAAGAATAATAGATCACATGACTCGTGCATTGCTAAAATGAAAAATTGAAAAATGCGAATTGTTTAGTTATTGAAAAACTTGAGTTATTTAGAAAAAATCATTATTTATTGATAGAAGAAAATGAATATTTCAAAGAACAAATTCAAAAATATCTATTAATAAATAATGAAAATATAAAAGTGATTCATGAGAAAACTGTTCATACTGCTAAGCTTAATACTGAATTTGATGACTGGTAAAAGAAATTTGATGGATTAGAGGAAGGATGTGAAGAAGTCATTGAACAAAATAGACAACTTGATAGTGCACTCAGTTTCTTTATTGGGATACCAATGATGATGATCGTACAAGAAAAAGTCATTGATGCAAAATAATTGAGCTTGAAGCAACGATGCAAAATAATTGAGCTTGAAGAAACTATTAAAAAATACAAAAAGGGGCCCACTTATTCTATGACAAACCAATCAATAACGACTTATGATAATAAAGGACTTGGTTACAACAATTCACTAAAACGTCAAATTCCTAAGAAATCCTCTCATACACATATACACAATTATTCAAATGTATATGAACCAAGGTATAATCATATTCGTTGCAATTATTGTTGTAGATTAGGACATATTTATGATAGTTTTTATTTAAAAAGAAATTCTAACTTTGTTTGGATAAGAAAAGATGTCGTTGCAGGATATACACAAACATGTGCACCAAAAGTCACACCTACTAATCTTGATGTAGGTACTTCGACTCGTCAAACCTAAAGACCGTTGGTACCTTGATAGTAGATGCTAAAATCACATGACTGGCAATAGAAAATATTTTGTATCACTATCAAGGGAAAAAGGGAAAGACGTCATCTTCAAAGATAATAACATTAGTAAAACCGTCGGTAAAGATAAAATTAATTTTTGTTCATCTTCGTTGATAATTTTTTTTAATAAATGGTTAAAAACATAATTTACTTAGCGTTAGTCAATTATGTGATAAAGACTATATTGTTATATTTGATAAGCATGCATGTGTTGTATAGACAATAGTAAGTCTCGTTTACTTTCTGCTAATTGTTGCAATAATGTTTATGTCATTAATTCTAATAAGTTATCACAAGAAAGTATGAACTATTTTGTAGCTAGAAATGGAGATGGATGACTATTGTATAGACGACTTTGGACATACAACAATGGATAATCTGAATAAAATACTGAATAAAGAACTTGTAAGAGGCATTCCAAAAATTAAATTCGAGAAAGACAAACCATGTGATTCATATCAATTTGGTAAGCAAACCAAGATCTATCACAGACCAATGGAAATGGTATCAACTTCTCGATCTCTTCAACTTTTGCACATGGATCTATTTGGTCCATCTCGTACACATAGTATTGGAGGTGCACAATATACTTTTGTAATTGTTGATGGTTTTAGTTGTTTTACTTGGGTTGCTTTTTTGTTACAAAAAAGATGAAACTCCTCTTGTCATTCAAAATTTTTGCCGTAGAGTTGAAATGAGAAAAGCCTTACTATCACAACTATTCAAAATGAACTCTTTACAGCTTTTTGTAATGAAAAATGAATAAAACATGAGTTTGCTTGTCATCGCACTCCTCAACAAAATGGGGTTGTTGAGATGATCAATCGATCTCCTCAAGAAATGGCTGATACTATGCTTAGTGAACATGATCTTCCTTAACCTTTTTGGGCTAAAGCTGTCAGTACATCTTGTTACACTATAAACCAAGTAATTATTAGAAAACATCATGAGAAAACACATTTGAACTATACTATGGAAAAAAGACCAAATCTATGTTATTTTCGAGTCTTTGGATGTGAAGTTTTTATTTGGGTAAATTGTGAAAAACATCCCTCAATTATAGGGTCAAAGCAATAAACCCCCTATTCTATCGGCCAACGCTTCAACTTCTGTACGGAAATCCTAAAAAACTACGTGAAATGTTCAAATTGCATTTATATTAATACACCATTTAAAAAAATAAAAAATAATAAAAATCTCACTGTCACTCACTCTCCCCAAAATCCAAATCTAAATCCAAATTCAAATCACCACCAAACCTGATCTCCATCATCCCAGACCTCCTCATCACCACCACGAAAAGTCCTATATCCACCAAACCCGACCTCCACTCATTTCCCGACCTCCTCATCACCACCACCGACAACCACATCTCCACCAACCTCCATTTGTCTACTAGCAATTTGTGAAATCTGACATTCCAAGCAAAGCTTTGGATCTCCAGTATCTATGGCAGCTTTGTAATCATCATTTGACAGTATTGTCATAATGGACTTGGAGGATGTTTCAGAAGAATGAAGGCGAGAAGTGTTCATACAATGTTTTACATGGTTCACTCTGAAAGGTTTTCTTCCACCACTATTGAAAGAGATAAGAGATAGTTCACTATCAACGAAAAGATTATAGTGAACTGAAAACCATCTTCACTATCAAAGAAAAGCAACTCCACATCACTTCATACACTCATATTATAGACTCCCACCTAAATTGAGCAAAGACAAATGCAAGAGGAAAATCCAGAGACTACCATTAATTTTATGGAAGCCTTGAAGTGTTTTACAATTGCTAGTAGCCTACAATTATTTCATGAGGAGTTTGGTGGAGATGGGGATGTCGGCAGTGGTGATAAGGAGGTCGGTGATGATAGAGATCAAGTTTGGTGATGATTTGGATTTGGATTTGGATGTTGATTTGGGGGAGGGAGACAGATTTTGGGAGAGAGAGACAATGAGATTTTTTTTTTAAATTTTAATGTTGTATTAATATAAGGGAAATTTGGACATTTCAAGTTGTTTTTTAAGGTTTCCGTACAAGAATTGACTATATTTCAAAGGTTGGTGGGAGGTTCAAAGCGTTGGCCGATAAAAAATGTGGTTTTTTGCTTTGATCCTATAGTTGAAGGGTGTTTTTCTTAATTTACCCCTTTTTTATTTTAAATACTCTAGATAACTTAGAAAAGTTTGATAGTAAAAGCGATGAAGATGTATTCTTAGGATATCCTCTAAATTGTAAGTATATTGTGTCTTCAACAAAAGAAGACACACTATTCAAGAATCTATTGATATATATATATATATATATATATATATATATATATATATATATATTTGTGTGAGACTAATCCTCTTGTAAAAGATACATTGAATATTGTTGATGATAATGAGACATGTGTCAGTATAGAGAAAAGACAGGTTCAAGTTGAAAAGAAGTTGCAAGACGAGACTCAAAACAATATCAACAACTCAACTCATCATGTCGAACAGTCTTCACAACAAGAAGGCACTAATAATTCAATGAGCAACCAATAGAAGAAATGGAACTACTAGAGAATGTCAATATTGAAGAATGCAACGAAGAAACAAATACTTCAAATCTAACTCACACCATAGAGAAACTTTCTGCATGGAAAATCATGTCAAGTCACATTCTGAATTAATACAATGTGACATGTCAAAGGGAGTAACTACTCAAATTCAAGAAAAAAATTTATGTGTTTTTTTTTCTTTCATTTCCATAATTGAACCTATGAATATCAAGGAGGCCTTCTAATACAATGACTGAATCATTATCATGCAAGAAGAACTTATCAATTTGAATGGAATCATGTATGGAGGCTTGTTTCTAGATAGTAAAACCGTTCTCGGAATGAAATTGGATAAGTCCAGAACCATTGTTAGAAATAAGGCCAGACTTGTTGCACAAGGTTATAACCAACAAGAAAATGTTGATTTTGATGAAACAATTTCTCCTGTTGCACGGCTTGAAGCCATTTTTATTTACTTGCTTTTGCTTACACGAATTTTTTTTTTTCAAATGGATGTTAAAAGTGCTTTTCTAAATGGAAATAGTTCTAAAGAAATTTATGTAGAATAATTGCATGGGTTCACAGACCCAACACACCCAAAACATGTACTTCATCTTGATAAAACATTATACGGTTTGAAGCAAGCACCTAGAGCTTGGTATGAGCGATTAAGCTATTTTCTCATTTACATAGGATTCTCGTAAGGGAAAGTAGACAATACACTTTTCATCAAGCACCATTTTAAAGATATTTTAATTGTTCAATGTATGTTGATGATATTATCTTTGAGCCTACGAATGAAAATATGTGCAAGGAGTTTTCAAAGCAAATGCAGGATGAATTTGAAATGAGCAAGGTGGGCGAGTTGAACTATTTTCTTGGTCTTCAAGTACAACAAAGTAAATGTAAATCACCATAGGGGGGATGAATAACGTGATTGTGCGGAAATTAAAAACTTAAAGTAAATGCGTAAAGTAAAGAGATAGAGTTAGAGAAAGCAAACATATTAAGCACGCAAGACTCATCGATATAACATGGTTTGACCCCCAGGTCTACGCCCACACCAACTTCTTGTAGCAATTCTCCGCCACAAGCGTTTTACTATACTTTAAAAACCCTTGTACAGTGATTCTCATAATTCAGGCCGAGAGTCCTATTATACCCACATGATTTGTATGAATAAGCCCTGCAAAACTCACCGAAGTGGAAGAAAAGAAAAACTCTCAAAATCTAAAACAATCTTAATTGAAGAAAATAAGAAAAGCTCACACACTCGGATTGTTGATTGAATGATTAGTTTAGAAGAATAATGATTGCAGGGGATCGAAAAATACTCAGTGAATTCACCTCTATTTATAGAGCGAAAGATTGTATCTTTCCATAAGCCAGAGTTTGCTTGGAGCTAACCTAACAACTTCCATCTTATCTTTATCATCGAGCCTCTATTTGTATACTATACGCAACACCAATCTGAATTGATCTTATAACAGATCTGAAAGATATTTCTAAAATAGTCAAATCTGCAAGAGTACGGTCAACCGCTTTGTTTGAGCAGTCGACCGTCCATCTTTAAGCTTAAGGTCGAGAGATGGTCGGTCGACTGAATCAAGGTTACTCTATAATGTACAGTCGACTGTGTGACAGTCGACCATCATATGTGCGGTCGATCGCTATCGTGCAGTTTTGAAATTTATTTTGTGAATCCACTTTATTTTCTTTCCATAACTGGTTTTTTAATCAACGTTTCTTTACATGGTATTTTCTCACATTAACATGAATAAATATACAATATTTGCTGGCTTTTTTGAGAATTAAAAAACATGTTTCTTGAGTTGAATTATTCTTTGATATTTTCAATCTTCTTTGATACCTTCCATTTTGTTTGATTGATAATCTTTTTGGCTCTTTTTTTAAAATTTAGATTTCATGTACAACCTTTACATATCAACTGAAAAATATTAGTTTTCATAATACGTTTTGTGCACACCAAAATTAGAGTCAACAGTAAAGACAATATCTTTGTAAATCAATCCAAATACGCCAAAGAATTAGTCAAGAAATTTGGCTTGGAATGTTCAAACGCATGTAAAACGTTGATGGCAACTACTACAAAACCTTCAAAGGACAAAAATGGTAAAAATGTTGATATTTCAACCTATCATGGAATGATAAAAAGTTTACATTATATTATTACATCTCGTCCTGATATTATGTTTAGTGTTTATCTATGTGCATGTTTCCAATCTTGTCCGAAAGATTCACATTTATTTGTTGTTAAGCATATTATTCGACACCTTAAAGGTACTCCAAATGTGGGTCTTTGGTACTGAAAAAAATTCTTTTGTAGGATATATAGATCCAGAATATGCTGGAAGTTTAACTGACAGAAAAAGTATAAGTGGCACATGTCATTTTCTCGAGAATTGTTTAGTCTCACGGGCTTCAAAGAAGCAAAACTTCGTTACATTGTCCATCGTCGAAGCCGAATACATAGCTGCAGGATCATGTTGTGCACATGTATTATGGATGAAACACATTCAGGAAGACTATAAAGTATTCCTTGACCATATTCACTCCCATTAAGTGTGATAATACTAGTGTTGTTCACATGACTAAGAATTCTGATTTTTTTTCCTTCTTCATACAATCAAGAGTCTCTGTTTTTTTGGGTTTACTCGAGCAGTTGACTGTCTCAAACAACAGTTGACTGCATCGATCAAATTAGGGTTTTTTAATAATAATTTCTTTCTATGACATGTGGGGCCTATATCTCTCTCTATATATCCCTCCTTCTCACAAGCCCCCTTCACAATCGAAACCCTAGCCTCCATTCTCTTCTAACCCATCAACCTTCTCAAATTTCTCCCACTTTTCTTCAATATTTGTTGGGTTCAAGCGAAGGGTTTTCATATATAGCTTCCAATCCTAGGCGCTCCACTCATAATGCTCCTTCGTCTTCCTTAGTCTCCAAAATGTCTAAATCCAAGGTTAAGCAACCCGCCACCTCTAACTTTGAAGAGATTGATAAAAATGTTTTTAGGGATCAAGAATGTGCTGATTTTTATTTCAACTCCTTAGCCAACAAACCCGTAGCTCCTAGTCCGGTTGTCCACCTTGATAAACTTGGGGGACCTATTGAAGGGATGGTTACGATTCTAATAGGGTTAGGGTGGGAGAAATAACTTGCAATTGAAAGCATTCACTCCAAGTTTGTACGAAAATTTTATGCTCTGAAAAATCTCTTATTAAACCCATTATTTTTGTCAAATCGTAGAAATCATAACCTCTTTCTGAAAAGTATGCTATTCTCTTCATATGCATGTTGGAGATTTTGATGTGTACCATCTAGGTTTCGATAATCCTACATACAAACCTAGTTACCATCAAAATTCCATTCTTAATATGATTCTCAAGGCAGATGTTCAACCAACCAAGAAACATAAACGTATGGACTTGACCGATGTTTACCGTCTTCTCAACAAAATCATAAATGCAAACATTTGGCCAAAGGGCAATTATAAGACCGAGATCGGTCTAACCAAACTTAGAATCAACAATCTCCCCTTTTTGGTATGGAAAACACACACTAAGAATTTAAGATAAAACTCCCCCCTTAATTCATGCACACATCATAAGAGCATATAAGTGTGTGGCATGATGCATCTTATATTAAAACATGCACAAAACATGCACAAACAATATGTAAATTTACAACTACATTTGAATTAAGAATTACATATCTCATTTCAATGAAAAGAGCATATGAAGCTTCAATCATACAAGTTAGGCATTACATATATCATTCCAATCCAAAGATTTTATACATTAAAACACAATTGAGATACTCTTTGATGAAGACATACAAAATACAATATAACTTCAAGATCATACAAGCAAGTGAAACAAGTTTTTCACATTCTTGTCAAGCCCCAAATTCTCCCGCTTTTTGGTTCAAAACAAAAGGGAGCTACTTGTCATCGTCATCATCTTCATCTCCGTCGTCATCATTGTAACACCCAATTTTTTTTAACAATTCCTTATTCAAAGGCTTTCTAACTCAAACTATTTCTTATTTACACCATTTCTTACTTAGAAATTTTTTCATAAATTTCAATTAAAATTTCGGCAGAGTCTCCCCTGAAATATTAGCCCTTTTATGGACATTCCTAACGGAATTCTGCAAACAATTACATAAATCACATCACCTGTAATATATATTAATCCTCCCCAGGCCAATTCATTTAACATCACACACGCAATAATATATAGGGCTTTGGGGGTATAACTCATCATAATAAGCAAGATACAATTTAAAAACAAATAAGATTTTTAGAAACACTTTAGAAAAAACCTTTCAAAACCAAATCACAGAACCCAATATTCCACAACGAGGTGGGTATGGGTTTTCATACTTCATCAAAACACTATATATATCATTATCCCTTACAATTATACACATTATCTTCCATAATACAAAATATTACATCATACTATCCTCATTTCTAAATGTCTTAAGATAAAATGCATATAATAGACACATATATAACCCATTCTACTACGAGAAAAGTATAACTACCAAAACCACAACAACTATTATGTTATCTCACCTCGCTGCTTAATCAAAACCTGCAAGAGAGTTAGGGACATCCACCCTCAAGGAGGGACTCCCCTAACCTCCAGAAAACAACAGGGGTTAGCCATAACTGGTGTGAGTATAATCTACTAGTTTAGCAAATTAATTAAACTATATAAAGGAAATTGAAAGAACTTACATATCATGATAATTAAGTTTAACCTGAAATTGGAATATACATCATAATAAAAGTAATATTGCACTAAAGTATTTCGTTGAATATTCAACCCATCTACATATCCATATCCACTCTCCCTACCTTGAAGTTGTGCCTCGGCAGGTAGTTTCCACAATTTCCATGGAAATAGCGGGCGAGTAGTTCCTCGACATATGCAAGGCATATCAACTCATATCATAACATATTTTTAGTTTACAACCATTCTCATATTCATCACATAATACACTTTACTTCATGTTTCACACTCATATTACATATTACTTTACTTTTCATTCATATAATACATACACATTTTCTTTAATTGTCTTATTTATTTCCATACCGCCATTTTCTTCAAGTTATTCATATTAATTCACATACATATTTTCTTCACTTTTTATACTCATTTACAGAACACCATATCTTCACTTTTCATATTTAATCACATAACATAATTTCTTATCTTTTCATAGATATTAACATAGCACAATTTCTTTATTTTTCATTCACATTCTCATGCATACTTTATTTACTTTTCATATTTATTTACATACTCATAACACAATTTCTTCAATTCTCATCTTCATTCATATGTACATTTTCTCTTACTTTTCATATTCATTCCAACTCATACACTTGCTTTACTTTCTCATTTCCACTTCACATCAATTACTTTCTTTACTTTTCCATTCCCATTTCACATCATATGCTTTCTTTACTATCTCATATTTATTTCATATCATACACCTTCTTTACTTTCTCATTTTCATTTCATAATACAATGTATTTTACTTTTCATTTTTATCTCATAATACACCTTTCTTTAACATTCATTCTTATTTTATAATACACCTTACTTTGATATCTATTCACATCTCATAATACAATTCACTTTAACTCACATTCTCATCAGATAATACACCGCACCCCAAACATAGTTTGGGTAATATACACTGCACCCCAGATAAACTGGGTAATATAACCTTACACCTCAAGCCGATAGCTTGGGTTTTACTTTACTCTTTGACCTCCTCTTCATATTAAAGCTTACTTTACTTTTCAGCCTTATAATACATTTCCCTTACTTTCCATATTTATTTCCATAACACAATTTCTTTACTTCTCGTATACATTCTCATAACACATTTGCTTTATTTTCCATTCTCATACACGTAACTCAATTACCTAACTTTTCATTCTCCTTTTATAACACATAAATACCTCTTTTATTAATTTGTCGACCAGTGCCCACATCATCACAAAACTAATCGCTGCCCACCATGGGTCTTATGCATCGCTGCCCACCAAGAATTTTACACATCCAATAAGACTAGAGCCGACAGCTCCGTCAAAATACAGATTGCTGCCCACTAAGGGTCCTACGCGTCTGCTCGCTGCCCACCAAGGGTCTTACACAAACACCGCACCCTAAGCCGATAACTTGGGTATTAGTGATTCTGTAGGCACTGATACTCAATTTTTTTTAATAATCATTTTCATCTCATCATTTTATTCCATCACATTATCTCATATCATTTCACCATTTTATCTCCTTTATATCTCCCTATATGTATATCTCCTTTATATTTCTATATATAAGTATATCTCATTTATAAATTCTCCATACAATAAGATTTCTCCTTAATATAAAATTTCTGCTTTATAACATAAATTTCTCCTTTATAATATAAATTTTTCCTTATAACATAAATGTATATAACTCCATTAATTTCATAAGCATATAGCCATTAATATCATTCATATGAATACACAACTCCATAAATATACATTCCCACCACATGGTTATATAACTATATTTATATCTCATATGCATAAGCATGACTTTAACCATATAGTTTCGTCAATATGTAAATATATATACACCTCCCGTATTATCCTCATATATCCACTTTATCAACAAAATACACAACTTTATAACTATAGCTTTTTCAATATATTTATACATCTCCCGTAACATATTTATATCTCCCGCAATATATTCATCTCTCCCGTATTATATTCATCTCTCCCGTATTATATTCATTCAGTATATATATATACATCTTTAGATTTTCTCCTTTACATATCCGTATATGCATATATCATTAAATTACCGTAAAAGCATATATATAAGTACCTCAGTTCATTTTCCATATTCACAATATATCAGTATTATCATAACTTCCCAATTCACAATATTACAATCCCATATCATACATATTTACATACATGCCAATATTACAACCCCATATCATAAATATACACACCATTAATTTCTTACACCCCATAATTTACTCCGTATAATACTTATAAATTTCTACGATACACTTTATGCATTACATATAGAAAACTATGATTTAAAATTTATCATAGCACATCATATACATAAAATAAAATAAATCATACTCACCTGAGGAAACGCGAAGACCGAATGTGTAAGCTCTCCGTTATTTCCCCCGAACTTGCATCTTCTTCCTGTTATCATATTTTAACACTAATTAGGGCTTAAGATATTCAAATCACTCACAAATAAAAATTAAAATTATTCTAATCCCTCACAAGCTTCATCGAATGCCTGACGTGCACACGACACTTGCACGCTTTCCGATTTTTCCTAACTGGGTTTTATGCCCATAAAGTCTTCCAAAATTTATTCTAAATTATTTTCCATAACTTAGGGGGATTCCTACTATCCATTTACATCAATTACTACTCTTATTATCTTTCAATTACTAAGCCAACACTCTAATTATTTTTCAATTTAGTTTCTATCTCTAAATTGCAAAATCTATCACCACTACTATAAAGAGAATCTTATATACTCCCTGCTGCACCATTTCACAGCTAAAAGTTTGCAAATCATATAATCACATACAATTTAAATAAAATCCAACTCACCGTAGGGTTGACGATTTCAAAAACCAACACCGGCACAATGAAGAGCAACCTTCAATTAGCCAAAACCCTAAAAATTATTTGAAAATAGGTGGAGATTTGATGGAAATTGAAAAACCCTAGGCTTGAAGATTGGGTTTCGGCCGAAATCTGATTTCGGAAATGAGGGGTTGCGATCTGAACGAAATGAAGGGGAAGAAGAAGAGAAAAGGTGGAAAATTAACTATAAACCCCTATTTGACTAAATATTTTTATTAAAGCCTAAGAACTCTTAAATTTATATTAAAATTACACAAAAATATACTTAAATAACCTATATTTAACCTCCAAAATTTTTGATTAAAATACCATCAGAAAGTGCAGTTTGAGTCTAATCTATTAGACTCATCTCCATCCAATAACAAACTTTCTAGGAGGAGAAATAATTATTTTTCTCCCGAAGTTTCTCAACTTTCCAACTCCTCTAAGTTACATTCTTTTTCAACCTCACATTTATCGCACACACTCAGGAAAAAGATTGGCTAAATTTTAAATTTTCTACTCCGAGAAAACTCAAACTCTAGCTCCTATATTTCAATAATTCTTGTTCTAAAACAAATACTAATTTCTAACAATATAACATGAATTAAAATAAAATGAGATAGGCATAGTAATCAAAATTATCCCAAAAATATAGAAACAAATCTTTTGGTATTTTCGAAATAACAGGTGTTACAATCATCCTCGTCCATATTGCCTTTTTTGCCACCATCAACATCACTAGTGTGACCAGGATGAGAAAGTGGAGCCCATCCTTCTTTGTTGTCCATGTAGTCGAGTATGTTGAGATTCTAGCGATACATGAGATCTTTGATTTGGTCAAAATTCTCATTCGTCGCATTGGAGGATTGGATTTGTGCTTGCAAGGAGGTGGCGGTCTTCTTTCTAAGCGATAAACCTGCCATAGGAATGTCAGCACCCATTAGAGACAGAAGGATGGGTTGGTTTAGCTTGCTAGGAAGATACTTGCGGATGGGGATGCCAGAGTCAATGACATGATTAGAAATCATCGTGATAAAAGGTAGAGCACGAGTACTAGTAGGGGCAGAGTTCATGGTTTGGATGGTGAAAGATGGTAAATCGAAGTTGCATTCACTAAGAACAAGAAAGAGGACGAAGGATTGGTCGATGCAATCGTTTCACTTAGGCCAAATATTAGCATTGATAATCTTATTTAGTACACAGGAAACATCGGTAAATTCAGTGGGTTTAGGTTTCTTAAGAGATTGAGCATTTAGCTTGAGGATCATGTTAAGGATTGTATTTTGGTCATGATCGGGTTTATACACAAGGGTGTCGAAATTTAGAGGATATGCATCGAAGTCACCGGAACAAAGAGAATACTTGGTTTTTAAATAGGTGGGGTGTAATATCTAGGAGTTTTCCCAGTATGATTGAGGAGATGGCCAGATCATCGGGGTTGTATACAAGATTCGCATAAAATTGACGTGTGACATACTTGGAATGAATGCTTGGTGTTTTTAGATAGTCTTCCCACCCAATCCCGTGAAGTACTCTAACCATACCATCAATTTATTCCCCAAGTTTGTTGAGATTGATGACCTTACTAGGGACGATGGCTTTGTCGGCTAGAGATTTGAAGTATAGGTTGGCACTATCTTGATTTCTAAAGACTATGTCATTTACCATCACAAAGGGAGAGATAGCGGGTTTCCTACCCTTGGATTTGGATTTAGAGGTTTGAGGGGCAGAGGAAGACGAGGTGGGGTTGCGAGTAGCGTGCCTAGGATTAGAAGCCGTGATGGAAGATCATATAATCGTGCAAAGAGGCCAACAAATTTGGAGAAGATGTGAAGAAATTTTGAGGAATTTGATGGGTTAGAAGAACAAGTTGGCTAGGGTTTCAGCTGTGGAGAAGAAGATGATTATATATGAAAAAAAGTGGTCCCCACGTGACAGAGATAGAAGGAAATAAAAATTAAAAACTGTAACTTGTGGCCGAATGTGTGTTGAGTTAGTTGACCATGAAAACTCTCTGAATTGAGAAGTTTTATTATGGTCGACTGTGTTTTGAGACAGTCGACCGTTCAAGTTCTTTAACTTGAGAATGACCTATTACAGTCGGCTGCCCATAATTGCAGTCGACTATCAATTTGTAAATTTGATAGTCGACTGTGTTTGTGTACATTTGCTGTCGACTTTCAGTATGTTGATTGTGAATAAACACAACAACCAAATTCTAGAAAATCGATTATAGATCAAGCAGAAAAATCCATTACATTCAGTCACCTATATGTAATGAAACCTCCAATGGTTTTGTATAGAAATCAGCTGATTGTGAATTAGTCGGAACATAATCAAGAACAACATCACCTTTAATGAAATGATCCTTAATAAAATGATAAAAAATTTCTATACTTTGTGTGACTGTGTTGATCAGAGTTCTTAGTCATGTGAACAGTATTAATATTATCACACTAAATTGGAATATGATCAAGAAATACCTTATAGTTCTTCAATGTGTGTTTTATCCATAATACCTGTGCACATCAAGATCCTGCAGCTACGTATTTGGCTTCAATGGTGGACAATGTGACAAACTCTTGCTTCTTTGAATCCCACGATACAAGACAATTTCCCCAAAAATGGCATGCATAACTTGTGTTTTTTCCAACAGTTGACTTTCATCATAACCTGCATCTGAATAGCCTACAACATAAAATTTTCTATTTCAGGTAACAAAGAACCAGATTTGAAGTACCTTTAAGGTATCATATGATACACCTAACGACAACTAAATATAATTATTTTCGACACGATTAAGAATGTGCATATAAACAAACACTAAACATAATATCAGGATAAGATGTAGTAATATTAAGCAAACTATCTATCATTCCGCGATAGGTAGAGATATTAACATTTTTAGCATTTCATCCTTTGAGAGTTTTGTAGTGGTTGTCATTGGCGTTTTGTATATATTTGCACTGTCCAATGCAAACTTCTTGACTAACTCTTTCACATACTTAGATGGGTTTATAAAGATGCCATCTTTTCGATGTTACACTTGATAACTAGGAAAGTACTTTAACTCATCCATCATGCTCATTTCGAATTCATCCTGCATTTGCTTTGAATACATATTACATAAATTTTCATTAGTAGACCCAAAAATAATATCATGAACGTATTTTTGAACAATTAAAATGTCTTTGGAGTGAAGTTCGATAAAAAGTGTGGTGTCTACTTTCCCTTTTGAGAATCCTGTGTGAATGAGAAACGAGCTTAATTGCTCATACCAAGCTCGAGGTGCTTGCTTCAAACCATATAATCTTTATCAAGATGAAATCTATTGTTTGGGTATGTCGAATCTGTGAACCCAGGTGGTTGTTCAATATACACTACTTCAGAGATTAACTATTTAGAAAAGCACTTTTAAAATCCATTTGAAAGAGAGTAAAATACATGTATGATGCAAAAAGCTAGTAAAATACTAATGGTTTCAAGTCGTGCAACATGAGAAAATGTTTCACCATTAGTAAAATATTAAAGGTTAGACTTCCAGCATAACCTGCATCTGAATAGCCTACAAGATAAAATTTTATATTTTGGGTACCAAAGAGCCACATTTGAGGTACCTCTAAGGTATCAGATGATACACCTAACGACAACTAAATATAATTATGTTGGACACGATTGGAAACGTGCACATAAACAAACACTAACAGGATAAGATACAGTAATATTAAGTAAACTGCCTATCATTCCGCGATAGGTAGAGATATCAACATTTTTAGTATTTTCACCCTTTGAGAGTTTTGTAGTGGTTGTCATTGGTGTTTTGTATATATTTGCACTATCCAATGCAAACTTCTTGACTAACTCTTTCAAATACTTAGATGGGTATATAAAGATGCCATCTTATCGATGTTGCACTTGATAACTAAGAAAGTACTTTAACTCACCCTTCATGCTCATTTCGAATTCATCCTGGATTTTCTTTGAATACTTATTACATAAATTTTCATTAGTAGACCCAGAAATAATATCATGAACGTATTTTTGAACAATTAAAATGTCTTTGGAGTGTAGTTCGAAAGTGTGGTGTCTACTTTCCCTTTTGAGAATCCTGTGTGAATGAGAAACGAGCTTAATTGCTCATACCAAGCTCGAGGTGCTTGCTTCAAACCATATAATGGTTTATGAAAATGAAATCCAATGTTTGGGTATGTCGGATCTGTGAACCCAGGTGGTTGTCCAACATACACTTCTTTAGAGATAAACTATTTACAAAAGCACTTTTAAAATCCATTTGAAAGAGAGTAAGATACATGTATGATGCAAAAGCTAGTAAAATACTGATTGTTTCAAGTCGTGCAACATGAAAAAATGTTTCACCATTAGTAAAATACTAAAGGTTAGACTTCCAGCATAACCTGCATCTGAGTAGTCTACAAGATAAAATTTTATATTTCAGGTACCAAAGAGCCACATTTGAGGTACCTTTAAGGTATCAGATGATACACCTAATGAAAACTAAATATAATTATTTTGGACACGATTGGAAACGTGCACATAAACAAACACTAAACATGATAAGATGCAGTAATATTAAGTAAACTACCTCTCAGTCCGCGATAGGTAGAGATATCAACATTTTTAGCATTTTCATCCTTCGAGAGTTTTGTAGTGGTTTTCATTGGCGTTTTGTATATATTTGCACTGTCCAATGAAAACTTCTTGACTAACTCTTTCACATACTTAGATGGGTTTATAAAGATGCCATATTTTCGATGTTGCACTAGAAAACTAAGAAAGTATTTTAACTCACCCATCATACTCATTTTGAATTCATCCTGCATTTTCTTTGAATACTCATTGCATAAGTTTTCATTAGTACACCCAAAAATAATATCATGAATGTACTTTTGAACAATTAAAATGTCTTTGGAGTGATGTTTAATAAAAAGTGTGGTGTCTACTTTCCCTTTTGAGAATTCTGTGTGAATGAGAAACGAGCTTAATTGCTCATACCATGCTCGATGTACTTGCTCCAAACCTTATAATGCTTTATTAAGAAAAAATCCATTGTTTGGGTATGTCGGATCTGTGAACCCTGGTTGTTGTTCAACATACACTTCTTCAGAGATGAACCATTTAGAAAAGCACTTTAAAAATCCATTTGAAAGAGAGTAAAATACATGTATGATGCAAAATCTAGTAAAATACTCATGGTTTCAAGTCGTGCAACATGTGCCAATGTTTCATCAAAGTCAACTCCTTCTTGTTGGTTATAACCTTGTGCAACAAGTCGAGCCTTATTTCTAACAATGGTTCTGGATTCATCCAATTTGTTTCTAAACACCTATTTCGTTCCAAGAACTATTCTACTACGGGGTGTAGGAACAAGTCACCATACTTGATTCCTTTCAAATTGGTTAAATTTTGCTTGCATTGTAATGATCTAGTCACTGTCTTGCAAGGCCTCCTTAATATTTTTAGGTTCCAATATGGACACGAATGCAGAAAAACACAAAAAATTTTGAGCTTGAGTTCGAGTAGTTATCCCATTTGACATGTCACTTTGTATTAATTCTGAGGGGTGACTTGACTTGATTTTCCATGCCCGACATTTTTCTATGATGGGAGTTGGATTTGAAATATTTTTCTGTTCGTTACTTTCTTCCATATCGTCATTCTCTAGAGGTTCCATCTCTTTTGTATGTTGCTCATTAATATTGTTGCTATCTTTTTGATGTGAAGGTGGTTCGTCAAGGTGAGTTGAGTTGTGGATATTGTTTTGAGAATCTTCTTCCAACTCCTTTTCAATGTGTGTAACACCCCACAAATAAAATGATTTATTTTTCATTATCAAATAATATTATATTGGTAAAGTTGACTATTTTGACTATTTTCTTGGAATTACAATTTTGCACGTGCAACACACGTGCAGAGTTAGAAAATTTTTAATTCTTAAAATTTTATGGTTAATGATGGATTTTCCTCATTTATTTATGATATTTTAATTTTCAGATTTATTTGAATTTATTTGACTATTTTATGAATTTCTCAATTTTACACGTGCAAAACACGTGGAAATATTTTTTTGACACAAATTTCCAATTTTAAATTTTTGGATACTTTCTCCTATTTATAATTAATTATATCCTAAATTTTGGGATTTTTCTGAGTAAAGGAACTATTTTTATAAATACTTCGAAAGAGAGGGGATTTTATGTAAAAAGCCATTTGGATCTCAAACAAATAATGAAAATTCGTTTTCACTAATTTTTGGGCTTTCCATGGCCATCATTGAAAATAAAATCTATTTGAATTTTATTTAGAGTTGATTTGGTAAAGATTTACACAAATATGGTGTTTTTGCAAATATGGAATTTAAGTGGATCTTCTGCAAATATTTTTTTAATAGTAAAAGTCAGAAATTTTTAATTGGAAAATCTAGTATTTATTTTTAGATATTATTTCTGAATTTTCTGTATTTTTACAAATATTTTATGACATATTTGTAAATATTACAAAAGGAGCGACTTTTGTGCAAAATTACCACTTCGAGTACAAATCAGAATTTTTTTAATTTCTGGGTTATGCTTGATGGTTGGATAACTCAGTAGTAAAAAAAATTGGTTTTATTTTAATTTATTTAACTTATTTAACTACTTTATTAAAGAAAGGTTTATATATGTAAAGTAATAATTTGTTAAAGGATGTTTCCATAAAGAATGGTATGTACATTGTTGAGCCAATCCTTGATCGAGCCCAAACTTATCTAACATAATAGTCAAACTAATACATTAGCCAAACCTGGGCTCTGATACCACTAAAAATATTGTCACGCCCTGCTTCCCAAAAAGGAGATACGGAATACGGACACGTGACTAAGTCCAGCGAATGGCTTGCACCATTCATCAGCTGTCAGAATCTTTACAATGAGCACAAGTGTAAAAAAGAGATATACAAGAGAAATAGTCAACCACGCATGCATAACTGAATCAATATAGTCAAAAAGATTACTTGAAAAGAAACAAGAATACTGAATTTCAAATAATCATGTCTGGAACAAAAACACAAGTCTGGAACAAAAAGCCCAATACAAATATCCATGTAACCAAGTACAATTATTCAAGATAAGTAACAAGAAATGAATAGATATATCAAGAACTCCAGCCAACTAGAATCTCAGATCACCTACTCCATCGGGCAGTTGATCGCTATAATCTGCAATTTAATGAATTGCGGGAAAATGGAAAGAGAAACAAAACGCCCATCAATGCAAGTTACGGGCCGCTTGTAGTGCAGGCAACAAGTATAGGAAAGACAAATAGACAGAAATAGAGTAACAACGGAAGCAAGTATATCATGGAAAATGTGTAACAACAAAATAGAAGAACTAACTCTTAAGTCAAGAAACAGAAACAACTAGCATGGCAAGATGAACGACTGAAAGTGGCATGTAACAAGTGTCAAGTATCATGTAAACGAGTAACAGGTAACATGTGTCAAGAATCAAGTATCATGTAGAAGTACCAAGTAGCAAGTGATCATGTTGTTTTCAAGTCGTGTATCTAGTCCTATCTAGGTAGCACTTTATGCGTCCCAGATTTTTACCACATAGTTGCTACATTCATGAAAATTACGTTTTAGATGTCGTAGTGGATCATAGAGGGTAGTGTACTCAGGGATAAGCTCCAAGTATCAAGTATCAAGCTCCAATTAACCAAGTAGGATTTATGAATCCTCTTCCGACTACACGTTTCTGTATTTTCCACTATTAGATCTTTCCCTTAAAACCCCGACTTAGTTTCTTATTATTATTATTCAAGCAAACATGGAAGTGCACAAACGAGTCAAGAATCATGGTAAGATGACAAGGAACAAGTACAAGTTGAACAAATGACACGAACAGGTGATGAACGACTCAAAATAGACTAAGACAACGAAAATTCTAGTTCTGGACAGCAAGACAGTACTGCACCAAATCTAGGATTTTCGTTGCCACGAACATGAAAATCTGGAGCAGTCAAAAAATTTGGAAAATAGACTTTCGGCCGAATCCAGCAAATATATATAAGTCATACGGTATTTCACAAAAACAAGATACAAAACAGAATTGTATCCAGAAAACATGTTCAGCCAGAAATCACAAGTTTGTATTCATAAATAGGAAAATGGCATAAAAACTTATTGATTAAATCCAAAAAAAATCTGGGGTATTTCCTAGTATGTTTAGTGTCAGCAAATATAATTTCATAATATTCCAACATGGATAGTATGGTCAGATAAAATCAGAAAACAGCAAGATACAACAATTTTGTAAATCTGAACCCATAAACACAACAGTACTAAAACAGCAATAGATTACAGAATATAATTTCAAATCCAAATCCATCAAAAGGGTAATAAAGTATATACTGTAAGCTACATTTCATATTCACAAAGTGTAACCCCTGTTTTTTACTTTTGGTATTTTTTGAGGGTATTTTTTATTTTTGTGAATTATTATTTTCCATTGTATTTTTGAAACAATAAATTTAATTATTTTTATTCTATAATATTTTTCTGACAGTTTTGACCTCCTTTTGCTGTTTGTGCGCCGTTTGGCCGTTTTTCGACATTTTGAGCTCTTTTCCTCAATTTCTAGATTCCGTTCATGTATAAATATTATTTTAGGGTCATGGTGGATTTTTAGAAGAGTTTTGACCAATTTAAGATTTTTGGCCCTTAAGGAGATTTTTAGGAGCCATAAGATTCATTGTATTTTGTATCCTCATTTGAAATCTACCCAATATCCATTACCCTGTATACCTAATTAATCCTATTGATATCCACTACCCATTAACCCACATTTGATCTCCTATATATACTCCTAATACTAAACAAACCCCTAACCCTAATCCTTTTCCTTCTCCTAAAAGGAATCCCGGCCTCCCCTCTCCTTGTACTCCCGGCCTGCACCTCCCTTTGCTGATTTGGAGAAGTGGGTATTGTCCGTTTGAGTTCGTGCTTCAAGAAGACGATCGTAGGCAAGATTCGGTTCGTGGGTTCGCTTGGAATCACGCGTGGAAGGAATTTTGCACGTGGGTTTTCATTGCTAGGCTTCGTAGCATCGTGTTCTTCGTCAACGAGGCAAGTAACTTGTACTTAAATTCCTTAGGTTGATACAAGTCAAAAGTTCACACATAGGATAGTTTGAGACTAGAGACGACCAAAGATCATGTTTTTAATTATGGGTTTCGTCTCTATTGTTCAAAACAGGCCATAGACGACTTAGGACATGAAGTTTTGATAGGATTGTGCCTTAGGAATCACCCAAACGCGGTTTGATCGCGTATGTGCCATATCGTGTACCCGATGTTTGTTTGAACACCCATATGAGAAATACTAGATCTTGACATGTTAGATACCCTCCATTATGACATTTGGACAGTGGGTAGACAGTGTTTTGAATTTGGAAGAGTTTGAGTTATTTTTGAAGAAGTTATGATGTTTTGAAGTTTGGTTGAGAAATCTGGAAATTTGGATTGAACTGGATTGATTGCTGTTTTTACCTGAATTAGAATCCGAATCTCAACATGGCTATTTCTGAGTAAATTGTAGAGAATTGAATCTAATTTCTAATCCCACTGGTTTCACCCCGTTTGGAGTTTGTATGAATTAGTTATGATTATTTTAGTAACTATATGCCGGTAGTTCCCAGATTCATTTCGGGGTAGATTTTATCACTAATTTATTTTCAAGATCCAAGTTAGACATAATTTCACACCACAAGATTTTTTCCAGTGTTTCAATATGATGTTAGGTAGTTCTCTGATTTTTGTGGTAATTAAAAGATGAGTTTTGAGTGATGTCTTACATCCTTTTCTATAGATCGCTTTTGCTGTAAACTGCGTGTGATTGTATGTTGAATGCCGTGTTCACCTTATTTCTAATTACTGTATGAATATTTTATGTGAGATATGAAAGTTGGGTAATTGTGTATACTTTCATCCCGTTTTGTCGGAAGTGTATTTTGATGCGCTGTTTGCAAGATGTGTTCCATTTTGTACAGCGGTGTTGAAGAATTCCAGATCCATCAAAACTGTGTTATGTGTTACTTTCTATTTTTGAAAACATATCTATACTTTCTGGAAAAATATGAAAATCTATATTTTGAGACTATACACATAGGGGATTACCCCAGATTTTTCGTGGATTTAATTAACGACCTTGTATGCTGTTTTCATGTGGTTTAAGTTATTCCCCTGTTTTCTGGCTGTACATGAAAACTGTGTTGAATTGTGTTTTGAGTCGAGATGTTGTGAACTAGTATATGGATTTATTATACTCGTTAGAAGCGTGTGGAAGTCTAGTTTCCAGTTCCTTTGACGGATCATTATTTGCATGCTTGTAGATCTTTGGATCACTGTTTTTGTACAGACTGGTCTTGCTGTCCTGTTTATAAACATATACCATTTTGCTCGTATTTGTGAATGTTTGGTACCTATACTTGCTGATTTAATTCCCTGAGTCTAAACCTGATTATAACCTGTTAGTTTGACATCATTTAGTACACTCTCATGCCTGTTGATGATCTTAATAATAAAACTAAGCCGGGGTTTATGGGAAAGATCTAATAGTGGATAATTCAAAAACGTGTACTCGGAAGGGGGCTCGTGTTTCCCATTTTGCTGCATGGACCTGTTGGTTCATGTACCTGTTACCTGTTGCTGCACGTACCTTTTGGTCGTGTACCTGTTACTACATGGACCTTTGGTTCATGTACCTGTTACCTGTTGCTGCACGTACCTGTTGGTCGTGTACCTGTTGCTTCATAAACCTGTTGCTGCATGAATCGGATGATTCGTGTACCTGTTATGATTCATGAACCTGTTTTCCTGTACCTGAGTATACTGCCCTCTATGGTCCACTATGAAATCTAAAGCGAAACTGCATTGACTGTAACAACCATGTGATAAAAAGATGGCACATGAAGTGTTACCTAGATAGTAATATATTAATACATGATTACCTGTATACCTGTTACCTGTTACCTGATATTCCTGTTACCTGAATACCTGATAATTGTTGATTCTTGATTTTGATGATCACAACACACTGCAACATGTGTCTATGTTATACAGCTAACATTGCAGGTTGCACATACAAAAGATTATTTCAGCTGAACAAATGAACAAGCTCAAAGGCTACAGACAAAGACTTCACTCAAGACAAGACTCAAAACAAGACTCAAGACTCAAATCAAGACTCAATACCTCAAGCTCAAATGTGTCAAGTTATTATGTCTTGTAATACATTGTATTTTACTTTTGTTGAGTCTTAGTCTGATTGTAAAGCCTTGTCACACACACATACACTCACAAAATTCATAATGTGTGTTTTTTCAAAAACCCCAAAAGAGTCAAAACAGTTTGAAGTAATTTAACTGTTGAGTACCAGTCGACTGATACCTCTGGCAGTCGACTGATAGTACAAAACTGTTTTAAATTTATTCAAACTCTGACCAGTCGACTCATATGGCAACCCAGTCGACTGTTCGAGTGCTTTTGACCGTTTTCTGTTTTCAAAATTGATTTTTCAAAAGCAACAGCTCTTAGATCCGTTGGTTGACAGTTGGAATAACTGTCCCCCAACGTTCAGGAGATCTAACTCTATAAAAAAGAGTTCAGATCTCACTGAAAAGACCTAACAATTATTACAACAACTCTTTTAGATCCGAGCACTGTTTTGAGAAAATTCTAAGTGAAAAATTTGAGAAAAAGCTTTCAAGTTCAAAGTCTTTAGTTCTCTACACTCAGTCCAGTATAGCAACGATTTCGCTCTAGACTGGATATAGAAGTCGACCTTGGTTTTAGCCACGTGCATCAACACAATACACCAACAAGGCTATAGGTTGACTGTAAAGTTCTTCTTGTTACTTTTGCTCTCGGTGGGAGAGTGTTTTTGACTCTAGGTTGTAGAGTCGGTTTTGTTTCACTCTTGGTAGTAGAGTGGGTCTGCTTTCTCTGGTTGAGAGAAAGGTCTACGGGTTAGACAAGGTTGTTGTCTTAACGCCGTAGGGTATTCTTGTAAACTTTTTCAAGAATAGTGGAAATCTCAAGTGGGTTGCTTGGGGACTGGACGTAGGTCGGGAGGACCGAACCAGGATATATCTTGTGTACTCTGTGATTGGTTGTCTTGATTTCGCTCTTCTATTTGTTTACTTTTTGTTCTGTGAAACTTGTCTGGACAGTCGACTACTTGCTCTATCAGTCGACTGATTAGTCTCGTATTTGTTGTACTGTCTTTGTGTCATCAGTCGCCTGCCTTATCTATAAGTCAACTGCACCGAGTTATTGTATTTACTTTTATTTGATCATTTCAGTCGACTGGTTCACAACCAAGTCGACTGCACCGAAGAAAATTTCCGCAGTTTTTTATTAACACTATTGACCCCCCTCTAGTGTTTGTTGCTTAGTCTACAGGATCCAACAATAATTATACATGTTACCTGTTTAACTGTTGACACTTGACATATGTTTACCTATACCTGTTAGTATATCCTGTGATTAGATAGTGTCCATGTGCTTGTATCCTATTCTATTTGTGACCCGGACTTGCCATTGACGGGTACTGTATTTTCTCTTTTTCTTTTTCCTGCATTATGTGAATTGCAGATTTTGGAGGACAGGTTCCTAAAGGTATTGGCAAGATGAGAGGCTAGAGGCTGAATTTTGCTATTGCTATTCCTGTTACTTATTTTGGACAATATTGTATTTTGAACTTGTATTATTCCTTGTATTTGGGCAATGTGACCCAAGATTATTGTGTAATTCAGATCATGAATATTTGAGATTAATGTGTTTTATTTCAAGTATTCTTGTTGGTATTTGGTTCATAAGTGCATGTGGTTGATCTTTTTCTGGCTTCCGACTCTGATTTTACTGTGATATGTTGTAAAGAATTCCTGAACAACTTAAGGATGATTATATTCATTCGTTGGACTTTTGTTACGCGCTCGTATTCCATGTTTTTGGGAAGCGGGGCGTGACAGGGTTTCCAGTGGTATCAGAGCATCAGGTTTGGCTAATATATTAGTTGCCTAATATATTAGACAAGCTTGGCTCGAACTGGGCTCTGCGCAACATTTCACCAACCATACATGCATAAGTGAATTATTACCAACAATGATCTGGATACTAGTCTTATTCCTTCTTTTTGATCCCTTCTTATTCGATTCCTTGATTCCTTGTTTCTTCCGTTTGTTTTAGTCGTTCTCATTTGTTAATTCTTTATTGGGTATAGTTTCGTTCTTTTCGTACCCATATTTCTTTGATTCCTTCATTCGTCTTCATTGTTGACTCATTTTGAGTATCGTGCTAGTTATTTCTTTCCGGTCATATTCTCTTCAATTTCTACTTGAGCCTCCTCGTTCCTCTTCCCTTATATTCAATTCTTTGATTCTTATTTTCCTTCATCTCTGGTAGTTGTCCCCCTTTGTTGACTCTTCATTGGGTATAAAATCCATTCTTCTCTTGCCTATATTTTCTTTATATTGTATATATATTTTATTGAATATTTTGCGTATTTCAATTATTAATTATTTCATTTTGGATCTTCTATAAAATTATTTTCTAAAATTTTATTATTTCGAATAACTGTGTATTTTAATATCACAGATTTTCAAAACGTATCTTCGTACTTAAATTGAGCAATCAATATCTAAGTACGTATGGAAGATCGCATCATTTCGTTCATCGTTTTGTTGCAACTGGATGTCGAGATGGCAAACATGCTACTAGACATCAATGGAGGCAAATTGCAACTAGATACCGGTGAGGCAAAATGTGCAACCGAATATCCAGATGGTAAGCTGCAACCTGTTGTCGGGATGGCAAACCTGCAACTTGATGTCGAGAATGCAAGACTACAGATGGATATAAATGAGGCGAACCCACATCAAAGGATTTCTACTATTATTATTATCGTTTTCCTTATTATTATTAGTATTATTATTATTTTCGTTATTACTATTACTATTATTAGTGTTGTATTTTCTTACTATTTTAATTTTGATGTTGATGTTGAATTACTTTCACTAAATTGATGAACCCTAAATTATTTTCTGGCTTGTATTATTATCCTTACCAGTATTGTTAATATTTTATTATTATTATTTTTACCAGTATATTTATGATGATTATTATTTTTATTATTTTTGTTATTATTATTTTATTATGTGTTGATTTTTGTATTTTTAATATTATTTTTGTTAATGCCCATTAGTTTTGACCTAATTATTTCAATTAAATCCCTCATCTCAACCCCAATTGTATTCTGTTATCTCATTCTTTTCTTCCTGCTCGGATCGTTGCTGGGTGTCGCGTGGTCTACAACGATATGTCTGCGGCTTGGAACATCACCATCAGAGTGGCGCAGCGGAAGTGTGGTGGGCCTATAACCCACAGGTCTCAGAATCATATTGGTGCTTATCTTTCCTTGCATTGTTTGGATCCCTCTATCTCTTGCAATTGTTCTCATCCGTTTACTTATTAGTTGATTTAATTCTTCCCTGTCTTTTCTCTCCTTGATTTTAGTTCAGACTACTCCTTTATTGCTTTGTTATCTGGTGTTAATTATTTCCTTTTGATACTGTTCATTCTCTTTCTGCGTGCCATTGATCCATTGATATCAACTTCCTTCTTTTCTGGTACTGTCTCTACTTTGTTGCCCTTCCCCAGTTTGCTTTTGCCGTGTCCTATGTACCGCCTACGCAAATTTCGAGGACGAAATTTTGTTGTAAGGTGGGTAGGATTGTAACCCCTGTTTTCCACTTTTGGTATTTTTTGAGGGTATTTTTCATTTTTGTGAATTATTATTTTCCATTGTATTTTCGGAACAATAAATTTAATTATTTTTATTCTATAATACTTTTCTGGCAGTTTTGACCTCCTTTTGCTGTTTGTGCGCCGTTTGGCCGTTTTTCGACATTTTGAGCTCTTTTCCTCAATTTCTAGATTCCGTTCATGTATAAATATTATTTTAGGGTCATGGTGGATTTTTAGAAGAGTTTTGAACAATTTAAGATTTTTGGCCCTTAAGGAGATTTTCAGGAGCCATAAGATTCATTGTATTTTGTATCCTCATTTGAAATCTACCCAATATCCATTACCCAATTGTATACCTAATTAATCCTATTGATATCCACTACCTATTAACCCACATTTGATCTCCTATATATACTCCTAATACTAAACAAACCCCTAACCCTAATCCTTTTCCTTCTCCTAAAAGGAATCCCGGCCTCCCCTCTCCTTATACTCCCGGCCTGCACCTCCCTTTGCTGATTTGGAGAAGTGGGTATCGTCCGTTTGAGTTCGTGCTTCAAGAAGACGATCGTAGGCAAGATTCGGTTCGTGGGTTCGCTTGGAATCACGCGTGGAAGTAATTTTGCACGTGGATTTTCATTGCTAGGCTTCGTAGCATCGTGTTCTTCGTCAACGAGACAAGTAACTTGTACTTAAATTCCTTAGGTTGATACAAGTTGAAAGTTCACACATAGGATAGTTTGAGACTAGAGACGACCAAAGATCATGTTTTTAATTATGGGTGTCGTCTCTATTGTTCAAAACAGGCCATAGACGACTTAGGACATGAAGTTTTGATAGGATTGTGCCTTAGGAATCACCCAAACGCGGTTTGATCGCGTATGTGCCATATCGTGTACCCGATGTTTGTTTGAACACCCATATGAGAAATACTAGATCTTGACATGTTAGATACCCTCCATTATGACATTTGGACAGTGGGTAGACAGTGTTTTGAATTTGGAAGAGTTTGGGTTATTTTTGAAGAAGTTATGATGTTTTGAAGTTTTGTTGAGAAATCTGGAAATTTGGATTGAACTGGATTGATTGCTGTTTTTATCTGAATTAGAGTCCGAATCTCAACATGGCTATTTCTGAGTAAATTGTAGATAATTGAATCTAATTTCTAATCCCACTGGTTTCACCCCGTTTGGAATTCGTATGAATTAGTTATGATTATTTTAGTAACTGTATGCCGGTAGTTCCCAGATTCATTTCGGGGTAGATTTTATCACCAATTTATTTTCAAGATCCAAGTTAGACATAATTTCATGCCACAAGATTTTGTCCAGTGTTTCAATATGATGTTAGGTAGTTCTCTGATTTTTGTGGTAATTAAAAGATGAGTTTTGAGTGATGCCTTACATCCTTTTCTATAGATCGCTTTTGCTGTAAACTGCGTGTGATTGTATGTTGAATGCCGTGTTCACCTTATTTCTAATTACTGTATGAAGTTGGGTAATTGTGTATACTTTCATCCCGTTTTGTCGGAAGTGGATTTTGATGCGCTGTTTGCAAGATGTGTTCCATTTTGTACAGCGGTGTTGAAGAATTCCAGATCCATCAAAACTGTGTTATGTGTTACTTTCTTTTTTTGAAAACATATCTATACTTTCTAGAAAAATATGAAAATCTATATTTTGAGACTATACACATAGGGGATTATCCCAGATTTTTCGTGGATTTAATTAACGACCTTGTATGCTGTTTTCATGTGGTTTAAGTTATTCCCCTGTTTTCTGGCTGTACATGAAAACTGTGTTGAATTGTGTTTTGAGTCGAGATGTTGTGAACTAGTATATGGATTTATTATACTCGTTAGAAGCGTGTGGAAGTCTAGTTTCCAGTTCCTTTGACGGATCATTATTTGCATGCTTGTAGATCTTTGGATCACTGTTTTTGTACAGACTGGTCTTGCTGTCCTGTTTATAAACATATACCATTTTGCTCGTATTTGTGAATGTTTGGTACCTATACTTGCTGATTTAATTCCCTGAGTCTAAACCTGATTATAACCTGTTAGTTTGACATCATTTAGTACACTCTCATGCCTGTTGATGATCTTAATAATAAAACTAAGCCGGGGTTTATGGGAAAGATCTAATAGTGGATAATTCAAAAACGTGTACTCGGAAGGGGGCTCGTGTTTCCCATTTTGCTGCATGGACCTGTTGGTTCATGTACCTGTTACCTGTTGCTGCACGTACCTTTTGGTCGTGTACCTGTTACTACATGGACCTTTGGTTCATGTACCTGTTACCTGTTGCTGCACGTACCTGTTGGTCGTGTACCTGTTGCTTCATAAACCTGTTGCTGCATGAATCGGATGATTCGTGTACCTGTTATGATTCATGAACCTGTTTTCCTGTACCTGAGTATACTGCCCTCTATGGTCCACTATGAAATCTAAAGCGAAACTGCATTGACTGTAACAACCATGTGATAAAAAGATGGCACATGAAGTGTTACCTAGATAGTAATATATTAATACATGATTACCTGTATACCTGTTACCTGTTACCTGATATTCCTATTACCTGTTTTCCTGATACTTGATACATGATTACATGATTACCTGAATACCTGATAATTATACATGTTACCTGTTTAACTGTTGACACTTGACATATGTTTACCTATACCTGTTAGTATATCCTGTGATTAGATAGTGTCCATATGCTTGTATCCTATTCTATTTGTGACCCGGACTTGCCATTGACAGGTACTGTGTTTTCTCTTTTCCTTTTTCCTGCATTATGTGAATTGCAGATTTTGGAGGACAGGTTCCTAAAGGTATTGGCAAGATGAGAGCCTAGAGGCTGAATTTTGCTATTGCTATTCCTGTTACTTATTTTGGACAATATTGTATTTTGAACTTGTATTATTCCTTGTATTTGGGCAATGTGACCCAAGATTATTGTGTAATTCAGATCATGAATATTTGAGATTAATGTGTTTTATTTCAAGTATTCTTGTTGGTATTTGGTTCATAAGTGCATGTGGTTGATCTTTTTCTGGCTTCCGACTCTGATTTTACTGTGATATGTTGTAAAGAATTCCTGAACAGCTTAAGGATGATTATATTCATTCGCTCAACTTTTGTTACGCGCTCGTATTCCATGTTTTTGGGAAGCGGGGCGTGACACAAAGTTTTTATAAAAGCAAGTAGAATAATGTTGAAATTTAGGTTCTTTACTGAACAACGTGAAAAGTGGTTTGGAAGCATAGAATAGTTTATAAAAGTTATCAATTAAATCCACAAAAAATAGGGGTTAATCCCAATCAAGTCTAGTTGTAATCAGCAAAATATTGGATCAAAATATTATCTTTAGCATCAGTATAAAAATAAATAATCATACAGAATTCATATAAATCAGAATCTGGAATTTTCTACACATCTGTAGTAAAACAGCAATAACTTGCAACTCACAAATCGAAATTGAGATATGTCAAAAATTCTGGAAAGTAAACAGAATTCTCTATAATTCATATTCACAAATAATTTTCACATACTGACCTTAATAGGTCTAAAATACTGAACAAAACTGGGTCACAACAAAAACAGAAATCTTCTTTATGTATAAAATTAACTAGTTTATATAAAACACATCTAAATCATAACAAAATACGCATTATGGTATACTAGATGTCCAAGCAACATGGTATAGGTATTTAACACATCTACAACAAGTTATACTACTACCAACACATCAAGCATACGAGATCATACAACACCTCATAAATCACGAACAACATGCATGTATACATCAAGAGTTTATTAGATCTAAGTTATTTCATGTCGTGTGTGTAGGAGACAACTATGGATGGATCAACAACTAGAGACAAGATCAAACAAGGGATTTCATGGGAATAGATCTTGAAGCAACTACACTAAAAGCGGTATTTAGTACTTGTATTATACAACAAAAAGGAATATAAGTTACTTGCCTTATTATTGACGACAAAAACGACGATTAAAAGAGAATAACGGGAATGGTTTTCCGGGTACGAACACAACGAACGACTCACAACCCACGAACACACGAACGTAATCAAGTACACGCATACAAGAAAGAGAGAGAGAGCCAGGTGTGCACGGGAGAATGATGACAACGGCTGTGGCTGATAAAGCCGCTGATGCTGCTGTTCTGTCGTCGGGAGGTGGGACATAGCGCGGTGGCTGCGCTGCACACGGCTGTCGACGACAGACAAAGAGACGACGGGACTGTGCTGTGTCGCAGTGAGGTCGCGATAGGGAAGCAGCGCATAGGGGGCACGCTGTTGCTCTGGCTGTTGTCTGGCGGCACGACAGGAAGAGGGGACGGGCGTTAGGGTGTTGGGCGGCGCTGTCGAGGTGCGTCGAGAGGATGCTACAGTCTGCCGTCGGAGGGAAGCAGCGTACAGGGGTCATGAAGGGTGGTCGGTAGTCGGGTCTCAGAAAGAGAGAGGGTGAACCGAAGGTCGGGAGATTAGTTAAAAGCGGCTGTAGAGTTTTAGGGTTAGGATATGAATAGGTAGAATATATATAGGGTGAGTATTAGGGTTAATAAGGGGGTACGAGGTATTGGGTTTGGGTATTAAATACGATCCACAGATATTAGGATATAGGTTTATAGGGTTAAGTTGGATCCAATAAGAGATATAGGGAAGAATAGTAAAAGAAATAAGCCATGAACAAAATAATTAGGATCAAACAATTTTAAATGGAGACAAATAATTTAACAGAGAAATTGAATCAAGAAAATATTTGAGGCCCTAAAATAGAGTCAAAGGCAGAACAGATAGATTGATCATTGAGAACGAAGAACAAATACATGGTTCTTAAGAAACAGAAGAGTAAAAAATGAATAAATACACAGAAAAAGAAAATACACCCAAAATACAGAAAATGGAAAACAGGGGTTACATGAATTTTCCGGCAAAAGTTATGTCGATCGATTGTACTAGTCACTTCAGGTATTTATTTTTTTTATTTTCGAGAGATGTCTAGGGTGTCTTCAGGTGATAAGACTTCCCCTTCGGGTCGCGGTGCGGAGCAACTGTATGCTCCTTTCTCTATTAGAGAAGATAAGGGGAAGGGGTTGGCTAGGTTGGTAGCGCCCCGAATTTCTAATATAATAACTTAGAAAATACGTGGCACAATTCCAGCATCAACTTCAATGTAATAGTACACATAGCTCAAAACACAAATAATTTTATTCCAAACTTTTATTACAACAATCTTTTTCAAACACAGCGGAATTACAAACACCTTGAATTGCATCTTTCTTTTCACAATACTTCTTTTTACACAAATTTACACAAAGCTCTATTACATCAGTTTATCTCAAAACTAACTCAAGCATCCAAGCCTCCAGACTCTAAGCAACAACCTGTAACACATGAGGCTAGAGATGATCCCTAACCCCCAAAACTAAAGGGGTCAGCCATAAATGGTGTGAGTGACATAAAAAAAATAAGCAACATAATTTAATCGTAAAACATAAAGTCATCAACAACATGTATTAACCACAATGATAAATGACTGAGGAATAACAAAGATGTAAAGCATGAAACATCATAGAATGAAAACAACAAGTGCATCTAGTCTAAGTGTCAAGTGTAGGAAAACTGGAAAACACATGCATAAAACCAAGTCAAGACAACACAAAGTCTATATGCGGACTCTCTAATGCATACTTGTCGAAGTCTATGCATCCCATTCTACATAGGTTCGGTGCAAGCCCTTAACGTCTTCACATTATAGGGTTCAATCCCCCGCTATGAGACTATTCCTATCACGATGACTACTACGAGATAAAGATAAACTGTGAGAATTAGCCCATGCCTGATAATTCCGGAGATAGATCCCACATCTCAGGTAATTTACCTGGATAATTCCGGAGATCATCCCACATCTAAACATTGACATATCATCACATGAATACCCCATGTGCGTCGCCTCGACTTTGATAATTCCGGAGATCAATCCCACACCGCAAGTAATTATCTGGATAATTCCGGAGATATATCTCACATCGCAGGTAATTTACCTGGATAATTTCGGAGATAGATCCCACACCACAAGTAAGTTACTTGGATAATTCCGGAGATTAAATCCCACATCTAAAGCCATACTGAGGTGCATAACTCATGTTCCCGTTCGTCATTTCACCACTAGTGCCTGTCCTTATTATTTTTGGGTTACTTAATTACTCAACAAATCTCCTAGAGTGGTGTACCCCACCGGCCTAAACTCAAAACTGAATAACTGAAATGCCTCAACGGGCCTTAACAAAATAACTCAACACCGGTATACTAGGGTCACGCACCTCTAGAGACTCAAACTCAAATGTCTAAATCAAATTTCCACTAAACAAGTGGCTCAACTGAATATCTTAAATCAAATGGCTTAACTGAATATCTTAATATCAAATACTGAACTGAAGATCAAGTAGAGACTGAATTATCTGAAAACCAATCACTCGAAATAATCCTCAAGTTTACAAACACTCATCAGCACCAGTCGACTTATACTGTAGTAAGTCGTCTGTCCAGAGGACAAATATCCAAAATTTTACAAAAATAAACTAAGTCATACCAGTCAACTTGAAAGTCATCAGTCGACTTAATCGAGACAAAATTCCAATAATTCTCAAGGAAATATTCTAAGTACATAAGTCGACTTAAAGAGGTCATAGGTCGACTGTCCAGAAAGGACTGTAATAATTTTACAAAATAGTTTCTCAGTGAACCAGTCGACTGCCTAAGAGCTAAGTCGACTGTCCAGAATGACTTTTCAAGGAAACTAAAATACAGTAGCAGGTTCGTACCAGTCGACTGTACAGTAGACCAGTCGACTGTCAGCCTACAGTTTTTCATAATTTAGGTCTGAGTACAAAATCAAACTGGAGTTTTCTAAAGGTTCTTTGTTCATGAAATAATTCGTATTCAGGAAAAATAACAAATCTCAACAATTCCTCATTATGGATACATTACTCAAAACATCAAATATGTCAAAACTCAAGTTCTCATGTTCTAAATTACTAATTCTCACATTAGGGTTTCTCAATACTAAATTTCTTTCACAACTCTTAATAAAAATCTGATTTACAAATATAAGATCCAGTTGCTCATCATCCGATCATAACCATACTCAAATCTTAACATGCATTTTAGCAATACAATTTCGTAAGTCAAGATCTACTCAATATTCTTAGATTTCACAAACATGGTACAAACAACAATCCTTTGCATCGTTCTCATGCAAAATACCGAATAACATTCATGTCAAACAACAATATAATAATTATTCACATAAATCATACTGCAATACATAGTTCATATCACATCACAAAATCAAAACAAAACAAAACAATGTCACTCACATAAATCAAACAACAAAACAAATTTATATCACTCACCTTTGAATTGAAAAGATCCAACGAAAAGTCTTCCTTTTTTGCGAGATCCAAAAATTCTCCTCTTGATCCCCAAGAAAATAATAACATAATAAATCTTGAGTCGTGCAGCAAATGACGGCTGCACGTCCTTTTTTATACAGGCCGGGATTGAAAGGAATTAGGGTTTTGAAGTACTTTTGCAAAATAGTCCTTTTTCAATTTATTACTTCACATATATAACCTTTCTTAGTTAAAATAAGTTAAATAAATCAAAAATAAATAAAATCCTTTTACCACTAAGTTTTCCAACAACCCAGCACAGCCCAGAGATAAGAAAATTCCGGATTTACACTCAGGGTGGCAATTTTGCACAAAAGCCCTCCCTTTTGTAGTATTTGCAATTACATCATAAAATATTCGTAAAAATCCAGAAAAATTCGAAATAATATCTAATAATACATATTATATTTTCCAATCAAAATATTTGACTTTTACTTTTCAGAAAAACATTTGCACAAAGTTCTACATGAATTCCTTATTTGCAAAAACACCCCTTTTGACTAAATCTTCACCAAATCGACTTTAAATAAAATATAAATATATTTAAATTTAAATTCTAACCATGGGAAACCAAAATATCAGTAAAAATGAATTTTCATAGTTTATTTAAGATCCAAACGACTTTTTACATAAAAGCTCCTCTCTTTCGAGATATTTGTAAAAATAGTTTCTTTATTCAGAAAAATCCCAAAACTTAGAATACACTCCATAATAAGTATGAGAACTTATTAAAAATATAAAATTGTATATTTACACCAAAATTATTTGCACGTGTTTCGCACATGTAAAAAGATAAATATTTATTAAATCTCCAGAAAATCATTTTAATTCATTTTCAAATCTTTAAATTAATATTTGAAAATACGGGGTTCTAAAGTAGTAAACAGGTTCAGGCATCAACAGGTTCATGAATCAACAGGTAACAGGTACACAAATCAATCGATTCATGCATCAACAGGTATCAAGTACATGAACCAACAGGTCCATGCATCAAAGCATAAAGTACAATAGGTTCACGAATCCCTGAATTCATGAATCAGTCATAAACTGCAACAGGTTCATGTATCAAAATGAATCAAATATAAAATGGAAAACACGGGCCCCCTTCTGAGTACACATACCTATATTGTCCACTACTAAGGTCTTTCCCTTAACCCCGGCTTGATTACTTGTTATTATTATTAAAGAGGCATATAAGTTCAAAAAACATGGCAATAATAACATGGTATAAACAAGTAACAGGTTCAGGTCGGAAGATAGACATGTGCAGGCGAAAAACAACACATAAAAGGATAGAACAACGAAAATTCTAGTTCAGGACAGGAAGACAGTACTGCACTAAATCTAGAATTCCCGTTGCCAAAAATGTGCAAACCTGGATCCGTCAGAAAATCTGAGAAATAGACTCTCGGCCGAATCAAGCAAACATATATAAGTCATATGGTATTTCACAAAAACAGGACCCAAAACAGAATTGTATCCAGAAAACGTGTTCAGCCGGAAATCAGAAGTTTGTATTCATAAACAGGAAAAAAGAATAAAACGTATTGATTAAATCCACGAAAAATCTGGGGTATTCCCTAGTATGTTTAGTATTAGAAAATAAAGTTTCATAATTTTCTAACATAGATAAAATACTCAATTAAAATCAGAAATCAGCAAGATAAAGCAGTTTTGTAAATCTGGAATCATAAACACAACAGTATTAAAACAGCCGTAGATTGAAAAATATAAATCGAAATCCAGATCCATCAAAAAGGTGATAAAATAGATACAGTAGGATACAATTCATATTCACAAAGCTTTTATAAAAAGCAAATAGAATCAGGTCAAAATTAAGGTTCTTTACTGAACAGCATGAAAATTCTGTAAGTATAGTAATTGTTTGCAAGTATAGAATAGTTTATAAAAGTTATCAATTAAATGGACAAAAATTAGGGGTTAATTCCAATCAAGTCTAGTAGTACTCAGCAAAATATTGAATCAAAATATTATCTTTAACATCAGTAGAAAAATAATTTACCATACAGAATTGATATAAAACTAGATCTGGAATTTTAAACACATCTGTAGTAAAATAGCCATAACTTGCAACTCACATATCGAAACTGAGATCTGTCAGAAAGTCTGGAAAGTAGACAGAATTCTATATAATTCATATTCACAAATAATTTTCATATACTGACCTAAATAGGGTCTAAAATACTGAACAAAAACGGGGTACAACAAAAACAGAAATATTCTTCATGCATAAAATCCACATAGATCATATGAAACTCATCCAAATAAAAAAAAACGTGAAATATGATGTATTAGATGTCCAAGCAACATGGTATAAGATATTTTACAGGTTTACTATGAGTTATACTACATCGAACACATCATGCATACAAGATCATACAACACCTCATAATCACGAACACATTCATGTATACAAGAATTGATTATCACTAACCCTAAATTCATCTTGTGTGTGTAATGAGACAAATACGAGCAAATCAACACATAAAGATAAGGTATAACAGGGGTTTTGCACAAAATTGTCTCTAGAACAACCTACACTACAGGTGGTATTTAGTACTTGTATTACACAATGAAAAGAATACAAGTTACTTGCTTTATAGCAGACGATGAGAACGGAGCAAGAAGCAAGAATAACAAGAACGGATTCCCGGGCACGAACACAACGAACGACTCACAAATGAGATGATCACGAACAAGATGAACAACCGATCGCGAGCAAGATGAAGACGATCGAGATCACGAACACAATCGGACGACTGAGATCGAAGATCAAGATCAAGATCAACAAGATCGGACGGTCCAGATCAGATGATGGTGAAGATGATGATCAAAATGCATCGAACGGCTGAGGTTCAAGCCATGATCAAAATGTGATGATCATGATCATCAAGGCGATCGACGACCAGGATTCACTTGATCAACACCTTGATCAACAGCAACCGGCAATGGGCGTAGAGGCTATCGATGGTCGGGACAGGGCACAGGGCACAGGGCATAGGGCGAGGCTGACAGCGGTCGGCTAAGGGGACAGCTGACGGAGACATCGACATGGATAGACTGCGAGGGGAGTGGCATAGTGGTGCTATTGGCTGCCTGTTGGCGGTTGCTGCGTCGGGGTTCGGCAGGAGCGCAGGGCATCGCGCTGCAGGCTGTCGTGGCTGACGATGACGGTGGCGCGCTGGAGGGAGGCAACGTCGGGATGGTCGAGGGTAGAGGATGGAAGGAGAGGGAGAGAGGAGATCGGGAGTTAGGGTTGAAGGAGAGGCTAGGTTAAGAAGAAGATGAACAAGTAGTATATTAAGGGGGAGTATATATGGGTAGTATATTAGGGTTAAAGATGTGTATTGGGTTTCGGGTAGTGATGTAAACTGGGTATTGGGCTGAAAGGGGTTATAATGGGTAATCGGGTTAGGGTATTAATGGGTATTGGGTTTGGGGATTGTAGAAATCCGTTAAGAAAGAATAGGGTTTAGGGTATTAAATCCAATAGAAAATAATTATAAAAAAATTAGATAAATTAGAGTATGTTCAGGCTAAAAATAAAACAATAATAATGATAATATTAACAATAAAAATTATAATAATGCTAATAATAATACTAACAAAATAATACTGATAGTAACAATAATAATAACAATATTAATAATTAGAATAATGATAAAATAATGATAGTAATAGTAATAGAAATCCAGGTAATAATAACAATAATAAGATGTGTATTACAATATAAAAATCATAGAAAATAGTTACAATTAAAATTATTGATCAAAAATAGATTTTAATAGAAGATCTAACAATACATTTTAACAAAAGAATTTGAAAGCAGAAAAAAATAATTTACAAAAATTGAAATACCGAAAATACACAGAAAATACGTATTTGCGAAAACAAGGGTTACAAATCCTACCCATCTTACAAGAAAATTTCGTCCCCGAAGTTTTCTTAGGTGGTACATAGGAAAAGGCAAAAGCAACTTGGGGAAGGGTAACAAAACAGTGGATTAATGGGAAAGAAACAAATGGTGGCAACACCAGAAATAAGAAAGAAGTGGATAACAATGAGGTCAAATGGAATGCATGAAAGAAAGTAAACAGTATCAAAAGGAAAGAATCAACACATGATAACAAAGCAAGATAAGGAGCAGAACTGGAATCAGAGAGAGAACGAACAGGGAAGAATTGAATCAAATAATGCATTGGTATATGATGGCAAAATGGAATGCAAGAAAGAAGTAATCGGTATCAAAAATGAAAAAGAACCAACACAAGACTTGCAAGATAACAAGGCAAAGAGATGAAGAAATAGATAGAGCTGGAATCGAAGAAAGGATGGACAAGGAAGAGTTAGACCAGCCAATGAGTCAACTGATGAAGACAAGTACAAGGGATGGAAAGAAGCAAACAATGCAGGTAAGGAGAAACAACAAGAGAATCCTGGGACCTGTGGATTATGGGCCCACCACGCTTCCACTGCGCAACTCTAATCGGAAAGAGTCCGTCAGTAGCATCCATTAGCTCCAACAATCTACCTCGTGGATCACCATATCCTTGACGCGTCCAAATTACATCCGTCTAGCACGAAGTTCAAACTCCTGGTAACTTCAGATTCTGAACACTCCTTGAGATCCTGGGACTCTGCATGCACATCTCGGAGCAACAGACGACACTTCCTTTCCTGGCGATGACCAAAGCTGCTGACAAGTCGAAGTATAACTAGCGATGCCGACAGACGGATCAGGCAAAAAAAAATAAAAAGAATGGATAGAACCAGAATCAAAAGAATATGGGTATCAAAGAATGAATTCATACCCAAGAAGAAATCAATCAAGAGGACGAATGAAAAAGATGGAAGAATCAAGGAATCCAGGGATTGAATATGAAGGAATCAAAATGGATGGAATAAGACTGGTATCCAGATCAATGTTGATTATAATTCATTCATGTACGCATGGTCTGTGTACTGTTGAGCCAATCCTTGATCGAACCCATACTTGTCTAACATATTAGTCAAACTAATATATTAGCCAAACCTGGGCTCTGATACCACTAAAAACCTTATCACGCCCCACTTCCCAAAAAGAGAATACGGAATACAGATACGTGACTAAGCCCAATGAATTATTTTCATCATCCATAAGCTGTCAGGGTCTTTACAATATTTCACAGGAATAATCAAAGTAAAAATCAAGATAAGTCAACCACGCATGCATAAATAAATCAATATACTAACAATAATTTACTTGAAACAAAATTTAATAATCTCAAGTAAACAAGATCTGAACAAGTCAATAATTCTGGGTCACATTGCCCAATACAAAATACTTCAAGTAACAGATACAATTATTCAAATAAGCAACAGAAAATAATAATAGCAAAACCTTTAGCATCTAAAACCTCAGATCACCTACTCCATCGGGCAGCTGATCACCATAATCTGCAATTTAATAAATTGCAGGAAAAGGAAAGAGAAACAAAACTCCCGTCAATCCAAGTTACGGCCCGCTTGTAGTGCAGGCATAAGTACAGAAAAAGAATAAACAACATAGCATGGAATAGGCATGACAACAAAATAGAACAACTAGCAAGAATCACGAACAGAATCAAGTAATGTGGTGAGATAACATGTGTATATAACATGTGACAGGTAACAGGTATCATGCAAGCAGGTAAACATGTAACAGGTGTCAAGTAGCATGTACAGGTAATCATGTAAACAGGTGAACATGTAACAGGTATTATGTCATGTAAAGTCGTGTGTTTATTACTATCTAGGTAGTACTTCATGCGTCCCAGATTTTTACCATATGGTTGCTACATACATGCAAATTTTGTTTAGATCTAGTGGTGGGTTTCTATAGGGCCGTGTACTCAGGCGTCAGGTAGCAAGTAACATGAACAGGTTCATGAATCAAGTAGTAAATAGGTACACGAACCAACAGGTTCATGCATCAACAGGTTCATGAATCAACAGGTAACAGGTACACGAATCAACCGATTCATGGATCAACAGGTATCAGGTACACGAACCAACAGGTCCATGCATCAAAGCATAAAGTACAACAGGTTCACGAATCCACGGATTTATGAATCAATCATAAAGTGCAACATGTTCGTGTATCAACTTGAATCAAATATAAAATGGGAAACACGGGCCCCCTTCTGAGTACATATGCCAATATTGTCCACTACTAAGATCTTTCCCATAACCCTAGCTTGATTACTTGTTATTATTATTAAACAGGCATTTACGAGCACAAAATATGGTAAGAATAACATGGTATAAACAAGTAACAGGTTTAGGTCGGAAGATAAACATCTGCAGGTGAAAGACAACACATAAAAGGATAGAACAACGAAAATTCTAGTTCAGGACAGGAAGACAGTACTGCACTAAATCTGGAATTCCTGTTGTCACAAATGTGCAAACTTAGATCCGTCAGAAAATACTAAAAATAGACTCTCGGACGAATCCAGCAAACGTATATAAGTTATATGGTATTTCACAAAAACAGGACTCAAAGCAGAATTGTATCCAAAAAACGTGTTCAACCAGAAATCAGAAGTTTGTATTCATAAACAGGAAAATAGCATAAAAACGTATTGATTAAATCCACGAAAAATCTGGGGTATTCCCTAGTATGTTTAGTATCAGAAAATAAAGTTTCATAATTTTACAACATAGATAGAATACTAAAATTAAAATCATAAAGCAGCAGGATACGGTAGTTTTGTAAATCTGAAATCATAAACACAGCAGTACTAAAACAACAATAGATTGAAAAATATAAATCGAAATCCAGATCTGTCAAAAGGGTGATAAAATAGATACAGTAGGCTACAATTCATATTCACAAAGTTTTTATAAAAAGCAAATAGAATCAGGTCGAAATTAAAGTTCTTTACTGAACAACATGAAAATTCTACAAGTATAGTAATTGTTTGTAAGTATAGAATAGTTTATAAAAGTTATCAATTAAATCCACAAAAATAAGGGGTTAATCCCAATCAAGTCTAGTTGTACTCAGCAAAATATTGGATCAAAATATTATCTTTAATATCAGTAGAAAAATAATTTACTATACAGAATTCATATAAAACTTGATTTAGAATTTTAAACACATCTGCAGTAAAATAGCCATAACTTGCAACTCACAAATCGAAAATGATATATCTCAGAAAATCTGGAAGTAGAAAGAATTCTCTATAATTCGTATTTATAAATAATTTTCATATACTGACCTTAATAGGGTTTAAAATACTGAATAAAAACGGGGTACAACAAAAACAAAAATATTCTTCATGCATGAAATCCACATAGATCATATCAAACTCATCCAAATCAAAACAAACGTGAATGTGTACTAGATGTCCAAAAAACTTGGTATAGGGTATTTTACAGGTCTACTACGAGTTATACTACATCGAACACATCATGCTTACAAGATCATACAACACCTCATAATCACGAACACATGCATGTATGCAAGAATTGATTATCTCTAACCCTAAATTCATGTCGTGTGTGTAATGAGACAACTACGGATAAATCAACACATAGAGACAAGGTATAACAGGGGTTTGCACAAAAATTGTCTCTAGAAAAACCTACACTACAGGCGGTATTTAGTACTTGTATTACACAAAGAAAAGCATACAAGTTTCTTGCCTTATAGCGATGACGAGAACGAAGCAAGAAGCAAGAATAATGGGAACGGATTCCCGGGCACGAATACAATGAACAACTCACAAACGAGATGATCATGAACAAGATGAACAACCGAACGCGAACAAGATGAAGACGACTGAGATCACGAACACAATCAGACAGCTGAGATCAAAGATCAAGATCAAGATCAACAAGATTGGATGGTCCAGATCAGATGATGGTGAAGATGATGATCAAAATGCATCGGACGGCTGAGGTTCAAGCCATGATCAAGATGTGATGATCAAGATCATCAAGGCGATCGACGGCCAGGATTCGCTTGGTCAACACCTTGGTCAACAACAAGTGGCAATGGGCTAGGAGGCTTTCGACGGTCGGCGATAGGGTACAGGGCACAGGGCGAGGCTGACGGTGGTCGACTAAGGGGATAGCTGACGGTGATAGCAACAGGGACATACAGCGAGGGGAGCGGCACGGCAGTGCTGTTGGCTACCTGTTGGCGGTTGCTGCGTTGAGGTTCGGCAGGAGCGCAGGGCATCGCGCTATAGGCTGTCGTGGCTGACGGTAATGGGGGCGCGCCGGAGGGAGGTAGCACCGGGATGGTCGAGTGTAGAGGATGGACGGAGAGGGGGAGAGGAGATCGGGAGTTAGGGTTGAAGGTGAAAAGCAGCTAGGTTAACAAAGAAGATGAACAGGTAGTATATTAGGGGGGGGGGGTATATATGGGTAGTATATTAGGGTTAAAGATGTGTATTGGTTTCGGGTAGTGGTGTAAATAGGGTATTGGGCTGAAGGGGGTTATAGTGGGTAATCGGGGTAGGTTATTAATAGGTATTGGGTTTGGGGATTATAGAAATCTAGTAAGAAAGAATAGGGTTTAGGGTATTAAATCCTATAGAAAATAATTATAAAAATATTAGATAAATTAGAGTATGTTCTGGTTAAAAATAAAACAATAATAATGATAATATTAACAATAAATATAAAAATAATGCAAATAATAACACTAACAAAATAATAATAATAGTAACAATAATAATAATAATAATAATAATAATTAGAATAATGATAAAATAATGATATTAATAATAATAGAAATCTGGGTAATATTAACAATAATAAGATTTGTATTACAATATAAAATCACAAGAAATAGTTACAATTAAAATTATTGATCAAAAATAGATTTTAATAGAAGATCTAACAATACATTTTAACAACAGAATTTGAAAGCAGAAAAAAATAATTTACAAAAATTGAAATATCGAAAATACACAGAAAATATATATTTGCGAAAACAGGGGTTACACAAATACAACTAATGGAATCAATTTGCCCTTGATTATTTTCATCTACAATATGTATCGGTCAAAATTTTCTTCATCAAAACATCAACTGATCATATATATATATATATAAACCATCAGTAAATAACCCTTCTTTATTCAACTTTATACATCATACATCATACAACCTCATTATACACATTCAAATCAGCAAGAATATCGAAGAGAACAACATACCCATGATTCCTACTAGGTTCTTAACATTCTTAAGTCATCCATATAGTAAATTTCATCCGTGCAGTTGCATACTCATTCAAGAAAAGCCATATTTTTAATTATCCATCCATCCATATATTTATTCTATCAACATACAATCTTCTAGCATGCAATCTACTAGACAAATTATCATATTTACTATGCATAGAACAACAAGAAATCAAACACATATCACTCACCATAATAAAGAATCAACGAAGACAATAAAGAAATAAGAAAAGCTCATCCTTTCGCAAAAAATCCGAGATCCTCGCTTCGAAACTCCAAGAAATCAATAAATAAAGAATAGTTTTGTTTTTTGTGTAGATGAGAGACGGCTGTAGCAGCCCCTATATAGGCCGAAATATGGGTTTATTAGGGTTTTCTAAGTTTTATGGAAATATCCTTCAATAGTTTATCCCTTTACACATATAGGCCTCTTTTAATAAATTAGCAAAATAGACTAAATCTATTAGGATTAAAATAAATCTCTTTACCTCTGAGTTGTTCGGCCTTCATGCTCAGCCCAGAAAACCGAAAATCTGGAGCTTTTACCCCCCAAGTGGTAATTTTGCACAAAAGCTCCTTTTCATAATATTTGCAAACATGCCAAATAAATATATAAAAAAAACCAGGAAATTCATAAATAATATCTACTAAGAAGTATTCCAATATATTTTCTGACTTTGAGTTTCCCAAGAAAATATTTGCACGTATTTTGCACGTGCAAAATGATAAATTTAAGAAAAAAATGTTTATTAAATCACCAAAAATCACTTTAATTAATTTATTAATCTCAAAAACATTATTTAAAATTCTTGGGTGTTACATCACTCCTTTCTTAGAATAGTTCTGTTCTCAGAACTACTATTAATAGGAACCGAACAATTTAAGCAAAAAGATGCAATCACATAAATGGAAATACAGTTTAAAGAATGCAATTATACAAGAGAAAACAATTTAACCAAAAGAAAACAATCATACAAAGAGCTCAGGAAAATCCTTCTGCATGCGATCCTTCGGCTCCCAAGTAGCTTCCTCAAAACGCTGGTTCCTCCACAATACCTTGACCTTATTCCTCAACACCTTCTCCCGACGGTCAACAATCTCTACCGGCTACTCCTTGTAACTCAAGTTCAGCTGTAGTCCTTCAGGCACTTCCGCCAACTGATGACTCTGATCTGGCACATACTTCCTCAACATCGACACATGGAACACATCATGCACTTGCGCTAATTCCTCCGGTAGTTCCAACTTGTATGTTGTCTTACCAACCCGCCTCAAAATCCTGTATGGCCCAATGTACCTTGGCGCCAACTTGCCCCCTTCCCAAACCTGATTACTCCTTTAGTCGGAGACCCCTTGAGAAAAACTGCACCCCCAACCTCAAACTCCAAGTTCCTTCACCGAGTATCTACATAGCTCTTCTGTCGACTCTGAGCCTCGATCAACCTCTTACGAATCAACTCGATCTTCTCTGATGTCTGCTGCACAATCTACGACCCAAATATCTTTCTCTCCCCGACTTCGTACCAGCAAACGAGTGTCCTGCACTTCCTCTCGTACAAGGCTTCATACGGTGCCATCCCGATCTCGCATGATAACTGTTGTTATAAGAAAAATCAACCAATGCCAAGCACCTCTCCCAACTGCCACCAAAATCCATAACACAAGCCCTCGGCATATCCTCCAATACCTGATTCACCCTTTCAGTCCGATCATCATTCTGCGGATGGAAAGCAGTACTGAAATCAGTTCTGGTACCCAAAGCTGCTTGCAAATCCTTCCAAAACCTCATTGTGAACCTCACGTCCCTATCGGAACAATCGACACAGGAACCCTGTGAAGTCTCACAATCTCATCAATGTACAGCTCTGCCAGTTTCTCCAATGACCAAGTAATCTTCATGGACAGAAAGTGAGCTGACTTGGTCAAACGATCCACAATAACTCGAATTGAGTCGTTGCCCTTCGGACTTGTCGACAACCCAGTGATGAAATCCATGTTGATATTCTCCCACTTCCATTTCGGTATAGGCAATGGTTGTAACAAACCTCCAGGCCTCTGATTCTCCGCTTTGATCTACTGGTAAGTCAGACATCTCGCCACAATGTCTACCACATCTCTTTTCATACCCGACCACCAAAAGTGCTGTTTGATGTCCTTGTACATCTTCGTGCCCCCAGGATGCACTGACAATAAGGTAATGTGTGCTTCCTGCAAGATACTCTCCTTTAAATATGCATTCTCCGGCACACACAACCTCTCACCCATCCATAGAACTCAATCTTGGACACGGAACTCTGATAACTTACCTTCGGAAACTTGCTGCAACATCCTCTGAATCTCTGTATCTAATTTCTGACCCTCCATAATCTGCTCTCTCAAAGAAGGCTGCAACCTCAACTGAGCCAAAGATGCTCCCAAACCCTGCAGTACAACCTCAATACCTGCCTGATCTAACTCTGCTGCCAACTCTCTCTGAGTAGTGATCAAAATCGACAGACTGCTCTTCCGACTAAGCCCATCGGCCACCACATTCGCCTTGCCCGGATGATACTTTATCTCAGGACGAATGTCTTCCAACACTTCCAACCACCTTCTCTGCCGAAGATTTAGATCTCTCTGCTGGTAAATGTACTTCAAGCTCTTGTGGTCGGTGAACATGTTGACATTCTCTCCATATACATAATACCTTCATTGCTTCAAGGCAACGATAGTAGCTATTCCAGATCGTGTGTCGGATAGTTCTTCTCATGCGTGTGCAACTGCCTCAATCCATATTTAATAACCTTCCCTTCTTGCATCAAGACGCACCCCAAACTCTTGAGCGACGCATCACTGTAGATATCATAGTCCTTCCCAGCTTGTGGCAAAGCTAAGATAGGCGCAGTTGTCAAATTCTCCTTTAGCTCAAGGAAACTCGCCTCACACTTATTAGTCCAAGTGAAGGCCACATTCTTCCGAGTCAGCCCCTTCAAAGGAACTACAATCTATGCATAGCCCTGAATGAATCTCCTGTAGTACCCAACCAATCCCAAGGAACTCCTGACTTTCTTCACTTTCGTCGGTCTGGGCCAAGTCTTCACTACTTCAACTTTCTAAGGATCGGTGTCTACTCCCTCCTTAGAAAGGATATGACCAAGAAAGCTACCTCGAACTTCCAAAACTCACACTTCGACAGCTTGACATACAAGTTATGCTCCTGTAAATTTTTCAATACATCTGCCAAGTTTTTATAGTGCTCTTCCTTCGAATTCCAATATACCAGAATATCATCAATGAATACCACCACGAAGGAAACAATAAATGGACACAAAATCCGGTTCATCATGTCCATGAATACTGTCGGCGCATTCGTCACCCCGAATGGCATCACCAAAAACTTATAGAGTCCATGACGAGTTCTGAAAGCCGTCTTTCTTACATCTTCCTCCTTAACTCGGACCTGATGATACCCTGACCGCAGATCAATCTTTGAAAATACCGCTGCTCCCCAAAGCCTATCAAACAGATCATCAATCCGTAGAAGCGGATACTTGTTCTGAATGGTCACCCTGTTCAACTCCGGTAGTCAATGCAGATCCTTATTGACCCATCATTCTTCTTCACTAACAACACTGGTGTTCCCCACGGTGAAGTACTCGGCCTGATGAATCCCTTACTCAGTAATTTCTCAATCTGCTTCTTAACTTCATCCTACTCTACCGGTGCCATCGTGTCTGGAGCCTTGGAAATTGAACACATCCCGGCTGAATATTGATGCAGAACTCAACATCTCGCTGCGGCGGTAACCCCGGTAGGTCTTCCAAGAATACCGTAGGAAAATCCTTGACAACTGGAATGCTTCTGACTTCATCCGGAAATATCAACTTAGATACCATTGCAGCCACTTTCGGGTTCTTCTTCTTCCACTGAAAAGTCACTGTGGGTCCTTCCGGTGCCTTCACCAACACCTCTTTGTTCTTGCATCCAATTGTGGCATCATATATTGCCAACCAATATGCCCACGATCACATCCACACCCAAGACTTGCCGTTCAATAAGATCAATGCCGAATAATCTCCCACCAATCTCGATATCACAGCCCTCATAATACCGATCAGCAATCAATTCTTTTCCTGATGGCGTTGTCATTGACAAGACTTTTCCTGGAAATACCTTAGGTTTCATAACTAAAACTTTCTCAAAAATGGGCGACACAAATGTATGCGAAGAACCAGTATTAGATAAAACTTTCTCTTTTATTCCATTAACCAAGACAAATCCTGTACATGAAGAATGATACTCAAATCTCCAATTTATTCTTAAACAAAGTTTTACTTAATACATCAAATAAATGAATTTAAATTCTCGCATACCCTGGATCGCATCCTCTGAGTTACCTGCATCCTCCTCAGTTAATGCGAATACTCGCCTCTAACTCTGGAATTTGCCTATGCTTGCACCTTCCTTCTTCAACTTTGGACAGTTTGGTCTGATATGCCCTTCACGACCACACTGATAACAAGACCGCGCCTTAGGTGGCTTGGTGCATGGTGACTGATAGTAGCCTACCTCTCCACAGTTGAAAACAAGTCACACCTTGAATTGGGGGTGCCTTCTGCTCTGGCCTACTGAACCTGCCCTGCTTCGCTGGAAACTTCTTCCCACTCTGATTTTCTGCTGGCCTCTTGTTCCCATTCCAGGTTTCCTGCTTCTTCTGGAACTGATCCATATCTTTCTCTGTCATTGCTGCTCTCCTGACCAGCTTATCAAAATCTTCTGATGCCCAACGGTATAATCCGAGACCTTAAATTCGGTCTCAAGCCCTGCTCAAATTTCTTGGCCTTCTTCGCTTCATCAACTATCAGCTCCAGTGCATACCTTGACAGCTAGATGAACTTAGTCTTATATTCGCGCACTAACATGCTACCTTGTTGTAGGTTCAAGAATTCTGTTGTCTTCTTCTCCTGAATGTCCAAAGGAAAGAAGAGATCCCTGAACTCCTTAAGAAAAGCCTCCGAAGTTACCTGTTCATCTCTAAAAGTCCTTTTAACTGACTGCCACCAAATGCCAACATCCTTCTCTAAATGCATTTTAGCCAATTTCACCTTGTTGGCTGCTAGGGATTCCAAAACCTTGAAGACTACCTCCAATTGTCTAATCCAATCATCATCCTCATTTGGATGAGACTTCCCTTCAAAAATAGGCTGCTTCATTTGCTTGAAGGACTCAACCTGCTTAATTGGATCAACATTAATAAGCATTGCTCCAGCCCCTTGATTCTGATTCTAATTCGTGCCGGCTGCCATGAATGTGTTCAAGATCTGATACACCTTGGCAATTTTCATTTCAAGATCAAGTCGGCCCCCTTGGGAACCCTCAGCCCCATCATCCCCACCGTCATTCCTGGTCCTGGGTTCTGCCATTATACTGAATACTGCAAAATGAGGGAAAAAATTAGGGCATCACAACACAATTCATATTCACATCAATACCTTATGGAAAAATCTCAATCATGCCCCAAACCATTTCATCTTGTTTTAATACCATGTGATACTCACACAATAATGTCCACACCTAGGTGCTCACGCTCTAATGTCCACCTAGGTTTATTCTTATACCATGTTTATCATTACTATTGAAGTATGCTATGATACCAAACTCTTTGTAGCGTAATTCAAAAAAATGTGGCACAATTCCCAGCATCTACCTTAATGTAATAGTAAACATAGAAAAAATACAATTTTTTAAAACTTTTATTACATCAGTTCTTTACAAAGCATGGCAAAAAATTAACACCTTGAATTACATTTTCTTTCTTTTACAGCCCATTCTTTTATAATTTGCATAAGCCATATTATCATTCTACCACAAGCATCTAAATCCTAAGCTAACGGTACCTACCTGTAAAACATGAGGATAGAGATAACCCTAACCCCCAAAACTACAGGGGTCAGCCATAACGGTGTGAGTGATATAAAAAAAGAAATACAAATTAAATGAAACATAAAGAATAAATTCATAATCAACACATTCCCACAGTAGTAACAAATGGAATATAAAATAAAGTATAAAACATCAAGGGAAATTAGACTAAGTGTCAAGTATAAGAAAACATAAAAACATCACGCATAATACAAGTCAAAAAAATACAAATGCAGTATGATAAACCTCTAATGCATACTTGTCGGATTCTATGCATTCCATACTATATAGGTCCGGTGCTAGCCCTTATTGTTCTCCATTTTATAGGGTTAAATCAAACGTCATGCAACTAATCTTACTATGGTGATAGAAACAAGATCTAGAATACTCCGCGAATAGGTCTGACAACTCTTGACGCGCAAGCATCATGTAAGCATTGCTCTAACTTCGGAGAATCACCTCCCTGCCGTGTACCCCATGAATAAGCCTGTCGACCCTCGACGTGCAAATACACAGTACATTCCGCGAATAGGCCTGCCGACCCTCGACACGCAAATGCACCGTATGCTCCGTGAATAGGCCTGCCGATCCTTGACACGTGAACATACCAATTGTCCTCTTGACATTCCGTGAATAGGCCCGCCGACCCTCGACACGCGAATATACTAGGGACACAACAACACACAGTCCTGGAATATATCCATTGGACTAACAACAGAGCCCATACTTACGTTTCTCAAGTTCTATCACATCTCCACTAGTGCCTGTCCTTAGGTTGATTAATATTAATTAAAACACAACTTCCCACCTCCTTAGAGTTGGTGTACCCTGTCAGACTTAATTCCAGTACAACAACACCAAGGCCCAACTGGCCAAGATCCACAAAATCTCATCTGCCAGTTTACAGGAATCCCATGCAACCTCTACAGACTCCCAACTCAAATATCAACACAGATCTCACAATAAAACTCTTGATTTCATTATCAATTCGTTCAAATTAAGAAAAATTCTTTATATCACACAAATCCAAATTTATCTGAATACTCACAAAATTTTCTAAAATAAAATCTGAGATTAAATCTTTTAAACAATTGAGTTTCACATTTTGAAGTCATAGAAAAATCACAAAACATCAATCTCTCGAAATCCGTATATATTTTGCTTACCAAAGTCGTAGAAATACGAGTTAAACTCTATTATAATCAAAATATAATTCTCTATAAAATATAGTAATCTATAGCGAAAACTTCATCTAAAACAGTAGATCAATAATCCATAAGTTTGAAGAAATAATCGTTCAAGAAACCAGCAAAAACCTAATAAAATAATCGGTAACGCAGTTGTCGATCGACCGACATCCTAGTTCAAAAACTAGCAGTCGACTGACATTCTAAAAATCCAGAAATCCACAACCATTATTTCATGTGCAAATTCTGGGCAGTCGACTAACATGTCAAAAATTCAATACTTCATATTTTGTGCACTTTCAACTGATATCTAGTTTATAATCTTTAAAAGCATGAATTTGTAAAATTAAAATCCTGAGATGATCCAATACAACTTGTCTATCATACTGGAGTTCATAAATCATATCAAACTCTCAACAATTTCACAAAAGAGTATTTTTTCGACAAAATTCTTCAAATCAGGAATATATGTATATATGTATAAATATGTGTATATGCATCAACAAAACTAACAAGAATCAGTGTATAAGAGTAGTACGATGTTCAATTCAATCTCAGTATCAATATAAATCAGGATCCACTTGAAAACTTTGCAAAAACACAAAAAAAAATCCTCTTTCGGCCTAGGTTTCATCAGACCCGAAATCCGAACTCAATTCAACCCTTCAAAACTTGATCTTTTGATCATAAAACTTCTCTTGCAGTTTGTTAAACACATATACAACTAATGGAATCAATTTTCCCTTGATTATTTGCATCTATAACATGTATCAGTCAAATTTTTCTTCATCAAAACATCAACAGATCATATATATATAAACCATCAGTAAATAACCCTTCTTTATTCAACTTTATACATCATACATCATACAACCTCATTATACACATACAAATCAGCAAGAATATGGAAGAAAACAACATCCCATGATTCTTACTAGGTTCTTAACATTCTTAAGTCATCCATATAGTAAATTTCCTCAGTGTAGTTGCATACTCATTCAAGAAAAGCCATATTTTTAATTATCCATCCATCAATTTACTTATTCTATCAACATACAATCTTCTAGCATGCATTCTACTAGACAAATCATCATATTTAATATGCATAGAACAACAAGAAATTAAACACATATCACTCACCTTAATGAAGAATCAACGAAGACAATAAAGAAATAAGAAAAGCTCCTCCTTTCGCAAAAAATCTAAGATCCTCGCTTCGAAACTCCAAGAAATCAATAAATAAAGAATAGTTTTGTTTTTTGTGTAGAAGAGAGACGGCTGTAGCAGCCCCTATATAGGCCGAAATCTGGGTTTAATAGGGTTTTACAAGTTTTATGGAAATATCCTTCAATAGTTTATCCCTTTACACATATAGACCTCCTTTAATAAATTAGCAAAGTACACTAAATCTATTAGGATAAAAATAAATCTCTTTACCTCTGAGTTGTCCGGCCATCATGCTCAGCCCAAAAAACTGGAAATCTGGAGCTTTTACCCCCAAGTGGTAATTTTGCACAAAAGCCCCATTTTTATAATATTTGCAAACATGCCAAATAAATATAAAGAAATCTAAAAAATTCATAAATAATACCTACTAATAAATATTAGGTTTCCCCAAAATATTTTCTGACTTTGAGTTTCCCAAAAAAATATTTGCACGTGTTTTGCACGTGCAAAAGGATAAATTTCAGAAAAAATGTTTATTAAATCACCAAAAATCACTTTAAATCATTTATTAATCTTAGAAACATTATTTAAAATTTTAGGGTGTTACATATGCCACACGTAGACCTAGTAATGTTCCCGTTAGAAAGAGTGATTTGATAAGTATTGAGGGTAGAGTTAGGGGATGAGCAAGACCTAAACTAACCTGGGTGGAAATGGTGAAAAAAGATATGATAGCTTGTGACCTTACAGAAGATATTGCGCTAAACTGTGCAGAATGGTAAACCAGGATTCATGTAGCCAATCCCAACTAGTTGGGAAAAAGGCTTTGTTGTTGTTGTTGTTGTAATATTTTTTGCTTGTCTTTGCAGAGGCAGCTAGTATGAACTTTGGTGCCATCGTGAAGAAGCGTTTGGAGCTAAGTGGCAAGGCCCTTTGAAGACAAGAAGACGAAGGGTGTCATTACTAGACTTGTTCCAGGCAAGATTGCCAAAAGCTCTGCAGATATTGCTCCAGAGGCAGCCTTCGAATCTCCTCCATCTTCTTTGACTAGCCTTGCGATAGGGGGATTTTCTTTTGCTACAACGCTTGCGATTGAGCCCCCTCCCCTTATTGCGGAGGCTGAGTCTGTTCTTACCGATAAGCTCAAGAAGATCTTCATTCTGGACAGGCAGGTCAGTAGACACAATGGTTTTCTCCGGGATTTGGTGAGCTATATGCATGCAATTCAACACCTTCTGTCCTGAAGGATAACAACGTGTCGGATGCGGGGTGTTTCGAAAATTCTACTATGGAGATATCCTGAGCGGTTATGTCGGTATGTATCATGTTGTTTTCTGTTGTTTTTTTTCATTCTCCCAGCCTTTTTATAAGTGTTAAGGTACTCTTTTTTTCGCAGATCACTTCCTACTTTAGTCACTTGTAGAAACGAGTGTAGGAGGAGGAGAAGGAGTGGAAGACTGCAGCTGACCGGGTAAAGGTGGAGAGGGCGAAGGCCATTTGGGCATTGGACGCAATGGAGCTTCGGCAAGATGCTCAGGCTTCTCTGATTGTCCAGCTGGCAGAGGCCTTGAAGAAGGAGAAGGAGCTAACAGCAAAGGAGTGGGAGGATGTGGTGGCACGCGCGAAGTCCAATGCTGAAGAGTTCCTCATCGTAAACTTGGAGAAGGCTTATACCAGAGCCATTCGGGACATCAGCGAGCGAGTTGAGCTCTTAACATACTTGTTTGCACATTGAGATAGCAACTTTGTGCCATAAGTCTGGACTCCGAACAAGTAGTTTTTAAAGATTTAATGAGTTTTAGGAGTGGATCGAATGGTGAGTTGAGCTCTGTTCTTACTTGGTTGCAAGTTGCTAGAGCAACTCCGAGCCGTGGTTGTGGACTTCGAACTTGTCCATTTAGTGATTTAGGAGTAGCTTGAAAGAAGTGTTGAGATCTGAACTTGCTTGGTTGCAAGTTGCCTGAGTAACTCTGTGCCATGGGTATGGACTCTGGACGGGTTACTAACGTGTTTTGGGGTAGATCAAGTCGCAAGTTGAGCCTGAGCTTGCTTGGTTGTAAGTCTCTATAGTAACTCTGAGCCACGAGTGTGGGCTCTAAACTTTTCCATTTAGTGTTTTAGGAGCAGGTCCATTGTAGGGTTAAGCTCAGAACTTACTTGGTTGCAAGTTGCTAGAGCAACTCTGAGCCATGGGTATGGACTCTAGATGGGCAGCTAACGAGTTTTAGGGCCACGAGTGTGGACTTCAAACTTGTCCATTTAGTGTTTAAGAGCAGGTCCATTGCAGAGTTGAGCTCCGAACTTGCTTGGTTGCAAGATGCCAGAGCAACTCCGCGCCATGGGTATGGACACCGGATGGGTTGCTAACGAGTTTTGGGGGAAGATCCAATGGCAAGTTGAGCCCAGAGGTTGCTTAGTTGCAAGTTGCTATAGAAACTTCGAGCCACGAGTGTGGACTCCGAACTTGTCCATTTAGTATTTTAGGAGCATGTCCATTGTAGAGTTGAGCTCTGAACTTACTTGATTGCAAGTTGCTAGAGCAATTCTGAGTCATGGGTATGGATTCCGAACGGGTTGCAGGAGAGGGTTGAATGGCGAGTTGAGCTATGAACTTACTTGGGTGCAAGTTTCTAGAGAAACTCGGACCATCGGTATGTACTCCGAATGGGTTGCTAACGAGTTTTGGGAGCAAGTCGAGTGGTGAGTTGAGCTCTGAAATTGCTTGATTGCAAGTTGCCAGAGCAACTCCGAGCCATGAGTATGGACTCAAAACTTGTTATTTGGGAAGCTTAGTGAGTCTTTGGTGTTGCTTGGGAGAGAGTTAGGCTATTGACTCATTATTTGCATCCAAAGAGTTGTACAAGAATTTTGCAAAAGAAAATGCTATGTTTTTATTTGAAAAATAAACCTAAGTGGCTATTTTGATTGCTATCCTTTATTACATGCTTTCGCAATTATATTTGTCAGACTTATTAGAAATTGAAAGCCTACTTCTAAAGGAGTGTGTTAAGTGCCATCGTTGTACTTTATCAGGTGATCTTATATGGTTCTTCCTAATTTGGAGCGAGCTTTCCCTTCTTGTGTGGGTTGGATATTTCAATCTTTCGAAGGATGTGGTCCCCTTCTTTGAGATTGCACGGGCGGACCCTTTTGTTGTAGAACTTATCCACCTTCTGCTGATAGATATGTCTCCGTAGGGCAGAGTTCTCTCTTATTTCATCAATGAGATCAAGATTGCTCCGAAGGTCGCTTAAGTTCTTGTCTTCATTGAAGGAGAGAAAGAGAGGGGAGGTTAATCCGACTTCTAGGCGGATGAGTGCTTCCGTGTTGAAGGTGAGATTGGATGGAGATTCTCCTGTTGGTATTCTTTTTGTGGTTCTGTAGTGCCAAAGCACAATTAGGAGCTCTTCGACCCATGGTCCCTTTGGAGATTCATCAAGTCTCTTCTTGAGGCCATTCTAGATTTGTTGATTAGCATTCTTTTCTTGACCATTGGTCTAGGGGTGAGATATGAAGGAGAAGTATTTTTCGACCCCTAAATCGGTTCATAACTTGCAAAATCCCTTGCCGGCAAACTGTGTTCCATTGTCAGTGACTAGCGTTTGGGGGATTCCAAACCGGTAGACTATGTTCTTCTAGAAGAATTACGGAACTTTGTGTTGTGATAGAAGCTAGTGGTTTTGCCTCAATCCACTTTGTGAAGTAGTCGATGGCTACCACTAGAAAGTTCCGTTGTCTAGTTATAGGGAAAACAGTTCGAGTAATTCCATTCCCTACATAGTGAAGGAGATGAGGCTTAACATGGTGCTAATATTGGAATGGGGAACCCACATATTGGAGGAATACTTCTAGCAAGGGTTGCATTGGCTAACATATGCTTGGGCGTCATTGGGGAGAGTGGACCAATAGTATCCGTGGTTGAGAACTTTTTATGCGAGGGACCTTGCACCCAAGTGGCTGCTCCATATTCTTTCATGTACCTCCCTGAGAGCATAATCTGCCTCTTCGAGGGAGAGTCATCGCAGGTAAGGTCGGCCGTCAACCTGGGTGTAAGAATGCTTGTAGAGGATTCCTTCAACGAATGTATATCTCTCAGCCCTTACCCAGATCTTTCTTGCTCCCTCATTGAGGAAGTCGATCAAGGGTTTCATCCTACAAGCTCCGGGTTTTTGGGGGTGACAAACATGAGCTCTAGTGCTTCCTCTTCGATGCTTGTCTTGAGTAGGACCTCAATAAGCATAGTGTGGTCGAGTCCATCGAATGATGAGGAGGCTAATTTAGAGGACATCTGCCTCCCTGTTTTCCTCTCGTTGGATGTGCATGACTTTGACTTCTTCAAACGTGGATAGGAGCTGCTTCACATAGGCCAAGTATTTAACCATACAGTTATCGCTGGCTTCATAGTCTCCTAGACTTGATTCTTTACTAGTTGGGGGTCGCTAAAGACCCTGACTCTTCATGCCCCTGCTTTTCATGCTTGGAGGAGTCCGGCTATGAGTGCTAATATTCGGCCTCATTGTTGGTGGCAAGAAAGTTGAGGCTTAACGAGTACTAAAAAGTGAACTCGTCAGGACTGAGCAAGATGACTCTGGCCCCACTCCCTTCAAGGTAGGAGGACCCCTTAACATATATGTTCCAAAGTGGGGGGTTTTCTCCCGGGAGGGGGGGGGGAGGGATAGTTCTTGCAACGTTGAATTCTGTCAAGGCTTGGGCGTTGATTGTCGTCCTTGGCTGATAGGTGATATCATGCTGGATTAACTCGGTAGACCACTTCATAAGTCACAAAACCTTCCGGCAAGTGGAGTACTTATTGAAGAGGCTGATTGGTGAGGACCCAGATGGAGTGTGCTTGGAAATAGGGCAGAGCTTTTGGGCAGCCGTAACCAGTGCGTAGGCCATCTTCTCCATTTTAAAGTATTGAAGCCCAGCATGATGAAGTACCTTACTTACGTAATAGATCTGCTTCTAAACTCTATCTTCTTCTCTTTCCAAGATGACACTAAAGGTCTGATCCATAGTGGCCAGGTAGAGGTAGAGAACCTCTCCAGCTTGGGCTTGCTCAAGAGTAGGAAATTGACGTGATGTGCTTGAGGCGTTCAAAGGCTACTTTCTGTTCTTCACCCCACTCAAAATTTTTTGCTCCTCGGAGAGCTTTGAAGAACGAGAGGCACTTCTCCTCGGACATGGAGAGGAAGCGCCAAATAGCAGCAAGGTATCTTGTGAGCTATTGGACTTCTTTGATGGTGGTCGGGGGAGACATGTCAAGTAAGGCTCAAATCTTTTAGGTTTGGCTTCGTTTCCTCTCAGCTGACCATGAATCTTACGAACTTTCCTGAACAAACCCCAAAGGCACATTTCGAAGGATTCAGTATCATGTTATGTCTCTGTAGTACATCAAATGCTTCTTGGAGATCGAGCACATTGTCTTCTTTCTTGAGGTTCTTGACGAGCATGTCATCTTCATAAACTTCCATGTTTTTTCCGATTTTCTCCTTGAAGACTAGGTTCACCAAGCGTTGGTATGTGGCTCTAGTGTTCTTCAACCCTAATGGCATGAACTGGTAACAATAGAGTTGTTGGTCGGTGATAAAGGACGTCTTTGGGATGTCTGGAAAAAACATTTGAAATCTACTTGTATCCCAAGAAGGCATCCATGTAGCTTAAGAGTTCATTATCGGAGGTGGCGTCGATCAAGGCATCTTTGCCAGGTTGAGGGATGTTGGTGTATGCCCTAGAGGCCAGTTATGTATTGACATGACTAGTTTATATTGTATTATGACATTTATTTCATTTTTAGGCAATTCATTTATTTTGTTATTTATTGTGAATTAAATGGACATAATGAAATCCTTAGAATAGTAAGTTCAATGTCATGGGATATCAAGTGATGACTTGATTGTGAGATCCTAGTGGCTGAAATCAGAATAATGTTCTTAAATGTCCCTAGTCAAGTATTATTGTGAATTAGGACAACAATAATACATAGAGACTAGCGTGTGCATAGATTGATGACCATTCTCATAGGTCATGGATATGAGATATCAAGTCTTCACATGGGTACATATTAGAGTAATAATGTACTAGATTGACCCACCATGAGAACACTGCATGGATCGTTACGTGAGTGTCATAAGTGTTTATCACAATGAGTATGGTGTATGTAGTCCTTTGACTTGAAGTCACTACGATTCTCTACATAAGAAGTTATATGTTTTAATGTCGTCAAACGTTGCCTGTAATAAGGTGATTATAAATTCGAATATTAGATATACTACAAATCGACATTGTGAGTGACTTAGATAGGATTTGTCCCTCTTACATAATAGGAGCGATATCTACGGGCCCCTTGATTGAGAGAGACTGCAAAATGCATGACTGTGCTTAAATGAGTCAATATGAGATATTGATCTCACTTGTTTTAGTAAGTCTACTCAGGCGTCAAGAAACCAAAGATTGAATCATACAAGGGTGACACGCTCTCTGCCTTGTGGTCAATTAAGATATATGGACAAAGGGACTAGACTACATGGTAATATTGGTCACGGATAGGTTATGTCAAATCACTGACATTCCCGTGACTTGATTAGTAGTGATGTATTGCTAGATACCGCTTACTGTTTATAATACTCGAATATGATTTTAGTATTACTGTCACACACTTCGAATGGATCAAAATTGAAATTTAAATTCATAAGATGAATTAATTAGGGATCCAACTAAGATTTGGACTCCTGACTTTGTTTGGACATTTAATTAGATTAAATGGGCCGACTAAAGTTCAAAGGCCCACACACGAATCTGACCTAGGTCGGATTGTGAGCCCAACAACCTTATTACTCTCTTAGGGTTGGTTTTTTGCACCTGTATATATGATATGTATTTGTGGAAAATACACACGTGAAAAAACCCTAGCCGTCACAGAAAGTCAGAGAGAGAGATATCGTGAGGAGGAACATCCCCTTTCTGCAGCTAGCACCGCGGTTTGAGGGAGAGTCATTTTTCATTCCATTCGTGTGGATACCATAGAGGCACCGCAATATTGTTGTGCTGTGATCGACATATTGTCGAGAAAACATATCCATCTTTAAGGTATAACTCCCAAATACGCTTTATGGTTTTCGCATGGATCCATATCTAGGTTTCGATATTTTTGTAATTTTTCTGCTGTGTATTTAATTTGTGATTGCATTCGAAACCTGACAGTGGTATCATAGCCACTTGCGAAAGAAAAATTCAGTTATGTATAATATGTGATTATTCATGATATATTCACTCTTTTGGAAAAAAAATTCATATGTGATATAATTTTTGCAACAGTTGCATTATAAGGATTTGTTTATGTATTGGTTGTTAACATAGATGTCATACCAGGGTAGCCCTCTGTTTGGAACCATTAAAAACCCCGGAATAGTAAGATGTGATTTGCAGTGACGTTATGGTTTCTTAAAGCATGAAGAGTTCATGCACCTGCGTCTTTTGCAGTGGCATTAGGGTTTCCTAAAACATGAAGAGTTCATGCTCTGGCGGTGACAAGGGATGATGAGACAATTTTTTGTTTCGGGGTGCTGCCTTTCACTCCGCAAGGGGCGGACCCCCGTGCCAACTCTGCGTAGGACAATATTGATTCCTCGAAAACCAATGTTTTTTAAATAAACTAAATAAAATCATAATAACATATTATTTATTATGTTATGTGTTGCATGGTGGGTGGTTGTGGCCATAGTTTTATGATGCATGGTTTAGTTATGTGATGCATTTTGTGACATTATTTATATTTTAGTATTTTGAATATGACCTGTGTGTTGTGCCTTTCTCTCTACATTCTCAATGTAATTTCTTTCTCTCTACACTCTGATTGTACATTCTTTCTTTATATGTAAATGTAATCTCACTGAGGAGGCAAGGAATTGGCAACCATACAAGGTCAAAGATTGGGAAGCTGCTTGGAGAAGACAGTATAATCCCTTCGCTCAGTTTTTGATACTCTCATCGGTTTGGGAGAATCAGTGTGTTAGGGCCACAACCATGTCACATATATTTTATGCTTTTAATTTTGTATGAGATGCATTGTTTTAGTTGTATTCTAATGGATGATAAATGGTGAGATAAATTAATAAAATAACAAAATCCCTCAAAGTAAATCTTAAGTCGCAATAAGATGCCTTCCAATGCGTGACACTCGTCTAGGCTAGGATCGATTAAGTGTAGGTCTGCAAAAGCAGTGTACCTTTATCCATCCTAGTGAGACGTGGTGGGATAAAAGTAACATTCAATTTCCAACCATTGGGTCTGACTTAATTAGGCTATTTCAATAGGATTAAAAGTTTAAAGGCATAGAGTTAGGCTTTAGTTTATCAGATAGATTAGAATAAGTGTTATTCACCCAACTATCCAAGAGTTGTATACGATATAATTGGGAAGTGTTCCCTACCTAAATAACTAAATTTAGGGTGATCAGCCAAAGCTGACTTAGAACTAGTTGAAATATGGATATTGGCATACTAGAAAATCTTACGATGGGATTTTCCGAGTAAATGATGAGGGTCGTTGATTTGAATAAAAAATATTAGGAGATTTATTTAATAAAAGACATTATTAAATATTTCAATGTTATGATACATACTTTGCATATTTCTGTTTAATATTTCACTGAAATGATACTTACTTTGCATATTTCTGTTGATAGATTACCATGGCATCCAACACATCAAATAACCTATCAATGTGAATTGTCCTTGAGAAGGACAAACTGTCTGTGATTTCTAGATTGGTACAGGAATATGAGGATAGTCCTTAGGCATGAGAAAAAGTTGTATGTTCTAGAGCAGCCTATTCTTGAGCCACCTGCTGCAAGTGCCTCTCGCACCGAAAAGGATGCTCATAAGAAGCATCAAGATGACGCCTTGGAAGTTGGTTGACTCAAGCTAGCCACCATGAACTCTGAGCTTCAGAAGCAACATTAGAACATGGATGCCTACCATATGACCGTACACCTCAAAAGGCTCTATCAAGAGCAGGCTACGCATGAGAGATTTGAAGTCTCAAAGGTATTGTTTCAGGGAAAACTGGCAAAAAGAAGCCCTATTGGAACTCATGTGCTCAAGATGAATGGGTACATAGAGAACCTTTAAAGGCTTGGTTCCCCTTTGGGTCAAGAGTTGGCCACTGACTTGGTCTTGCAATAGTTGCCGGAAAGTTATAGTCAATTCGTCAAGAACTACAACATGAATGAAATTGAAAAACCTCTGCCAGAATTACTAAGCATATTGAGAACTGCTGAGTAGAATACTAGTGAGGGAAAAATCATTATGATGATCCAACAGGCCAAAGGATAGGGCAAGGGCAAAAAGCATATTAAGTAAGCCAAGGGCAAGGGGAAAGGCAAGGAAAATTTCAAGCCCAACACTTCTGCCTTGAAACCTAAGGGTGGTGTGGCCAAGGAGGGCACATGCTTCCACAGTGGTAACACCGGACATTAGAAGAGGAACTGCTATAAGTACCTGGAGGAGCTTAAGAAGAAAAACGAAAGTGAGACTTCCACTACAGGTATTTTTGTTATAGAAGTCAATTTATCTACTTCTACATCTTGGGTATAAAATATTGGATATGGATCTCACATTTGTGTAAATGTGCAGTATCTAAAAAGGAGTAGACCATTGGCTAAGGACGAAGCTGGCCTACGAGTTGAAAATGGAGCAAAAGTTGCTACTTTAGTTGCAGGAACTTGTCATTTATCATTGTAGCTTATCATTGAGTTAGAGAACTGTTATTTTGTGCCTACTATTAGTAGAAATATTATTTCTATTTCTTGTTTGGACAAGAAGGGTTTTTCATTTATAATAAAGGACAAAAGTTGTTTTATTTATTTGAATGACATCTGTTATGCTAGTGCACGATTGAGTAGTTGACTTTATATCATCGACCTCGAAATGCCCGTCTATAATATAAATACTAAGATGTTCAAATCAAATGATATGAACCAAACTTACCTCTGGCATTGTCGTTTGGGCCACATAAATGATAACCGCATATTCAAACTCCATAAAGATGGATTCTTGGACTCATTTGATTTTGAATCATATGAGGTATGTGAACATTGTTTGTTGGGCAAGATGACAAAAGCTTCGTTCACTGAAAAAGGTGAAAGAGCTAGTGATCTTTTAGATCTCATACATAGTGATGTATGTGGACCTTTCAACACATTGGCTAGAGGAGGTTTTCAGTACTTCATTACATGTACTGATGATTTCAGTAGATATGGATTTGTGTATCTGATGAAAGAAAAATCAGAGTTATTTGAGAAGTTCAAAGAATTCAAGAACGAGGTACAAAACCAACTTGGTAAAAGTATTAAAGCCCTTCGACCAGATCGAGGTGGTGAGTACTTAAGCCAAGATTTTGATGACCATCTAAAAGAGTGCGGGATAATATCTCAACTCACTTCCCCTGGGACACCGCAATGGAATGATGTCTTTGAGAGGAGGAACCAGACTTTGTTAAACATGGTCCGATCCATGATGAGTAATGCAGATCTTCCAAGCTCCTTCTAGGGATATGCTCTATTAACCGCTGCTCTCACACTTAACCGTGTTCCATCTAAAACGGATCAAGAGACACCATATGAGATATGAATTGGGAGGTGTCCTAGTGTGTCTTTTATGAATATTTGGAGTTGTAAAGCCTATGTAAGGTGCCATGTATCTGATAAACTTGGTCCCAAATCTAATAAGTGCTTCTTTGTAGGATATCCCAAGGAATCCAATGGATACTATTTCTGTAATCTCACTAAAGGAAAAGTGTTTGTCATACAGAGTGCTGTGTTCCTAGAGAGAGAATTCATCTCCAAGAGAACCAGTGGAAGAACGACAGTACTTAAAGAAATTCAAACTTCGTAAAGTAGCAACAAACCAATAGTGAAAATGAAGCAGGCTCCACAAATTATTGTGGAACAACAATCTTCTCAAATGGCACAAGGCCCACGTATGTCTAGTAGGATACCTCATCAACCCAAGAGATATGGATTTCTCATGACTTAACATGGTGATGTATTGCTCATGGATCAAGATGAGCCTGCGACTTATGAGGAAGCTGTAAAAGGCCTAGACTCTGAGAAATGGCCTGAAGCCATGAGATCTGAGATGGAATCCATGTATGCCAACCAAGTATGGACCTTGGTAGACTCAACTAAAGGGGTAAAACCTATTGGGTGTAAATGGGTTTTCAAAAAGAAAACTGACATAGATGGTAACGTGCAAACCTTTAAGGGGCAGTTGGTGGCTAAAGGTTTCAAGCAAGTTCATGGTATAGACAATGATGAGACTTTTTCCTCAGTTGTCATGCTTAAATCCATTCGGGTCTTGCTTGCTATTGCAGTATATCACGATTATGAAATCTGGTAGGTGGATGTCAAAATTGCTTTCCTAAATGGAAATCTTCTCGAGGATGTGTACATGACACATCCTGAGGGTTTTGACACTCCAAAGACTGCTGGAAAGGTGTGTAAGATGCAACGATCCATTTATGGGTTAAAGCAAGGTTCTAGAAGTTGTAATCTTCGCTTCGATGATGCAATCAAAGGGTTTGGTTTCATCAAGAATGAAGATGAACCTTGTGTCTACAAGAAGCTTAGTGGGAGCACAATTGTCTTTCTGGTGTTGTATGTAGATGACATACTACTCATCGGGAATGACATTTTTACCTTCCAGTTTGTAAAGACTTGGCTAGGTAAATACTTTTTCACGAAGGACTTGGGTGATGCTATCTATGTATTAGGCATAAAGATCTATAGAAATAGGTCAAGAAAATTGATTGGCCTGAGTCAGAGTACATACATACACAAAGTATTGAAATGTTTTAATACTGAAGAGTCCAAAAAGGGATTTCTGCCTATGTTGCATGGTGTAAGTCTGTCTAAGGCTCAATGTCCTACAACTCAAGATGAGAGGGACCGCATGACTAAGATTTGATATGCATCTGCAGTTGTATCTATCATGTATGCCATGTTATGTACTCGTCCAGATGTCTCATTTGTCTTGAGCATGACGAGCAGGTACCAGTCAGATCCTAGTGAGAGTCACTGAATTGTTGGGAAGAACATCCTTAAGTACTTAAGAAGGACTAAGGATTCGTTCTTGGTATATGGAGCCGAAGAAGAGGTTGTTATAAAGGGTTACACTGACGTCCGATAAGGACCACTCCAAATCGCAATCGAGTTTTGTGTTTTGCCTGAATGATGGAGCTGTGAGCTGGAAGAGTTCGAAGCTAAGAGACAGTAGCTGATTCTACCACAGAGCCTGAGTATCTTACTGCCTCCAATGCAGCAAAGGTGTCACACCCCGCTTCCCAAAATATAGGAATATGAGTACGTAACGAAGGCCCAGCGAATGATGTAAACACCATCTCTAACACCCCGAATTCCAAATACAACTGAATTCGAAGTTCCACAGGATCATTACACTTCTTTCGTACAATTTTACAAGGAAATTGAAACTTTTCTTACATCAGAGTTACATTATACCTTTACATTATTACAGCGAAAGCAATTTTTACAGTAATTACATGAAACAACATTTAAATCAATCTTTGAGCAGCATGTACACTTCAATTTGTCAAGCATCTTTACCCTGCATGTAAAACTGTGGGCGCGTCAGTTCATTCACTGACGAAATATTATACACGGCCATCCTTTCTATGCCGAAAATAGTATAACGATTCTCAACACTTAACAAACCATAAACTTGTTCACAAACAAAGCTAAAGGGACTATCCTATAGATGTCGTGTTGTGCGGTGCGCTTAATCCTTAATGTAGTTATTATGTTATATAACATTAATGCGTACTTGTTCAGATTCTATGCATCCCATACTACATAGGTCTGAGGGAAAGCCCTTAACCGTTCTTCATCTTGCAGGATTTAATCTCTCGTCATGACTTAAACTACTACTGTAACTACGATAAGTATCCTAGATGTTCTATGAGTTACGAGCTCATGTCCAGACAGCTTGAAGGGGAATCCCACGTCATGTCACGATGCATCGTGAAGACAGCCTGTGGACAATTCAGCCTCCGTCATGGGACATGACACCACCCGCAGTCACCAAATACCCCACGAGCATCGCTTGCGGTACGGACTCCTGGAGACATATCCATGTCATGTCACGACGCATCGTGAAGACAGCCTGTGAATATTCTCACACCGTAGCTCTGAGGCCCTTATACTCGTATTTTTCTCTTATTTTGATCACGTCTTCACTATGTATCTAATCCTTAGTTATTTGAATCATGAACAAAATCAATTCTCTAGAGTTAGCCTTTTCACTATACCGGTCTTAATAATCTATTCATCATGACCCAAACTTGGTCTTTTCATCTCAAGTTTTCATTTCAGTATCTCTTTTCAATGCCGGTATGAGGCTTAACCACACTCTAGTTCTCAATTTTAATTCACAATCACAAAATCGAACAAGTCTTTTTCATGATTAACATTAATTTTCCTTTCATGTTCATAGCATTTGCATATTCATGCTCATAGAATCTTTCATAATTCATCATAACATTCAATTTTGCTTTCATGTACAACTCATGCATAAACAAAGGAATTCGTTTATCTAACTTGTCACATTCATAGCTCATTCAACTACCATGAAATTATCGTACTGTCATTTTATCAAAAATTCACACTTTCATTGCCAAAACTCATTTCAAAACTCTTTTAAACAAAGTATGTATATTTTTTCTTTATTCAGAGACAATTTAAACCAATAAAATAATAAGTTCTTTCTTGCCAAAAATAGTCTCAAATTTTTATTTATACTAGACCACAGGTTATAGAAAATTATCTCATGAAAATCCAGACATTAGTTGAAACTTCAGGGCAGTCGACTGTTAAAACATGGCCAGTCGGCTGTTCCGCGATGATTTAAAATCCCAAAAATAAGATGATCAGGGCAGTCGACTGTTATACTATGATCGGTCGACTGTCCCGCAAAGATTAAAAACTCGAAAATAAATACTCAGAGCAGTCGACTGTTACACTATGATCGGTCGACACTTTCGCAAAGATTAAAAACTCAAAAATAAATACTCAGAGCAGTCGACTGTTTCAATATAACCGGTCGACTGATGCTACTAGGTTTTTCAAATTCCAAAAATATTTTTAGTTCTTTTTCTTCTCTTTTTGAGTCAAAACACTCCAGTCTTTAATGTATATACAAACACAGTAAACTAGTATTTTTAAATTCATTACTTACCAATAACACATGCATTTTTTATCTTATTTTAAGTTCCATGTCCATACTTTCGACATTGAGAACAAATCGTAGTTGCACACAATTTGAATATAAATTTCTACAAAAATACTTCATTCCTTCATTCTTTCATTTATTAGCAATCTACAACCTTTTTAAAACACAAATTCTCATCTTACTACAATAGAGCCATCTTAATTTAAACGATCACTTTCACAAAATACATTCAACTTTGTCTCAAATGTATAGATTTTCTTCACACAATATGGTTCTTAAACATCTAGCATGGCAAAACATGATATCTTCTAGCATTTTAATTTATAATTTATCAACTAGCAATCATTTTAACAAACATCTTCTAAATTATCAATTCATCACTACATAAGCAACCATGGAGTCAATTTCACTTAAGTTTCCATTAATAATTCTATCAAGCATTCCTAGCATGGTAACTAAAATTAGAAGTATGAGAAACACCCACCTATTTGGAGAAAAACGAATAGAAAGCTCCTAGAAATCTCCTAGAATGTACGAATGGATCCTTCTCCTCCTGGGTTGTGCCTCAAAGTTGCCTACTCCCCCTTGGTGTAGCAAACCCGAGCCTCTCCTAGTGCACTTCGGCCTCCTCTTGGATGAGCACACACACACAAAAATCTCCTCAATCTTTTACTCACCAAAAACTCTCAATCTTTTCTCACTCTAATTCTTTTCTTTCTTTAATCAATTTTCTAGTGTACTAGATGAGAAGAACTAGGAGGTAATTATGCATTTTTTGGGTGAGGATAGATGGCTAGGATTAAGTCAAATGGTTAGAGATCAAAGGCTAGAATGAGTTAGCAAGTTGTAGCAACTACCCATGATGAGATGACTACCTCTCCACTAGCTCCATCTCTCCCTCTCTCTTTGATTCCATCCGGCCTAGTGTAAGGTGTGTAATGCACATCCTAGTGCTTGCACGTGCCAACTAGTACCCCCTCCTTACAAGTGTACATGTGCATAAAAATTTATTTGTTCATGAAAAGAGTCTACAATACAAGTTAAATTGTTTTAAAAGAGAAATAAGTTAAATGGGCTCACTAATGGGCCAATTTAACCATGAGTTTAAATAATTAAAATAATTAATTAAGAAAGTGGGCTAAAAAGACCATTTGGGCTTTTGATTTTAATTAGGCTTTAAAAGAAAATAATTTTTTGGAAAAATAAGGGAGAACAAATACTATAAAAAATATTTTATACGAAAAATTATGCAAATAAAATCATACGTGCAAAATGCGTAAAATCACAAAAATCTCATAAATGAAAACTAGGGTGTTACACCATCCATAAGATGTACCAGTCTAACTCAACAATATGAATAACAATCACAACCACACAAGAGAATAAAATCACACAAACGAAGATCAACTTCAATAATAAATGAAATAATTCAAAACATAATATCCAACATCTGGGATAAAACAAACTCTGGGTCAAAAAGCCCAAAACAAAGTGCAATATCAATAACAATGTTCAAGGGAAAAATAGCATAAAAGATAATTCAAGCAGTCTATTCTTCGGGCTCCATTATTTAAAATCGTTGCTCACCAAGTCCTTCTGGTATCACTCCTTCGGTACCTGTAAACTCGTGATCTAAAAATAGAAAAAATAATGTCCTTAGAGCAAATCACGGACAACAAGTAGTGAAAAATAGAGAATAATAAAAAGCATGGTATATCAAGAATGAAGGACTAGATTAAAGTCACGAACAAAGACAAGGATTGGCAATAATGTCAAGGGTCTATGTTTAATTATGCAATAATCAATAATTACAATTCAAGATCAATATCGATGACAGTATACGAGATCAAGTATGCAATGTCAACTTAGGGTTATTATTCATTTTATTAACCTATCTAATGCACGTAGTACTGTGTCCCATACCACAGATTCCGTGCATGCAAACAAGTGAATATTTTAGACTGTGATGGTGAACTGAACAGGGCGTGTACTCGGATAACACGATAACATGATAACAAGATTACATGATAACACGATTAACACGCGATTCTCCACCTTCCATGACAATAGACATGTAAACACGAAGGGCCCCACCGAGTATAGTCACCGATTGTTCACTACCAAGTCAACCCATAATACCCTGGCTTGTTAATATTTTATTTCATCCTATGTGAGCATGCAAGAAGATATCAAGGTTGTGTAATGCAAGGTGTGACTAATTCTACTCATTAAATGCATGGTAAGAAATATTTATATTAAATCAATGCAAAACATACAATCTGGACAACAGGACGTTACTGTACAAAAACAGGTATTTCTACTACTACAGGAAAGAAAATCTGGATCCGTCAGAAGTTCTAGAAACTAGACTTTCTGCCGGTTCCATAGCATATACAAACAATATATAAAAATTACAGAAACTAAGTTCAAATTCTTAATCTTTACAGATTTTATGTTCAGGCAATAGATCATAGATTATGTTCGCATATATGTATCGGGTCTGAATACTCATCAAATAATTCTACAAAAATTCAGGGTAACTCCTACGCATGTCTAGTCTAAGCCAAATTAAGTTCAAACTTTAATTTTACGGTTCATGTTCTTTTTAATAACTAATCAGGGTGATACACATATAATTGTGAATCTGGAAATCCAGACCTAGCAGTACTAAAAGTCAGATATCTTACAGAGTATAACTCGAAATTTATCTGTCGAATGTTTTGAAAAGAGACTCATAGAGCTACAATTCATGTTTACAAAGTTCATTCAAATTACTGCAGCAACGGGTTCGAAAGTTTGATGCAAAAAGAGGCAGACATCAGGCCAAAAAATAATTTAACATGAATTGGTAATAATTTCATCACACAAGCATGCAATAACATGGTAATTAATTAACACAAGTCTATTTAGTTATTAGCATAAGATATCAACATTAACGAGACACTTTTACAATCATGGCAATTCATTCATGAAATCATATCAAATTCGGAACATCTCAATCATCAATCAAGTCTATAGCATGGATCTAATTGTTTTCATGTATACCGTGCATATGCAATGTGCATTAGGGACTAGGGTTCGAGTCAAAGATCATGGCATGAAAAGAGATTTATCACTTGGTTTTGCCGATGAATCCGTGATAAACTCTTGAACAAAAAAAATACAGATATGAATCGAAATTAAGAGCCACTTGCGGGAATCAATAAACATCTTGAACACAAACAATAGAGGGGGTTCAAGAAAAGACTTGCCTTTTAGACAGTTAATCCGAATATAATAGAATAACGGGATTAGGATCCAGATGGCGACACGTGCAACTCACATACTCACATAAGCACTTGCACACTATGTGCAAGAAACACACAACAACAGCAATAAGATCGCAACAGCAAGAGGGACAAAATAGCAAACAGCAAATCCACAGTCGATCTCAGCCACTGCAAACAGCAAATCACCCCACAACAGCAAACATCGATCAACCCAACGACAACAAACAACGGCTACTTCGGCTATGGCTTTGGCTTAACTTCGATAGCAGCAGTGGCAGTGCAATGCGAGGGTGGCGATGGGTTACGATCGGAGATGGGGACAGGGACGGGGGCGATGGGATGGTGGAGGGCGGCAATAGTGGAGTCTTGGGGACGGTGGATGGCGTTGGAGGACTTTGTTTTGGAAGGAAACAGAGGAAGGAGGGGGGAGGTGATGGGTACGGTGGTGAGCGGCGATGGAGGAAGGCAATGGTCAAAGGCGGGGTGCGAGGCAGTGTAGGGGTTCGATGAGGAGGATCGGAAAAGGAGCGAAGGCAAGGCGTCGAGGTTGGAGGACGAAGACGGAGGTGGTGGTTGGTTGTGGTAGCTCAGGGTCGTAGACGAGGCGGGAGGTCAACAAAGAAGATGAGGGTGGAGAGGATGATCGAAGGTCGGAGATAACTGGGTGAGGAGCAGGGACGAGGATGAAGGAGCGGCTGAGCGGGGTTGGGTTTCAGGAAAGGAAAACAGAGGGAGAAGAGGGTGACGGTTGTAGGGGATTTGGGGGTTGCACAGTATAATTAGGGCTAGGGTTAGGTTAGTATATATAGAGAATAATTAAGATATTGGGTTAACGGGTTTCGGGTTGAGATTCAAAAAGGGCTGTAGGGTTTAAATCCAATAGGGGAAAAGAATAAATAGATAATATAGGATTAATTAATAGACTAATTGGGGATATCAATAAACAAAATTTGAATAGGGTGAACAACAAAATTTCAGCAGAAAAATTAAATAGATTGGGAGACAAAAAATGAGTTGAAAGAAAATAATGAATTCTATTATTAAATGAACAAATTATAGGGGTTCAGAGATAAAATAAATAAATAATAATACCAAGAAAAATACAATAACTGAAAACAGGATTTACAAAAGGAGATTGTTTCGATAAGAAAGTTCATCACTGAACTTGTAACACCCCAAATTCCAAACACAGGTAATTCGTAGCACAAACAGGATCTTTTAGTTCAACTTCGTACAAATTTACAAGGAATTTAAACCTTTTTATTTACAACATTATTCTTTACAATAATATAGCGGAAATGAATCAGTACAATACAACATATGATAAAGGAAACTCTTCAATCTTATGTCAACCCATCATAGTGACTTCAAGTTCATGCCAATCCAATCCTGCACTTGAAAACTGTAGGCACGTCAGTTGCATACAAATGACGCAATGCTATAATACAGTGATTTCACCATCTTAACAAACACAAGCTTGAATGCAGAAAACATAGAAGTTACTATCCTAATTATGTTAGTGTATGATACGACCTGATGCCTAATGCACACATTCACACTACGATGACACTAATGCATACTTGTTCGGATTCTATGCATCCCATACTACATAGGTCCAAGGGAAAGCCCCAATCGTACTCCTCATTTTAGGGTTAAACCCCTCGCCATGCAACCTACTAAAATAATTACTACGAGATTTAGACACTCTGCAAGTATTGGTTCTCGCCCTAGAATACTGAAGATCAATCCCACACCACGGATCATCCAGGGGTCTATTTCATCCCTCATCCCGGAATACTGGAGATTATCTCTCTCTGTGAGTCATCCTGAAACCCTTATTGCACAAATATCACATGAGCGTCGCTTTCGTCCAGGAATACTGGAGATCAATCTCACTCTACAGATCATTATGAGGCTTATTTCATCTCTCATCCCGGAATACTAAGGATTGGCTCACTCCGCGGATCATCCTGGAGTCCATAACTCACGTTTGCTCTTATTTCATCATATCTCCAACTAGTGCATGTCCCTAAGTTTAAATTGTAGTTACTAAGACCTAGTGCTAACTTACCCACTGGGCTTAAAACAAAAACACTGCAAATGTTAGCCCACACTGGCTACTTCTCAATGAGAAAGTCAACCCACACTGGCTACTTCTCAAATTTCATATATCATAACCTGCCAGTATTATGGGTCCCGCACACTCTAGAACAAACAACCATCTCAATAAAGAGATCACATAGGTCACATCTAACCTCATCATACACATCTCTTTCATTATTCATCATTTTTTCTTTATCTAATCTCTTTGTGTTTATCTTCTCAATGTAAATGAACACTTATAACCATGCAATTAGTCAATTTCTTGTAGACAGCACTTAGTTAACATTTCTGATTTATCACTTGACAATATTCAACAACTTTTTAATCGATAAACACTTTAAAAAACATCGCATGATTAATATTTCAAATTCTTGCTTTTATTATCTTGTAATTTCACATATAGCACCCTCCGTATGAATTCCTAAAATTTCATTCCCAAATTTTTAAATCATTTTAACATAAGCAAACACCCTCAAATTTAGACTAGAAACTAAATTCATCTAGTACATTATCTAATGTAACTTTTACATCTTAAAATGGTGTAGAATTATTTTTAAATGTTCTAATAATATTCTAATATATTTCTACCATTTTCTCCAATTTTTAGAAACATGAAAAATCCAAAAATATTAAAAAAACAGAAAATGTGTACACCCGGGATCGAACCTAAGTGCACAAAAGGCCCAAATCGCAACCCAAGAGCACCCAATAACCAATATTCCAACTCTCTGTTGGTGAACAACTCTAAACCAAAATTTCTTATATGTTTTCTCTCATTGTTTTGATAATTTCTATGAGTTTTTAAAAAAAGAAAATCCCCACTGGATCTCGAACCCGCGACCTCTAGTCGCTGTACACAGCACTCACCCCCACATGCTATGACCAGGCTATCAAGTCTCACATTCTGATTATTGTTATTCTTTTATTGCAACCTCTTATTTCTAAATTACTTTAAAATTTTGATCTCTTATTATCATCGTATTATTATTATTTTTTCATTTCCTGAGAATAAGTTCATTCAACATTAGCGAAGGAACTTATTCTATTCTCAAAATAAAGGAAAATATTACCTAACTTACATGAATTGCTAATAGTTCAACAACTTGAACTATATAAATTTGTAACCCCTGTTCCTGCAAATACATATTCCTGAGTATTTTCTTTATTTTGATAATTTATAAATTCATTTTGTTTTCAAATTCATTCTAACCCGCAAATACATATTCCTGAGTATTTTCCGTATTTTGATTATTTATAAATTCATTTTGGATCTTCTATTAAAAACTTTTCTAATCGAAAATTATATATATTTTGAATAATTGTGTATTTAACATTATTTTGTATTCTTAATTGGTCGACTATTTATATTTGAGCCCAAATCAAATGAAATATTACTATTTGGATTATTTTAATAAATTTGTTCAAACCAAATCTTATTATTATTATTATTATTATTATTATTATTATTATTATTATTATTATTATTATTATTATTATTATTATTATTATTATTTTCGATTATTTATTTAATCTATCTTTTTTTAATTTTATTTATTAATATGGAGCATAATCTTATTATTATTAGTATTGTTATTATTTCTTTGAATGTTTATTTTTTATTATTATTATTATTATTATTATTATTATTATTATTATTATTATTATTATTATTTTCGATTATTTATTTAATCTATCTTTTTTTAATTTTATTTATTAATATGGAGCATAATCTTATTATTATTAGTATTGTTATTATTTCTTTGAATGTTTATTTATTTCTGGAAGCCTACTGATGCTAATCTACATTTTATTATTATTGGAGTATGGATTTTATGTATACTATTTGATTTAATTAATTAATTAATATGTACTACTATATTGCTATCTATGATATTTTAACCAAATCATATCCAATCTTATTTATTTTGTGAATCCATAATATCTATTTTATTTATTAGAGGTTGAGTATTAATGTTGCATATTATTGATTTAATTGTTATAATCAATTTTTAACCTAAATCCTAATTTTTATTTCCTATTGGATTTAAACCCAAACCTTATAGCTTTACCTATTGTATTCCAACCCAAAACAGGCTAACCCTCACTCTAACCTATAAATACTATTCTAACTAACCTACCCTATACAACCCCAGTTCCCCCCTAACCCTCAGCCGCCACTGTACAACCTCGTGATCCCTGTTCATTTTCAACCTCTCGTCTCCCTCCTTCTTCTCGTCAACCTCAGTCAACCTCGTGATCCCGAACCCAACCCACCTCCCGTCGTCGACTCCATCGCTGTACCACTGTCACCAGCATCGTCCACCATCGACCTACTGTTGCCATCGCTTCCCGACCATGACCACCATCACCACAACCACCTGCACCATCATCCTTATCCCGATCATCCCGCCTTCCTCTCCTCGAAGTCCCCTGCACCCTCATCGTGATCAACTGCCATTGCTGCAACCATTCTGTCGACCTCCACTTCAGCACCCCCTCATCTTCCCCACCAACCGCCAGCACTCCCGCTCATCATCCTCACACCGTTTTGTCTTCTTCCTCACCGCCTCACTCCGCAGCACCACTGCCTCATCGCCCTCATCCTCCACCGTCATCCACCGCCTTCATCCTCATTGTAACCTCCTTCAACCAACGCAGCACTGTTCTCCTCGACTATCAAGATCCACCATCGCAACAGCCCCGTCCCCTTGTTGCCCCCGTCATCGCCACCAAGTGCACACACCACTGTAGTCGCCGCCAGTCATCATTGAAGACAAGCCGAAGCCCCTGCCACCTGTGCTGCATCCCGACCGCCAGTGCACTCGACTCCTCTGTTCGCCACAATTGCTCGAACCACCAGTTGTCGTCGTCGCTGCCTGCCACCGTCATCCTCAGCCTGTGACTCCACCAATTGCAGCCCACCATTGCCGAAGCTCTGCCCTGTGCACCGCCGGCGAAGTCAAACCACAAGATTCGTTGTTTGCTGTTGGGTAGATCTGCTATTTGCTGTTCGGTTGATTTGCTGTTTGATGTTGTGCTTGCTGTTGGCTGTTGTTTCGTTGAGTTGTTGTGTGTTTCTTTGCACGTGGTTGCACGTGTTCCCGCCACCTTTTTGTTCGTTCGCTCATAACTAATCCAATCAAGGCAAGTCACATCACCCTTGAATTGCATATTGTGTCAAATTCAAGGTTTTATTGAAACTCTGCAAGTAGATCATGAATTGTTTATCGTATTATTATATTGTTTATCGTCTGTTGAGTATATTAGGGGTTTACATGAGCTAACCCAAGATATTATTAACTTTGTGCCATTATTGACTCTAAAATATCGAACCTTTCATTCATTTATGTAGTATTGGTAATAGAAGTTATTCATGCATAACACCACACAAATAAACTACTGTAGAATCAATTATTAGGTTGTTGTGCTTGAATGATTGATTGATGCCTCATTGATGTTAAACTAGTGTATGGATGTATTCTTCATTGTGCTCACCATGTTATTGTGTTTACCATGCTGAATATAAGATTTGTTATTATTGAGTTGAAGTTCATCATGTTTAGATCGATTTTATTTCATGAAATATGTTGAACCCTGATTTTCACTGTCTGCCCGAAACTTGTGAGATCTTTTTAACCCTGTATTTGACATAAAAAATTATAACTTTCTAAACGAAAATTGTAGCCCTGTGTTTCTAGTTTTCTAAACATGTAAAATATTTGAATTCCGAGTTTTATTGTAAGAGTTATGGTGTTTTTACTACTGTTGCCTTTTTACTTCCAGAATTCCTGATTCATGTGTTCTTCAAGTTATTAAAAAAGCTAAGTTAATGTTAGAATATTTTCCTAATAAATTCCAGATTATTAGTTTACATGATTAGGGGCTTGACAAATATTTTTGATGAATTTAAAATTGGATATTTACTGATTTTACAAATATAACAACTTGATCTTGATTTTCAGTTAGAACGTATAATCTGTAAAGAACGATGTAATTAAGCTATCTATTGTTATCAGATTTCATATTTTAAATATGCATTGGAACCGAGCAGGGTCTACTTTCTAGAATTTCTGACGGATCCAGTTTTGGATTTCTGTAGCAGCAGGAAACTTGATTTTGGTACAGTAACCTATTGCTGTCTAGAATTGTATTTCCATATTTTCTTAATATAATTGTATATATATCATTATATTGAATAAATTGAAGTGTATAAATTGCATTGCTTGATCCTAATATACTACTGTCACCATTCTAATTGTCTCATTCTAACTGATCGTCCTATTGTTACTTCTATTGATACCATCGTTTATCGAATTTCTCTAAATTGCATAATGTATTGATTGCATCAGTAAAATGTTTAACAAGCCAGGGTTTAAGAGTGATATAAGTAGTGGACAATGTAGAGACTGTACTCAGAGGAGGGGCCCGTGTTTCCCTAAATAGTGTGATCGGCTAGTGTTTTATCGATTGATTGTGGCTTACGACGGTAACCCAATCTATTGTGTATCGTATCATTGCCGAATTATCGTATCGTGCATTAAATAGTGAATTGTGATTAATGAATGTTGATTATCGTTGCCGAGTACATGATCTATAAAGTACACCACTTAGGTCTAAATGACACTAATTGTATGCATCGAACCTGTGGTATGGGACGCAGTAGTACATGCATTAGTTAGGCTAAAAACTAATAGACTTAAGATTTGACACAATATTGACACTGCATATTGAACATCGTCATTGCTATTGATATTGAACATGTTTATTGATATTGACATCGGCCATTGAGTATTGACATCGAATATTGAAATATCGTTTATTATTATACCCATCGCATTGTTACCATTGATATTGATTATTGCTATCGACCATTGTTATTGATTCCATTGTTTTGTTGAATTCATTGCTTTCTCTACTTACTGTCCATGACTTGCTCTAAGGACAATTTTTTTCTCTTTTTAGATGAGGTATTCACAGGTGATCAAGGAGAGTTACCTGCAGGACTTGGAGAACAGACTTTCTGAGGATCTATTGCATTCTAGATTAATTGTTATTTTATTGGATTTCTTGTATTGAGTTTTATTAACATTGTATGGTGGGCTTTTGACTCAAAGATTATTGTTTTGTTTTCCAGACATTGGATTATCGTATTTGGTTATTTCATGTTTTATTCCAAGTATTGTTATTCATGTGATTGTTCTTGTTGCATGCATGGTTGTATCTATCTTGTTATATTATTGAGTTGAACAATAACAGCTTATAGATGATGCAAGTCATTCGCTGGGTCAATGTCACGTGCATGTGTTTCGTGTTTTTGGGAAGCAGGGCGTGACAAGGTTTTTAGTGGTACGGAGCCCAGGTTTGGCAAATGTGTTAGTCTTGGCCAATACGTTAGCCAGGTTTGACCCTAATTAGTTTGGGATTAACCGGTTTGACTCAACAATATGTACAACATGTGAATCACATGGATAATTGATAACCAACATATAATCTGGTTTCTAATCTTTTTCGATCCACTTTTGATCCCTTCATATCCAGTTTCTTCATTTCTTATTTTCTTACGTCCCTTCCATTCATCCACAATCATTGATTCCTTATTGGGTATAATTTCATCCTTGTCGTACCCATATTCTTTGATTCTAGTGCTATCCCTTCTTTCTATTCTTGCTCGTTTCATCGATCGGCATCGCTTGATCTGCAACGACATGTCAGCAGCTTGGAGCATCACCAAGAGATGAAGTGTCGTCTTTTTCTCTAAGGTGTACATGCAGAGTCCCAGGATCTTAGAAAGTGTTCAGAATCTAAAGTGGTCAGGAGTTCGAACTTCATGCTAGAGAGATGCCAGTCGGAAGTGTCAAGGGTATAGTAAGTCACAAAGTAGATTGCTGGAGTTAATGGACATTGATGATGGAGTCATCTCGATCAGAGTGGCGCAGCGAAAGCATGGTGGGCCCATAACCCACAGTCTCCGGATTCTCAGGTTGCTTCTCCTTCATTACATTGTTGACTCCCTTTTCCATAAATTCCATTCGTCATCATGCATCAATTCATTATTTAATATCATTCTATATCACTCCATTCTTATCCATGTTCTTTCTCATTCTGGTGTTGCCTCCACTTCGTTTCTCTCCCTCTAAATCACTGTTTTGTTACCCAAGTTGCTTTTGCCTTGTCCTACGTCCCGCCTAATTGAATTTCGAAGACGAAATTTGTTTTGTAAGGTGGGTAGGATTGTAACCCCCGTTCCCACAAATACATATTCCTGAGTATTTTCTGTATTTTGATTATATATAAATTCATTTTATTTTTAAATTTAGTCTGGATCTTCTATTAAAATCTTTTCTAATCGAAAATTATATTTATTTCGAATAATGGTGTATTTAACTTTATTGTTTATTCCTAATTGGTCGACTATTTATATTTGAGCCCAAATCAAATGAAATATTACTATTAGGATTATTTTAATAAATTTGTTAAAACCAAATTCTTATTTTATCATGTAACCTTATTATTATTATTATTATTATTATTATTATTATTATTATTATTATTATTATTATTATTATTATTATTATTATTATTATTATTATTATTCTTGGTTGTTTATTTAATCTATCTTTTATAAATTTTATTTATTAATGTGGAGCCTAATCTTATTATTATTAGTATTGTTATTATTTCTTTGAATTTTTATTAATTTGTGGAAGCCTACTGATCCTAATCTACATTTTATTATTATTGGAGTATGAATTTTATGTATACTATTTGATTTAATTAATTAATATGTGCTACTATATTGCTATCTTTGATATTTTAACCAAATCAGATCCAATCTTATTTATTTTGTGAATCGATACATTCTATTGTATTTATTAGTAGTTGAGTATTAATGTAATGCATATTATTGATTTAATTGTTATATTATATTACTATTGATTTATTTGTTCAATTTTAACCTAAATCCTAATTTTTAGTCCCTATTGGATTTAAACCCAAACCCTATAGCTTTTCCTATTGAATTCCAACCCTAAACCCGCTAACCCTCGCTCTAACCTATAAATACTATTCTAACCAAACCTACCCTGTACAACCCTAATTTCCCCTAACCCTCAGCCGCCACTGTACAACCCCTTGATCCATGTTCATCTTCAACCTCTCATCTCCCTCCTTCTGCTTAGTCGATCCAGAACCCAACTCGCCTCCCCCTTCGTCGACTCCACCGCTATACCACTGCCACCAGCATCGTCTACTATCGATCTCCCGTCGCTGTCGCTTCCCGACTGCGACTACCATCACCTCAACCACCTGCACCATCATCCTCATCCCGATCATCTTGCCTTTCGCTCCTCGAAGTCCCCTGCACCACCCTCACTGCGATCAACCACCATTGCCACAACCATTCCATCGACCTCCATTGCGGCACCTCCTCGTCTTACCCGTCGACCGCCAGCACTCCCGCTCGTCGTCCTCACGTCGTTTCATCTTCTTCCTCACTGCCTCACTCTGCTGCACCATTGCCTCATCGCCCTCGTCCTCCACCGTCATCCACCACCTTCATCCTCATCGCAACCTCCTTCAACCACCACAGCACTGTTCTCCTCGACTGCCAAGATCCACCATCGCAGCAGCACCGTCCCCTTGCTAGCCTCGTCGTTGCCACCCAGTGCACACACCACTGCAGTCGCCTCTAGTCATCATCGAAGCCAAGTCAAAGCCCCTTCCGCCTATGCTGCATCCCGAACGTCAGTGTACTCGACTCCTCTGTTCGCCACAACCGCTCGAACCACCATTATGTGTGTGCACACTTCTTCATACAATTTCATTATTAGTTTTAAATTCAATTAAGTGAGTATGTTGCACATTGTAATGTGTACTAGTTTATCTAAATTTTAAATGAGAGTTCAAGCACGTTGAATGCACACATAATATTTAGGGGCTTTAACTTATAATAGTTTTAATGTGTTACAAAATATAGATTTAAGACTAGTTGATTTTTATTAAAATTAACCACACTAGTGACTTGTAAAATGAGAGGAAAGTTTTCATAACTCAAGAGAATTTCATTAATCTACACGTGCACAAAATAACGTGCAAGGTACGTGCGAAAGAAAATATTAAAAATAAACATTTTCGGGGATATTACAGAACTTGGCATAGTTCCTAGCATTGTGGACCCGGTGGACCTCTATTGTGATAACAATGTGGCCATTGCACAAACTAAGGAGCCTAAATCTCACCAGCGATCCAAACATATACTTAGGCACTTCCATCTTATTCGAGATATCATCGATATAGGAGATGTGAAGATATGCAGAGTACCGATAGATGATAACATCGCTAACCCACTGACAAAGCCTCTTGCACAGCGAAAGCATGAGGGTCACACTAGATTTATAGGCATTAGATGTATGTCTGATTGGCTCTAATTCAAGTGGGAGATTGTTGGTGTATGCCCTAAAGGCCAGTTATGTATTGACATTACTAGTTTACATTATCTCATGACATTTATTTCATATTTAGGCATTTCATATATTGTGTTATTTATTGTGAATTAAATGAACATAATGAAGTCCTTAGAATAGTAAGTTCAGTACCATGGGATATCAAGTTCATGACTTGATTGTGAGATCCTATTAGCTGAAATCAAAACGTTGTTCTTAAATGTCCCTAGTCAAGTATTATTGTGAATTAGGACAATGATAATATATAGAGACTATTTTGTGCGTAGACTAATGACAATTCTCACAGGTCATGGATATGAGATATCAAGTCTTCACATGGGTACATATTAGAGTAATAATGTACTGGACTGACCCACCATGAGAACGACATGGATCATTACGTGAGTGTCATAAGCAGTTCTCACCGTGGCCATGGTGTACTTAGTCCTTTGACTTGAAGTCACTACGGTTTCCTACATGTGAAGTTATATATTTTAATGCCGTCAGATGTTGCTTGTAATATGGTGATTATAAAGTCGGCCATTGGATATATTACAAATTATGCACAGGGATGTGAGTGACTTATATAGGATTTGTCCCTCTTACATAACATGAGCTATATTTACGGGCCCCTTGATTGAGTGAGACTGCAAAATGAATTTCAAATGAGTCAATATGAGATACTGATCTCATTTGTTTTAGTAAGTCTACTCAGACATCAAGAAACCAAAGACTGAATTATACAAGGGTGACATGCTCAATGCCTTGTGGTCAATTAAGATATTGGGACAAAAGGACTATACTACATGATAACATTTATCACGGATAGGTTATGTAAAATCACTTACATTCCCGTTACTTGAGTAGTAGTAATGTATTTCTAGATACCGCTCACTGTTTGTAATACTCGAATATAATTTTAGTATTACTGTTAACGTAATGGGAACCTACAGGGTCACACACTTAGAATGGATCGAAATTCGGATTTAAATTTATAAGATGAATTTAATTAGGAATCAAAGTAAGATTTGGACTCCTGACATTGGTTGGACATTTAATTAGATTAAATGAGTTGACTAAGTTCAAAGGCCCACACACGAATCTGACCCAGGTCAGATTGTGAGCCCAACAACCTCATTACTCTATTAGGGTTGGTTTTCGGTACCTATATATATGATATGTATCTGTGAAAATGACACATGTGAAAAACCTAATCATCACGGAAAGTGAGACAGAGATAGTGAGATAGTGAGGAGGAACATCCTCTTTCTGCAGCTAGGACCAAGGTCTAAGGGAGAGCCATTTTTCATTCTGTTTGTGTGGATACCGTAGAGGCACCGCAATATTGCAGTGTTGTGATCGGCATACTATGGAGACAGTCGATCCATATTTAAGGTATAACTCCTAAATATGATTTATGGTTTTCGCATGGATCCATGGTTAGGTTTCGATATTTTTGTAACTTTTCTATTGTGTATTTAATCTGTGATTATATTCGAAACCTAACAGAGGGAAGGGGTCTTTTGAGCACAACTTGTTGAGGTTGGTGAAGTCTATACAGATTCTCCATTTACCGTTGGCTTTCTTTACCACCAACACATTCGCTAGCCACTCGGGGTAGCTAACTTCTTGAATGAAGCAGGCGGCTGTGAGCTTCTCAACTTTCTCCTTTATGGGTTGCAATATGTCGGGGGCAAACTTATGGCACTTTTGCTGGACGGGCTTAGCATCTGGGTTCAGGCTCAAACAGTGCATGGTTAGATCTTCGGAGATGCATGACATGTCAGACGCGGTCCAAGCGAACGAGTCTTGATTCCCCCTAATGCAAGCAACGGGTTGCTTTTGACTTGGTAGGGGAGAACTTTGCTTACCCGAAAACATTTGGCTTGATCTTCTTCAAAGAAGGGGATTTCTTCTAGTTCATCCACGGGTTTGGAGTTAACTTGACCCCTCTCTTGTAGGAGTTCCATGGCATCAAGGGGGACGACCGAGCACCCCATTGTAGTGTTGTAACACGCTCGAGGAGATTCTTGGCTCCCCTTAACTTCTTCTGCCCCTGCTGACGTGGGAAACTTTATCTTTATGTGGAAGATTGTGGCAATCGCGTGAAGGGTTGCTAGCCCCGGGTAGCCGAAAATGGCATTATATGCGGTCTTCACGTTGACAACCATGGAATCGAGTGCTTTTGTACGAGTGGCTGAAGCTTTCCTCATAGCCACATTAAGGGTGGCTATTCCTTCACTGTGAACTAGATTCCTGAGAATCCATGAAGAGTATACCCGGCTAGTTTGAGACGGTTCCCTGAGTGCTTGAGACCCTTGAAGACATACAGGAAGAGGATGTTCACCGAGTTGCCATTATCTACCATGACGTGATGCACCTCATGGTTTACCATGCAAATGCTGATTACAAGCATGTCGTAATGAGGTGTTCGAACACCTTCGAGATCCTGTTCAGAGAAAGTTATTGGAATCTCACAGCTCTTAGGATGGAGGATGTTGTGTACTGAGTTTACTTCTCGGAGGAAGGCTTTTCTGGAGTTAGAGTGTCCACCCATAGGTCCTCTGTGGATGGAGTGGAAATGGCAATGTGCCCCTAGTCTTAGGACTCATAAGGCTTTTCTGGGTGTTTGTCAGCTCCCCGGACTGGAGGAGGTTTGATGTCGTTCTGTTGGGTAAACTTGAAGAGGTAGTCATGTCGTATCAGAGCTTCGAGATCCTCCTTGTGGACTTGAAAATCATCGGTTTGTGGTCCTTGTGAAATGCACACCATGTTTTCAAGTCTATTATCCTGCTTGAGGAGCGCATCTTTAAAGGAGGATGGAGAAGCTCATCCTTCTTTACTTCCAGGAGGACTACTGAGATGCTAGCATTGAGGGAGTGAACTTCTCGAAACGAGATGTTAGAGGAGGGCAACGCTGACCTGATGCATCCTTCTGGGACTTCTTAGGTCCCTCTTCGTTGGTATTCTTTTGTTTGTTCCCGAGGGAGGGCAGCTTCTGTTCTTGTGGATGAATGACATTTTTCACTCAAATGTAATTCTAAACCCTCTGAATGAGGTTTGAGAAGTACCAATGTGGTCTCCTGACAAGGGAATCTTTAAGGTGAACATGCCGTACATTGTATCTAAAGGTGGCGATGGCTATGACTGAGTTAAGTGAAGGGATGGATCGACACTCGGCTGTGAAGCGCCGAACATAGCTCTTGAAAGATTCATCATCCCTTTGCTTCAAATCAAGTAGGGATGCACTTTTCTTCTCTGTCTTCGGGCTGGTGATGAAGTGTGTGAAGAAGAGCTCCTCAAGTTGTCAAGCTGATTGAAGAAGAAGATGGACCACGGAGAGAGACGAGAGAACCACTCCAGTACTGATCCCTTAAGAGTTGCTGGAAACGTCTTACAGAGGAGGGAGTCGGATTCTTGATGGATCATTATGAGGTTTTTGTAACTGTAACACCCCGAATTCCAAATAAGCCCGAATTCGAAGTTCCACCGGATCTTTACACTTCACTTCGTACAATTTTACAAGGAATTTAAAACTTTTATTACAACATACTCTTTTACATCAACCCACAGCGGAAATTAAATAAAATACAACAATGATAAATGTACAACTGTAACAACTTTAGCATTTAAATAATCATCATCATCAAATTCATCTTTATATCTTTTTGTAAATTCCAAGTCCTGCATATGAAATTGTGGGCACGTAAGTTGCTTACAACTGACGCAAAATTATACACGGCCATCCTCGCTATGCCGAAAATATAACGATTCTTAAATACTTTAACAAACACAAACTTGATCACAAAACAAAGCTAAAGAGGGACTATCCTATTGATGTCGAGTGTGCTTGTGTACTTAACCTTAATGCAGTTATTTATATTTAATGACACTAATGCACACTTGTTCGAACATATGCATCCTATTCTACATAAATCCGAGGGCAAGCCCTTAACCGTTCTTCGTAGGGTTGAATCCCTCGTTATGAGTTTGACTACTACGGTAACTACGGTAAGTATCTTAGATGTTTTATGAGTTACGAGTCCATGTCCAGACAGCCTGGAGGGGAATCCCACGTCATGACATGACTCATCATGTAGACAGCCTATGGACAATTCGCCTCCGTCATGGGACAATGGCACTACGTAGTCACCAAACACCCCACAAGCGTCGCCACGATCCCGATAATTCCGGAGATGAATTCATGTCATGACATGACGCATCATGTAGACAGCCTATGAAAACTCTCACACAGTGAATCCGAGGCCCTCATACTTATGTTTTTCTCTTACTTTCATCACATCTCCGCTATAGTGCATGTCCTTAAGTTTTTAATTTGTTTTAGAAGAAAATCATCACAACCTAGAGCTAGCTTACCCTACCGGACATAAACTAACACAAGAGCAAGTCAGCCCACACTGGTTACTTCTCAAAGAGGGTCAACCCAACTGGTTACTTCTCAAAACTCATTAATAAATACTACCGGTCACTAGGGTCTCACCTAGCTTCTAGATTCCAACAACTATCTCTTTCTAGAGATCAACAATATGTTATATTCAATCTCAAAATAATATTTCAATTTCTTTATTCACAAACTCTTTCTCAAAGAAAACATTTCTTTATAATCTCATAATATGAAATAATTCAATTCAACTTCTTTTATCAATTTAATCACTTATAGCATTGTGTGCAATTCAAATATTCTCTTAATCAAATGTTAATAACCATAAAATCTCATCGAGAAGAAATCTAATTGCATTTCAAATTTTCATTTTTCTTTAATTATACAAGAGCCACATTTTTAAGAATTATCATGTTCTTCATCCCATTGTTTTAATGTAAAACACTTCTAATTCTCACAAAATATATCAAAATATTGTGGAATAATAGAATTTTTTCCTTAATTTTTATTGCACTTTAAAACTCTTAAAAACTCAAATTATATTAAAAAAAATATTAAAACAAAGAAAATGCAGTGGTCGGATTCGAAACCAGGACCAAGACCGAACCCCGCCTAGCTACAGTAACAGACCCAAAGTGCACCCGAAGACCACTAAGTCCAGAGTGACTAACTAATATGAATAGAGTTAGATTCTTTATATATCAATTGTAATGTATTTGAGGAAAAATCGAATTTTAATAAAAACAGTGCCTCTTCAAGACTCGAACCCAAAACCCTCTGCACTGTACACAGCGCCTATAACCTACACCGAAAGCCAGTATGCCCAAACTCATTTTCTGTTATAATTAAGATTCGAAATAGTTTTATAGCTACTGTCTGTTTATAAGTATCCTTTACAAAATTCAATTTCTTAATATATTGGTATCTTTCAAATCAAACTTTGTCCAGAATATTTTCCCAAAAATAATACAGTGCCGCAGCAATTAAACTCTTAATTTTTAACATTAAAATAAGTTTTCTTTACAATTTATATTTAAAGAATATCTTGTCGACTTTGAAATATACCATAGTTCCTTCTCAATATACCAATATAAAATCCACTAAATATAGGTTCTTGTTCTTTTTCAGTTCTATAAGAGTCTAGCAATTATTCTTTTATCACATCCACATTATATAACAACAATTTATTCATTTAGCAACTAAACATAACAATATCCATTCATCTCAATCTACAACTAAGCCATTCATTTAAGCAAAATCTTTTGGAATTAATTTTTGCAGTTTTCCGGGCCGGATTCCGGCAGGCTCCGGCCACCGGCGGCACCAGAAAATGAGTGGATTGCGATCCTCTCGTCGAGTACTATTTTGTGGTGGTCTCATTTGCCAAAAACGAATTCCGTATGAATGAGAAATGTTGGTCCAAAGTTAGGTACTTGAAATGTACTAACTTGGAAACTTGGAGAAAATGGATAGTCCCATATCGGAAATTGGGAAAGACTTTTTCTAGTATACATACTAGAAAATTAGACTAAATGGCGTGGCCCGGGGGGTTACCACTAACGTGTAGTGGAGAGAGGACTTAGCCAAAATGACAAACACACATGCGCGAGCGCCGGCCCCGGCCTCGGCTTGGCTTGGCTCTGGCTTAAAATTTTTTTGGCCCCAGACAAAAATTTTCCCCCGGCGAACTAATGAGGCTTTTCACATTCGGTAACTGATACCATTACTCTGTAACAGCAGAGTAATGGCTCACCAGTTATGAATCGGAACCACCACAGAACCATTTCGCTGTTGAGTGGTGCTGCAGAGTAGTGGACCAGTACTTTGCTGTTACAGAATAATGGGCCTCTGAAAAGTCTCCATTTTCTCCTACAAGGCTACTAAATCCTGTCTGCCAGTGACAGAGTTTTTTTTTGATAATCCGAACTTTACACTTCTTCTTCTTCTCCTCTGTGTCAACTACTGAGAATACATCACAGCAATAGTTCGCTGGAATCTCTGAAACTAGGGTGCTTCTTTTCAGAAAAGGTATACAGTTGTATCCTGGGAAGCAATTCGCCAGCCGCTGTCACACTACGGGGCAAATTTTGCTTTAAGGAGAGAGATTTTGATCTCGACTTTCTATAAAGCTTTTGTTTTTCTATTTCTCCTTCCTGTATTTCTGTTCTTCACAAATGATGTTAGTAATTTTTCATATTTATAAAATCGAGTTCTAACAATCTTAAAGCAAAATTTTTCCTCACTAATTCTAACAGTTTTTGTGAAGTTTGTTTACAGGTACTGTTATCAATTCGGAAAAAACAACAACAACTAACAATTCTGGTTCAACTGTTTCAGAGAAGAACATGGAGAACACACAAAATGATATTGCCAGTGGGCTTATCAGTACCGAAACACCGGTGACCCAAAATGTGACTGCACAATCGGTTGCGGCACATTCGGTCGTGCTGCTCACACACATAACCATGGGAGAAAAACCGGAGAAGTTCAATGGAACTGGATTCAAGAAGTGGCAAGGGAAGATGCAGTTCTACCTGACCACCTTGAAGCTGGACAGGTTTCTCACTGAATATGCCCTGATGCTGGCACCGATGGATGCACACTCCATTGCTGCGGTTGATGTGTGGACTCAGGACGACTACCTCTATAGGAACTACATCCTGAATGGCCTGATAGACCCCCTGTACAATGTCTGCTGTGTCTTCAAGACATCCAAACTCTTGTGGGGGTCTTTGGAAAAGAAGTACAAAACAGAAGACACCGGGTCCAAGAAGTTTGTAGTCGGCAAATTTCTGGACTACAAGATGATTGACTCCAAAACTGTTGTGAGTCAAGTCCAAGAACTGCAGGTCATAATGCATGACATCGCTGCAGAGAACATGACGCTGTGCAAACCATTCCAAGTTGTAGCGTTCATCGAAAAGCTTCCACCTGGATGGAAAGACTTCAAGAACTACCTCAAACACAAGCGAAAGGAGATACCTCTTGAAGACCTAATTGTCAGGTTGCGAATCGAAAAGGAGAATCGCAAGGCTGACAGATCCTATGGAAATCAGTCCATAGAAAAGGCCAACGTGGGGGAGCACGAACAGAAGATGGAAGAGAAAGTTTTTGCCACCGAACTCAAACAAAAAACTTCTTGCAAAGAGGTTTACTGGGAAATGCCACAAGTGTGGTAAGCTGGGGCACAAAATTTTTGAGTGCCGCAGCAAGGACATTTTTCTCTGACCTGGACCTCTGTGCTATAGTATCAGAGGTAAATCTTGTAGGGAGAAATCCTCGTGAATGGTGGTGCGATACTGGGGCCACTAACCATATCTGCTCAGACAAGGAGATGTTCACTTCATACCAGAAGTGCAACAAAGATGAACAGCTGTTCATGGGAAACTCTTCCACCTCCAAAATTGCAGGAACAGGGAAGATAGTGCTGAAGATGACTTCAGGCAAAGAACTAACACTCACAAATGTGTTGCATGTTCTAGATATTAGAAAGAACTTGATATCAGGTTCTTTGCTAAGAAAGAATGGGTTTAAGGTTGTTCTTGTTTCTGATAATTTTGTATTGTCTAAGAATGGGGTATACTTGGGTAAAGGATATGTAAAGGATGGATTGTTCAATAAAATACCTCACAAGTAAACCGGCAAGACACCATACGAACTGTGGAAAGGTAACGTACATTCGTATAAATACCTCAAAGTGTGGGGGTGTCTAGCAAAAGTAGATGTACCTAACCCGAAATAGGTCACCATCGGACCTAAGACGGTTGATTGCATATTCATAGGCTATGCACACAACAGTAGTGCATATCGGTTCTTGGTATACAAATCAGATATACCGGATATCCATGTGAATACAATAATAGAATCAAGGAATGCTTCCTTCTTTGAACACGTGTTTCCGTGCAAGGATACTACGTACCCCAAACGTACACGTGAACAAGGGAATGCAAGCACTTCGGTTGATGAATCAGAACATGATACTGATGAGCCTAGACGAAGTAAACGGGCTAGAACATCAAAATCATTTGTCCTGACTTTGTAACGGCCTTTCTGTTAGAGAATGAGCCCATAACTTTCAAGGAAGCCATGTCTATGCCTGATGCTCCTATGTGGAAGGAAGCAATCAAAAGTGAAATAAACTCCATTATGCAAAATCATACATGAGAGTTAGTCGACTTGCCTTCTGGGTGTAAAGCTCTAGGATGCAATGGATTTTCAAACAAAAATTGAAACCAGATGGTTCAATAGAGAAGCACAAGGCAAGACTTGTGGTACAAGGATTTAGGCAAAAGGAAGGCCATGATTTCTTTGATACATATTCCCCAGTTACAAGAAAAACTTCCATAAGAATGTTGATAGCTATTGCAGCTCTACGTAACCTGGAAATACATCAAATGGATGTTAAAATTGCATTTCTAAATGGGGACTTAGAAGAAAAAATATACATGAAACAACCTGAGGGTTACGTAGTTCCTGGACAGGAAAACAAGGTGTGCAGGCTTGTAAAATCCATGTACGGACTGAAACAAGCTCCAATATAATGGCATGCAAAATTTGACAATGTTATGATGTCAAATGGTTTCAAAATAAATGAATGTGATAAGTGTATCTACATCAAAGATACTCCAAATGGATACATTCTGGTCTGTCTGTATGTAGACGACGTGCTCATTACTGGAAGCAATAACGACATTATCAAACAAACTAAGAGCATGCTTAGTGGCAAGTTTGACATGAAAGATTTGGGAGTTGCAGATGTCATGCTAGGAATCAAAGTTTCCAGGACATCTGAGGGAATTACTTTGTCTCAAGCTCATTATGCTACAAAAGTACTTGAAAGATTTAAGAATTACTCCAATGGGATAGCAAAAAATCCCGTCGATCCCTGACTTCACTTGTTCAAAAACACAGGCGAAAGCATATCACAACTGGAATATGCACGTGTAATCGGTAGTCTGTTGTACTTAACAAATTGTACAAGACAAGACCTAGCACATTCGGTAAATGTACTGAGCCACTACACGAGTAATCCAGGACGAAGTCAGTGGAAAGGAATAACTAGAGTATTGAGCTACTTGCGACATACTCAGAGTTATGCGCTGCATTACACCAGATATCCAGCAGTACTAGAAGGCTACAGTGATGCCAACTGGATATCGGACTCCAAGAACTCAAAATCCACAAGTGGATATGTCTTCACACTTGGTGGTGCAGCTGTGTCATGGAAATCCTCTAAACAAACGCTATTGGCTAGATCCACCATGGAATCTGAGTTTATTGCTTTAGACAAAGTGGCAGAGGAAGCAGAATGGCTTCGAAACTTTTTAGAGGATATTCATATGTGGGAAAAACCAGTGCCTGCTTTATGTGTACACTGTGACAACCAATCGGCTATAGCACGGGCACTGAGTTGTATGTATAATGATAAGTCTCATCATATCAGAAGGCGACACAAAACCATTAGACAACTGCTCTCAAATGGAGTAATCTCTATAGAATATATAAAATCGGCCGACAACCTAGCAGATCCATTTACTAAAGATCTGTCGCGAGAGCAGGTTGTGAGATCATCAAGAGGAATGGGTTTAAAGCCTATGACGAAAGAGGATACTTGATGGAAACCCTATCTAGGAATTGGAGATCCCAAGATCTAGGTTCAAAGGGACAACTAAATCTTGTTGAATCTAGGGGAGCACTGAGAGATTAAAATCTCATACCCACTCTTAGGATGATAAAACAGTGCTGCCTGCAAAGAGTTAGGATAAGCTTGGCTTTTAATGATTCCCGTAGCTTTGAAATAAAAGTGGGGTATAGCAGGATACTCTTTATGGGCAATCACCTTGTGAGTGTGAAATGGGACCGTTTCTAGGAGAATGAAGAGAGGCTACATTTTCCAAGTTCACTCACGATTAACCAGGGCTGTTCAAGGCCAAAATGAACACAACAAGAGAACTTAGTTCTGTGAGGAGATGAAACTGTGTGATAGTTATTGTCTAGGTTCACATCAAAGCCCGGGTAGTTCAAGACATCATGATCACTACCTGGTCAAGTGAATCCGATAGCTACTTACTAATGGTGGTTCAAAGTTAAAAAATTACTACCATTCCTGATGTAGTGATTTTCTAATTGTACTCTCAGAGTTTTTCTGTCATGTTTTTTGTTTTTATGTCGTGTCTGGATTACATAGTCTAGTAATTTCCATTCATGTGGAGGATTGTTGGAATTAATTTTTGCAGTTTTCCGGGCCGGATTCCGACAGGCTCCGACCACCGGCGGTGCCGAAAAATGAGTGGATTGCGATCCTCTCGTCGAGTACTATTCCGTGGTGTACTCATTTGCCAAAAATGAATTCCGTATGAATGAGAAATGTTGGTCCAAAGTTGGGTACTTGAAATGTACTAACTTGGAAACTTGGAGAAAATGTATAGTCCCATATCGGAAATTGGGAAAGATTTTTTCTATTATATATACTAGAAAATTAGACTAAAGGGCGTGGCCCGGGGGTTACCACTAACGTGTAGTGGAGAGAGAACTTAGCCAAAATGACAAACACACTCGCGCGCGCGTGCCCGGCCCGGCCCGGCTCCAGCTCCGGCTTCGGCTCGGCTTGGCTCTGGCTCTGGCTTAAATTTTTTTTGCCCTAGTCAAAAATTTCCCCCCAGTGAACTGATGAGGCTTTTCACATTCAGTAACTGATACCATTACTCTGTAACAGCAGGGTAATGGCTCACCAGTTATGAATCTGAACCACCACTCTGCTGTTGCAGAGTAGTGGACCATTACTCTGCTGTTACAAAGTAATGGGCCTCTAAAGAGTCTCTATTTTCTCCTATAAGGCTACTAAATCCTGTCTGCCAGTGACAGGGTCTTTTTTTGATAATCCGAACTTTACACTTCTTCTTCTTCTTTTCCTCTGTGTCAACTACTGAGAGTACATCACAACAACAGTTCGCTGGAATCTCTGAAACTAGGGTGCTGCTTTTCAGAGAAGGTATACAGTTGTATCCTGGGAAGCAATTCGCCAGCCACCGTCACACTACGGGGCAAATTTTGCTTTAAGGAGAGAGATTTTGATCTCGACTCTGTGTAAAGCATTTGGTTTGCTATTTCTCCTTCCTGTATTTCTGTTCTTCACAAATGCTGTTAGTAATTTTTCATGTTTATAAAATCGAGTTCAACCAAAATCATCACACTAGCATGGTTCATCAAACTTAGATTTTCTAACATGAATTTCATTAATAGAACACCAAGAAAAGTTTTAAGTCATTAATTCAATCAAGATTCTCTCTTTTTCCCTACAAGTCTTTTTAAGCAATCACATGGTTAATTTTACTAGTTTCTCTAGCATATTCATAAAAATCAATTTCTTAGCATGGTAACTATATTAAAAGTAGAGAAATCATCCACGCTCTAGCCACTTCTTTGAATCAAATATAATTTCAATACATCATGACACAATTAAAGTAAGATTATGCAATCTACATTTACCATGCCAATCAAAATTTAACCATTAAAACATATATCAACTAGCATGCAACCTACTCTAAAAATTAGAAAGGATTTAAGAAATACCCACCCAATAAGAGAATATACTAGTAGCAAGCTCCTTCAAAAGCACCAAGAAAATCTCCAAAATCAAGTCGAAATCCACACAAAAGCCAAGTAATCTTCCCCCGAAAATTAACAGCAAACTCGAGCACCATTTCGGTATGCAACAGCACCTCATCTCTCACATATATATATATATATATATATATATATATATATATATATATATATATATATATATATATATATATATATATATATATATATATATATATATAATAGGAAATATTATAGGTTGTATGTGGGTGAGTGGAGGCACAGTGAGTGTTGGGGGGAAATTTTTGGATTTGACAGAGAATGAAAGGAAGGGGAAGATGAGAGAGTGTGAGTTATAATACCCCTCTCCCACTCTCACTCCCCAAGGCCAATGACCTGGTCAAATGGTCCTCCACGTTCATCGCTTGTGTGCACAATGCACATGTGCATGCACATGTGCACGTGCACGTGCACATGTGCACGTGTACGTGCTTGTGCACACCCCCTCATTTTAATATTTTTATTTTTAAATTAAAAACATAAGTTATATATATATATATATATATATATATATATATATATATATATATATATATATATATATATATATATATATATATAATTTAATTAAAAATTATACTTTTTATGCTTGAATAAAATAGACACAAACACACTTCAAATTTTCATTTTGAAAAGAATACAACTAAATACGTGCACCGAAAACACGTGCGTCGCACATCAAAATACGAAATAGATTTTATCAACGAAATTTTTTTAAAGATATTCGAAATACAACATAAGAAAAATATATTTAATGTACACATTCAATAATGTAACCAATACGTACATTGAAAACACGTGCACCGCACGTATAAAATATTTTAATCAAATGGTAGAAAAAATATACTTCTGTTTATAAAACGAAATCGAACACGTTATTAAATAAATAATTGAAACACAGAGAAAATATTGCACGTAGCGATGGAAAATACGTAATTGATACATGCATCGATAACATGTAAAAAGCACGTAAAAACACAGAGATTGGAATTTTATATTTGAGTTGACTGAAATAGGATAAAATAAAATTTGAAAAGAAGGAAAATGCATAAATGGTCGGAATCTTATAGTGAAATACGTTACGGATATTACCCGTAATGGTACAAAATACACGTGCGTAACACACGAAGGCAAAATTGTCATTTCCAATTTTGCGGAGTGTTACAGAAACTCTCAAGGTGGTCTACCGGGTTGGACTCTGTAGCGTCAATAAATATACTTAGAAACACGTTGCACAAATTACAGAATTAACCTCAATAGTAATCATAAACATAGCATCCAAACACAGGGAAATTTAAAACTTTTATTACATCAACTCTTTTACAAAGCACAGTAGAATTTAAATACCTTGAATTACAATTCTTTTTACAACACAGCACCATGAATGCAAATTTTCTCTTTACGATCAATGTTTTTTTTACAACACACGCAATAACATTAAACATTCTATCACATGCTCCCAACTCCATGCTAATGGTACCGACCTGTGAAACATGAGGCTAGAGATATCCTTAACCCCCAAAACTATAGGGGTCAGCCATAACGGTCTGAGTGATATTCAAAGAAAATACAAACTTAAATGAAAACATAAAGAATAAAATTATAAGTCAACATGTGAAACATATTAACACAATAAATATAGATGGAACGTGAAACAATAATAAATGAAGCATAAATCATCAAATGAAACTAGGCTAAGTGTCAAGTGCAAAGAAAACAGAAAATAATCATGCATAATAAAAGTCAAGAAAACACAAATGCACATGACGATTACTAATGCATACTTGTCAGATTCTATGCATCCCGCTCTACATAGGTCCGGTGCAAGCCCTTATCATTCTCCACTTTACAGGGTTTAATCCCTCGTTATGCAAATAATCGTACTACGATGATAGGAACAAGATCCAGAATACTCTGCGAATAGGCCTACATCCCGGTATCTACCAGATAGACTAGCACCTTCAACGCGCAAGCATCATGTATGTGTCGCCCTGAACATTCCATGTCGAAATCTCATGAATAGGTCCCAGCCTCTAGAATAAAACTTCCTAATAGTAAAAGACCCTCAACGTGCGAACTCGGGAGATGGCTTCAGAATCAAACCTCCCAACTACAACTATAGTCCTGAATCTCATTCGTCCACTATACAGGCCCCCCTACTTACATTTCCCAAGCTCTGTCACATCTCCACTAGTACCTGTCCTTAGGTTGGTTATTATTAATTAAATCACAATTCCCCTATAGAGTTAGTGTACCCTTGCCGGACAAAATTCAATTAATTCAACAACAATGCCCCAGTGGCCAAAATATCCACAAAGTCTCAACCGCCGCCATGTTGGGGTCCCATTCAACCTCTAGAGTCTCAAAACTCAAAACATTAACTCAACATTTCTTGATATCTGAAAATTCCAATAAATCCAACTCATAACGAGGTTTCCCTCAAACCAATAGTCAATAGAAACCAAATACTTCCAAAGTACGACTGTATAATTTGTCAAAACTGAAACTAAGTATGAACAAAACTAAGATTTACACTCTCAAAACAGCGAAGAAAAAATTCAATATAATGCTTTCGGAAATTACCAAACGTTCACTTTTCGAAGTCACAAAAATTTGAATTTAAATACTTGATAAAATCTAAAAATACATACTCTCAGGAAGTGATGAAACCTGAGTTTAATTATTGCTAAGAATCAGAGAAATTAACTTTGCAAACTCAGATAAACCATCATTCGAAGAACAGCAAAATTCAGCAACCAGTGTACAAAAAAAACTTGACAGTCGACTGTCATATACAATGTGAAATATGGCAGTCGATTGTCAGCGTTCAAGGAAAACAATACTCAAGACATGGCAGTCGACTAGCTGTCACAGTAGAGAATACTGCAGTTGACTACACGGGGAAAAACTTGGCAACGGATCAAACATGACAGTCGATGCACTGCACATTCATTTGAACTGCAGTCGACCGGCAGATGTAATGTGGTCGACCGCACGTTCGACTGGCATGCCCAATCTTCTACAGCCAAATGACTTCGCAACTCTTTCAAAACTGATATACTTTTAAAACTTTGAATATATGATTTCATTTGCTAAAAATCTTTAACAACTTAAGTTATGCATCAAATCAAATCCTCATTAATTTCACAAAATAAGCAATTTTCCTAAATTCATATTGTTGCAAAAATCAAGATTTTGAAGAATTTCTCATATGAATATTTGAACTCTTAGAAATGTAGTCGAAATCTTCATCATATACAGAGAACATAATTCAAACATGTTCAAAACTAAAAGTAATCTTATTTTACACATTCATTGGTCAAAACATCTCCATCCATCCAACTCAACATCAAATTATTTCACTTCTTATTCAATCCCAATCCAAACCAATAATAATAATTCATCTTTAATCTCAAAACAGCGAATACAGAAGCAAAAACAACAACTTAAAGGTTCTTTGTTCATCCATATGCATGTATGATGTTACTATTCCAATTGCAATCTATTCATACACTCACAAATTCGATAATTCCTCATACAAGCACTGATTTGTTCAACACCAAATTAAATAACTACTCAACAATCTCATACACATTCAAGATCCATTCAAAACATGATTTATTCAAGCATGGCATAAGAAAGTGAAGATCTTTGTGTATTTAAGCATGGAAATTACTCATAAATTTATATTCCTTCATGAAAGTTATTAAGCGGTTATTCATACATCAATAATCTATATTTCCTCATCATATTTTATAATCATACAACTTTTAGTCATGCATTATACTTGAACAATTTATAATCATATAGCAACAAGTAGTAAGAAGTATCACTCACCACAAATAAGACTAAATTGAAGCAGAAAAGAAATAATAAAGAAAAGTCCCTTTCATTCTCCTTTGCTAAAATCTAAGATCCAAGCTTTAAAATCCAAGAAAATAATGAGAAAATATATTTTGAGTTCACCACAGAGAAACAGCGGCTGCTACTGCCTCTAATATAGGTCGGGATTCCAATTTTTAGGGTTTCAGAAGTTTACAATATTACTCCTGAAGAAAATTATTTCTTTACATATATGGATCCTTTATTTCTTTACATATATGGATCCTTCCAATTATTAGTTACTCAAATTGATTTAAAATAAAGTAAAATTAAATCACTTTACTCTATAGAATTGGCCAGCCAATATGCACAGCCCAGAAAACCGAAATTTGGAGTTTTTACTCCAAGTGGTAATTTTGCACAAAAGTCCTTCATTTTTGAATATTTGCAAATATGACATAAATCATTCATAAAAATACAGAAAGTTTATAAATAATATATACTAATAAATGTTAGATTTTCCAAGTATATTTTCTGACTTTTTGTTTCCAAAAAAAAATATTTGCACGTGTAAAAAGTTAAATTTCAGATGTTTATTAAATCACAAAAATTCATTTTAATTCATTTATAAACTCTAAAATATTATTTAAAATTCTTGGATGTTACATTACTACCTCCTTAGAATAGTTCTGTTCTCAGAACTACCGCTAGTAGGGACAAAAACAATTACAAGCAAAAGAAGAAAATTACATAAAAAGTTCGAGAAAATCCTTCTTCATACGATCTTCCGGCTCCCTAGTGGCTTCCTCGAACAACTGGTTCCTCCCCAAAACCTTGACCATGTGTAACCTTATTCCTCAACACCTTGACCATAGGTATAACCTTTTTTCTCAACACCTTCTCTCGACGGTCAACAATCTCCACAGGCTGTTCCTTGTAACTCAAGTTCAGCTGCAACCCCTCGAGCACTTCCATCAACTAGTGACTCTGATCTGGCACATACTCCATTAGCATTGACACATGGAACACATCATGTACTTGTGCCAATTCTTCGGGCAATTCCAACTTATATGTCATCTTACCAATCTGCCTCAAAACCCTGTATGGCTCAATGTTCCTTGGCACCAACTTGCCCACTTTCCCATATCTGATCACCCCTTTCGTCGGAGACACCTTGAGAAACACTGCATTTCCAACCTCAAATTCCAAATCTCTACACCGGGTATCAGCATAACTCTTTTGCCGACTCTGAGCTTCGACCAACCTCTTCCGAATCAGTTCGATCTTCTCCGATGTTTTCTGCACAATCTCCGGCCCAAACACCTGCCTCTTTCCAACTTCATACCAACAAACGGGTGTTCTACACCTCCTCCCATACAACGCTTCATATGGTGCCATACCGATACTTGCATGGTAACTATTGTTATAAGCAAACTCAACCAATGCTAAGTATCCCTCCCAACTGCCACCAAAATCCATGACACATGACCTCAGCATGTCCTCCAACACTCGATTCACCCTCTCTGTTTGACCATCTGACTGCGGATGGAAAGCAATACCGAAGTCGGTTATGGTACCCAAAGCTACATGCAACCTCTTCAAGAACCTCGAAGTGAACCTTGCATCCCTATCGGAGACAACAGAAATGGGAACCCCATGAATTCTTACAATCTCATCAATGTAAAACTCTGCTAGCTTCTCCAAGGACCACGAAATCTTCATAGACAAGAATTGAGCAAATTTGGTCAAATGATCCACAATGACCCAAATCGAGTCGTTGCCCTTCGAACTCTTAGGAAAACCAGTGATGAAATCCATATTGATATTTTCTCACTTCCATTACGGTATAGGCAATGGCTGCAACAAGCCCCCGGGCTTCTGATTTTCTGCCTTGACTTGCTAACAAGTCGAACACCTCGCCAAGAAGTCTGCCACATCCCTCTTCATTCCTGGCCACCAAAGTACTGCTTGATGTCCTTGTACATCTTTGTACCTCCAGGATGTACTGACAACAAGGTACTGTGTGCTTCCTGCAAGATAATCTTTCTCAAATCTGCATTCTTCGGCACACACAACCTCTCACCCATCTATAGAATCCCATTTTGGACACGAAACTTAGACAACTTGCCATCAGAAAATTGCTACAACATCCTCTGAATTGCTGAATCTGACTTATGGCCCTCAATGATCTGTTCCTTCAAAGTAGGTTGAAGCCTCAACTGTTCCAACGAAGCTCCCAATCCTTGCAGAACAACCTCGATACCTGCCTGATCTAACTCTGCTGCCAACTCCCTCTGAGCCGTGATCAAACATGACAGGCTACTCTTCCGACTAAGCCGATCAGCCATTGCATTCGCCTTGCTCGGATGATACTTGATCTCAGGATGAATATCTTCCAACACCTCCAACCATCTTCTCTTCCGAAGATTCAGATCCCTCTGCTGATAAATATACTTAAAGCTCTTATGGTCAGTATACATGTTGACCTTCACTCCATATACATAATGCCTCCACTGCTTCAAGGCGAAGATGATAGCTGCAAGTTCCAAATCGTGCATCGGATAATTCTTCTCATGAGGATGCAACTGTCTCGAACCATAAGTAATAACCTTCCCTTCCTGCATCAAGACGCAACCCATACCTCTGAGCGACACATCACTGTAGACATCATACTCCTTTCCAGCTTGTGGCAAAGCTAAAATAGGTGTTGTAATCAACTTCTCCTTCAATTCCAGAAAAATTGCCTCACACTTATCAGTCCAAGTAAAACTCACATCCTTTCGAGTCAAACCTGTCAGTGGAACTACAATCTGTGCAAAGCCCTGAATGAATCACCTGTCTTAATCAGTCAAACCCAAGAAACTTCTAACCTCCTCCACAGTCGTCGATCTAGGAAACTCTTAACTGCCTTAACCTTCTGAGGATCAGTGGCCACTCTCTCCTTAGAAAGGATATGACCAAGGAAAGCCACATCCGACTTCCAAAATTCACACTTAGACAGTTTGGCATACAAGTCATGTTCCTGCAACTTCTTCAACACCTCTGCTAAGTGCTCAGCATGCTCATCCTCCGACTTCGAATAAACCAAAATATCATCAATGAATAACACCACAAAGGAATCAATAAACGACCGCAAAATCTGATTCATCATATCCATAAATACTGCTGGCGCATTCGTGACCCCGAATGGCAGCACCAAAAACTCATAAAGCCCATGTCGAGTTCTGAAAGCTGTTTTACTGACATCTTTCTCCTTAACTCAAACCTGATGATACCCGTACCCCGATCGTAGCATCAAAAATACTACTACTCCCTGAAGCCTATCAAACAAATCATCAATCCGTGGAAGCGGATACTTGTTCCGAATGGTCACCTTGTTCAATTCCCGATAGTCAATGATATCCTTATTGACCCATCCTTCTTCTTCACTAGCAACACTGGTGCACCCCACGGTGAAGCACTCGACCTGATGAAACCCTTACTCAATAATTCCTCAACTTGCTTCTTAACCTCATCCTGTTCTACAGGCACCATCCTGTATGGAGCCTTAGATATAGAAGCACTTCCTAGATGAACAATAATGCAGAACTCAACATCTCTCTACGGCAGTAACCCCGGTAGATCTTCCAAGAACACAATAGGAAAATCTCTGACCACTGGAATCTCCTTGACCTCTTCTGGAATTAACAACTTCGACAAAGCTGCAACCATCTTTGAGTTCCCCTTCTTCCCTTGAAATGTCACTGCGGGTCCTCCCGGTGCCTTCACTATAACTTCTTTGCTCTTGCGTTCAATTGTAGCATCATAAATTGCCATCCAATCAATGCCCACAATCACATCTACGCCCAAAACTTGCAGTTCAATGCGATCGATTTCGAAAGGCCTCCACCAATCTCGATATCACAACCATCATAATACCATTCAGCAATCAATTCCTCTCCTAATGGTATTGCCACTAACAAGACTCTGACTGAAAAAATCTTAGGTTCCACACCTAGAACTTTAGCAAAATTGGGCGACATATGTATGCGAAGAATCAGTATCAAATAAACTTTTGTTTTTATTCTATTAAACAAACATATCCTGTTACATGAAGAATGATACTCAAAACTCCACTTTATTCTTGAACAAATTCATATCTAATACATCAAATAAATAAATTTAAAATTCTTGCATACCCTGGATCACAACTTCAGAGTTACCCGCATCCTCCTCATTCAATGCGAATACTCACCCCTGCCTCTGAAATTTCCCCCTATTTGCACCAGCCTTCAACAACTGTGGACAGCTTGGCCTGATATGACCTTTTTGACCGCACTGAAAGCAGAACTAAACCTTTGCTGGTTTGGTGCATGCTGACTTGAGATGTCCTGCCTCTCAACAGTTAAAGCAAGTCACACCCTGAATTGCCACCACTTTCTGATCGGGCCCACCAAACCTGCCTCTCTTCTCTATAAACTTCTCCCCCCCTGATTTGCTAGTGGTGGCCTTTTTTTCTGGTTCCAGGTTTTTTGCTTCTTCTGCAACTGATCCATGTCTTCCTCGGTCATCGCTGCCCTCCTGACAAGTTTGTCAAACCTTATGATTCCCAAAGGTATCACTCGGGACCTTAGATTCGGCCTCAAGCCTTGCTCAAATTTTTTGGCCTTCTTCGCTTCATCAACAACCAGCTTCGGTGCATACCTTGATAGCTGCGTAAACTTAGTCACATACTCACACACAGTCATATTACCCGGCTGCAAGTTCAGAAACTGCATCACCTTCTTCTCCTGAATGTCCAAGGGGAAGTAGTAATCCCTGAACTCTCCAAGAAAAGCTTCCCAATTCACGTGCTCATTACCAAAAGTCCTCTTCACTGACTGCCACCAAACACTGGCATCCTTTTTCAACTGCATTGTAGCCAATTTCTCCTTGTTGGCCTCGGGGGTTTCCAAAACCTCAAAAGCCATCTCCATCTGCCTTACCCAATCATCAGCCTCATTGGGATTAGCTTGCCCTTCAAAGACTGGCAGCTTCAACCTCTTAAAGGAATCCACCTACTTAATAGGGTCTGCATTGATAGGCACAAGCCTTACTCCCTGATTTTGAGTCGCACTTGCTGCCATGCATTCAAAGTCTGATACCCCCTGGCAATCTCCGTTTCCAAATCAAGTCCGGCCTCGTGGGAACCTTCAGCTCCATCACCATTCCCACCATTCCTGGTCCTGGTCCTGCCATTTCACTGAATAATGCAAAACACGTGGAAAGTTAGAGCACCACGACAAAACTCACATTCATACTAACTGCCCACTGTAGAAAATTATTCATACTCAAACCATTTTATTTGCTTTAGTTTCATGTTTTAATACTCACACTCTAATGTCCATACCTAGGTACTCACACTCTAGTGTCCACACCTAGGTTCATTCCCTCTACCATATTTAACATTACTATTGAAGCTTGCTCTGATACCAACTCTGTAGTGCCCCGAATTTCCAATAAATAAACTTAGAAATACATGGCACAAATTCCAGAATCAACCTCAATTTTAATCATAAACATAGCATCCAAACACAGGAAAATTTAAAACTTTTATTTCTTCAACTCTTTTACAATGCACAGCGGAATTTAAACACCTTGAATTACAATTCTTTTTACAACACAGCACCATGAATGCAAATTTTCTTTTTACAATCAATCTTTTTTTTACAACACATGCAATAACATTAAACATTCAACCACATGCTCCAAACTCCATGCTAATCATACCTACCTGTGAAACATGAGGCTAGAGATATCCTTAACCCCCAAAACTATAGGGGTTAGCCATAACGGTGTGCGATATCAAAGAAAATACAAACTTAAATGAAACATACAGAATAAAATTATAAGTCAACAAGTGAAGCATATTAACACAATAAATACATATGGAACGTGAAACAACAATAAATGAAGCATAAATTATCAAGTGAAACTAGGCTAAGTGTCAAGTGTAGAAAAATAGAAAACAAGCATGCATGATACAAGTCAAGAAAATACAAATGCACATGATGATTACTATTGCATACTTGTTGGATTCTATGCATCCCGCTCTACATAGGTCTTGTGCAAGCCCTTATCGTTATCCACTTTATAGGGTTTAAACCCTCGTTATGCAACTAATCTTACTATGGTGATAAGAACAAGATTCAGAATGCTCCGCGAATAGGCCTATGTCCCGGTATTTACCAGATAGACTAGCATCCTCAACGCGCAAGTATCATGTAAGCGTCATGCTGAACATTCCATGCCGAAATTCCACGAATTGGTCCTAGCCTCTGGAATAAAACCACCCAATAGTAAAAGACCCTCAACGTGCGAACTCGGGAGATGGCAATGATAATCGTAGCCTTCGAAATCAAACCGCCCAACTACAACTATAGTCCCGAATCTCATCCGTCCACTATACAGGGTCCCCCTACTTACGTTTCCCAAGCTCTACCACATCTCCACTAGTGTTGTCCTTAGGTTGGTTATTATTAATTAAATCACAATTCCCCTCTAGAGTTAGTATACCCTTGCCGGACTTAATTCAATTAATTCAACAACAAGACCTCACTGGCCAAAATATCATCAAAGTCTCAACTGCCGACATGTTAGGGTCCCACTCACCCTCTAGAGTCTCAAAACTCAAAATATTAACTCAACATTTCTTGATATCTCAAAATTCCAACAAATCCAACTCATAACAAGGTTTCCCTTAAACCAATAGTCAATAGAAACCAAATACTTCCAAAGTACGAGTGTATAATTTATCAAAACTGAAACTAAGTATGAACAAAACTTAGATTTACACTATAAAAAACGAAGAATAAATTCAATGTAATGCTTTTGGAAATTACAAACCGTTCACTTTTCGAAGTCACAAAATTTGAATTTAAGAACTTGCTAAAATCTAAGAATACATACTCTCAGAAAGTGATGAAACATGAGTTCAATTATTGCTAAGAATCGGTGAAATTAACTTTGCAAACTCAAATAAACCATGGTTCGAAGAACAGCAAAATTCAGCAACCAGTGTACAAAAATCAACTTGACACTCGATTGTCATATACAATGTGAAATATGGCGGTCGACTGACAGCGTTCAAGGAAAACAATACTCAAGAAATGGCAGCCGACTGGCAGTCACAGTAGAGAATACTGCAGTCGACTGCACGGGGAAAAAATTGGCAACGGAACAAACATGACAGTCGACTGCACTGCACGTTCATTTGAACTGCAGTCGACCGTCAGATGTACTGCGGTCGACCGTATAGTCGACTGGCATGCCCAGTCTTCCACAGCGAAATGACTTCGCAACTCTTTCAAAACTGATATACATTTAAAACTTCAAATATATGATTTCATTTGCTAAAAATCTGTAACAACACAAGTACATCCTTGGCCAAAACAACTTAAGTTATGCATCAATTCAAATCCACATTAATTTCACAAAAGAAGCAATTCTCTGAAATTCATATTGTTGCAAAAATCAAGATTTTGAAGAATTTCTCATATGAATATTTGAACTCTTACAAAGGCTGTCCTGTCTAAATCTTCTTCATATACAGAGAACACAATTCAAACATGTTCAAAACTAAAAGTAATCTTATTTTACACATTCATTGGTCAAAATATCTCCATCCATCCAACTCAGCATCAAATTCTTTCACTTCTTAATCAATCCAAATCCAAACCAATAATAATTCTTCATCTTTAATCTCAAAACAGGGAATACAAAAGCAAAAAACAGCAACTTAAAAGGTTCTTTGTTCATCTGTATGCATGTATGATGTCATATGCATGTATGAACTTACTATTCCAATTGAAATCTATTCATACACTCACAAATTCGATAATTCTTCATACAAGCACTGATTTGTTCAACACCAAATTAAATAACAACTCAACAATCTCATACACAATCAAGATCCATTCAAAACATGATTTATTCAAGCATAGCATAATAAAGTGAAGATCTTTATGTATTTAAGCATGAAAATTACTCATAAATTTATATTCCTTCATGAAAGTTTTTAAGTGGTTATTCATACATCAAAAATCTATATTTCCTCATCATATGTTATAATCATACAACTTTTAGTCATGCATTATACTTGAACAATTTATAATCATATAGCAACAAGTAGTAAGAAGTATCACTCACCTCAAAAAAGACTAAATTGAAGCACAAAAGAAATAATAAAGAAAAGCTCCTTCATTCTCCTTTGCTAAAATCCAAGATCCAAGCATTAAACTCCAAGAAAATAATGAAAAAAGATATTTTGAGTTCACCACAGAGAAACAGCGGCTGCTGCTACCTCTAATATAGGCCAGAATTCCAAATTTTTAGGGTTTCACAAGTTTACAAATATACTCCACAAGAAAATTATTTCTTTACATATACGGATCCTTCCAATTATTAGTTAATCAAATTTATTTAAAATAAAATAAAATTAAATCCCTTTACTCTCTAGAATTGGTCGGCCAATATGCACAGCCCAAAAAACGAAATCTGGAGTTTTTACTCCAAGTGGTAACTTTGCACAAAAGTCCTTCATTTTTGAATATTTGCAAATATGACATAAATCATTCATAAAAATCAAAACAAATTATAAATAATATCTACTAATAAATGTTAGATTTTTCAAATATATTTTCTGACTTTTTGTTTCCTAAGAAAAATATTTGCACTTGTTTTGCACGTGTAAAAAGATAAATTTCAAAAAAAAAAAATTTATTAAATTACAATTTAATTCATTTATAAACTCTAAAATATTATTTAAAATTCTAGGATATTACATTACTACCTCCTTAGAATATTCTGTCCTCAGAACTACCGCTAGTAGGCACAAAAACAATTACAAGCAAAAGAAGAAAATTACATAAAAAGTTCGGAAAAATCCTTCTTCATACGATCTTCCGGCTCCCAATTGACTTCGTCGAACAACTGGTTTGTCCACAAAACCTTGACTAGGTATAACCTTATTCCTCAATACCTTGTCTCTACGGTCAACACTCCACAGGCTGTTCCTTGTAACTCAAGTTCAGCTACAACAATCTGACTTTGTGTATCCCAAGAAAAATATTTGCACATATTTTGCATGTATGAAAAGAAAAATTTCAGAAAAAAATATTTATTAAATCACAAAAAATCATTTTAATTCATTTATAAACTCTAAAATATTCTTTAAAATTCCAGGATGTTATAGACTAGCCATTATATGACTAAAAAAATGAAATCTTGAAGTTTGTTGGGACAAGATCGTCGAGGATTGTTTTGGAGAAGGGGGGTCGGATAGGGCGATATGTTGTATCATGTCGCCCCTCTTTACTGCTTCATCAGTGCTATATAGTTCTCCATCTCTTGGATGCACTGAAGGAAGGCATTGCCTTGCTCCCCTGGATCTAGTAGTGCCACGGGATTTCTTCTGTCATGAAGAAGTACAACAGTGAATGCTGGTTCGTCAAATCTTGCCAGGAACGATATGGAGTGCCTCGGTCATGATGTTTTGGAATTCAACCCGAGTGATGGGTGCTTCTTATTGCATGTTGCTCCTAGGGACTAATCGGCTTATTGGAGTTAGGCTTCTTCTCTCGCAAGGAAGAGGAGTCTTTCTTCATCCCCTAAGAGATGTAGATCTTCTTCACCCCCTAGGAGATGGGGTTCATCTGGACTCTTGTATTTAAGGAGATGGGATCATTTTACTTTCCTAGCTCACTGGATGGGGGATTCATCTTAGACTTGCCTTTCATTCAGGAGGTCTTGGAGGTCAGTCCCTACTGCCGGCTGAGTATGATCTGATGGAGGTCTTGTTGTGCCTGGGGTGCAACATAGGGCACCGTAGAGAGATTCGATGTGTAGATAAAACCCGTGTTCTCACCCACACGCCTCACATGGCGCTGTTCGGGATGACTTCATCGGAATCCCCCCGGTGCAGCATCTTTCAAAGGGAGGCTAAGTAGGCTGTTGAGGGGCTGCTCTGGCTGATGGGGAAGCTGATCCGGTTGAGGTGGCTGATCTTTTGAAGAGTGGGAAGGGGGTGCTCCGTATGAGGAGGAGGTGGAGGAAGAGGGTTGGCTTGTCGACTGGGAGCTGCCACCTCCCTTTTTCCGTTGGAGTCATGGCTGGAAAAAGTAGTTTTTTTATCTGCGAAGTTTCCTTATTCTTTTTTGTTTCGCACAGATGGCGCCAATCAGTTACTACTATTTTATGTGTGGGAGCAAACAGATATTGTGAGTTATTTTTATGGATGACAATAAAATATCTGACATTTGCTTTTCGTCACTGTTGATCGTTGTAAATTGTTCTTGACTCTGAAATCTAACTGCCGTGGACGGTTGGATCTGATCTGAATGGTTGTGATCGCCCCGATTAACCTACAAAACAGGCTGAAACATCGGGGTTGGTCCCGGCGACAGACCCTCCGACGCCCAAGACAGAAAACTCAGAATATATGAAGAGTTTTAAGAGCGAAAATTGTGATTACCCCATTTCTGAATAGGCAAGAGTTATTTATAGTTGCTAGGGGCCAGTTTCAAGATATTTGATTTATTTCTACTTCCCGATGTTGGGATAAGGTTGGTTATTCCATTCTTCATGAAGGGATCGAGTTAGGACTCCTCTCTTGATAAATAGATTGAATAGTTAAACCCCCTTTATGCATGGAGATATAAAAGTAGTTACCCTGTAGAGATAGAGAATTTTAACTAACTTCTTTTAGATGATCCTGGACTTCTGCATGTTGAGTTGCTATGGCAACCTAATATGATATGCCTATTTTGAGTTGCTAGGCTTGAAAGAGGCCCAACTTTCTCTTACGGACATGTATCTATTGAAATTTATCATTTTACCCCTGAGAGCTTTAGGATGTGTGTCTGATTTGAACGGTCTTGATTTGGTTCAATTTTTACCTATATTTGTTCTCCTAGATCCACAGGTTGGGCTGATGCTTCGAGGCCATCTAGTGAACATGCCGTACTCCTTAGGGTAGGTTCCCTTCATCTTCTTAGTTTCCTTCATTTCAACCAACACAGCAACCTACTTTGTGATTTAAACTTGTCAGAAAAATTCTGTTAGTATATAAACATCAAAATTTGTCGATGAATGCATCACCATTTACAGCTGACATTTTCTATATTTTACGCTCTTCCAAGGCTGACCAATAGAGACCAGATTATTTTTTTTTTTTTTTTTGAGGAAAAGGTGGAATAATGCCACCTTGTTTCATTAATAAGTGATTAATAAACAACCCCGAAGTCTCGGAAAAATAAAAGTGCAGTACAGGAAATAAAACATAACCCCCAACAAAATCCTGGGGGGTGGGTTACATCATCCAGCCTAAAGGCAACCAAAAACACAAATACAAAATACTAAGGCCTGATACAAAATATGTAGTAGTGAGGCGGGTGTCCACTCATCAGTCCAGAGTTGGCCCGATCATAGAGACCAGATTATTGAAATGGTTGATCCAGCAATGCAAGGTGAGTACTGAAGAAAGTTGCAGATTGAGGCTAGAACATATATACAATTTACATGAAATTCTCAACTTATGTGATTATATAGTACTACAGTTTTCCTTATATGGTTACAGATAGCTGCTGTTGCTGATGTCTATACAATCAAAGCGGGAATATCATCCTCTTATCACAGATGTACAACAGTCTCTCATTCCGTTGGTTGGAACTCCTGGGTCTGGTGGTTCTCCCTGTATCATTATTTTCTGAGCAAGAAACCCTATACTCCGTTAACGATAGTGGAATCTTGATTAAGAGTGCAAATGTAATAGTTTCTTGATTAAAAATGTAAACCTTAGGGAGTTCTTACTTATTAAAAAAAAGGCAATTCCATCATTTTCCAAGTCAGAATTAACAGAAACAAAGAAAATAAACACAGTAAGGGGTTCTTGGTCAGAAAATAACCGTAGAAAATTTCTTGATCAAAATGGGCTGCATTTGTTTTATGGTCTAATAGCACAGTAGTCCCCATATGGGGTGTTTTAGTCCAAGCCAGAAGCCTGAAAAACGCTTGCGCAGTACAATTCATGATTATTTAGGTCATATATTTCTCTCACCCTCTTCAGCTTCAGTTTCTCAATCCACGTTACCATCACCCTCTAAAATATATTCTTTTTTCACCTTCTTCACTCAACTCGGCCTCTTCTTTCATTTTAATTTCTTGCCGTGGGCCACTTGCTTCTTCTTCCTCTTCCTCTTCCTTTTCCTCTTCTTCTTCTTTTATAAGCACCTTGATTTACAGCGTTCACCACCTAAGAGCATCCACACTCGTCAAGTAAATATGCATTTTATGCATATTTCGTCAGTGTAGACGCTGCACTAGTGAGGCATTCTACCATATTATACATTTTTCGCTATAAGAGAAAGGTGAAAATTGCTTCAGATATAGCTTTATGCATTTTATTTAATTATTTTTTAAATGATCGGATGTTTCGTCCGTAATATTTTATTTTATTTTTTCATTTCGTCCGATGAAATCCTGAATTTAAAAAAAAAAAAAAGCTCCTAATTTAGTTAATGAATTAATGTAGTTAATATTTTAATTAAACTTTTAGTTAGATAAATTAGTTAATTAATTAGGTTTAGTTAATTAAAAACATAATTAACAACTTAATTTTAAAAACACTGGGACGAAACATCATGATGCTTCGTCCCATGTAGGTCCCATGCTTTTTTAATTAAAAAAACCCATTAAAAATTCCCAAAATTCTAAAAAAAAATTTAAATTCACTTTGGACGAAACAACATGTTTCATCCGAGTGAATTTTGAATTTTCTTTATCTACCCTAGGACGAATGTGTAATGCCCCGGATCCCCGTTACAGGACATCCGTGACATCACCAAAATCTTTTCCTTTAAATGTATCTCAACACAGTAAATGACACAGAAATTAAAACCTTTATTGTCAAATAGAATCATTACATCAATAATTACAACCCTTATCTTGTTCTTGAATAAGGAATACAAATTACATAAACTCATTACAACTCATTACAAAAATATTCAAACTCTTCTTGCGAAGCTATCGGCTGTCTTCTAGATCGGCAATAGATTGGTCACTGCGGAAATTCTGTTGAGTGGTCTATCTCTCTCTCTCTGGGACTCGCCCTTCGGCTTGAGCCTTCTGCTGCGCGACTCTGATATTTCTACACTCGCTTGAATGGTAGGCATGTACACTGCCGCTCCACTTGGATGCCCTGCTGGCCTGGCTCTCCTGCCCTCACGACCCGGTTTCTGGTACCTAATTAAGTAGGCACGTCAGTAATTCTACTGACGCAATGCTGATAAGAAAACAGAGATCTTTAACTATCACACCCATAATTCATCTTGAATGGAAAAGAAAAGTATATCCTGATTTTCTAGTGTTCATGTATGCCAAGACTTGAAGCCTAAAACAAAACACAAAGTACAGAACAGATGCCTTAATCTAATGCCAGCGAGACTTGGACACACATGCATCCCATACTACATGGCCCCAGATCAAGCCGTTTCTCCAGTTTCAGGGATTCGAACCCTCACCATGCAATGCATTCTACTATTGTACACTTCCTGTTCCTGATAGTACATCGTGGCTGAGGAGGTTGCAGGTTAATCGGTCTCATCCATTTTGCAGTCACTTAGTGGTGTCTCGGTTTGCCACTAGTGCCCGGAGTCCGGACCCTACTCAAAAGTCGTGACGAACCTACAAATACACTACAACATATCCATTATGCAGAAGATCCAATATGATCTGTTCGTGTCCACCACATAGAACATGACGGCCTCGAAGGTCTAAAACCCCCTATCTGCTAGGAAATCGACATCCTGTTCTTATCACGGTACTTCAGGAATCAACAGTGCAAGATACGCACCGCAGCACGTATCCCTAATGACAGGAAGAGACAATCCCATGGTCATCACCACCTAGTGCCAACTCTCAGAACGAAACGGATTATAGGGAATCACCCCTAACACCGATTCGGTCTTCAAGCGAAACAAAAATAAGGAAACCTAATCAATGCAGTTTACTGAAAACATGTTGTCACTCAAATCATACACGGTGTCGAACAATTAATGTCAAGCCTGACTGGTCTGTCAGAATAAAAATCATCACGGAAATCACATCCACTAATTCCCAATACCTTCACAGGTTAGCGACCAAATAATCCCGGCCCGTGACCCTCAGCAAGTAGTCCAACGGCGCCCCATGAATGCAATATAATTCAAATGAAGGTAAGCACACACATAATTACAAATTCCTGACCATCGACGGACTCAGGCATTGAGACACCAATCACAACCCAACCAGAGCTATAACCCAACTTACTCACGTCCACCATAAGTACTAAGCACAGGAACTTGTCTAAGTTCCAGATGAAATGCTAAAAACCTCTTTTGAAACTCAATAGCTCATGATCATCACATTGCGGTATGCAGAGGGTTTCTCATCAATTATCTGATAGAATAGTTCAAGAAATAGCAGTAGCTGTAACTCAAGCTGCGCTCATCGGAATCCAACACAATCAGACTTTCTAGAAGGGTAGGGAGATCTACTGTAATCCCCTAATGGACAACTCTCTCAATTCTTTAAAGAACTCAAGTCCCTGAGCTAACTTAAGCTTGAAGGCAAACTAAACAACATGTTGCTAACCTGCAATGACCATAACTTCTAGCACACAATTCGGAATTGCTTGATATCTCCTATTTTGGAAAGATAAGATCCTCGTCTACAACTCTCCAGTTAACCATTTCCTCAAATTCGAACATCTTGATACCATAAAAACCTCATACACTCTCAGCTTGTACGTTCCTTCATGCACTCGCTGCACCTTTCCAACATCATAAAAATTTGTTCGCTCATCGGAATTACTCGATTCCGATGTCTATGGAAAGGTGGGAGTGTCTACTACAACTTCTTAGTTGAATACATCCCCAGATTCCATCACTAAAGTCCTCAAAAACCCAAAATTCCATCAGGTGCACAAATAGGGAAATTTTTGATTTTTCAATAAATAGGGCATCAACTAGACTGGATCTGTCCTAGTCTTTGGAAAATCATAAATCTCAACCTACAATCTGGAATTACAAAATTCCAGATGGGTTAGAAAGATGTGACTCTCTACTACAAATCTCTAGTTGGTCAATTTCCCAAATTCTTAACAATAAAATTCAGAATTTCCCATCTTCACAGACTAGTCAATTTGCACTAGACTGAACCTAGTTCACTTTGAAATTTAATAACAAATCCACCTTAAGTCCAATACTCATGAAATTTGAGATTCTTAATCCACACATATACCATTCCATTGTGTCCAAAATTTGTATTCAAATTCATCTCACACAATGAGTTATAACTCCCCAACCATAGCATAATTTTCACCTGCTCTTTCAACAGGGTTTATACCACTATATACAGTTCATTTTTGAAACCTCATCAAATAATCTCTAAAAATTCTAAAATTTGAGAATCATCAAATAGACTCATACCAAAAGCTACTCCAAAAATTTCATAGCAGTATCATATACACAAGGAGTTATGGTCATATGAACTTCATTCAAAACCACAGTCTGCTTCAGTTCCACTATCCAGACCATTCACTTTCTGCAATTTCTTTGAGGTATCAAACGACCTCGGAAAATTATGAAATTTGAGACTATAGTTGTAGACATATACAAGAGTGTCCACAAAAATTTTCAACTCAAAATACCCAGGCTACACTGAGATACAAAATCGGAAATACACAGCAAATTCCACACAACCAGCAGCAATTTCGGCTGCTTACTGTCCGAGATTGGGTCCTATGTTTGGGCTATCAAATTGCTTTCAAATATTATGAAAAAGTTCATGGATTCTCTACATACATAGAATAACAATTTCCCAAAATTTGAGTTCCAAATTCCCAACCGTTTGGGAGCAAGAAATTCCCAAACTCACCCACTTATACACGCTTTTTAACAATATCATGAAGAGAGATTTCCTACCATATAAATTATTTTTTCTTAGCATGCTAACTTTCCATACATGGTAAAAAACTTCTTCTTAGCTATTACCACATTCTAAAATTCACATACACACAAAAACTAAATTACTAGAGTTAGAGTATCACCCACATCTTGATTTTGCAAGAGAATCTCCTTGTAGCTTTAGCTTGCTTCCTCCATTGCTCCTTGCTTTGTAGAACTTGCCCAACCCTACTACACCTCTCCTTCTCTACCACTTCTTCTACTCTCAAAACATCACCTTTCTTTCCTTTTTTTTTAAAGAACAAGAACAAAAGAATGAGTTAGTGAGTGAAGTGGGGGTGGGTTTTATAGAGGATGAAGGAGCTAGGGTTTTCTTTTTTTTTTGTGCCGGAAATTGATGGAGGATGGAGGGTGGAGATGGAGTAGTGTAGAGTGGATAGAGATGTGTGGTGAGATGAGATGCCAACACCACAAGTAGAAGCTTCTTGGAAGTTTCCAAGAAACTTCTCATTCTTCATAGGTCAACACACATGGTGAAATATTTCCACCATTGGATCTTCATCAAGATCCGAGCCATGATCATATGATGCTAGGGTTCCTAACCCTAGGTCACCATACCCTAGGTTACCATACCCTTAACCTTAACCTTTGTGCATGAATACAATCCATATTTAATTCAAACATCAACTTTAGTTTAAAATGACCAATATATATAATTTAAAATCTATAAAAATAAATGTTTTATAGAAATTATAATTTTCTCCCGACAATTGCCTGGTCAAAACAATTCGGGACAAATCCTCTGTTAATTTGAGAAGATATCCCGAGTCTGTCTCATCGGGTTCAGAACAACTCATATGTTTGAAATCTCTCAATTAAAACTGATAACTATTAGAAAAATATGTAATCGTGCAAAAACAGCCATATGCTATTTTGTGGGGTATTACAAAATGTTCCGTCCCATTTATTTTAATATTAAATTTTTGGTTTCTGCAAAATAAAATTCATTTAAATTAATTTTTTTCTCACAGACGAAACATCATGTTTCGTCCGTTTCATTTTTTCGATTATATACATTTTTTACATTTTCAACGTGTGCAGTAATCATTCGAAATGCTAAGGTAAAATATGCATACACGACTGTGGATGTGTGGATGCTCTAAGCGGCAAGTGAAACCTTCTCCCATTGCTGTGCAACCTGAGTTTCCTGATTTGATTTCTTGAAGCGGTGCTAGTTGGCGATTCTCAGTGGTATGATCCCTACACTATAAACTTTGGCAAATTGGAATTAGATGAAGTTCAAATCTTTTAGTTTTCATATATTTTGTGTTTTTCGGACTCATTTGATTTGGACTTTCGAGTCTCGACCATGCAAACATTTATCTTGAATTACAGCCCAAATAAATTGCTTATTTATTTTTTTCTTTGTATTTTTTTATTATATCTTTATTACGTTTATTAAATTATGCAAAAATGCTCATGTTCACTAGCATTGGTATAAATAGCTGAAACCCGGATCCGACCCAGACCCGACCCAACCTATCCGGGTCCGGGTCCAGGTCCTAAAATGGGACCCGTTGTACTTTCGAGTCCGGGTCCGAGTCCAATTACAATGTTCACTACTCTTGGGGGCTTTGATTACTTTAAATCCATAACTTTTTTGAGCCACTAAATTTGCATGCTAAATATTAGTGTATGATATAGTTTTTATGCATGCTCACTTTTTTATGAGGTTCTTAATTGTGATTCAGTTTATATATTAATTAGAGCATCTCTAACCACACTAGCTATTTGGCTAGATAGAATGGCCAAAATAGATAACAAATGATAATTTGGCTAGCGAAAAAGCCCACACTCCAACCATGCTATCTATTTTGGCTAGCCATAAATTTTTTAATTTTTATTTACTAATATGTGGTTATCATAATCTTTTTTAAAATGACAACATTTCTATTCCTCAAGAATTTTGGAATCAAATGAAAAAATATTAGTTTCCATATAGCACTAAGCAATTATATGATATTCCAACACTATGAACTCAAGCTACTAGTTTTATTTTGGGAAGAAAAAAAATACTTGTTTTGATTGACCATGTTGCTGCCACATGTGTTCTACAAGATCCAACTGGAGTTGGGAATGCATTTGTCTATCTCTGATGCGATGATGGGTTTGAATAAATGTAAGAAGTTCAGGCGTATAATCATGTGACACTTCTATGGACGGACTTTTCCTCAACTGCATCATAGTTAAAATCCTTATTATTATCTTCTCTCTCATCTTTGACTATCATGTTATGCATTATTATGCATGCTTTCATAATATCATGAAGCTTTTCTTGATCCCGAAAATGTGCTAGTTCACGAACAATTGCAAAACGTGCTTCAAGAACACCGAATGCTCGCTCTACATCCTTCCTTGCCGATTCTTGAACTTCAGCAAAATATTTATTCTTATTACCTTGTGGAAATGGAATAGTTTTTACAAATGTTGACCACTATGGGGACATACCATCAGCAAGATAATATCCCATCGTATAGTTATTACCATTGATAAAATAGTTAACCATGGGTGCTCGTCCATTAGCAAGATCATGAAAGATAGAAAACCGATGTAGCACATTGATGTCATTAAGAGCTCCTGGTAACCCAAAGAATGCATGCCATATCCAAAGATCATGTGAAGCCACAGCTTCTAAAATAATTGTAGGTTTATGAATGTGGCCAGTATACATTTCTTGCCATCCAACTGGACAATTCTTTCACTTTCAGTGCATACAATCAATACTTTCCAACATACCTGGAAAACCACGATCTTCGTTCATTGCCAACAATCGGGTAATGTCATTATTCTTTGGTGATCTTAAGTATTCATCGCCAAGTACTCTGTAACACCCCGAATTCCAAATAAGCCTGAATTCGAAGTTCCACAGGATCTTTACACTTCACTTCGTACAATTTTACAAGGAATTTGAAATTTTTATTACAACAAAGTCTTTTACATCAACACGCAGTGGAATAAATAAATGAATTACAACATGGTAAATATACAATTGTAACAACTTTAGCATTTAAGTAATCATCAGCATCAAATTTATCTTTACATCTTCTTGTAAATTCTAAGTCCTGCATATGAAACTATGGGCACGTTAGTTGCTTACAACCGACGCAATATTATACACGGTCATCCTCGCTATGCCGAAAATATAACGATTCTTTAATACTTTAACAAATACAAACTTGAATACATCACAAACAAAGATAAAGAGGGATTATCCTATTGATGTCGTGTGTGCTTGTGCACTTAACCTTAATGCAGTTATTTATATTTAATGACACTAATGCACACTTTTTCGAACCTATGCATCCCATTCCACATAGATCCGAGGGCAAGCCCTTAACCGTGCTTCATCTTGTAGGGTTGAATCCCTGGTTATCAGTTAAACTACATCGGTAACTACGGTAAGTTCTTAGATATTTTATGAGTTACAAACCCATGTCTAGACAGCCTGGAGGGGAATCTCACGTCATGACATGACGCATCATGTAGACAACCTATGGACAATTCGCCACTGTCATGGGACGATGGCACTACGTAGTCACCAAGCACCCTACAACCGTCGCCACGATCCCGATAATTTCGGAGATAGAATCACGTCATGACATGACGCATCATGTAGACAGTCTGTGAAAATCTCTCACACCGTGAATCCGAGGCCCTCATACTTGTATTTTTCTCGTACTTTCATCATGTCTCCCCTTAGTGCCTGTCCTTAAGTTTTTAGTTTGTTAGAAGAAATCATCACAACCTAGAGCTAGCTTACCCAACCGGACTTAAACCAACACAAGAGCAAGTCATCCCACACTGGCTACTTCTCAAAGAGGGTCAACCCAACTGGTTACTCCTTAAATCTCATTAATAAATACTGCCGGTCACTAGGGTCTCGCCTTGCCTCTAGATTCGGACAACTATTTCGTTCTATAGATCAACAATATGTTATATTCAATCTTAAAATAATACTTCAATTTCTTTATTCACAATCTCTTTCTCAAAGAAAAACATTTCTTTATATTCTTACAACAAAAAGTAATTCCCTTCACTTTCATTATCAATTTAATCACTTATAGCATTGTGTGCAAATTCAAATATTCTCAATCAATTACTATAACATCTCGTCAAGAGGATTCTAATTGCATTTCAAAATTTCATCTTCCTTTAATTATACATGAATCACATTTTAAGAATTATCAAGTTCTTCATCCCATAGTTTTAATTTGAAATCCACTTCCAATTCTCACAAAATATATCAAAATATTGTGGAAATATTTTTCATAAGTCTAGATAATATTAGAGGAACAATAGAATTTTCCCCAATTTTTATTGCACTTTAAAACACTTAAATACCAAAAAATCGAAAAGAAATAAAAGTGGCGCTGCCGGGTTTCGAACCCAAGACCTCCGCCTAGCTATAGTGACCAACTCAGAGCGCACCCGAAGACCAGAAAGCCCAATAGTGGCTAGCGATAGAAAGGAAACCCGAAAGCCTTTTGTACAGGCTTCGGTACTTTGGGATAAAATCCAAATTTAATAAAAATAGAGCCTCTTCAAGACTCGAACTCGAGACCATGAACACTGTTCATAGCGCTCTACGCCCACACCGATAACCAGTATTCCCAAACTCATTCTCTATTATAATTATAAGTTAAAATTTCTTTATTCTAGTGGTCTGTTTATTACTCTTTCTTTACAATTTCGATTTCTCAATAAATTTGTATCTTTCAAATCAAAACTTCCTTCAGAATATTTTCTTTAAAAATACAGAATAGCAGCAAATAATAAACTTTATAAAATTCTTATCTTTTGGCAATGTAATAAACTTTCTTTCCAATTAGCATTTAAAGAATACCTTATCAACTTTGAAATAAAACTATGGTTCCTCCTCAAAAACACCAATATAAATTTCTTTTCCCACAATCCACTAAATGTATGTTCTTGTTCTCTTTCAATTCCCCATGAGTTCTAGCATGTATTTATTTATCATTTTTTTATCACATCATCATTGCATAATTGAAATAACAACTAAGCCATTTAGAAACTAAACTTATATCAACATTCATTAATGTCAATCAACAACTAAGCCATATGTCAACTAGCATGCATCATACTACTAAAATTTAGAAAGGATTGAAGAAACACTTACCTCAAATTGAAGAATATGAAATTAGAATTCCTAGAATGAAAGATCCTAGTAGCAAAAACCCCTTCAAAAGCTCTCCAAAACTCCCAAAAAGCCATTAAAATCCTCCCCGAAAGCACATTATCCTTAAGCTTTGTTTTTTGATTAATTGTGTAATGAAAGGCTTTAGATTAGGGATATATATAGAGTAATCATAGGGGTAGTTAATATAACTAAATTCCCATACCTCCTCCACTAACCTACACCACTACACCACCTGTCTTACCAAGTCAAAGCAAAGACAGCCGGCCAATTCTCTCGTAAAAACACGTGCACACACTTCATTCATATACATATATATATTTATATTTAAAATATAGGTTATAATAAATAGTAAATGTTTAAATGAAATTAGTTTAGTTTAATTATAAATTATATTTATCATGCACAAATAAAATAAACACACACACACTTCAAAATTTTATTTTGAAAGAGAATGCAACTAACACGTGCGTCGCACGTAAAATAAATATTCAAGTACAGAAATAGATTTGATCAACGGGAAATGTTTATAAATAATCGAAATGTAACATTCAAAGATATATTTTATTATACATATACAGTAGTGTAATCAATACGTACACAGAAAAACACATGCACTGCACGTATAAAAATATTTTAATTAAAATAAGAGAAGAATGAATTTCTATTTATAAAATGAATTCGAATACATCATTAAATAAATAGTTGAAACACATAAAAAATATTACACATAGCGGTGAAAAAATACGTAATTGATACGTGCATCGATAACACGTATAAAGCATGTAAAAATCATAGAGATTGGAATTTTATATTTGAGTTAACTCAAATAGGATAAAAAAAATTGAGAAGATGGGAACTGCATAAATATTCAGAATCCAAAAATATATAGTGAAATACGTTATGGATATCACCAGTAACGGTATAAAATACACGTGCGTAACACGCGAAGGAAAAAAATGTCATTTCCAATTTTGCGGGGTGTCACACTCTCCCCTCCTTAGAACAGTTATGTCCTCAGAACTCACTAAGAAAAAAGTTGTATTTTGTACACACCAAAGAAAAATATCCCTATTGTATATAGAAATCTGCAAACATTAAGAAAATAAATGTAGTATAAAAATTAGCAATGCGGAAGAACAAACAAACTTTGTATAAGGAAACTATGTGTAATACCCCGAATTCCAAATAAGATTGAATTCGAAGTTCCACGGGATCTTTACACTTCTCTTCGTATAATTTTACATGGAATTAAAAACTTTTATTACAACAATAATTACATCAACGCAGCGGAATTTAAAATTACAACATGATACATGAATTGAATAACAACAAGAACATTTCTTTAAGCAGCAATCAATCTTTAGTCTTATCATTCACTTTGTCCTGCATAGAAACTGTGGGTATATTAGTTACATACAACTGATGCTAGGATACAATACATCAATTTCTCTTACTTAGAAAGCACACACTTGTCACAAACAAAGATAAAGGGGACTATCCTATTGATGTCGTGTGTAAATGTGCACTTAGTCCTTAATGCAGTTATTTATAATACATGACACTAATGCGCACTTGTTCGGATTCTATGCATCCCATACTACATAGGTCCGAGGGCAAGCCCTTAGTTCTCCACCTTGTAGGGTTGATTCCCTCGCCATGAGTTAAACTACTACGGTAACTACGGTAAGTATCCTAGGTATTCTATGAGTTATGAGCCTGTGTCCAGACAAGCTAGAGGGGAATCTCATGTCATGACATGATGCATCATGCAGAGCCTATGGACAATTCATCCTCTGTCATGGAACGATGGAACCACCCGTAGTCACCGAACACTCCACAAGCGTCACTACGGTCCCGATAGTTCCGGAGATGTATCCACGCCATGACATGATGCATCAAGCAGACAATCTATGAATACTCTCACACCGTAGATCTGAGGTCCTCATACTCGTGTTTTTCTCTTACTTTCATCACATCTCCACTATGTGTGTAATCCTTAGATGATAGAATCATGAATAAAATCAACACTCTAGAATTTAGCATCACCTCTACATCGGTCTTAACATCAATCATTAACCATGACCCAAACTTGGTCTTTATTTGTCAGATTTCTCTTTTCAAAATTTTCATTCTTGCAGACGTAAGGACTTTGCTAAAAATCTAGTCTCAACTCTCTTTCATGCTCATCAAAATGAGAGTACACATATTCACAAATTTCACATCTCATCATGTTTCTTTTTCTTTATTTCCCATGCATGACTTGCATAATCTTAAACAATCTTATATAAAATTTATCAATAATTTACATGTCAAATACCCATTTTTGAACTCTTCCCAATTTTCTCTATGTTCAACAAATATTTGTATCTTTAATTACCAAAAGAATCATATCCAAATATTTTATTAATTCTTATTCTCAAAATTTTACTTCTAATTCTCATTATAATAGTTCAAATATTCAGGAAATAATTTTTATGAAGTCTAGGTATTTTTAGAAAATTTCTAATATTTTTTTCTTAATTTTTTAAACATTAAAAACCCTTAGAAAAGTCAAAAATATAAAAAAAATCAAAAAAACTTAAAAATTGGCCAAAGGCCGATGTCGAACCCACGCACAGGGGCTCCGCAGGTGAACAGTAATGTCACCAAACCGCACCCAAAGACCAGAATGACCACAGCGACTAGCTGTCTAAATGGGGACTTAAATTATATTTGAGTTTTGGGTTCGGGTTTTCAGTAAAATCAAATTTTAGAAGAACAAAGTCTCTACCGAGACTCAAACCCAAGGTAACAGCTCCGCTGAGCTACAGTAACAGTTTTAAAGCGCTCCCACTGACCAGTAGGTCTGAGTGACTAACCCGTAAGGAAAATTGATTAAAAAGTTTTTGTGTCAGACTGTACTGTTTCTAGCTCTTTTTAGAAAAACTCGATTTTTCTCAATCATATTGTTCTTAAAAAATATAGATCATTCCCTGATCATTATTCTTTTAGACAAACAGTAACTTGCATTTTATTAGATTGTCAAAAATCTCATTTTTACACAGAGAAAACTATTTTTCCTTTAGTTCATTTTAAAAAAATGGATCATGACTACATTTTTCGACATAGAAGCAATTCTTTTTAAATGAATTCTTTTATCAACAAATTCCCCCTCATTCATAATAAGTTCATACAAGTTTTTCTCCTTTTCATTCTTTACCAAAATTAAACTATTTAAATTAGTCGTATTTCACAAACTAACCATTTTCTTATGTTTCAAGAAACTATAAGGATGATAAATCTAGTGACTACAACACTACTTGCATTTGACAATTAAAACACAATTTTTACCACAATTCAATCTATCTCACATTCCATGAATACTAATTTTGCATTCTATAATTTATCCATAAGCACATTTCCCACATATTATATCTTACAATTCATGCATAAGCAAATTTTCATAAAATCATAATTTATCCATTTTAGCAAGCAAATATACTACCAAACCATCATAACACATCCTCATTTACACATTCTAATTTATTTTACTATTTTTTCATGTAGATCAATTAGTGTTCTTTTCTTTTTAATCTCTTTAAACATTGTATGGCAATCTTTCCTACTCATTTTTAACATAATCACAATTTCAATCCCTAGCAGGGTATCTAAAGTAGAAGCTTGAGAAATCACACACCTTTTTGAAGAAAATAATTAGAAAGCTCCTAGAAATCTCCTTGAACACACAAACGGTTCCTTTCTCCTCCTAGATTGTGCCACCAAAAATGCACCTTCTCCTCCTTGCTTGATGGAACCCGAGCACTCCCTTTCCTTGATGTATGGCTGGCCTCCTCTAGGTGCAAGAACACACAACTCAACTCTCAATCTTTTTACTCACAACTACTCTGAATCTTTTTCTCAAAACTAGTTTTCTTTTCTTTCCTTTTCACTTGTAAATTTTCTAGTGCATTACATGAAGAAGATGAGGGGATATTTATACACTTTTCGAAGCAAAATGAAGGGCTAAGATTGATCTAGATGGATGTAGATTAGGGGCTAGGATGCATTAGGGAGTTAGAACAACTACCCATGAACACATAACCACTCACCACTCCTCCATTTCTTTCCCCACCTCATGAAGCAATCCGGCCACCCCCCATGCTCACTCACAACACGTGCTAGTGCAAAGCACGTGTCACACAATGCACATCTAGTTACTAAATGTTCATGTTTTTAATTAATTTGTTACAAAAACGAGTCTACCCTACAAGTTGTCTCATTTTAAATGAGAACAAACTAGTGGGCTCAAAATTAGTGGGCTAAAAGTCTATGGGCTTATTAATTAAAATAATTAAATTAGTTAGTGTGGGCTAGAATTTAACAATTTGGCATAGGGTTTAAAACAGGCTTTTAAATATTAAAAAAAAGAGAAGAATGTAAAATACTTTGTTCATGACATAAAATAAATAAATTTTTAAGGAAAAATATACATAAATTTGCCCGTGCAAAACACGTGAAATCAAACAAACTCATATTTAATTATAGTTGAAAATTCAGGATGTTACACTATAAGTATCAAAATTTTATAAGAACGGAACAAGAAAACTAGGAAAATAGCATAAGAAAAATGTGGCCAAAGAAAGGATAGATTGAGAGAAAATTTCGTACAAAAATAATATTAGGTAAAGCATTAGATAAAAGGAAAAATAAACTTAGCCATTAATTGTGGAATAGTTCGGAAAACAATGCAATAAAGAGAAACATAGTCAATAGATAATTTATAAGTAGATTTAGTAATCACATTTTATCAAAGTAATAAGCGGTAGAAAATCGCAAACTGAATTGGTACGGTACATTACGGGATTGTAATTGAATTAGCAATTTTAAAAGAAGACTATTGGATATAAGTTTGAAAAATAAACGAGAATGAAATTTAGTTAAAAGTATAGACAACATAAAATGATTTTGTATACCAATTAATAAAATAATTTGTAAGGTAACTATAATCATTATACATATGATTTGAAAATTAAAGATATAGAAGGCATACATCGAAATACTTTTGAATTGTTAAGTAGAGCAGGAAAACCAATATACAAACTTATATATGTACATAGGCGTAGAATTTATAGAGTGAGACAACCAATATTATGATATGAAAAGTATAAATGGTTTGTAGGAGTAAGGCAAGACATCATTGTGGAAAAAGTAATAACATATTATTGAAATAATACAAAAACTAATTATATTGAAATAAATTATGAATCGAAGAAAAAGTATAAATAATTTATTATTATAATTATAATTATTATTATTAGTATTATTATTTTATTATTATTGTTAGGTGAGTAGCCACCAAATCTAAGATAAGTTAATAGCAATATAAAATAAGATGAAGTGGTATGAAATGCTAAAAGATTCAAAATACTTGGAAGAAGATAGTTGATATTAAGTAGTAAATACGTAAATATAATAAATATAGAAACCAGCACAAATAATAAGGTAATTAATTTAGTGCTAGGATGTAAAATATTATAAAATAGTATAAGCTAGTACAAAAATGGAATAGTGGTAAGTAAATATTATGGAAAACAAAGTAGGGATTATCAAAGTAGAAAATTTTCTTCTGGTGTAGGCTCGCCTCGTTAGTGTCCAACTGCAGGCTTGCCTCCACGACCTCAAGTTGCAGAATTGCCTCTACGACATCCGATAGCAGTTTACCTTCTGGAATTTTGGTTGCAGACTTTGCCTCCCTGATATCCAGTTGCGGTTTGCCTCCATTGATATCTAGTTGCGGATTTGCCCTCTCGACATCCAATTGCATCAAAATGGGAGATGGAAAGATGTAATATTCCATGTACACTTGGATATTGGGTGTTTAATAAAGTATGGTATTACATTTTGAAATCAGTGATATAAAATGGATGGAAAAGTTGTAAATGAAGTAGGAAATTACAACGACAGAATATTAAAATAGATAGACTTTAAATATAGGATATACAAAATTTGTAGTAATGAAAATGATTTATAACATTAAGACGAGAATAGTGTAAAGTATATGCATGAGCTGAAAATGCAAATGAAAACAATAATCATGTAGTGTATCAAATTAGGGGAATAAATATAGATTATCATATACAAAAATAGTAATGTACTAATTGGATGAGGGTGAAATGATATGTATAGTAAGTATATTGAAGTACATGACATATATAGAAATCGGTGGAAAATATATGTAGTAACTAAGAATGTAAAGATAATTAAAATTTGTGAATAAAGATAAAGTATAAGTAGTGAGTGTATGTATTATATTAAAGAAGCGTAAAACTACAAAATTTAATAAGTAACCATTAATAGTGAAAAGTAAATATACAAAGGTAGAAAATAAGGATAACAAAATAGTAATAAAAGGAATCTCATTAGGTAGGGGTACATTGCATTTATATAAGTAAAAATATTACAATCATGCTAAAATATTACAATCATTTATATAATGTCCACTCTAATGTGTCTTCCTTGTAAATTTTTACTACTTATTGAAGCGTGGCTCTGATACCACTCTGTAACATCCCGAATTCCAAATAAGCCTGAATTCGAAGTTCCACAGGATCTTTACACTTCACTTCGTACAATTTTATACGGAACTTGAAACTTTTAGTACAACAAAGTCTTTTACATCAACACGCAGCGGAATAAATTAATGAATTACAACAGGGTAAATATACAATTGTAACAACTTTAGCATGTAAGTAATCATCAGCATCAAATTCATCTTATATCTTCTTGTAAATTCCAAGTCCTGTAGATGAAACTGTGGGCACGTCAGTTACTTACAATTGACGCAATATTATACAATGCCATCCTCGCTATGCCGAAAATATAATGATTCTTTAATACTTTAACAAACACAAACTTGAATACATCACAAACAAAGCTAAAGATGGACTATCCTATTGATGTCGTGTGTGCTTGTGCAATTAACCTTAATGTAGTTATTTATATTTAATGACACTAATGCATACTTGTTCGAACCTATTCATCCCATTCTACATAGATCCGAGGGCAAGCCCTTAACCGTGCTTCATCTTGTAGGGTTGAATCCCTCGTTATGAGTTAAACTACATCGGTAACTACGATAAGTTCTTACATGTTTCATGAGTTACGATCCCATGTCCAGACAGCCTAGAGGGAAATTCCACGTCATGACATGACGTGTCAGGTAGACAGCCTATGGGCAATTCGCCTCCGTCATGGGATGATGGCACTACGTAGTCACCAAGCACTCCACAAGCATCGCCACGATCCCGATAATTCTGGAGATGGATTCACGTCATGACATGACGCATCTTGTGGATAGCCTATGAAAACTCTCACACCGTGAATCTGAGGCCCTCATACTTGTGTTTTTCTCTTACTTTCGTCACGTCTCCCCTTAGTGCATGTCCTTAAGTTTTTAGTTTGTTTTAAAGGAAATCATCACAACCTAGAGCTATCTTACCCTACCGTACTTAAACCAACACAAGAGCAAGTCAGCCCACACTGGCTACTTCTCAAAGAGGGTCAACCCAATTGGTTACTCCTCAAATCTCATTAATAAATACTGTCGGTCACTAGGATCTCCCATAGCCTAAAGATTCCAACAACTACATCGTTCTAGAGATCAACAACATGTAATATTCAATCTTAAAATAATACTTCAATTTCTTTATTCACAATCTCTTTCTCAAAAAAAAACATTTCTTTATATTCTTACAAGAAGAAGTAACTCCCTTCACTTTCATTATCAATTTAATCACTTATAGCATTGTGTGCAAATTCAAATATTCTCAATCAATTACTATAACATCTCGTCAAGAGGATTTTAATTGCATTTCAAATTTTCATCTTCCTTCCATTATACAAGAATCACATTTTAAGAATTATCAAGTTCTTCATCCCAAAGTTTTAATATGAAATCCATTTCCAATTCTCACAAAATATATCAAAATATTGTGGAAATATTTTTCATAAAGTCTAGATAATTTTAGAGGAATAATAGAATTTTTCCCCAATTTTTATTGCTATTTAAAACTCTTAAATACCAAAAAATCGAAAAGAAATAAAAGTGGTGCTGCCAAGTTTCGAACCAAGACCTCTGCCTAGCTACAGTGACCAACTCAGAGCGCACCTGAAGACCAGAATGCCCAACAGTGGGTAATGATAGAAAGGAAACCCGAAAGCCTTTTGTACAGGGTTCGGTATTTTGGGATAAAATCAAAATTTAATAAAGATAGAGCCTCTTTAAGACTCGAACTCGAGACCATGAACACTGTTCATAGTGCTCTACACCCACAACGATGACCGGTATTCCCAAACCCATTCTTTGTTATAATTATAATTTAGAATTTCTTTATTCTATTGGTCTGTTTATAACTCTTTCTTTACAATTTCAATTTCTCAATAAATTTGTATCTTTCAAATCAAAACTTCTTCCTGAATATTTTCTTTAAAAATACAGTATAGCAGCAAATTGTAAACTTTATAAAACTCTTATCTTTTGACAATGTAATAAACTTTTTTTCCAATTTGTATTTAAAGAATACCTTATCGACTTTGAAATAAAACTATGGTTCCTCCTCAAAAACACCAATATAAATTTCATTTCCCACAACCCACTGAATGTATGTTCTTGTTCTCTTTAAATTCCCCATGAGTTCTAGCTTTTTTTTTTATCTCATCATCATTGCATAATTGAAATAAAAACTAAGCCATTTAGCAACTAAACATATATCAACATTCATTCATCTCAATCAACAACTAAGCCATATGTCAACTAGCATGCATCATACTACAAAAATTTAGAAAAGATTTAAAAAACACCCACCTCTAATTGAAGAATACAAAATTAGAACTCCTAGAATGAAAACTCCTAATAGCAAAAACTCCTTCAAAAGCTCTCTAAAACTCCAAAAAAGCCAATAAAATCCTCCCCGAAATCAACAGCAGTTGCTCCTGAAAGCACATCAGCCTTAAGCTTTGTTTTTTGATTAATTAAGTGTGTAATGAAAGGCTTTAGATTAGGGATATATATAGAGTAATCATAGGGGTAGTTAGATTAGGGATATAACTAAATTTCCATACCTCCTCCACTAACCTACACCACTACACCACCTATTTTACCTAGTCAAAGCAAAGGCAGCCGACCAATTCTATTGTAAAAACACGTGCACATGCACCGCACGTGCACACACTTCATTCATATATATATATATATATATATATATATAATATAGGTTATAATATATAGTAAATGATTAAATGAAATTAGTTTAGTTTAATTATAAATTAGATTTATCATGCACAAATAAAATAAACACACACACACTTCAAAATTTTATTTTGAAAGAGAATGCAACTAACACGTGCATTCCAAACACGTGCGTCGCACGTAAAATAAATATTCTAGTACCAAAATATATTTGACGGCGGGAAATGTTTATAAATAATTGAAATTTAACATACGAAGATATATTTCATTATACATATACAGTAGTGTAATCAATACGTACACAGAAAAACACGTGCACCGCACGTATAAAAATATTTTAATTAAAATAAGATATAATGAATTTCTATTCATAAAACGAATTCGAACAAGTCATTAAATAAATAATTGAAATACATAGAAAATATTACACGTAGCGGTGGAAAAATACCTAATTGATACGTGCATCGATAACACGTATAAAGCACGTAAAAATCACAGAGATTGGAATTTTATATTTGAGTTGACTCAAATAGGATAAAAATAAATTTTGAGAAGACGGAAAATGCATAAATATTCAGAATCCAAAAATCATAGTGAAATACATTACGGATATCACCAGTAACGGTACAAAATACACGTGACGTAACACGCGAGGTAACACGCGAGGGGCATAATTGTCATTTCCAATTTTGCGGGGTGTTACATACTCCAACAATGGCCTTAACAAAATGACCCAGACACTTGATTGCAGTGCTTTCTCCAATACGTATGTGCTCATCAACTAAATCTGCCGATACCCCATAAGTAAGCATCCTTATTGCGGCTGTCATCATTTGAAGTGAAGACAATTCAAGAACTCCACAAGCATCCATTCTTTGAATGAAGTATCGATCATAGGATTCTATAGCATATTGAATTCTTAGAAAAAGATGACGTCTCATTCGGAATCTCCTTCGAAAGAGATGAGGAGGATATACAGGGCTTTCAGAAAAATAGTCATTGAAAAGTCTTTCATGTCCTTGAGCTCTATCACGTTGAATAATAGCGTGGCCTGGAGTAGAACCAAAACAAGGTTCTCTTCGTCTTCTTGTAATTAGTTCATCTTCTTCTTCTATATCCATTAATGCTAAAGGTAGCATTTCATCATCAGAATAGACATCAAGGCCATTGATCTCAAACATCATATCAGTGAGCAAATGGGGTTCAATGCTTATCTGAGCTGAGAAGAGTGAAAGCACGAATTGAGTTAGAATATTTATATTGCAAGTTTATGTGGAAATTGGATTCATAAAGGCAAAATACAAATTTTATTAATAAGATGTTTAGCTAAAGGCTTACAGATGCATAGGTTAAAAAACTGCATTAATAAACGATGGCTATTCGAAGTAATAAATACACAAACAAATACTCATTATTGCTTAGTGTTTTTTCAAGAATTTCCATCTTGCGGGCTTCGTAATATTTTGCTCGCAGTGGGTCCATTCCAGTGGTGTCAGTAGCCATTATTTTCTCCTCGTCTGCTAACATTTGTAGACGTAATTTTTCCTTCTCAATTTCGATTAGCTCTTGTCGTTGACCGAATCCTTTCTCATATTGTTCTGTTTTAATTTTTTTATTTTTCTCCATATATTTTTGCAGGAACATTACTGCTGGTGCTTTCTCTTAATTGTGTAATTTATGCTTTCTCTTTTGTTGCTCCTTGGAAGCCTTTCTACTAATAGGCCTTTCCATATCAGTTGCAATATATTATGTCTCTAAATTAACTTGATCCGGTAGTGAAGCAGACGATTTTGCAGGACTTATCCTTTTACAAGTTATAGACTTTTTCTTTGAAATTTCCATTGTCCATTTGGGATTATGCTTCAATTCATGCCAACAATGCAAAAATCCAAATGGCTTTCCTTGTAGTTCTTCATACATTAGCGTTGCTTGAAAATCTAAAATTAGTAAAAAATAATAATTATTTTTGGAAAAAAAAAGTAATTCATAAACCTCAATGAAATCAATACCTTTTCTTCATTAGTGATCCCACTTTGGTTTCTTGATTCTATCTGAGCATAGTACCCACAGTATAAGTTAACTTCTTTTTGAATTCCTGACCACCGATTCATGAGAGAATTTGCATTGTGTTCAGACTTAAATTTTTTGTTTGCATGAAAATATTCATGTATTCTATCCCAATATTTACCCATTGTTTGTTGGTTTCCTTTTATCGGATCTAAACCAATACTAAGCCATGCATGTACAATGAGAATGTCTTCTTCCGTTGTGAAGTTACTCTGTCTTTGTGTTTTCTTAGTAGATGAATTAATTTGTCACGTCCCGCTTCCTAAAAAGGAATACGAAATACGGATACGCGACACAAGTCCAACGAATGGCTTTTACCATTCATAAGCTGTAAGGATCTTTACAAGGATACACAAGAATAAACAAGGATAACAAGAGATAATCATCCACGCATGCATGAGATATATTAATATGATCAACACAATTACTTGAAATAAATACAAGATTCTCAAATATTCAGATATGGAACAAACAAGTCACATGTTCTGGGACAGAACGCAAAATACAAATGTAACCCCTGTTTTCCATTTTATGTATTTGGGTGTATTTTTTTTTTCTTTTTGGTGTATTTTTCTCATTTGTATCTCTTTTGGACCATATATTGGATCTTCTTTTACAATATAGTCATTTTATTGTTTCATCACCTTTTATTTGGGTTCTTGAATCTATTGTCTCCTATTATTTTCATCTCTGTTTGATCGGACCATTATTTTTTATCCCCATTATTTTATTTGTTCATGTCTTATTTTAATTATTCATCTTGTTCCCATCCTTTACTGAATTTCAGTTTATATGCCCTATATGTTTTTAAACCCAAATTAAATCATATCCTATTGCTTATGGATCTTCATAACCTTATATACTCAATCCTAATACCCAAATTGAACCTTCTGTTTGAGCTACCCAAACCCATTAAGCCTAATACACTAAAACCCACAACCCACCTAATCACCCAAACTTGTGTATATACCCGTCATCCCATCTCTAAACCCTAACTCCATATGTATTTATACCCATACAATACCCAACTATTCATCTTCATCTTCAGCCGCTCTACCTCATTAAACCCATCCCCTCCATCTCCCGACCTCCCATCCTCTTCAATCTCTCATCCGACTGCCTAGCACCATCTCCCGATCACCCCTCTCTGTCATCATCTTCCCATCCTCCTGCACCTCCTAACACCCCCGTCCTTGCCCCATATTTCCCTGTCGTGCCTGCACCCCAGTGCACCTCTGTCCCTCCCTACCGTCTTCTCCCAACAACGGTAGCACCCTCAGCCATCGCCTGTACTCCTCTTCAACGCCGCAATCAGCTTCAGCAACAGCGACAACGAGACCCACTGTTGCCTGTTGTGCCTCGGTGTCGCTCGGCTCCCCTAGCCGTGCCATTGCTTCTTCTTTCTGCTTTCTTGGTGTGCATGTTTATGCTCGTGTGATCGCGTTGTTCGTTCATTGAGTTCGTGTCCCGGGAATCCATTCCTATTATTCTTGCTCTTGCTTCATCGTTCCCGTCGTCGTCTCTCAGGCAAGTAACTTGTATTCATTTCTTTGTGTAATACAAGTACTAAATACCGCCTGTAGTGTAGTTGTGTTCTAGAGACAATTCTTGTGTGAACCCCTGTTGTATATTATCTCTATTGTGTTAACCCGCTCGTAGATGCCACATGACACACCCATGACATAAAATAACTTAGGGATGACCACTTTGTGTTGTATGCATGCATGTTGTTCATATGATATTGTGTGCTCGGTTGTGTTATTCGTAGTATACTTGTTGTAGACTTGTAAAATACCCTATACCATGCTGCTTGGACATCTAGTACACCATATTTCATGTTTGGTTATGTTTTGGATGAGTTCCGTTTGAACTAGTTGATTGTGTGCATGAAGGATATTTTCTGTTTTGTCGGTTTTCCATTTTTGTTCAGTAATTTAGACCTTATTAAGACCAGTATATAAAAATTAAATGTGAACATGAATTATAGGGAATTTTGTCTACTTTCCAGATTTTCTGACAGACCTCCATTTCGATTTATGAGTTGCGAGTTATGACTATTTTACTACAAATGTGTTTAAAAATTCCAAATTCTGTTTTCTATGAATTCTGTATGATTATTTATTTTTCTACTGATTCTAAAGATATTATTTTGATCCAATATTTTGCTAGTTACAACTAGACTTGATGGGGATCAACCCCTAATTTTTATTGATTTAATTGATAACTTTTATACACTATTCTATGCTTGCAAACAATTGCTATACATGCAAAATTTTCATACTGTTCAGTAAAGAACCTTAATTTCGACCTGGTTCTACTTGTTGTCTATAAAAACTTTGTTAATATGAATTATAGCCGACTGTATATATTTTATCACCCTTTTAACGGATCTGGATTTTAATTTGTAGTTTGTGAGATATTGCTGTTTTAGTACTGCAGTGTTTGTGACTCCAGATTTACAAAACTGCTGCACCTCGTTGCTTTCGGATTTTACTTGACTATTTTATTTATGTTGGAAAATTATGAAACTTTATTTTCTGTTACTGAACATACTAGGGGATTTCCCATATTTTTCGTGGATTTAATTAGTAAGTTTTCATGCTGTTTTCCTGTTGATGAATACAAGTTTCTGATTTCTGGCTGAACATATTTTTTGGATTCAAATCTGTTTTGAGTTATGATTTTGTAAAATACCATATGACTTATATATATTTGCTGGATTCGACCGGGAATCTATTTTCCAGATTCTTTGACGGATCCAAGTTTGCATTTTTGTAGCAACGGAAATTCTAGATTTAGTGCAGTACTGTCTTGCTGTCCTGAACTAGAATTTTCGTTGTTCTATTCTTTTATGAGTCATCTTTCACCTGTACATGTTTATTCTTCATCCTGTACCTGTTACTTGTTCATGCCATGTTATTCTTGCCCTGTTTTGTGACACATACATGCCTGTTTGATAATAATAATAAATAACCAAGCCGTTGTTAAGGGAAAGATCTAGTAGTGGAATATATAGAAATGTGTACTTGGAAAGGGGCCCGTGTTTCCCACCTGATTATCTAATATCTGTTACCTGTTACATGATTATGCATGATCCTGATTACCTGTTATCTGATTCCTTACTACATACTTCCTTATGAGAGGGTGTACTCAGAAGGGGCCCGTGTTTCCCACCTGTTACCCAACTACATACTTCCTACGGGAGGGTGTACTTGGAGGGGACTTAGTCCTACCTGTTGCATGATTACATGTTACATGATACATGTACCTGTGTATGTTTACCTGATACTTGAGTACATGGCCCTATGGACTCCACTACGAAATCTAAATGCAAACTTGTTTGAATGTAGCAACCGTGTGGTAAAAGGATGGACGCATAAAGTGTTACCTAAATAGTAATAATATAAGACTTGACATAACATGATACCTGTTACACGATTACCTGTTACATGCTTGCCTGATACATGTTACCTGTTTACCTGTACATGCTACTTGATACCTGTTACATGTTTACCTGCTTGCATGATACCTGTTACCTATTATATGTTATATACACCTGTTTTTACTTGATTCAATTCATGATTCATGCTAGTTGTTCCATTTTGTTATCATGCCTATTCCATGCCATTTGTTTATCTTTTCCAATGTACTTGTGCCTACAGTTCAAGCGGCCCGTAACTTGCATTGACGGGAGTTTGCTTTCTTTTTCTTCTTCCTGCAATTTATTAAATTGCATATCAGGGTGATCAACTGCCAGATGGTGCAGGTGATCGAACATATTAGTTGCTGGAGTTTTTACTATTATTAGTTCATGTTGCTTATTTGAACAATTGTATTTAATACTTGGATTTATTTATATTTGGGCAATGTGACCCAGGATTATTGACTTGTTCAGATCTAGTTTATTTGAGATTAATATATTTTGTTTCAAGTATTCCTGTTGGCATTTTGATTCATATATGCATGCGTGGTTGACTTTCTCTTGCTTCCTACTCTGATTATTCTGTGAAATGTTGTAAAGATCCTGACAGCTTATGGATGGTGAAAATCATTCGCTGGGTTTAGTCACATATCCATATTCCGTATTCTCTTTTTTGGGAAGCGAGACGTGACAACAAAATTCAAGTAGCAATTACAATTTTTTTAAAACAAGAAATAACTCATGCAAGAAACTCCAGCCAGCCTAAATACTTGGTCACTTACTCTCTCGGGCAGCTGGTCACCAAATTCTGCAAGTTTAACAAATTGCAGGAAGAGAAAAAGAAACAAAATGCCCGTCAATGCAAGTTATGGGCAGCATGTAGTGCAGGCAACAAGTACGAAAAACAAATAACTAGGATACAGAGTAAACAACAAGAAGTAAGTACTGAAGTAAGGATAGAAGGAATGTGACAGCAAAATAGAGCAACTAACTCTTAGCCAAGAACAGAATCAAGTGGCATGACAAGATAATAAGGTGCAAGTGACATGTAACAAGTATCAAGTAGTATGCAAGCAAGTATCAAGTAACAAGTGTCAAGTAGCATGTACAAGTAACAGGATGAGCAAGTGATTATGTTATTTTCATGTCTTGTATCTAATCCTATCTAGGTATCACTTCATGCATCCCAAATTTTTACCACATGGTTGCTACATTCAAACAAGTTACGTTTAGATTTTGTAGTGGATCATAGAGGGCAGTGTACTTAGGTAGCAAATATCAAGTAATCACGTGTCAAGTATCAAGTATCAAGTATCAAGTGTCAAGTCATCACTTGTCAAGTATCAAGTATCAAGTAGGATCTGTGGATCCTCTCCGAGTACACCTCTTCTGTGGGAAAGCATGTAGTTGGGTAAGCAAGTGGGAAACATGGCCCCCCTTCCAAGTACACATTTATGTATTTTTCACTACTAGATCTTTCCCGTTAACCCTGACTTGATTTCTTGTTACTATTATTAAAGTAAGCATGGATGTGCACAAACAAGGCAAGATAACATGGCAAGAAACATGGGACAAGTTCAAGTTGGATAGAAGACATGAATGGGTGACGAAACAACTCATAATAGACTAAGACAACGAGACTTTCAATTCTGGACAGCAAGACAGTACTGCACCAAAACCAAGATTCCTGTTGCCACAAGAATGCAAACCTGGATCCGTCGGAAAACCTAGAAACTAGACTCTTATCCGAATCCAATGCATATACACAAGTTGTATAATGACTACAGCAACAGGGTTCAAAACAGCATTTCACACATAATTCATATTCAGCCAGAATTCGCAAGGTTTTATTTATAAGCATGAAAATAGCATAAAAACATACTGATTAAATCTAAGAAAAATCTCTAGCATGTCTAGTATCAGTAAATAAAATTTAATAAAATTCCATTTCAGATAGCATAGTCAAATAAATTCTGAAAACAAAAAGATACAGCAAGTTTATGAATCTGAAACTTTTGACGCGGTAGTACTAAAACAGTGATAGATCACAAAGTATAACTCAAAATCCAAATCCTTCAAAAGGATTGTAAAATAGATATAGCAGGCTACATTTCATATTCACAAAGTTTTAATCCACAGCGACTGGAATCAGGTTGAAAATAGAGTTCTTTTCTAAACAGCATGCAGTTTGGTAATATATTGGTTTGTTCACGAGCATGGAATAATTTATAAAAGTCACTAAATAAATCTAAAAAAATTAGAAGTTGATCCAGTCATGTCTAGTCAAACCCAGAAAAATATTGAATCCAAATTTTACCTCTATTACCAGTTTTAAAATAAATAACCATACAGCAACCTCATAAAATAGAATCTGGAATTTTCGACACAGCTGCAGTAAAATAACAATAACTCACACATCACAAATCGAAATTGAGATCAGTCGAAAGTTCTGAAAAATAGACAAAGAGGCTTACAAATCATATTCACAAAATAATTTATTTTACTGGCCTTAGCAGGGTCTAAAATACTGAACCAAAATAAGGCACCAGCAAAATGAAATCTCTTCTCATGCATTTAATCAAACAACTCATATGTAATGAACCCAAATTAAGGTACGATGTAAAATATGATACATTAGATATTAAACATGGTATGAGTATTTAACAAGCCTACTACAAGTCAACACATCTAATATATCAATCATGTAACAACATACACATCATACCATAGATCACAAAGAATATATATATACATGCATCAAGAGTCTATCTAGATCTAGTTTATTTTCATGTCGTGTGTGTGACAACTATGATGACGGAACAAGAATACGGATGGATCAAACAAATGGAGTCAAGATTTAACAAGAGATCATCATGAGAACGAACACAAAAATAAGAGCGAGACTACATGCTGTATTTTGTACTTGTATATACAACAAAAATTATACAAGTTACTTGCCTTAGGGTAGATGACGAATCTGACGAAGGAGAATAACGGGAACGGATCCCGAGCACAACAACAACACGTGCACATGAACCAACAACGAACCAAAACAAAGACAGCAAAAGCGGCCCACTCGACTTCGACGTCAACTCACGGCAACGGTTGGCGGCGGCAGTGAGGGTGGTGACTACGGGGGTCGTCCGAGCTGCGGTGTGCACAGGGACGCAGCAGGAGAAGATCGGAGGGGTGTTGCCGAGGGTAGCTTGACGGTATGGAGGTTTCGGTGGACGAGGGAAGGCAGTGGGGGAAAGAGGACGGAGGCAAGTGGAGGGCGATTGGGTTTCGGAGCAGGGAAGTCGCGGTGCAGTCGGAGGTAGGCTGGCGGGGTGCAGGTAGGGCTTGACTGGGTGGAACGAGGATGAGGAGGAGGGAAGCTCAGCAATGGGGTGCAGGTGGTGGTGTCCAGGGATGTCGAGGGGGATGACGATGAGGAGCAGAGGAGAGGTCGAGGGCGAGGATCTCGAGGTGGGCTCGGGGTCAAGCAGACGGAAGGAGAAGAGGGTAGGGATGAAGGGCGGCTACTGTTAGGGGGTTAATTAGTGTTTTGATGAGGGATTAGGGTTAACAGTCGATAGTTATATGGGGGATGAATTAGGGTTAGGGTAAAACGGGTTTAAAACTCCAATAAGAGATATGGGATAATAGGGTTTAGGGTAGGATTGGGTCCAACGGGATAGGAAACAACAATTGTTAATTAGGCCAAGAATAAATAAATTAAAAATCAACAAATGATCGAGAGATGAATAATTGGCAGAAAAATTGAATCAAGGAGATTGAAATCACGGACTACAAAAACAATTGATGAATTTTTATTGAGAATGGAGAAACAATTACAAGATCCCAAAGAAAGAAAGAATACAATCAGATAGAATACACTGGAAGATAAATACAGTACAAAAATACAAGAAAAGGGAATACAGGAGTTACATAATTGTTGCTCGATTTTCTGGTGGTGTCACGGTCGGTTGATTTGTGAATTGAGTAGACTCAACAAATTCTAGACTAAACAATTCATTCTAGAAGTTTGATCCTTCGCGCAGCAGAGCAGTGTAAAATGTATTATTATGTGAATCCATCTAAACATTGCAAAATAATACTGTGAGATTAGATAATCTAAAATTATAGCACAATCAGGTTATCAGAATCAGGTTATCAGAATCAAGTTATATAATCAGGTTATATAATCAAGAAACCTGATTATATAATCAGGTTATATATCAGAATCAGGTTATCAGAATCAAGTTATATAATTAGGTTTTCAGAGATTTATAACCTGGTTATATAATCTTTTTATAAAAAAGGTATAAAACGATTATATAATCAGATTATATAATTAGGTATCAGAGATTTTTATCTAGATATCATGGTTCATTCCCATGTTAGAAATTTATCATTATCAGATTCAGATTACGGTCTCTGCATACTGCATTAATTTCAATTATCTTTGCAGCTTCCACTTTTACAAATAGCTTCTTGCAGCATGACTATAGCATTAAAGTTTATGAATTCTCAGATACAGTTAAAGGACAGTCAAACATTTTATGTTCTATATCATTAACCAATTTGAAACTCTGTTAATGGATCGTTAAGACGAATATGCATAAAATATAAGCTGAAAGTCTGTTAATCTACCAAGCGAGATCTTAAAGAATCACAGACCCCATTCAATCAAGTAAGTTTCACTGTTTTGGGTAAATAAACTACAAGCTGATACTTCGGTAAAACTGAGTTTCTTCAAAAGAAATATGAACATACCCTGCTCTTTCTGATCTTCTTGAATGGACCTAATAACGGTTCCCACTATTCGCTTCAGAAAAAATCTAGCCTTCAGCTTCTGGATAGAGTGTTTTTAATTAGATACCCTTGTTACCAGTATTGCAGAATTACATAATAAATTCCCATTGGACATAAAATTCTTGATACATGCATGGATAAAATACTGGATATACTAAATGTAAGAATAGAAATAATTCATTAATACAAAGGATGAGTAAATAAAATAAGAATCACAAATCTGAATGAAAGTCTCTTTTGATGAGTGAAGGAAAGTTTTCTGATATGACATAGCAGCAGAGAATGTTTATATATAAATTTAGCCACAAAAATCTTGAAGACTTTTTTGTTCTATTAAAAGCATCATAGAAGAACTATGCCGCATTATTAGAATTTGACATGAGATTAAAATCAAATTCGCTGACAAGGAAAACACCTTATTCCTGCAACAAGTACATAATGCATAGGACAATACAAGTTTCCAATTCTTAATAATGGAATTATCATTACATCAAAATGACATTCAATGCTTATTCATTATGCTAAATATAAGCTATTGGTTTTGTTGAATTCCCTTTACCAAGAAACCATAGAAGAGAAATGCAGTCACTATGCTAACATCCTAAAAACTCAAACAACAGGAATAATGGAAGAAGACAACAGAAAACATGAGCTAACTGCCAAATGCAAGAGGCATAATTCAGGTGCAACTTTCGTGAAAATGCAAGAGGAGCCATTAACAGTAAGATGGATGCACAATAATATAGGCTATAAAGTTCACATTTCATTAGAGGTAGTTTCATAAGGATAATATAAGATAATTATTTCAGATAGTATGAAACATTTGCAGCATGTTCATTTTCTGATTATAGGACAGATCAACCCATTGATCTAAATTTTGTTCTTATGCATACCAAAGAGATATAGTAAAGATTCATTAACCAAAGTAAGAATGAGCAGTTTGGTACACAAATCATCATTCCAAGTCATAGGTGTGCCAAAATAGTGAAGGAATTGATAAAGACATCGTACAACTAGAAAAGCCTAAAGACTGCCGAAAACACAAATTCGACTCTGTTCATAATGGGTCACTTTCAGACACTACTGAAGAACAATTCTTTGATGCATGTTACTAACAAATTGTCTTGATTTATTAGAACTTACAAACATGATACAACACCTCTTCTTAAATAAGCAGGTTATAAAATTCAACTTCACATATGTACTTCAAGTTGTACACTTCAAGTTATCAGAATCAAGTTATTAAAGATAAGGTAACATGAATGATCATAGCTTATAACTATCAGTAAATTCATATTCATATTGTAGGCATCTTGTAACCCCTATTTTTGGATTTTATTGTATTTTGTTCTCTTTTGATTATTGTATCTGGATTCCTTTATTATATTATATTTTTGGCTTTTCTTGGGTTCTTTTATTTCCTCTTGATCGTTCCGTGCTCTTTTGGTTGAATTTTGCTATCTTTGGTTCATTGTGAAATTTTGCTCTTCCTATTGTGAGTTTGATTTGTTCCGCTTTATGTTCATCTCATCGTTTTATACTTGTTCGTCTCTTTTTGGAGTCAAAATATGTACCCAAAATCCACTAAACCACAACCCAAAACCCTTTTTCTTAATTTCCTACAAATACCCGATTAATTAAACCCTAATATTTTATCCCTCTGTCTCTCCGCCGCTCTCTCTCTCCCGACCCTCATCTTTCCCTCTCTCTGTTTCGTTTTCACCCAACCGAAACCCATCCCCGTTGCCTCCCAATCGCCACTCCGACCACCTTTCTCATCCACCATCGTCCTCTTCACCGTCCCCTTGTCACCTCCAACCCGTCGTCCTTCCAACCATCCCCGTCTTCGCCATCAAAACCCGCCCAAACCCATTTCCCGAACCCCTTTGCTCCATCGCCGAACCCACCATCCTTGCCCATTGCCACCGTGATCCCCCTCCGTGCACCCCCTTCATCCACCGCAGACCCCCCTAGCGTTCTCATTGCCGTCCAAGCCCCGTTCATCCCCCGTCGGCATCTTCCCCTGGTTTTTAGCAAAAATAGGGTTCGCTCTTACCGTCGAAGCCTCGCCGTTGTCGTCGCTTCCCGACCACAGTGCCGTAGTCGTCAGTACCGTCGCCTCGCCGTGGTGTCATCGCCTTCATCCCGAGCACCGCCAGTTCTCCCTCTCCCTCTCCCTCTCTCTCTCTCTCTCTCTCTCTCTCTCTCTCGAAGGGAAGAAGGAGAGAGGGTATTGGTCCGTTTTCGTGTTTGGTGTTTGGCATGTAGCGGATCCGATCCCATGTTCAGTGTTGTGTGAGAGACCCAGTGTGAAGTTGTGTGGTGGATTTGCTGTTTGGTCTTGAGTTACTGCTTTAGAGTTTTGCCGTTTGGTGTTTTACACGGGTGTCACCGTGTTCTTGTGGATCGTCGCGCGGGATTCTAATCCTGTTATTCTATATTATTCGAATCTGCAATTTAATAGGCAAGTCTCTTCTTGAACTAGTATTTTGTTTTGTTCAAGATCCCTTTGATCTCTGCAAGTAGATTCCGTCCTTTTTCTTATCATGCTGTATTTGAAACTCCATTAAGTCTATTGAGGGCTTACACGAGCTAACCCGATATATTCTTAACATCGTGCCGTTCTCTTTGATCTAAAACCTAGTCCCTATTGTTCCATGCATATGCACATTTACATGAAAACAACTAGACTCGTGCATAGGATTGTTTGATGGATTGGACATGTTAAATTGAACGTATTGGATTAAATTTGATTGATGAATATATAACATGTCTGTGAAATTGTATCTTAAATATAGAAATATGCATGTTGACACCTAGGATCACTTTGATTACCAATTTGCATGAAATATATGGTTGCATGATTAATTTATTGCCCATTCATGTTAAAACAAATTCTGGACTGCTAGTTGTCTCTTTTTAAATCAGATTTTCGACAATGTTACTGTCATAATTTGAAATAACTTTCTAAACATGAAATTTAGCCTCAGATATCTAGTTTACTGCCCTTTTTGTGGATTTGAATTCCAATGTGTAATCTGTTAGATATCATCATTTTAGTACAGCTGTGTTAGAAATTTCAGATTCACAAATGCATGTGTATCCTGTTGTTCTATAATTTATCTGACCATGTTAACAGTAAAATAAAAATCTGAAATAAATCTAGCTGAACCTAGACATGTGTAGGAATCACCCAGAATTTTTACATATTTATTTGATGAGTTTTTTGACCTGAAACAAATAGGCGAACACAATTTATACCATGTTGCCTGAACATAAAACCTGAATAGAATAGAGTTTTCACCCTAGTTTCTGTATCTTTTATATGCCTTATTTATATTTGCTGGAGTCGACGGAAAGTCTACTTTCTAGATTTTCTGACGGATCCAGATTTTTTATTTCGTAGTGACCGTAATCCATGTTTTAGTACAGCAAGATCATGTTGTCCTGATTGTGTGAATTGTGCTTATTTGATGTGTTTGCTTCTTGCTTTGTATGTAACGCATAGAATTAGACACACTTAGTATCAAACAACATTGAAACCTTCTTACATGCTCACCTAGGATGAGAATAAACTAACAACAAGTTGGGGTATTATGGGTAGACTTGGTAGTGAACGATCGGAATATGTACTCGGTAAGGCCTTCTTGCTCACTTGAACACTTGACATGGAAGAAGGAGTATTGATTGCAATGATTGATTGTTAATTCTTGATTGTAAACTATTGTTATCAATACCGAGTACACGAACCGTAAATTTACCATCAGTCTAAAACGTTCACCGTGTGTTTGCGTCGAACCTGTTGTATGGGATGCAGTAGTACGTGCACTAGATAGGCTAATAAAATGACTAATAACCTGCATGCTTGATCCTGTATTAAACTTGACTTGACATCACTCATTACATGCGTGATTATTGTAAACCTTTGATATTATTGCCTGTCTATGCTTTGTTCTTTGACTTTGATCCTGTCCCATTTTCTTTGATATACATGTTTCTTTTATCCTCTGTTTTCTCTACTTGTTGTCCACGACTTGCTCTAAGGACACTCTTTTCTTTCTTTTTAGATCAAGTATTTACAGGTACTGAAGGATCAATCCCTAAAGGTATTAGTGAGCAACGATTCTAGAGATGGAGTCCAAGATTGCGCTGCTAAATTTATTTATTGCTAGCTTATTTCTTTGAACATTGTTATGACTTTGTACTTTGTTTTGGGCTTATGTTCCCGGAGTTTGTTTTTCCCAGATGTTGGATTTCTTGTGTTGGATATTATTATTGTTGGATTATTTCATTATTTATTGAAGTTATCTTGATTCATGTGATTATATCTTCCTGCATGGTTGTGTTTGTTGTTGCATATTGTTGAGTTAGTCTAGTACAGCTTATAGATGGTGTTTACATCACTCGTTCGGCCTACATTACGTACTCGTATTCCGTATTTTGGGAAGCGGGGCATGACACATCTACACCAACAAATTCGTCTACTTCACTACCGTTGATCCATTCTCCATTCTCCAAACTCTTTGATCCATTCTCCATTCAAATTCTCAAAAAGTATGGGATTTTAGGTAATTTTTACAAGTAGGCAGAACTGTAGTTTTCGGATTCTGAACCTACTGATTTGTAAATGGATTTTGACGAATTAATTGTGCTTATATTTAGATGATCTTAACTACAATTTTGCAGTAGACTTATTTAGGTTTCATATGAAACTAATAAATCTATTTTCTGATAAGTATCTTAATTTATATGACTTTTGTAAGACCATTGAGTTGTTGTCCAAAGATAGTTGAACATTCAAATAGTGGACTCTATATATGTTGCTACCTTGAAAAGAACTTGATAGAGTAATAGGGTTGGGGCATTGGTTAGAGCATGTGGCTTGGACCTTTGAGGTTGTAGGTTCGGGTCTTGGTGAGCTCGGATTGGGATTTTTTTTTTTTTGAGTATTTGGAAATATAAATTAATTTTTGGGGAAATATTTTGATGGTAATTTGTACAAACATTTTTGGTTAATTTTCCCACTTAGATAAAGGATTAAACACATATTTGGTGATTGGATTTGAAGAATTTGAATAGAGATGATTTTAAAGGATATTAGTATTTTGGAGAATCAATATTTGATAAAAATTGGTACAAATATTTTGGATTAAATTCCAGATTTGAATGAACAATTTTAGTACAGATTTGGTTATTTGAAATCAATTACTAGAACAGAGATGATGTTGATTGAATTGAGGCGTTTGAAGTCCTATTATAACAGTTTGGAAAGTTTTATATTGTTATTTTGAGAATGATTAATTGAATGGAATTTATAATGATTATAAATGAGGTTAAGGATATCCTAGCAAATTCTTTGTTTGAATTATGTGGACTCATTGTGTGGACTCTAGAGGCTGAGCGAGTCCTAGGATACCAGCAAATTGTGATTATTAAAAATTTGAGAAATTGCTAGTGTGGGCTAATGTTCTCGGTGTGTTGCTTAAAGTATGGTAGGTAAGATAGCTCTAAGGAATATTAATTATATATATAAGGATAGGTATTAGAGGGGTGATATGATGAAACCTGAGGAAACGGGCGTATGAGGGCCCAGAGTGATCCACGGGGTGAGATATTCCCATATAGGTTTGATCTCCAGAGTTCCGGAGCAAGAACCAATACTCACAGTATGTCTAAATTTTGATCTTCGTCATGGTTCTAGGTCTGCATAACGAGGGATTGAACCTTATAATGAGGAGTACGTTAAGACTTGCCATCGGACCTATGTAGTATGGGATGCATTGTTCCCCCCCCCCCCCCCCCCCCCCCCCCCGCGCTTTCCATTATACAAAAATATGGATACGCAACTGAGGCCCAGCGAATGATATAAGTATACCAACTCATTTCATCTATAAACTATACAATAACATTAAGCTCAACAATACAATAATCACATGAACAATAAATAATTTGAGTGATTCATAAATAAGTCCACAATAACCAACAACTAGAAGAAGATAAACTTCGGGTCGATACACCCGGAATTACAATGCATAACTAACAACAATAATAACTAGGAAAGGAAACATGAACTAGATAACTAGTGCGACTCCATCCCCTAGATGATCTGGTCGCGAAGTCCTTCCATCGATTCTTCCTCGGTACCTGAAAGCTCAACATCTAGAGATGGGGAAAATGCCCATTAGAGCAAGCTTTGGGTGACAAGTAGTAGCAAGCAGTGAAACAATATGGTACAATATAACAATAAACAAGAAACTTGAACGATATTAGAGGTCAGCGAATGATAAACGATAACAAGATCAAAAGTCGATAATCAATGTACAATGGTTGATAAATAATAGTCAATAATCAGTGAAATAGTAATCGATAAATAATAGTCAATAATAGGATCAATATTTGATAGTCAATGATGCATTAGTCGATAATGAATGATCAAAACAATAGTCGATAAATTGTGTAGTCAATATTCAGTAAAACAATAGTCAATAATGCAGTGGTCGGTAAACAATAATCAGTAACATGATCAATAGTCGGGTACCAATGGACCAGGAATCAGTAATTAGGAATCAATATTCTGTAACCAATATTTAGTATTGGTGTCAATGTTGACTGTCAATCTTATGTCTATCAGCCTTTCATTAATCTATCTAATACACGCAATCCTGTGTCCCATACCACAGGTTCAGATGCATACAATCAAGTGAACGTTTGACTCTAGTGATGAATTCTATAGGATCATGTACTTGGGAAAACATGTAAATAGTATTCAGTATTCAGTATTTAGTATTCGAGACTCTGCAGTCAGTAATCCGTCATCAGTAATCAGTAACAGTAACCAGCAACAGTAGGAAAACCACGAGCTCCCTTCCAAGTACAGTCCCCTATATTGTCCACTACTAATTCGTACCCTTTATTACCCCGGCTTGTTATTCTTTTACTTGACCAATTATTAACATGCAGTCAGTATAATCAGTGGAATGGTTATGATCAATCTTTAACATGCAATCAATATAATCAGTGTGGACGGTAGTATCAATAATTATGCAATACATGAAATATACATAGTTCAATACATTAAATATAGAAAATAACGGGTTTATATGTAAAAACGTAACAATACAAGTTCTAGACAGTAGCACTTATAGGAACTTAAATTCACTTTCCCGCTGCTACGGGAATGAAAATCCAATTCTGTCAGAGATTCTAGAAAATAGACTCTCTGCTGAATCCAACGCATATTCACAAGATACATTATAGTTATGGCAGCTATGCATATAAATTCATTCTTTACTCGTTTTGTGTACAATTTCAGTTCTGTGAATTACAACGTTACAATACTAAAACGTCAATAACTTACAATCTATAAATCAGATTGAGAATCTGTAAGATGTTACGGATTCAAGACTCAGTGTGCTACAATTTCTGTGTACAAAGTACTAAATTTTAGTGTCGGAAACGGGTCGAAACCTCATTACAAGTTCGGGAAAATGACTGGGTAGAACATTCAACTGTTCGATAACATGATGAATTAACGGTCAAGAATCGAATCAATAACATGGTATGATAAGGAAAATAATGAATCTATAATTTAATTCAATTAGATATGATATTCAATTCAATAACTAATTGCCGGATTTCAATAAATGTTATCTGTAACTAGAACAATAAATTGAGTTCAAGAGATACTTGCCTGAAATTCGATGAATATGAGAGTGGTGAGCGCACGACAGTGAGTAACTGTAACTTCCTAGAAATTTCAAATAATTTTTTTGGAATTTATAAATGATTTGTAATGAATTTTTGTGATTTATTCAGTATTTTTCTGAAATTTACATTTTGTATGTGCAAAACACTTGCAAATATTTTTCTTGGGAAATAAATGTAACCCCTATTTCTGTTTTTTTTTATTTGTAAATTCTTCTTCTTGATTTTTGTATCTGAATTTATTTTAATAAATATTTTTTCTATTCCTTAGACTCTTTGTTCTCTTTTGATCATCTGTTTTCATTTGGCCTGAACCTTGAATTTATTTTGGTGCACTGCTAATTTTATTCTTTTGTGCTTTGGGTTTATTTTGATCCATTATATTCATATCCTACCTATCTATCTCTTTTTGGATCCTAAACTCATACCCTTTAACCTGTTAACCCGCAACCCAAACCCAACATCCTAATACCCTATAAATACCCATTAAATCCTAATTTTTAATTAACCCTAATTAATTTTATAATCTCTCTCTCTCTCTCTCATCCCACCACCCTCTCACCCTCATTCTCTGTTTTCTTTTTGAACCCATCTCGCCACCGCTCGACTCCCCGTCCTTGCCATCCTCCGTCACTCCAACCACTGGAGCATCCATCCTCGTCCTCGTCCTCATCCCGACCACGGTCGCTCCAACCTCTGCAGCAACCCATCGTCGTTCCCCAATCCTCGTCAACACCCTCGTCCATCACCCATTATCTCCACCCTCCTGCCACCGTCTCAACCCCGTCGACCGCCATCGCATCCTCATCATCTTCAACCCACCGACGACTCACCGTCATCTCTATCCTCGTCAACCTCCTCACCTCGTTGTCCTCCCTTCCTCTATTTCCTTTCGAAACAGGTGCTTCATCACCAGAGCATCCCCGTCAAACTCCGCCATCACCATCGTTGTTGTCCTCGCCACCTTGCACCCCATCGCCGTCCAGTCCACCGCTGCCACCGTCGAAGCCGAAGCTGAGTCCCCGCCAGTGCTGCATAACACCGTTGCTGTGTTGTTGTTGGGTCGGCTTGCTGTGTTCTGTGTTGAGGATCGCTGTGGGCTGTTTTGCCAATCCGCTGAGTTGCTGTTGCTTGTTGTTCCGTTCTTGGAGTTGCTTCTTTGCTGCTTTGTTGTGTGTGTTTCCTTGCACGTAGTGTGCACGTGTTTTTGTGGGTACGTGCGTTGTATGTGAGTTGCACATGTTGCTGTCGGGATTTTCATCCTGTTATTCCTTCGGGTTCGGATTAACCGTCCAAAAGACAAGTCTCTCTTGAAGTAGTTTTATTTTTCTTGGTCAAGAACCCTTTGATCTCCGCAAGTAGCTCCTATTTCTATTATCATATTTATCTGTTTTGATACCATCAAAGAGACTATTACGGATTCATCGATGAAACCAAGTAGCAGTCCTTTTTTCGTGTCCTTTTCCTTGATTCAAACCCAAGCCTGTTATATATTGTCACATGCACACACGGCATGAATACTTAGATTAGAACATGTATATAGAGAATGATGATTGAATGCTTTTGATTTGAATGTGATGATCATGCTATGTTGATAATAATTTGTCCCATCTATAGTAGAATCCCACCCTAGAGATTGACTATGAGTTTCTATAATTGTTGCTTCGAAATCATATGCATGCTTGGTTGTTTTGTTGCCTTATAATAATAACCTACTTGCTGGCCTGTTATTTGCTCTGTGTTGATTTGAATTTCTTACCCAGTTGCTGTTGTAATTTGATAAAACTTTGTCAACATCATCTGTAGCTTTTTGAATCTATTTTCTAAAACTTTTTATAGAACTAATTCAGATTTACGAACTGAAAGTTATTATAATTTTAGTACTGTTGTGTTTTCAATTTCCAGATTTCTGTCCAGAGATACATCAACTTGATTTCCTATTAAAATAAAATTCTAACAACATGATTAGAACTTGAAATTTTATATTTTGTTACTAGACACTGGGAATCACCTTATTATTTTTGTAATATTATTTAATGATTTTTCAGACCTTTTATAAATAAGAAAACTTGACTCTAGGCTGCTGTTAGAACACAAACAAGTCCAGTAAAGAACACGATTTTTTGACCTATCTACAGATAATATCAATTAGAACTCATCAAATAATAATTTTAGTCTTGTGTGTCTCGAATCCATATCATCTAACGGTTTTGCAATCCGACCTACTGATTGTAAGATATCTATATTTTCGTTCAGTGACGTCTGAATTTCAGAATGCAGTTTAAATATGCATCACCCTGCTTAATTAATTCAAAACAGTAGATCAAATTTGAGAAATAAAATCTGAGATTAATTTTTTTGTTACTAAACATTGTCAGGAATCAAAATATAATTTTTATGATATTTTCAAATGATTTTACAGTCTACTTTTATACACAAGTATTTTGACTATGTTATGCTGCCTGAACCTATAATCTGTAAAGAATGGACTTATAAATCTAGTTTCTGTATCTATCACATGTCGTATGTATATTCGCTGGAATTGGCAGAGATTCTACTTTCCAGAATCTCTAACGGAACTAGTTTTGCTTTCCTGTAGCAACGGAATCTCTGTTTTTGTACAGCAACATCCTGCTGTCCAGAATGTGTGCTTTGTGTTTTGCTTATATATCCATGTTTGATTTCATATCTAGGGAATAGAATTTGTTGTATCATGCATTGCATAACTTTGACATCACTTGACATCATCTCAAATCTTCTTTTACCCATTGCATGTTCACATTTAAATATAGTAAAATATTAGCAAGCCGAAGTTAATAAGGGTCAACTTGGTAGTGAATAATCGGAGACTGTAATCAGTAGGGCCCATTGTTCTTGTTGTCATGGAAGGTGGAGTATTGACCGTGGAAATCTCGCATGTTTAAATTCTCATCATCGTGCTGAATCTGTTGAGTTCACCATTAGTCTAAATGTTCATTGTTTGCATGCATCGAACCTGTGGAATGGAACGCAGTATTACGTGCATTTGATAAGATAATAAAATACTAATGAACCTAGGATTGACACTTGTATTCTTGATCATGATTACGGTTATTGATCTTGCATCATTGATTACAATTACTGTTTATTGTATCATGAATTCTAGACTTTGATTCTATTATTAGCTTTGTTATTGTCTTTTATCTTTGACTTTGTTCTAGCCTATTATTTCTTGACATACTGTATTTCTTTGCTTCTTTGCTTTCGCTACTTGCTGTCTGTGACTTACTCTAAGGACATTATTTTCTCTATTTTTAGACCACGAATTTACAGGTGCCGAAGGAGCGATACCAGAAGGACTTGGTGAGCAAACTTTTTGAAGATCGAAGCTGGACTATTAGACTATTATAGTTTTCTCATGTTATCTATTTATTTCATTGCTTTTATCATACTTTGTATTCTGGACTTGTGTGTCCCGAAGTTTACTTTTTCCCAAATGTTGGATATATTTTAGTGAATTTATTTCATGATTATTTTGGAGTTTATTCTTTGTTTATGTGGTTATTGTTTTCTTGCGTAGTTATATTCTCTTGTATATTGTTGAGTTAATCCGTTACAACTATAGATGGTATTCTTATCGTTCGCTGGGCCTTTGTTACGTGCTCGTGTTCCTGTATCTTGGGAAGCAGGGCGTGACAATAAAAAGTTAGGAAATTTATTCAGAAAATCTAATATTTATTATTATATAATAACTCTAAATTTTCTGGATTTTTATGAATAAGTTATGACATGTTTGCAAATATTTTAAAATGAAGGGTTTTTTTGTAAAATTTGCCACTTTGGGTAAATTTCAAATTTTGAATTTTTGGGCCTGCACACAGGGCCGGCCAAATTGAGGAGTTAGGGGAAAAAGATTTTTCTCTAATTGATTTAAATTGATTTAACTAATTGATCTTTGAAGGATCTATACATATATATATATAAAGTTATTTTCTTAAGGAATATTTTATAAAATCTTGTAGAAACCCTAAAAACAAACCCCCCTGACCTATATAGCAGCAGCGGCCGCCCTTCCCCCTGTTGTGAACATAAACCTTATTTTCTTCGTTATTTTTCTTGGAGTGGAAGCTTGGAATCTTGGATTTCGCGAGGAGAAGGAATGTGCTTTTCTCTATTACTACTATTGTTCTTCAAGTTGATCTTCTTTGAGGTGGGTGATGCTTCTCATCTCTTGTTTTTCTATATGATTGTAGAATATGAGAATTGTTCAAATAGGGTGCATGTTAGAAATTGTATGATTATAAAATTGATGTAGATCCATCAAATGTGAATCACAATGAATGAGTAGTCAAAATAACATCTTTCATGAATAAAATATTAATCGATGAGTAACTTTGATGCATAGATGATTGAAGTATGTTAGAGACATGGTCTTGATGATTGGATATAAGAGTTTTAGACTCGGGGAAAGCGAAGCAAGCCTATCAGATGAACATTTTCCTAATTTGTTAGAGTAATGCATAAAGTTTCTTATCTTTCTTATGCTATGTTTGAATGATCATGTATGAATTGATATAGAATGTTGCATGAGACTTGTAGGAGTGGTCATCTAATGGGTAAAGATCTAAAGTTTACTTGTACAAGAGTTGCTTGACTTATTTGCAATGATATCATGTATAAATTAGATTGCAATTAAGTGATAGTTTCATATATGCACATGGATGAGGAATGAATTATTAATTACTGTTTTTCCCTACATTGTTCACTGTTTTGGTTGGGAGTGAATGGATTTATCATTGATTTAGAGTTGGATCTAATGAGTAATGGAAGGACTTGAGTTTAGTTGAGGTTGAATCGAAATATTTTTACTAGTGAATGTCTATTTCATGATAGATCTCAGTTTTGATGCATGTTTATGTCTATATTTCTGCATGAGAGGGGATCATGACTCCGTTTATTGATGTTCAAGTATTCATGTGAAAAGCTTCCTCTAAAATCTTTATTCAATGTTATGACTTGGAAATCGGGATTTTGTGGAATTTATGAAAAAATTTGGTTGATATATATTGGCCAAAATACACTTATTTTGTTATATATTTTTATTATATGCAATCAGGTATTTATAGATATAAACATATATCAGTTTGAGAGATCTCTGAATTTTAAATGGTTGTTGCTGACTGCGTGTCGGTTGACCGTGCAGTCGACTGCAGATTGTCTGCCAGTCGATTGCAGTTCTTTTGAACTTGTCGTTATGGTCGACTGTCATGATTGGGTTGTCGCCACCTTTTCTAGTGGTGGACGACTGCAGATTTGATACTGCGCCTGCCAGTCGACTACCATGATTTTGGGTTGTGTTTTTTTGAATGCTGTCGGTCGACCGCAGTTTTTATAACTATGTTTGCCGGTCGACTTACATGTCTGGACTTACGTACTCTGTTTTACTGCAAATTTTTCTGTTCTTGAATAAACATTTCTTCAAGTCTATAAACAATAATTGTTTTTAAGGTGATTAGATTCAGATTTCACTGTTTTCAGAGGAGTGTGTATTTCAAACTTTAAATGGAATTTAACTCGAATATTCATAGATTTTAGAAAGTAAATATTCTCAAATTTCAAGAGTAGCATATCTCGGATTTTCCTATAGTAAACAAATGGCAAGGTCGGTGTCAACCCCCTCATTGGGTTGCTTCTACAAATTTGTTGGGCTCAAACGACAACTTCGACGTCCAACTCTCCCCTAAAGCTGCTTACTAAACTCACAAGACCCAATCCAGGATGGTGTAACGCAAAGAGAGTGCGAGTTGAGATTAGAACACTTGGGAAATCTTCAACAACCTTCCAGTACATGCGCAAAGCTCCCCAGTGATGAAGTTCAACTTCTTAGCCTCTCGGGAACAAGACCCCTCTTAGTACCATATCTATGGTGAAGACCTCTTCATAGCTCATCTTTTTAACTCCCCGGAGGCAGATACATTGCGGGCTAGTTTTGACCCCCCAAGGCTGACAATTCATCTACCGACTTCTTAACAAAACATATAGATCTTTTTTGGTCCCATTTGAAACAAGGGGTAATACGCCCCAATCGGATCTCTGTAACTCTGGGAATCTACAACTGGCCACAACAAGCGTACAAGAGATACAATCCTCTACTAAAACTCGCCTTCGAGCAACCCTCTTCTTCCGCAACGAGTTCGGAGCTCAACTCACCCTAGAGTTTCTCTTCAAACTCGCCTCCTGAACGGCTCTTCCCCTGAGCCCGGTGATGCTCTTCATCCCGCTCGCCTCCCGAGTGGCCTTCTTCCACAACGAGTTCGAAGCTCAACTCACCCCTAGAGTTGCTCGTCAAAGTCCTAGAGCCCGGTGATGCTCTTCATCTCGCTCGCCTCCTGAGCGGCTTGCTTCCAAACAAGTTCGGAGCTCAACTCACCCCTAGAGTTGCTCTCTGAACTCACCACCCTAACGGCTCTTCCCTATAGCTTAGTTATGTCCTTCATCCCGCTCGCCTTCCGAGCAACTTTCTTTCAAACGAGTTCTGTAATACCCCGCAAAATAGCATATAACTATTTTGCATTGTAATCTATGCACGTCTAAGTATTGCACACGATTAAATATTTTTCTAATAGTTATCAGTTTTAATTGAGAGATTTCATTTATATGAGCTGTTCTGAACCCGATAAGACAGACTCGTGATATCTTCTCGGTTAAAATGTGGATTTGTTCCGATTGTTTTGACCAGACAATTTTCGGGAGATAATTATAATTTCTATAAAACATATATTTTATAGATTTTAAATTATATATATTGTTTACTTTAAATTGAGCTAGTGCTTGAATTGAATATGGATTGTGTTTATGCACTAGGGTTAGGGTTAGGGTATGGTGACCTAGGGTTACCTGACCTAACCTAGGGTTATGAACCCTAGCATCATGTGATCATGGCTTGGATCTTGATGAAGATCTAATGGTGAAGATAAATCTCCATGTGTATGTTGACTTTGAGAATGAGAAGTTTCTTGGAAAATTCCAAGAAGCTTCTACTTGTGGTGTGGCACCTCATCCCACCATCCATTTCTTCCTCACCATCCCAACCATCCACCTCACCGCCCCCCTAGCCTTGGTCGGCAACATATAATCCCCCCCCATTTCATCTCATTCCATTTTTCCCCCACTCCATCTACTTCTCATCTCTTCTCATCCTTTCATCTTGTTTCAAAAAAATAAAAGTAGAGAAGCAGAGAAGAAGAGGAAGTTGGGGTCTGTGAGTAGTGGTAGAGGAGAAGAGTAGTTGAGAAGGAGAAGGTGTTGGCCAAGTTCTACAAGAGCTAGGAGCAAGGAGCAACCAAGCTACAAGGAGACTTTTGCAACTACATGTGGGTGATACTCCTAACTCTAAAGATTTAAATTTTTTTATGTGTATGAGATCTGTGGCATGTGGTAGAAGCTAAGAAAATTTTGATTATCTTGTGTGAAGAACATGACATGATAAGAAAAAGATAGTGGTATGGTAGAATATCTCTTTCATGATGTTTTTGTTATAGAACATGTGTGAATAGGTGACTTTGAGAATTTCTTGCTCTCAAACGGTTCAGAATTTGAGGCTCAAATTTGGGGGATTTGTTCTTCTATGTATGTAGAGCATACATGAATTTTTTCATAATATTTGGTAGAAATTTAGCAGCCCAAACACCGAGTCAAACTCAGGACAATGAGTAGCAGAAAATGCTGCTCGCTGTGGAAATTAGCTGTCTTTCCAATTTTTTAACTTAGTGTGCATAGGGTATTTTGAGCTAAAAATTTTTGTGGACACTCTTTTATGTGTCTACAACTATAGTCTTAAATTTTATATTTTTCGAGGTCTTTTGGTACCTCAAAGAAATTGTAGAATACAACTGATCTGGAAGTTGTGGCTGAAGCTGACTGTTTTTGGACTGAAGTTCAAAAGATCATAACTAGTTGTCTGTATATGATCTTGTTATGAAATTTTCGGAGTAACTTGGGGTATGAGTCTATTTGATGATTCTCAAATTTTAGAATTCTTAAAAATAATTTGATGAGGTTTCAAAAATAAACTGTATATAGTGGTATTAACCCTGCTGAAAGAGCAGCTGAAATTGTATGCTATGTTTGAGGAGCCATAACTCATTGTGTGATATGAATATGAATGCAAATTTTGGACATGATGGAGTGGTATATGTGTGGCTTAAGAATATCAAATTTTATGAGCATTGGACTTAGGGTTGATTTATTATTGAATTTCAAAGAGAACTAGGTTCAGCCTAGTGCAGATCGACTAGTCTGTGAAGATGGGAAATTCTGGAATTATTTGTTAAGAATTTGAGAAATTGACCAACTAGAGATTTGTAGTAGGGAGTCATAGCTTTCTAACCCATCTGGAATTTTGTAATTCTATCTTGTAGGTTGAGAGTTATGATTTTCCAAAGACTATGGCAAATCCAGTCTAGTCGATGCCCTGTTTATTGAAAAATCAATTTTTCCCCTGTTTGTGCACCTGATGGAAATTTGGTGTTTTCGAGGACTTTAATGATTGAATCTGAGAATGTGTTCAACTAAGAAGTTGTAGTATACACTCCCACCTTTCCATAGAATCCGGAATCGAGTAATTCCGATGAGTGAGCAAATTTTTATGATATTGGAAAAGTGCATCGAGTGCGTGAGGGAACATACAAGCTGAGAATGTATGAGGTTTTATGGTGTCAAGATGATCGAATTTGAGGAAATGGTTAACTAGAAAGTTGTAGACTATGGTCTTAGCTTTCCAGAATGGGCAGTATTAAGCAATTCCAACTTGTGTGCTGGAAGTTATGAACGTTGCAAGTTTAGCAACCTGTTGTTTAGTTTGACTTCGAGCTTAAGTTAGCTCGAGGACTTGAGTTCTTTAAGGAATTGAGGGAGTCGTCCACTAGGGGATTACAGTGGATATCCCTACTCTTCTAGAAAGTCTGATTGTGTTGGATTCCGATGAGTGTAGCTTGAGTTACAGCTACTGCTATTTCTTGAACTATTCTATCGGACAATTGATGAAGAATCCTCTATGTACCACATGGTGGTGATCATGAGCTATTGGATTTTAAATGATGTTTTTAGCACTTCATTTGGGACTTGGACAAGTGTCTGTGCTTAATACTCATGGTGGACATGAGTGAATTGGGAGATAACTCTGGTCGATTGGTGACTGGTGTCTTGATGCCTGAGTCTGTCAATGGTTGAGTATTGGTGGTTGTGTGTGTGCTTACCTTCATTCAATTTTTATGCATCTTTTGGGCGCCTTTGGACTACTCACTGAGGGTCACGGGCCAAGGTTATTGGTCGAGGACCTGTGAAGGTATTGGGAATCGGTGAGTGCAATTCCCGTGATTAATTATTATTTTGACAGATCAGTCATGCTCGACATTGTTTGATCGACACCGAGTGTGATTTGGGTAACAATATGTTTTCAGTAAACTGCATTGATTAGGTTTTCCTTTATTGTTTCGCTTGAAGACCGAATTGGTGATTAGGGGTGATTCCCTATAATCTAACTCGTTCTGAGAGTTAGCACTAGGTGGTGATAACCAGAGATTGTCTCTTCCTGTCATTAGGGATGCGTGCTGCGGTGCGTATTTTGCACTGTTGATTCCTGAAGTATCGTGATAAGAATGGGATGTCGATTTCTTGGCGGATATGTGGTTTTAGACCTTCGAGACCATCATGTTCTATGTTGGTGGACACGAACGGATCATAATGGATCTTCTGCGCAATGGATATGTTGCGGTATATCTGTAAGTTCGTCACAACTTTTGAGGATGGTCCGATGCAACAATTATTGGTGACAATGGGGTAGCTCCCCTAATTATTTCTTTTTATATACCTCCTCAATTATGTTTTACTATCAGGAACAGAAAGTGGACCGAAGTAGAATGCATTGCATAGCGAGGGTTCGATTCCCTAAAACTGGAGAAATGGCTTGATCTGGGGCACATGTAGTATGGGATGTGTGTCCAGAGTCTTGCTGACATTAGATTAAGTGCATGTGTTGTGTACTCTGTTTTATGCATTAAACCTTAGGTCGTGGCATACACGAACACTAGAAAATCAGGATACACGTTTCTTTTCCATGTAAGATGAATTGTGGGTGTGATAGTTAGAGATCGCTGTTTTCTTATCAGCATTGCGTCAGTAGAATTACTGACGTGTCCACTTATTAGGTACCGGATACCGGGTCGTGAGGGCAGGAGAGCCAGGTCAGCAGGGCAATCCAAGTGGGGCGGCAGTGTACATGCCTATCATTCAAGCGGGTGTAGAAATATCAGAGTCGTGCGGCAGAAGACTCAAGCCGAAGGGCAAGTCCCAGGGAGACAGATAGACCACTCAGCGGGATTTCGGCAGTGACCAACCGATTGCCGATTTGTAAGACAGCCAATAGCTTTGCAAGAAGAGTTTGAATATTTTTGTAATCAGTTGTAATGAGTTTATGTAATTTGTATTCCTTGTTCAAGAACAAGATAAGAGTTGTAATTATTTATGTAATGATTCTATTGGCAATAAAGGTTTTTAATTTCCGTGTTATTTACTGTGTTGAGATACATTTGAAGAAAAAAATTATGGTGATGTCATGGATGTCCTGTAACGGGGATCCGGGGCGTTACAAGTTCGGATCACAACTCACCCCTAGAGTTGCTCCCAGAACTCACCTCCCTAACGGCTCTCCCCTAGAGCCTGGTGATGCACTTCATCCCGCTCGCCTTCTGAGCGGCCTTCTTCCAAACGAGTTCAGAGCTTAACTCACCCTTAGAGTTGCTCCCACAACTCGCCACCCGAATAGCTCTCTCCTAGAATCCAGTGATACTCTTCATCCCGCTTGCCTCCTGAGCGGCTTTCTTCTTTCATAGTGCGTTCGGAGCTAAACTCACCTCCCAAATGGCTCTCTTCTAGATTCCGGCGATGCTCTTCATCTCTCTCGCCTCCCGAGCGGCTTTCTTCTTTCACAGTGAGTTCAAAGCTAAACTTGCCTCCTAAACGGCTATCTCCTAGAGCCCGATGACACTCTTCATCTCTTTCATCCCCAGAATGGATCTCTCCTAGAGCTCGACGATGCTCTTCATCACGCTCGCTCCCCGAGCGACCCTTTTCTTCACCAACAATGAGTTCGGAGCCTAACTCATCTAGAGACGCTCCCCAAACTCGCATCCAAGAACGGATCTTCCCAAGATTCATACAAAGCTCTTCTCAACTTCATGGATGCAAAGATATTGCGGGCCTATTTTTACCCTGAACAAGGATGATTCTTCGACTGACTTCTGAAGAGAAATTGTAGATCTTCGAGTCAACTTCGAAACGAGGAGTCACACTTTCCAATCGGATCTCTGTAGCACTAGGAAAGCTAATTACAATGCATCTCATCGAAGCAACTCCAACATTCGGAGGCCAGATCCGAGCAAACGAAGAACCGAATGAAAATGGGGCAAAACGGTTGACCAGTCAATGGTCAACGTTTACCGGTCAACACCACTTGTTGGTATGGCGAACATTCTCATCGATCGGCGAAGCGTGCTGAGCAGACGTGTTTCCGAACTAAAATGGAGCAAAATACTCTCCACCTCGTCCGTGCTCAATACTTGATCAACGGTTGAGATTCGTTCCAAAAAATATATATCAATGGTCAGCGTTGACTGCCATGTGTCGACACGCCGAACGCCCACTACGTCGCCGACGTGCACCGAGCAGACCAGAAACCGAACAGAAATTGAAGCAAACACTCTTCCTCCCGATTGGCGCTCGATTGTGATCGACAATCCAGATTTCGCCATGTCATCAAAGGTAAATAATTAATTATTAATTCCTTTATTTAATTATTAAATCGAATTAATTATTTGAAAATTCTGAAAAAATAAAAAAATTGAAATAATTAATTAAAAATTCTTTAAAATTTTATTAATTATGGTAAATATTTTTAAATTCCAAAAAAAAAGAATAATTAATTAAAATTTTTGAAAATTAATTATCAAGTTTCGGGAACTGAATAAAAAATTCAAAAAATGATTAAAATTTGGAAAAATTCAGAAAAATCTGAAAAAGTCACAAAAAATCCAGAAAAATCTAAAAATAATTCTAATTATTTTACAAACTCAGAAAAACATCGTTACATCACAAGCGAGATCTAAACGTCTCCAAGAATGCCGATAAATTCTATAAGCCATTAAAAATGAGGGAACTACTCCTCAAAGGTTGTGAATCTCAGTCTTCAAGTGTGGGGGACTTGTGATGGCCAGAAATAGAACCAATCGGGACGTTCAAATTGGCACGAATCTTAAAGCTCTCTGGGGCAAAATGGTAATTTTCCCTACAAACAGGTCCAAAATGGGAACTGAGTCTTTTCCAAAGCCTAATAAGAGCATCCACAGTCGTTGAAGCCAAATTTTGGGTAAATAGCAATTGAGAAATAGGAAAAAAAGAATGTTGCTGCAGTCGTTCGAAGCTATTTTCGATTGGTCGTTTGTTTTTGTTTAAACGACGGAAGATTATCTACCGTTTGTTTTTTTTATTTTTTGGTTTTTTTTAAAAAAAACCCAACAACGGCATATAATGCACCGTTAATTAGATCACACGGTACATATTTCACCGTCGGTTGACCGGGTTTATTTATTTATTTATTTTTTCTAAAAAAACCCAACAACGGCAAATAAAGAACCGTTAATCTCATTAGACGGTAGTTAATATACCGTCGGTTGACCGGAGAATTTTTTTTTAAAAAAAAAACAAAGAACGGTAAATATACCACCGTCAATTTGAAGCCACAGCATATAATATGCCGTTGGTGGATTTCTTTAACAATTTTTTTTGCTTAAATGGTGGGACGTGTGTCATGGGTGTGAGGTGTTTGGAATTTTTTTTCCTTAAATGGTGGGACGTGATTGGCTTCTTAATCTTTTTAATTAAAGTTAAATGGTGTGTGAGTCATTTTTAATTTTTTTTTCCAAAAGCTGCTTAATCATTGGCTCAGTACTTTTTGTACGAGACGGAATGTTATCTTCCGTTAATTAGATCGGACGGCATATTATCTTGCGTTAGCTATATTTTGCATTTGGCCATTTCGCCTGCTATATTTGGCACGCAACTGTTCATCGTACACCCAAATTTTGGGTATTTGGACAACGACTGCAGCTCGGTTTTTTCTATTTTTTTCCAAATTTTGAGTATATAGCAAACGACTGTGGATGCTCTAACCAAAAATGGATCTGTATTACTTGGTTATGATGGTAGCCCATTATAAATAAACACAGATAATCTAAAGAGTGTTTTAAATTCATGATTATTCTAAGAGATTGTTTAAACCAAATCTATTATCATGAAGGAATTTAAACTCTATTTCCTATAAAAACACCGGGGAGTAGCGATAAGTGATTATCTCAAAACTGTTTCCAAAGGTGACTATAAATACCCTCTACCCCCACCATAAAAAAAGTAATCAGTATTTTTCTCTAAGAAAGCTCTTTCATAATCTTTCAGATTACTGACTTGAGCAGTTGAGGGTTCGTCGCTAGGATCAATCCCGGCGTTTCGAACTTTTTGCAGGTCAACAACAACAATGAGAATGGTCAACATCGGTAAGTAGTAACAAAGTTAGATTTTATTGATTCTAGAAGAATTCACAAAATATCTGTTTGCTCCCACACTAAATTAGCAGCAACAATTGTGAATATTTACATGATGGTTTCTATAAATAATTTAGCCTAAATGTGTACATAGGTTGAATACTCACAGATTGAATTTCTCTACATATGGTGTATGCCATGCAGTCCCCAAGGGGTGCGGCTGCGCCCCCTGAGATTTGAATTTTTTTTATTATATATATAGTAAATAAAATTTTAGGAAGGGGTTATGTGTAAAGTTTGAAATATAAGTTTTAAAAAAATAGCCTAGAAGCCCATTTGATTCTCTCCTGGCCCTCGTTCTTTCTTCTTTCTCCCGTGATCCATCCCCAACCCGTCTTCTTCTTATCCCTTCCCCCCCAAACCAAACCCTAACCCTAAAAATTTGAATCGCAACACAATCGATGCTAAAATCTTCATAAAGTGAGCTTGTTTTCCTTTCTTCAATTTGAAATTAATCCAAGGTCAAAGAAATTGATCCAATCTGTTCCCTTTCTCTCTTTTTAATGTAGGTCGAACTCGAAGAGATTGCATTTTAATCCAAGGTCGAAGAGTTTGCTTTTGTGGCCTTCATTCTCTGTTATCAAAACAGCCAAACAAGGTACTTATAACATTAGTTCACCGTTTCAAGTTGTATTGCTTCAGATTTGTAGGTATTTGTTGTGTTGTGATCGTATACTCTACATTTTAGGTGTTGCCTGTAGGGATTCTATCCCCCTCATTAGCATTACTTGCATTAGAACATGATTAACTTGTCAAACATATTGAGGACAATTTGACGAGCCTAATTTTCAATCACATTCTAGTATCTGATAAGAATTTGTCATGGATGATTTTCAAATAAGAAATGTGGTGAAAAGTTAGAGATTTTTTTAGCTTTTAAAATTGCAGGATATTTTAAAAGTTAGAGTTTATTAAAGAGATTAAAGGAAGAAAGGATGGTGCTTTTCACATTGATGGCTTTATATGTTGAAGAGCAAAACGGAATTTTTCTTCAGGTTCCATTTTTGATTGAAATTGCTAATGATGAGGTTACGAAAGATGTATCTGTAGAAATCATGACAAATATTTGGACAATTCAACTGGTGAAGTCTAGTTCTTATTGATCAAATATTAGATCTAAAAGTACTAGTGAAGTTGAGAGGACTAACAATATAATATTGATCAAATATTAGATCTAAAAGTACTAGTGAAACTGTATTAGTGTATTTATAAAATTATAATTGTGATTTCTTTTCGCATTTATATCTTAATACTCATCTTAAGATTCCCTTACTAAAATATTGTGCACTTAAAATTTGACATTGAATATAAGTTGAAATTGGACCAAATATTCATGATGAGGACATCGGTTCCAGACGATTTGGGCGTTTCTATCAGCGCAGGCATCGTCTTCATCAGCTGTTTTATTCAGTTTAGGACTTTTATTTTATTTCCATTTTTATGTAATCTTTTTTGTAATTTTTGGATTCTGAGAATATTTTGGAGATGTGTTTCAAGATGTAATTGAGCCTATTTAAAGGCCCTGAGATGAATGAGAAAGGCATGCCATTATTGATAAAAAAACAAACCTGTGTTGAGTTTTGCTCTTCAATTTTTCTCCTTGTGTGATACAATCGAGAAACAAATTAGGGTTTGTGATAAATCCTAATCTAGTTTTAGATCTAGTGATTAGTTCTAAAATTTATTCCCCAATTAAAAAAATCCCTAATACAAATCCAAAACCCTAATCCCAAAACTCCTACATCACAGCCGCCACCATCAGTCTTCATCTTCTTCTTCAACCTAATTCCCTCCCGATCCAAAAGAAAACCCTATCCCCAATCCCGATCCCACCAAAGGAGATCACCCATCGCCGTCGGCCTCCATCCCGCAACCCCCCCTTCGCCGTCGATCCACCAAGCTTCCACGCCCTCGTCGCCGCTTTTCCCCTCCACTCCCGATCGAGATCACCAACCCCAGCTTTCCCCTCGTCGTCAACCTCGAAATCCCCCATCGTCGACGACCTACCACCACCACCACAGTTCCACACCCCTCAACATCGTCCGCTACCCCTCCCTCACCTTCACCTCGACGTCTCCGACCCAGCACCTCCGCATCCTGCCGTCGACGTACCGCTCGTCGTCACCCCAGTCGCCAACTCTTCCCGAGCACAACAAGCAACCACACCCCAGCCGCCGATCCTTCCCGAGCACAGCATACGACCACCCCCAGTCGCCGATTCCTCCCGAGCACAGCAGATCCACGACCTGTTCTTCCAACAGGAGCCGCTTCGATTGTTGCAATTGTTCTTCATATTCGGTATAATCTTTCCATTTCTTCCGTATTTATGTTTTACTGCCTTATCATCTAGTATATTATCTGATTTGACTGTCGACCACAAAATACTGAGAGTGAGTGATCCACATGCTAGATTAGGGTATGAATTGGTATTGCTCTTTTTACTTGCTGAAACACGTAGGGATTTGCTGATTGATTAAGATTGAATTATTAATTGGGATTGTTAGCCTTTGATTCGATTCTTGAAAATCCATCCAACCAATTAATTGTTTAAAATATCCAATCTAAATCCGCACTTTCATGTTGGTAAAATTAACCCATTAAAATTCTTGGAAAGTTCTCTATTTTAGGGTTGGTTTTACATCATTTTGGTATCAGAGCCAGGTTCTTAAAACCTTAGTTCTTGCATCGTAGGCATCAATTTTGCATTCATTTAGTATCGTGTAGTCTTTTATTTTATTTTATTTTTATTTTAGTTTAGTTTAGTCCAGAATCATTTAAAAAAAAAAAAAAAAATAGGACACACACGACCCCTAGCTTCCACTTTTGGTGAATGCGTCTTCACAGCACCATCACAGACCCTGAAGAGCCTTTTCTATCCCTTCCCAATCACCCAATTAGGAACCCTAGACTCCCCAGACCTGAAATGGACAACCCTGATATCTCCACTACCCTAGCTGCCATCCAAGCAACTCTTGCCAATATCAATGAGAGGCTTGAGAAAGTGGAGCTAAATCAAAACATTGTCCCTGAGCTTCATGGCCATCGTCAGATCCCTCAAGGGAATGTTCATGACGATCGACGTCAAGAACGTGACCCTGACGAACAATATAAAAAGAACGTTAAGGCTGACGTTCCCCAATTTGAAGGCCACATGGAACCCCAAGCTTACCTTGATTGGGTCCGTGCCATGGACCACTATTTTGTGTGGTTCGACATGAGCGAAGCCCTTAAAGTTAAATTTGCAACTATGAAATTAACGGGTAAAGCTCAACAGCATTGGACCAATCTTGAACATGCCCGCAGAGGCCGAGGCCTGGCACCCATAGCCACTTGGGAGGCCATGAAAGAGAAGCTCACTGAGAGGTATGTACCGTTATCGTTCCACACCCGATTGTTAGATTCGTGGAACCAATTGTATCAAGGAAGTAAATCCACACAAGAATACATTGATAAATTCGATGACTTCCTTATTCGGTGCAATGCGCTAGGTAAAGAGAGTGAAGAACAAACTCTCTCTAGGTTCAGAGCTGGACTACGAGCTGACCTTAGGAACGAGCTAATCTATAGAAACGTGGACTCAATAGCGGCAGCCTACGCCCTAGTCCTCGACATAGATTCACTTAAAGCTAATTCCCATTCTAGGTCCAGCGACTCGAGAGATCATTCCTCTAGAATGACCTCTACTGACCCACCTAGACCTAAGCCTCCCTCTCAGCACCCCAACAAATCTTACCCCAACAAACCTAATTCAAACTTTAATTCACATAGAGATGAACATAAGGGTAAGAACACTGGAAAAGATTACAGTAAGATTGACCCTCTCACTAAGTGCTATAAGTGTAAGGGCTATGGTCATGTTGCTAGCAACTGTCCCAGTCCTAGTAGGATAAGCATAGTAGAGGGTACCGTTGTCATTGCTGACGACTCAGACAATGAGTTTTCTTATGAGCCTATCGAAGGCGATGACTTCGGTGAAGAAGAGGATGACCAGTATCTCCACTGTATTCGGTCTATCCAATCACATCACTTGAATGTAGTTAGATGTGCTTTGTCCCAACCAAAAGAGGAAGATGATTGGAAGCGCACTGCTATATTCCACACCTTTACGACTATAGGTGGCAAAAACTGCAAGGTGATTGTTGACAGTGGGAGCTGCGTCAACGCTGTCTCTTCTGCGGTCTTAGCAAAGACCGGACTTAAGGCTGAACCCCATCCACGCCCATACAAAGTATCTTGGATTGATGCAACAGCACTCCAAGTAACACATCGATGCTTAGTCCCTGTGGACTTCAAAGCTTACAAAGAGGAAATTTGGTGTGATGTGCTTAAAATGGATGTGGGTCAAGTCATTTTAGGGAGACCTTGGTTATACGATCACGATGTGACTATATATGGTCGATCCAACCAATGTGTGTTCCAGCACGATGGACTAAAAATAAAGCTCATTCCCGTGAGGCCACGAACTAGTCCAGCTGAAACAACACCGGCTCCCTCGAGAAAGGGCAAGGAGGTAACGTATATGGGTGAAAAGGAACTTACAAATGAAATTGAAAAGGGGGCTACCATTCTTTTACTCACAGCAAGAGAAGTCCCTAAAGATCCTAAGTCACTCATCCCGCCCCAAGTTACTCCTGTCCTTCAGGAATTTGCAGATGTGTTTCCTGCTGACCTCCCCAACCAGTTGCCCCCATTGCGTGACATCCAACACGCTATTGATCTGGTTCCGGGAGCGAGTCTTCCCAACTTGCCACATTATCGGATGAATCCGACAGAGCATGCTGAGTTGAAACGGCAAGTTGATGAGTTATTGGCAAAGGGCTTCATCAGAGAAAGTTTAAGTCCTTGCGCTGTCCCTGCCCTATTGACGCCAAAGAAAGATGGAACTTGGCGTATGTGTGTGGACAGCCGTGCCATAAACAAGATCACGGTGAAATACCGTTTTCCCATTCCTCGTTTGGATGACATGTTGGACATGATGTCTGGTGCCACAATCTTTTCCAAAATTGATCTTAAAAGTGGCTACCACCAAATACGTGTTCGTCCTGGTGATGAATGGAAGACCGCCTTCAAGACGAAGGATGGCCTGTACGAGTGGATGGTCATGCCATTTGGAATGACAAATGCCCCGAGCACGTTTATGAGAATCATGACGCAAGTACTCCGTCCCTTTATGGACAAGTTCCTTGTGGTGTACTTTGATGATATTCTCATTTACAGCCGATCCGTTGGGCAACATCTTGACCATTTGAGACAGGTCTGCGGTGTTTTGAGGAAGGAACAGCTTTATGCTAACCCTACCAAATGTACCTTCCTCTCCGATCAGACTATCTTTCTGGGATTTATTGTGTCTGCCAGAAGAGTATCTGCTGACCCAGAAAAGATACGAGCTATTACAGAGTGGCCTGAGCCCCGCAATATTCGTGATGTGCGGAGTTTTCACGGCCTTGCCACCTTTTATCGTCGGTTTGTGCGAGGATTTAGCACGATCATGGCTCCGATAACCGACTGTTTGAAGAAAGGTGAGTTTGTCTGGTCGAAAGAAGCCACGAATGCCTTCGAAGAGATCAAGAAGAGAATGACTCAGACACCTGTCATGAGGTTGCCTGATTTCACTAAGGTCTTCGAAGTAACATGTGATGCTTCTGGTATTGGTATAGGTGGGGTCCTCAGTCAAGAGAGTCATCCTGTTGCTTATTTCAGTGAAAAGCTGAACGAAGCAAGACAGAAATACTCCACCTATGACAAGGAGTTCTATGCGGTCATTCAGTCACTTCGCTATTGGCGACATTATCTCCTGCCGCAAGAATTCGTTATCTTCTCAGACCATGAGGCCTTAAGATTCCTTAATTCTCAACAAAAGTTGAATCCGAGACATGCTAGATGGGTAGAGTTCCTACAAGAATATTCATATACTATTAGGCATACAAAAGGGATTGATAATAAGGCCGCGGATGCGCTAAGTCGTTGTTACATGATCTTATCTGCTCTGCGCACCGAAATTATTGGTTTTGAGAGAGTGAGAGATGAGTATGCCTCCTGCCCAGATTTTCACGAGATCTACACCTCTTTGAAGGAAGGCATAACTCGAGTGATAGATGATTATTTCTTGAAAGATGATTATCTCTTCTATCGCTCCAAACTGTGCATTCCTAGTACATCCTTACGAGAGTATCTTGTTTGGGAATTGCACGCTGGTGGCCTTGCTGGACATTTTGGGCATAGCAAGACCATTGATGCTGTGGAACATAGGTTTTACTGGCCGAAGCTAAAGAGAGACGTTGTGAGACTTGTTAACAGATGTCACACCTGTCAACTTGCCAAGCAACAAAAACAGAACACAGGCCTGTACACTCCCCTACCTGTTCCCAGCCGCCCTTGGGAAGACGTGAGTATGGATTTCGTGTTAGGCTTACCGAAAACACAAAAGAAACACGACTCCATTCTCGTCGTCGTGGACCGTTTTTCTAAAATGGCCCACTTCCTCCCGTGCTCGAAAACTTTTTATGCATCCCGCGTGGCTCAGATCTTCTTTGATAATATTGTGAAGCTACATGGGTTGCCAAAAACCATTGTGTCTGATAGGGATGTGAAATTCACGAGTTATTTTTGGAAGACCCTATGGCACAAGTTAGGTACAAAATTAAAGTTTTCGTCAGCGTTCCACCCACAGATAGATGGACAGACTGAGGTTGTCAATCGGAGTCTTGGCAATCTCTTACGTACTCTTGTGGGAGAGAACTTGGGAACATGGGATTTGAAATTATCGGTTGCTGAATTTGCATATAACACATCTAGGAATAGAACCACTGGCATGAGTCCACACGAAGTTGTACACGGTTATCGTCCTAGGCAGCCTATAGATCTTGCCCCCATGTTAGAACATCACCGAGTCTCTGAGTCTGCATCTGCATTTGCATCCCGCATTCATAACTTACATAGAGAAATTTCCAAGAAAATTAATGAAAATAATTTTAAATACAAGTTAAGAGCTGATATTAGAAGGAAATTTAAAACTTTTAATGTGGGTGATGAAGTGATGGTTCGGATTCGTCCGGAACGGTTCCCAGCGGGATCCGTTAAGAAATTGAACGCACGTGCTGCAAGTCCATTTAAAATTCTTCATAAAATCAATGATAATGCCTATGTTGTTGACCTCCCCGAAGGCTTTGGCATCAGTAAAACTTTCAATATTGAGGATTTAGTACCCTATGAAGGCCCAGAATTTAACCATAGGAATCCTCTTATAGATGAGCCTACCCTGCAGCCTACTGGTGAGACTCCCCTATTACCCCCACTACCAGATACTACTTACCCATCGACAGAAGAGTTGGATAATATTTTAGATGATCAGATAATCTCTACTAGAGATGGTGGTATTCATAGATATTTGGTAAGTTGGAAAAACAAGCCGGAGTCGGAGAACACTTGGATAGATCGCGGAGAGCTCCAGCGCTTGGATCCAGACCTCTTGGAGCACTATGACAGGAGGACTGGTTTTGACTCGACTGGGTCGAGCCTTCTCCCACCCGGGGAGAATGATGAGGACATCGGTTCCAGACGATTTGGGCGTTTCTATCAGCGCAAGCATCGTCTTCATCAGCTGTTTTATTCAGTTTAGGACTTTTATTTTATTTCCATTTTTATGTAATCTTTTTTGTAATTTTTGGATTCTGAGAATATTTTGGAGATGTGTTTCAAGATGTAATTGAGCCTATTTAAAGGCCCTGAGATGAATGAGAAATGCATGCCATTATTGATAAAAAAACAAAGCTGTGTTGAGTTTTGCTCTTCAATTTTTCTCCTTGTGTGATACAATCGAGAAACAAATTAGGGTTTGTGATAAATCCTAATCTAGTTTTAGAACTAGTGATTAGTTCTAAAATTTATTCCCCAATTAAAAAAATCCCTAATACAAATCCAAAACCCTAATCCCAAAACTCCTACATCACAGCCGCCACCATCAGTCTTCATCTTCTTCTTCAACCTAATTCCCTCCCGATCCAAAAGAAAACCCTATCCCCAATCCCGATCCCACCAAAGGAGATCACCCATCGGCGTCGGCCTCCATCCCGCAACCCCCCCTTCGCCGTCGATCCACCAAGCTTCCACGCCCTCGTCGCCGCTTTTCCCCTCCACTCCCGATCGAGATCACCAACCCCAGCTTTCCCCTCGTCGTCAACCTCGAAATCCCCCATCGTCGACGACCTACCACCACCACCACAGTTCCACACCCCTCAACATCGTCCGCTACCCCTCCCTCACCTTCACCTCGACGTCTCCGACCCAGCACCTCCGCATCCTGCCGTCGACGTACCGCTCGTCGTCACCCCAGTCGCCAACTCTTCCCGAGCACAGCAAGCGACCACACCCCAGCCGCCGATCCTTCCCGAGCACAGCATACGACCACCCCCAGTCGCCGATTCCTCCCGAGCACAGCAGATCCACGACCTGTTCTTCCAACAGGAGCCGCTTCGATTGTTGCAATTGTTCTTCATATTCGGTATAATCTTTCCATTTCTTCCGTATTTATGTTTTACTGCCTTATCATCTAGTATATTATCTGATTTGACTGTCGACCACAAAATACTGAGAGTGAGTGATCCACATGCTAGATTAGGGTACGAATTGGTATTGCTCTTTTTACTTGCTGAAACACGTAGGGATTTGCTGATTGATTAAGATTGAATTATTAATTGGGATTGTTAGCCTTTGATTCGATTCTTGAAAATCCATCCAACCAATTAATTGTTTAAAATATCCAATCTAAATCCGCACTTTCATGTTGATAAAATTAACCCATTAAAATTCTTGGAAAGTTCTCTATTTTAGGGTTGGTTTTACATCAATTCATCTTGATATTGATTTGTTGAAATTGGATATAATTTCAGAATGAAAAATACTACACTATTCAAGTTTTTTGAAAAAATCTCAAGAACAAGTTGCTTCAAGCAGCCAAGAGCCCTCACTCTGGCCACCCCCATCCCCAAATGTGTTTATTATATATTTTTTTAAAGTAAATGCCACACCCCCTAGACAAAAATCCTGGCTATGCCACTGGGTGTATGCTTTGAGTTAGTTTGAAATTGAGCAGAGGTATAAGGAGTAAGCTCACCTAATCTAAAATTGGTTACTATATCCCTGATGTATACAGTAAATTTCATGTAAACAAAGCCAAAAGGTGTTTAGATTTATTTTCTGCATAGTATTCTTACCACTCAAACAAAGTTAATTTTCTGTGCTTTTACTATTTCTGCTACAGTATATATCCAACCAAAGCAAATTTTGGAATTTTTTTTCAAGGAATTTGCAGGTTTTCTCTCACATAAAAAGACTGGATTTTAAAAATAATTTTTGTGTAATATAAGGTTAAATTCGCAAACTCTCCTCTTCTTTGCATAAAGTATTCAAGTTGGAGTAATGCTACCGTTACAACATTTTCTACAACCTTTTATTTACAACTTTAGGTGGCACGTTACTAGTGGAGGATATTGTAGAGTATGTGTAGAATAGGTAGTAGAAACCTCAAATAGTATCGTGCCATCTTAAGATCGTAAAGAAAATGCTGTAGAAAAAATTGTAGGTGTAGCATTACTGTTGTTTGTTTTATTTATTTATTTATTTATATAAAAAGATAGAATCTGGCCACCCTGTTTCATAAATAAGAGATGTAGCATTACTTATTGAAAGTTGTTTTGTTTTGAAGATATCTATATAATAAAACACAAAGAAAGCTATCAAGTGGCTCTCATTCAACCCTCCAAAAAATCAAAGGCCTAGATCTAACCTTACAAAACACATTCCCCCCCCCCCCCCCCAAGTTTTCCCCCAAAACTCAAATTCAAATCTCACAAAACAACTCCTTTATTTATTAAATTCTCTTTCTCTCTATCTCTCTCCATATATATATATATATACTTATATATATGTACTTATGGAAAAATAGACTTTTATACTCTAATTTATAATTATTTTTCAACATATACTAATAAAAACATGGACTTTTATACCCTAGTTTCTAATTATTTTTCAACATATACTAATAGAAGTATGGACTTTTATTTACAACTAATTATTGTCATACTATTCAAACTTGAGCCACATAATTGTTAATTTACTGTTTACAAGGCTTTTTATATGTTGTATCGTTCTGAAAACGTGCCCACGGACAAATCTAGTACACCTACATTATTACTTTTTCTATGTAAGAACAAATCGCATCCAATGGTTGGGATGAAACCATTTGCACCATTACCCTAATTTTCTCCATCTTATTCTTCTATTCAAGTCCAATCCTGTGGCCATCAAATCGTCGCTTAAACCCACAACTCCAAAACCCTAATTTGATCCCTCTATCGTCTCTAGCAATGGGCAAGTCCTCTTCCGCACTATTCGCCGGCCTCCGCTTCGATAAGAAGAGATTCGCCACCGACGTCGCGAGATTCGAGGCAATCATCTCGCTCACTACTTCTCTTATTTATTTATATTTTACTTTTTTTGGGAGGGGGGAGGGGGATTTTGAATTTAAATTTTATCATCATTTTCATTTTCAGCCAAAAGTCAAAGAGGAGGAGCGAAAAGAGAATGAAGAGTCCGAACAACGGGTGGCGGCGGTGACTGGAACCAAGATGGAGAAGAAGAGGAAGAGAAAGAGGAAGGAGAAAGGTGATTCAAATATAAATAAAGATTTTTGAACTTTTTTGTAACAAACGAAATTTGCTGAGTTTTTTTTGTTTATCTTTTTTTGCAGTTTTAGATATTGTGGACGGTTTCAGTTTGTTTAAGAGCCCGGAGTCGTCGTTGGTCGGAGGAAAGGCTGGGAAGTCGGAAGATATGGAAGATGATTCTTCTGAACAGAGGAAGGAAGCAGAAAAGCAAATTGAGGTTGTATTATTTATTTATTTACTTTCATTCGAATAATAAATAAGTATTGTGGTTAAACTTATGAAGCAATTTTGTTGCTTATCAGCAAGCTGCACTTCTTAGGAAGAAGTATGGTCTTCATATTTCAGGTTGTAATGTGCCTTCGCCTCTACAGAGTTTTGCAGAATTAAGATCAAGGTGCGTTCTTTTTATGGTAATACAACATTTGTTTGGTGATATGTATGAAAAAGAATCCTTTTTTTTTCCATATGGTCAGTATTAGTAGATTGTTTGTGAACTTTGAAATCTCTCATTAGAGAAGCACATTAGTATGGGCAGGTGAACAGTTCAGTTTAATTGTTATGCTACTGCTGTACTGCGTTCGCTTGGTTTGATGCTTTTGTAGACAAACTTCTAATCTTTCGAATTTTTTGTCGTAAATATCAAATAGTACAAACATTTGTTGTCAGCCCAAGTTTGCTATACATCCTCTTCCTTATTTGGAAGCAATTGGTAGTGAATCATTTAGGATCATTTAGAAGTAGCCTATCTGAAAATTTCAACATCAAAATGACTGTCCGAATTGATTAAATTTTATCCATTTCATGGCGACAAAAAGATTCATTGACCCCAAGTATTTGGGATAAAAGCTTTCAGCTTCTATTGTTTTTATTATTGCATTGCTGAAAGATCCCATCTTCAACTTCATTAATAATTTGGCCTTAGCTCATTGAAAATTTGACTAGATACATACTTAGGGATAGTTTAGGCTCACATCTAGTTGTGAATTGATTACCGAGGAAGATCCCAATTTAGAGTTATGCTTTGTGGCCAGATCAGTTTGATGCTAAAAGGATTAGATGATGACACGAATGATGGTGATGTCAATTATGATGGTGGTGGGTTGCATGATGGAGTTGACTTGTATATTGTAGTTTTTAGTGATTTTGTAGGCTGCCTATATGTTTTCAGTATGTTAGATTGAAGTAAAGCTGAATTTGAGACTTGTGGGTGTGGAAGAAGACCAGTTTAGAAATAAGGTTAAGAGACACGTTGATGGTGGATTTCAATGATAGGGGTGGCATTCAGGCCGGGCGGGGGCCGGGCTGGCCCGGGACCGGCCCGCTCGGCCCGTGCGGTTCATGGCCCCGCCCGGCCCGCCCAAATCCGGCTGGAGCCAGACCGGAGCTACAGTGCGGTCCGGTTCGGAAAAAGACAAAAAAAGCCCGGTAACAGTCCGGCCTGCCAGCGGCCCGGCTCACACCAGCCCGGGACCGGGTTGAACCGATCCGCGCTGGCGCGCGGGCTGATCATTGCTGTTACCATTGTGATTTTTTTTCTTCCAGAATTTGTATTTAATAATTTGTATAATGTATTGTAAATAATTGGAAAAATTTAGGGGGATGAGATTTTATATTTAGGTTAAGTAGAAGTGCACGACAATAGTCCAATGCTTTCTCTTCAATCTAAATAGAGGCCATCTCGATCTCTAAATTCAAATAATTTTCTTGTTTTGTAATTTTATCTAATTTGTATAAAATTGTATTCATGAACTTGATTTTATTTAACATCATGTAATTTATTAAATCAATTAAAATTTGGTGTTAATTTCTTTTATTTATTAGTCCTTTGCAATTGTTATGAAATATTGAAATTAAACATTTAATACTTGATCTTTCATCTTCCTAAATAAAAAAAACACTAATTAAACCGGCCCGGCCCGGCCCCCACCCTAGGGGCCGGGGGACCAGGTTCGGGCCAAGATTTTCGCAAAGAGGACCGGCCCGGCCCGGCCCGGCCTGCATATTGGGGGAGCTTGGTCCTTGTTGGCCCGGGACCGGACAAAGCCCGGGCGATCCTGGCCCAGCCCGCCCGGCCCGTGTGCCACCCCTATTCAAATATATCATTTTTATTTAATATTTCACTTTTGTTGAACCAAGAATGCAATATCATGTTATCAAGATTTTTAGAAAATACTGGAAAGTTGAAGATTACCACCGAAGTTATTGTTGTTGATTGGAGACTGTTATTTATGTCATTTGAAGCCATATTAAATTCCCTTATAATGATGGTGATCTGCATTCTTATCAGGCAATTAACTGGGTTGGGTTATATCTTAGATGAGATAGCTCTCTTAGTTAAAACTTAAAAGTCCTGTCTTGTGTATTATTTTAGTCCTAGCTGCCTAATCAAATTGTTTCTGTAAAATTTGTAGAAGTTTTATGAAACGGTCTTTACTTGGAAATGGTGAGGTCATTTCAGGGTAATTAATATTCTTTACTCCTTTCTATTCATTAAGATTGTATGGTTTTTATGCCCCTATTTCATCTGTTCAAATCAATATAGCTTACATATGAAGGTGTTCAAGACACACATGACACATGTGCGACATCTAGAGATAGGGGGTGGGGGTCTTCAATAATGGACTTTATCATGCCCTCTCTTTTCTTTTGTCATTCGTACATAAGCATTACTCTCTCTGTTCCCAATATAAGTCGCTTAAGGTTTCTACACTCTTTTAAAGAAGCCCTTAGGTTAGTGTATTGGGTAATAAATATCCCTCTTAATTGAACCTATTAAATAACTTATTAATAGTATATTTACGAAAATACCATGTTATTCGAAATTTTCATCTCATTGAACCTATTATTAACTCATTAAGCACTCAAGGGTAAAATTGGTAGTGTTGTTAACAATATTAATTAATGAGAGATTGAGTGTAAGGACATTGTATTGGAAAGCAGAATTGACTTACATTTTGGAACCAAAAAAAGGCTAGAACGACGTAGATTTCGAAATGGAGGGAGTATAACTTTACATTTTTCTCTTAGTAACAACAGCAATTTTGTCGTGATTCTTTTGTCAATTTGATCTGTTTGCCTCTTCGTTTGACCTAGAGCATCACAATTATGAGGAGTTTATTGGCTATGGAAGATCATATTATTGGTATTGGTCATTAGAGGTACAATGATTAGAAACATAGTTGGGATTCTCTCTTAGTACTGGAAGGTTCAAATTTTTCCCAAGATGTCCTTAAGGCCCTAGCTTTTGCTAGAAAATCTTAGCTCCCAACTTCCACCATAAAAGTTCCCTTGGAGTCTTAGATGTCTAATATTGAGAAATTATATTCTTGTATAGTCCTTTTGACAAAGAATTTACTTTGTTTTTTAATTGTGGTCATGATATTTCTTTTTGTGGAGAATAAGGTTTTGCTGTTCCCTTGTACACAAATAACATGCTTAAGTCTCAAAGCAAGTCTAATGGACCAAAAATGTTAAATTTACTGTTAACGGAAATTTTGTAGTCCAACTCACACACAAATAATATATGGGAGCCTGAAAAAAAGTTAGCAAAAAAACTTTTTTCTTTTTTCTGGGAAATTGGAAAGCAATCATTTAAAATTTGCTTATTTATTGAAATTCAGAATAATTATTGTTCTTTGTAGATAGTCACTTAAAATTTAATAATTGTATGGTGGACTGAGGTGCTTTTATGTGGTAGGAAAGGTAAATTGAAACCTTCAAGGCATCAACTGTTCACTGATCCTCTTGACTGTTATTCCTGCTATTACTTTTAATATAGTCTGATTGAAGATGGTTCTCTCTGCTAATTAATCATCACCATGACTATAGGCTTTTAAAGATTCTCCATTAGGATTATAATTATAGGCAAATGTACCTTTGACTAGATTCACATAGAGTAATTTCTCCTTTTCAATTTACTTTGTCAGGATGCGTGTTATTTTTTTTTTCTTTCATTTATTCACCTTTTTTGGGGAGAAATGCTAACTTTTTACGTTTATAACAGGTATCGTTGTAAATCATATTTATTGCATAAATTAACAGAACTTGGATTTGAAGAGCCTACACCTATTCAAAGGCAGGCTATTCCTATACTCCTCTCTGTAAGCATCTACAGTCTTTAAATCTTAGTTCTACCTTTGCCACAATAAATTTGCTTTCTGTCTGGAATTGTTGCTAGTGTTACCAGTTTCTGACCTTTAATGCTTCAGGGTCAGGAATGTTTTGCATGCGCACCAACAGGGTCTGGCAAGACTTTAGCGTTCCTGTTCCCAATACTTATGAAAATCAAGGTACATTTGGTTACTATAGTATGTCTCTGCAGTCTTGTATTCCTTTGCAACTTATTTCACTATTTCTTAATGAACTAGCCAGGATCCAAGGATGGCATCAAAGCTGTAGTTCTTTGTCCTACAAGAGAATTAGCTGCACAAACTACTAGGGAGTGTAAGAAGCTTGCGACAGGAAGAAAATTTTATATTAAACTAATGACCAAGGAGCTCTCCAAATGTGGTGAATTTGAGAAAATGCCTTGTGACATTCTTGTGTCTACTCCACTTCGTTTGGAATATGCTATACGCAAAAGAAAGCTTGATCTGAGTAGGTAGGTTTCTCTTGTTGGATACATTATGTGAAGTTGGTGTTTTTCCCCATTTTCTTTTTCTCTTCTCTTTTTGTTTACCTTTGAAGTAAACTTGTTTTCTCGTATGCTGTCACTTCTAGTTTTCACCAGTTTTATTCTTTCTGACGATTGGAAAATATAACCTGAAACCCCATGACCAGAATTTTCAATAGTAAGTAGTTCATATGCTTTCCATTTCCTATTTCCTGATTTTGCATATGATTGGAGGGTTGATATATATGACTTGTGTTAATTGTTTATGTGATTATTCATAATTGTTTTCTTATATATGATTTAGTATCATATCTCTTTCATCTCTTGGGGTCTAGTTTTGAAAGAGGAGAGAATTCAAGCACGAAGTGACGAAACTCTTAAACCAAAATGGTTAGCATTTGTCAGAAGGGTATGTTGAGAAAATGCCCCTCTCAAAGGATGTAAGAAAATTCATAAAGAGAGAGGCTTTAGGAGGTCAGGACCTCTAGGAAGCGCTCATGATTTGAGTTTATAGTCGTTTTGATTTTGGTATAGCAATAAAGGTGATTTTGAAATTTTTCTCACATGCAAAAATGTTCTTTTATAGCACTTAGGTGATTTGTTTTTTTTTCTATTTTTTTCTGTGCAGGGTGGATTACCTTGTCTTGGATGAATCTGATAAACTATTTGAGCTCGGTTTCGTAAAGCAAATAGATTCTGTGGTTAAAGCTTGCTCAAATCCCTCCATAATACGTTCTTTATTCAGTGCCACTTTACCTGATATTGTTGAAGAGCTTGCACGCTCAATAATGCATGACGCTGTTCGGGTGATTGTGGGCAGAAAGTAAGTTTGACCATTTGGAAAGCACTTGATTACTTTAAGAGGTAATAGATCCTAATTGTTTCTTACCTCTCTTAAAAAAACTTTGGCAGGAACTCAGCCTCAGAATTGATTAAGCAGAAACTGATTTTTGCTGGAAGTGAAAAAGGAAAGCTGCTTGCTTTACGTCAGAGTTTTGCGGAGGTATTCCACTAGTTTATTGCCATTCTTTTGGTTTAGCAGCATAATTATTGTTTAACAATATTTAAAAAGGGTATAGATACTTTATAATTTTTATACAGATTTCTGCTTGTACACAGGGTCCCAAACATTTGCAAACTTGTCTAACAACTATTCTCTTAGCTAGCAGTGTCCATTAATTCCAATTTGAGATTTTAATTGGTAGATGATAGCCACTGTTAGAGAACAAGAGACAGGATATTATTATAGATTGCGAAAGTATGGGTACTACATTTATTTAGAGGCCGTCTCACCCTTTTTCTAAGTTACCCTGTATAAATATTAATATGGAATAAACCCATATAATACTCTTCTAACTTAGATACTCTCCCTGAAGTTGGAAATTGGATGTTTTGGAAGCCCATCTTTGTCCATAATGAAGTGAATAATTTGGCGGAAGAGTCCTAGTGACGATGCCTGCCAAATTGTGCACTGGAAGCGTCTTGTGATGAAAATACAACACTGTTACAAACATCATCACTAACAAAGTAACCATCCACCTGAATACGTTAGCCTTGCTTGTGTAGCATTAGGTTAACGGTAATCTAAAGTAATATTGGAGAAATCAAATACCATTTTAAAGAAGTTGGACTGTAGTCCAGCATTGAAGTTAAATTGCTAGTACATTGATTGAGGTCTAGCCTAGTCTCATCTTCTTGTTGCATGTGATAGCTTGTCATTTTACATTCAGTAAAAACAGATCATTTACTATGATGATCCATTGTTTAATCTTTTCCGCACTGAGTTGTACATTTTTGAGCTTTTCACTTGTTCTCAGTCTGAAGTACCTGCTCACTGATTCTGGCCTTTTGTTTACTGTTAGTCGCTGAATCCTCCCATATTAGTATTTGTTCAAAGTAAAGAAAGGGCGAAAGAGCTTTACAAGGAATTGGCCTTTGACAACATAAAGGCTGATGTCATTCATGCAGATCTTACTCAAGAGCAGGTAATATTTTTCCCCTTTTGTTGACCATTATGTTTTGTGCACTAAGCTCTTCTTGATTTGTGCATCAGAACGTTTTCTATATTTCAGACAGCACATGCTGACTATCCTTTTCAAATAAGTTCTCTTTATGATATACTATTCTTTTTTGCCAGAGAGAAAATGCAGTAGATAACTTCAGAGCAGGCGAAACATGGGTTTTAATAGCAACTGATGTCATTTCTAGAGGGATGGATTTTAAGGGTGTCAACTGTGTTATTAACTATGACTTTCCGGAATCTGCGGCAGCTTATATTCACAGGATTGGTATTCTTCTAGACCATTCATATTATAACCAGCAAGAGTAGCTGCAGTCCCTTTACTTCTGAATAGGTCTATGGGCTTTGATTTGGCATTTAGTATGTTATCATTACAAATGAAAACTAAGCAGTGGTAGTTATTCAAAAGGTTAATGCCCTAGGTTTTTGTTTGTTTAAATTGGTCAATGCACATGCAAAATAATTTGTATTTTCCTGGAATTTTGTCTACATTTCATATTGTTTGTAAATTATGCCTTTAAGTCCCACTCAATGCTTTCGATTGGCATATTGGCAAAATAAATTTGTCTATTGCATTTTTAGGCCAGTTCGGAATTTTACCTTTGGAGATAAAACTGGAAGACATTGTGTTCCCATAACACCGCAATGGTTAATTACGGTTTTTATACTTTCCGCCCTTTTATAATAATTGCGATGCTGTTTTTTGTTTTTTGAAAATTCAATTACCAATTAAAGTTTTATATTTCAATATTAAAAAAATAAAATGTATATTCTCAAAACTGTAGTGGAACAAATTATGGGTTCCCCAGTTACATATATTACTAAGTCCTAAGATGTGACATGGAGTGGACAATGCACATAATCTTTCAACCAGCTAACGATTATCGTTTCCTATAACGTGTTTGAATAATTTTTTGAAATTGTTTTATTTCAGAATTTATTTTAAAAATAATCAGGCGATAATACTCAACGATAGTTTCCCTAGTTTGTGTTACTTAGTTTACACAGATTTATATGTTAAGCTAGTCTTACTACGTAGATAGCCATGTTTGCTTTTTTTCCCATACAAAAGTAATGACACACATCGGAAATGATATAGGCATACGTGAGGATAGATAGTAAGAAAGAACGGATAATTAAACATAAAGGTGTAACACAAATCTGAGTTCTTGGCCCGTTCATCACAGAATCTCAGACTGCTTGCTTAGGTTAGATATATGCCTTTATATTGCCTTTTTTCTTTCTTTTTCTATGACTAAGCTTTTTTTTTACTTTGTTTTAGGTCGGTCTGGGAGAGCAGGAAGAAGTGGGGAGGCTATAACACTATACACAGAAGAGGATAAACCATTCTTACGAAACATAGCCAATGTGATGGCAGCTTCAGGCTGCAAGGTCCCATCCTGGATTCTTGCATTGCCCAAGCTCAGACGTAAAAAGCACCGCCCTCAGAGAGATAACATAGCAACTCTACCAGAGGGTGATGCAGCATAAGTTCGGTAAAGAAAGTGTAATCCGAGTTTGTAACTGGGGAAAATCGTTTCCTTGAAGTCAATTTACCTATGCCTACCCTGACAAGATTCATCATAATATCTGAGTCGAGAAGATTGCTTGGCCTGGATCTTTATTTATTTTATTTGTCAAAAATTTTGGCTGATCATCTCACTTATTCTTGTTAGATGTTTTTGTTTTGTGTTTCGTTCTGAACTTTGAAACTGTTGGTTGGACAAAATAGTTGTATCTGTATTCATTCTAAGGAACAAAATACCTAATTTTAATATTGAGTAACCTGGGTAGGGTTTACCGAATGGTTCTATACTAATCTACATCTGCAGTACAATATACTTCCTAAAATATATATTATTCAAGCCTTTTTAGTTTTGGGGTTCCGAATTGTTTGTCATTTTAGGTTTTTAGGTGAGATATCTAGGGTTGGCATTCGGGTCGAACGGCCCGGGCTGGGCCGAACCCGTCCGGGTTGGACCTCGACTAGGGAGGGCTCGGGCCAGTTTGGCGACTTAACTTGGCCGAGCAGGGCCGAAAGATGTTTTAGGTGACCTGCCCAACCCATGAACCCTTTAGGGTCCAACCCGGGTCGGGTCGACCCGCGGGTTGGTCCGTTTAGATAGATAGGTTTTTTTAATAAATATTTTTAACTTAAAATAATAATAATAATAATAATAATAATAATACTAATAAACATTAAAAATCGTAATAATAATAATAAGATTGAAAGAGTGAAATTGGTAAAAAATATTGAAATATTATTCATATGAATTTAAGTTATACAATTTTCACAATTTCTGATAAAATGAAGAATTCAATTCACAAATATGTTTTATACACTAACATATTTCTTATATACAATTTTAATTGACTTCAAATTTTCTAATTTAACATAACAAGCAAAGATATAATACAATTTCTAACGTGTCGGTCGAGTTGCTATTACAAGCAAAGTTATTGTTGTTGTTGTTGTTGTTGTTGTTCTTCCGGCGAGTTACTCCCACTTGTGGACGTTGATAGTGCTTTCCCTTGTGTCCTATCTTCAGCCTTCAGCCAGTCTTCTGTGCAAACGAGCATCTCTAACGTGTCGGGCTTCAAGCGATTCTTGTAATCAGTTAGAACTCTGGCACTTGAAGAAAATACACTTTCAGAAGCAATTGTAGAGACATGAGGAGTTAGTAAATCTTTAGCCATAATTGACAGAATACTAAAAGTGTGTTCATGGTTTTTCCACCATTGTAAAATATCTAGTGGAGAAGAAGAAGGCTCAGAATCTTGTTGGTTATACCAATTTAATTCATTTGGTTGATTAGTCCTAGGTTTTTTTGATTGAATTTGTGCAAGTAAATTAAATGTTCTATCATCAAATATACTCTTACCCTTACCTTTAGAAGTAGCAGAAGAAGAACTAACTACAGAAGTTGTAATACTAGAAGCAAAACATCTATCATAATAATCATACAAGTTATTTAATGTAGATTCAAACTGAACTAAAAAAGTAGCGCAATCAATTACTATTTCTACAGTTTCTCCAAGTAATGCAAAAAACATTTCAATCAAACTCTTCGTACCTTCTAATTTGATACGAGGATCCATAACGGTAGCAACACAAATCAACATAGGAGGAGGAAAATAATACTTCAAAAGTTTTTTGTATGCAGGTTTTACAATCTCACCAACATGGGAATTGATATGGCTAAAAATAGGATTAAATCTGGACCGTTCACATCGGACACGAATCTTAAAGCTCAGGGGTAAAACGGTAATTTCGCCTACCAACGGGTCTGAAATGGGAACTGGGTCTTTATTCAAAGCCCAATAACCCATGAACGGGTCCACGTCAATCGGGTACGGGTTTCCAACCCGCTGCATGCCCGGTCCAGCAAGATACAATCAAGGCCCCTGATTAGATCTGAATCAACGGCCATGATTCACATCTATCTTTTCACTGGGGATTAGGGATTAAAATTCCTTAACTGATTACAGAGAATATACCTTATCAGATTACATGCCTTATCTGATTACGAGGAATATTCTTTATCTAATCACGGGGATTACATTCCTAATTTGATCCCTAAGACGCCTATAAATACCCCCCATCCATCTCCATTAAGAGGTAATCAGTATTTTCCCACTTTATGCTCTTTCTTAATCATTTCTGATTACTGACTTGAGCGTCGGAGGGTGCGTCGCCGGGATCCCCCCCGGTGTCTCGCACTTTTTGCAGGTTAACGGCGGGAGTCAACGATCAGTCTACGACGGGTCAGGTTTGGTTTCGCTATTCAGGTTTTTCCTCGAACCCACAAATTCATCTGTTTGCCCCCACACCGAATTTAGCGGCAACAGATTGGCGCCGTCTGTGGGAACACCATACGAATAGCCTCCGCCTCTTCCTCGTCGACTAGCTCTTCTCCAGCCATGCCTCCCAGAAAAGTCAGATCTAGAGGGTCCAACCGTGGACCCAACCCCGCTGATCAGCAAGAGGTAGTCCCCGCCCAACTCGCTCCGCAGCAGGGACAACCCCCGCTTCAAGTGGAGGACCCTCTTCAACAAGATCAGCCTCCTCTTCAGAATCGGCAACCCCCCAAGGGTCCTACCGGTCCACAGAATGCCGGTGCGGGGGGCTCCCGCATGAAGCAGCCGCTCCACCAAGACCGCGTCTCCATACACAACGCCTCTACGGATTCCATGGCCTCTCACAATCCCCAAAATCAGAAGAAGGAAGAGGACCTACGCCACCGTCTGGACGAGAAGCGGGCCCGAAAGGGAGCCTCCCGCCAACAACGTCCGGGTGAGCGGTCCCCTCACCACCGAGACTACAGAAGATCCCCTGTCCGAAGGGGAAGGAGGGAGTCCCCCGAGCATTACAGAAGGAGGTACTCCCCCGTAGATCGGCAACAGTCCAGGAACAATGAGGCACCAATCACCCGTGCCGAGTTCCAGCAGTTCCAAGCAATGGTACAACAGGCACTCGACCTCCGTCAAAACCCTAATGAGCCGAAGGCCCCGTCCCCTCCTCTAGTCCGAAGCCCTCGCCGACGGTCCCCATATCCTCGTCCCGCTCCTACCAACTCCCGGCGTACCCCAAGTCCTCGTCGCTCCCGAAGTTACCATCGCCGCAGCCCTCGCTCTCCCTCCTACGAAGACGAGTCCAGAGGCTCGGCTGATTACCGTCGGAGGGACGACGCCATGTATCGCCGTCTCCATGAGGTAGAGAGGCGCCTGGGTCAGATAGGTCGAGAAGAAGAGCTTAGGGGGAGGACCCTACGTCCTACTCGACCCCCTTTCTCCCGAACCATTGTGGATGCACCTGTGCCGTTCGGCTTCAAACCTCCCCAATTTGAGACTTACACCGGGGAAACTGACCCCGTTGACCACATTGAGAGCTTCAAGACTCTCATGCTCATCCACCAAGCTTCCGATGCCCTGCTGTGCAAGACATTCCCTGCTACTCTCAAAGGCCCGGCTCGGGAATGGTACTCCCGCCTCGCCCCGTCTTCCATATTCTCCTTCGAGCAGTTCGAAACACTCTTCATCACCCACTTCGTGAGTAGCAGGCGCACGGAGAAGACTAGCATCTCACTCCTCCAGCTCAGGCAAGAGAAAGGTGAGAAGTTAAGAGACTATGTGAAGAAGTTCACAGCTGAGGCCAGGTCTATAGCTTCCCTCGACCAATCTGTCGCAACGGCCGCCTTCCAATCCAATGTCTTCAATTCCAGCCTTCGCTTCTCTCTTGCTAAGAAGCCTCCACAGAACTTTGCCGACCTCCTTCTCAGGTGTGACAAGTACATTCGTGCCGAAGAGGCCGCCTACCTTCCAAGCTTCGAAGGGTCTACCTCAGGGACAAAACGAAAGTTGACCGAAGAAGAAGAGGCTAAGAAGCTTCAGAAGGATGGCAATGGACAGCGTCGCCCGACTCCCCGATTTGAGAAGTTCACCCCTCTCATTGCCAACATATCAGAAGTTCTTATGGAGGTGGACAAGGAAGGACTACTCCGCGCTCCCCCTAGAATGAATACCCCTGGTAAGAAGAGGGACAAAGATAAGTGGTGCCGCTTTCACAGGGACCACGGCCACGACACGGATGATTGTCGGGCTCTCAAGGAGGAGATCGAAGAACTCGTACAGCGGGGACACCTGACCAAGTTCATCCAAAAAGAGGGGGCCGAGCTTCACCTCTGAGAAGCCAACAAACGAACCGAAGGGCCCGGCGAGCTTCAAGACTCAGAACCTCCCAGCTCCTCCCAAGAGGTCTTCACCTTGTCATAGAAGTAGGATCTTGATTTTCAATAAGGCCGATGCTTGTAACTCGGCCAACAGTATGTAATAATGGCTTGCCTTATCGAAGCAGCCACTTAGTTTATTTCAATAAAACTTTACATTTTTTCATTGGAAATTGTTGCTCTTGCTTCATCTCACTCTCTCCGAGTCACGACTCGCAAAATGGCGAGTTCGGAGTCCAGCTTCTTCTACATGGCTGCTCCCGCAACTTACTAAGCTCTAACAACGAGGTCGGAGTCCAACACTTGGCTCGATTCCGCTTCAAATTACTCGCTCATAAGCGGGTAAGAAGTGGTTCGCCATTCGGAATTGCTCCTACACCTCGTTAACCCCTCTAACGATGGTTCCGGAGTCCAACACTTGGTTCGATTCTGCTTCGAATAACTTGCTCTTAAGCAGGTTAGAAGTGGTTCGCCATTCGGAACTGCTCCCACAGCCCTTGAATGGTACGGAGTCCAACACTTGGTTCGACTCTACTCCGCAAGTTCGCTCCTAAGCGAGCTAGGGGTAGTTCGCCATTCGGAATTGCTCCCACGCCCTTAATCTTACGATGGTTCCGGAGTCCAACACTTGGTTCGATTCTACTTCGCAAGTTCGCTTCCAAGCGATCTAGAGGTAGTTCGCCATTCGGAATTGCTCCCACAGCCGTTGAATGGTACGGAGTCCAACACTTGGTTCGACTCTACTCCGCAAGTTCGCTCCTAAGCGAGCTAAGGGTAGTTCGCCATTCGGAATTGCTCCCATGCCCCTTAAACTGACAATGGTTCCGGAGTCCAACACTTGGCTCGATTCTACTTCGCAAGTTCGCTCCCAAGCAAGCTAGAAGTAGCTCGCCATTCGGAACTGCTCCCACAGCCGTTGAATGGTTCGGAGTCCAACACTTGGTTCGACTCTACTCCGCAAGTTCGCTCCTAAGCGAGCTAGGGGTAGTTCGCCATTCGGAATTGCTCCCACAACCGTTGATTCCCTCACTTAAATAACGAGTTCGGAGCCCACAACTTTCTCCTAGGGTTGCTCCTCAAACTCGTCTCACAAATGGCACTCTCCTAGACCCAAGCTCCTCGCTCCGCTCGCCTCCAAAAGCGGACCTCTTCTCAACGAGTTCGAAGCTCACCACTCTCTCCTTGGGTCGCTCCTCAAGCTCGTCTCACAAACGGCTCTCTCCCAGAGTCAAGCTCCTCGCTCCGCTCGCCTCCAAAAGCGGACCTCTTCTCAACGAGTTCGAAGCTCACCACTCTCTCCTTGGGTCGCTCCTCAAGCTCGTCTCACAAACGGCTCTCTCCCAGAGTCAAGCTCTTCGCTCCGCTCGCCTCCAAAAGCGGACCTCTTCTCAGCGAGTTCGGAGCTCACCACTCTCTCCTAGAGTTTCTCCCTACACTCGTCTCACAAATGGCTCTCTCCCAGAGTCAAGCTCTTCGCTCCGCTCGCCTCCAAAAGCGGACCTCTTCTCAGCGAGTTCGGAGCTCACCACTCTCTCCTAGAGTTGCTCCCTACACTCGTCTCACAAATGGCTCTCTCCCAGAGTCGAGCTCTTCACTCCGCTTGCCTCCCAGACGGACCTCTCCCCGAATAGGATGGGTCTTCCCACGGCTCTTACAAGGGTCTTCCTGGCACGAGGGTTTTCCCAGCACAGCTTCTCCGCCACCTAGGAGTGGAACTCTTCCAGAATCCCCACGACCAAAACACTCCTCAACCTCATGTGTACAAGGATATTCTCCGGCTATTTTCACCATGAAGGAGGGTGAATCTTCATCTCACTCCTAAAGAAAAGTCGTAGATCTTCGCATTAGCTTCGAAACAAGGGGTCGCACGCCCCGAGCCGACCTCCGCAGCACCGGGAAAATCAAGAAGAACTCTGCAGGCAAAATCTGGGGTTCGGCACCCGCTGCCGGGCGTTCTTGCCACCGACCGTTTTACGGGCTTGAGGTCGGCACCATTCTAGCTCGGCACCATCCGCCGAGCACCCGTGCCACCGACCGTTTTACGGGCTTGAGTTCGGCACCAATTCAGCTCGGCATCATCCGCCGAGCACCCGTGCCACCGACCGTTTTACGGGCTTGAGTTCGGCACATTTGAGTTCGGCACATTTGAGTTCGGCACCAGTTGAGTTTGGCACCCGCTGCCGAGCGTTCTTGCCACCGACCGTTTTACGGGCTTGAGGTCGGCACCATTCTAGCTCGGCACCATCCGCCGAGCACCCGTGCCACCGACCGTTTTACGGGCTTGAGTTCGGCACCAATTCAGCTCGGCATCATCCGCCGAGCACCCGTGCCACCGACCGTTTTACGGGCTTGAGTTCGGCACCAATTCAGATCGGCATCATCCGCCGAGCACCCTTGCCACCGACCGTATTACGGGATTGAGTTCGGCAGTCAAGATCTCCAAAAAATTTCTAAGTCTCAAGCCTCGGCACATTCGAGTTCGGCACCAGCTGCCGAGCGTTCTCGCCACCGACCGTATTACGGGCTTGAGTTCGGCAGTCAAGATCTCCAAAAAATTTCTAAGTCTCAAGCCTCGGCACATTCGAGTTTGGCACCAGCTGCCGAGCGTTCTCGCCACCGACCGTATTACGGGCTTGAGTTCGGCAGTCAAGATCTCCAAAAAATTTCTAAGTCTCAAGCCTCGGCACAGTTGAGTTCGGCACCAGCTGCCGAGCACTCTTGACAACGACTTCGGAGCTCGCAACTTTCTCCTAGGGTTCCTCCTCACACTCGTCTCCCGAATGGCTCTCTCCCAGAATCAAACCCTTCGCTCCGCTCGCCTCCGAAGCGGACCTCTTCTCAACGAGTTCGGAGCTCGCAACCCTCCTAGAGTTCCTCCTCACACTCGTCCCACAAACGGCTCTCTTTTAGAGCCAAGCTCTTCGCTCTGCTCACAGGACGGGTCTTCCTAGCACAAGGGTCTTCCTAGCGCAGCTTCTCCATCCCTAGGAGTGGAGCTCCTCTTCCAAAATCCCCAAAACCGAACACATTCCCCAACTTCATGAAGACCAGGATGTTGCGGGGCTATTTTGACCATGAAGGAGGGTGAATCTTCATCTCACTCCTAAAGAGAAGTTGTAGATCTTCGAATTAGCTTCGAAACAAGGGGTCGCACGCCCCGAGCCGACCTCCGTAGCACCGGGAATATCAAGAAGAAATCTGCAGGCAAAATTGGAGTTCGGCACCCGCTGCCGAGCGTTCTTGCCACCGACCGTTTTACGGGCTTGAGTTCAGCACATTTGAGTTCGGCACCCGCTGCCGAGCGTTCTTGCCACCGACCGTTTTACGGGCTTGAGTTCGGCACATTTGAGTTCGGCACATTTGAGTTCGGGACCAGTTGAGTTCGGCACCCGCTGCCGAGCGTTCTTGCCACCGACCGTTTTACGGGCTTGAGTTCGGCACATTTGAGTTCGGCACATTTGAGTTCGGCACCCGCTGCCGAGCGTTCTTGCCACCGACCGTTTTACGGGCTTGAGTTCGGCACATTTGAGTTCGGCACATTTGAGTTCGGCACCAGTTGAGTTCGGCACCCGCTGCCGAGCGTTCTTGCCACCGACCGTTTTACGGGCTTGAGTTCGGCACATTTGAGTTCGGCACAATTGAGTTCGGAACACTCTCAGTACAAGACCCACGAACAACAAAAAGAAAAGAGGAGAGCACAAGGGGCCGAGTTCGGACCATTAAGAGGACCCGAACCCAAACCAAACCGCCACGTCACCCCCTCCTTCTCTCTCCTCCTATGTTTGGCGCCAAAACCCAAGCAAAAAACCAAACAAAACAAACCAGGGGAACAAAAACAAAAAGCAGGCTCGTCACCTTCTCGCGAGCTCAACCACGCCTCCAGCTTCATGGCCGAACCCATCTTCGCGCGAACTCGACCTCGCCGACCACCTCCTCCATCAAGCTTCACTCCATCGCCAATGCCGAGCTCCGACCACAACCGAGCTCTCCTCAACTTCGACACCACCGTGCCGTCGCCAACTCATCACGAAGCTTCATCAACCTCCATGGCCGAGCTCCATCTTCATCAACCACCGACGCCGAACTCGCACCTCCATCTTCAAGCACAGCCCCCATCGCCGAGCTCACAGTCCGCCACCTGCGAGAGCTTCGAACTCATCACGAAGCTTCATCTGCCGAGCTCGCTTCGTTGGCGAGTTCATCTGCCGAGCTCGCATCGTCGCCGAGTCCATCTGCCGAGCTCGCATCGTCGCCGAGCTCGTGGAGCTCGATAGTGACGACTGCGAGTAGGGGGGAGCTTGAGGAGATGTCGGAGCTCGGCATCGCGGTCACCCACGGCGAAGCTCCATGTCCGACGAGCTCGCCACCTTCGCGGAGCTCTACCGTCGCCGCCCATCCCCATGGCTCCGACGAGCTCCGCCGAAGCTAGCTCCTCCATCGAGCCCACTTCCTCGACGAAGCTCCGAGCTCCATTCGATGACCACCGTCGACGAGCTTCACCTCCGAACTCACGCTATGCCTTCGCCATCTACTTCCGACGAGCCTCCTCCGTCTTCTAGCTCCGTCGTCGAGTTTCCGAACCCAACCCTTCGACGAGCTTCGAAGCTAATGGCCGAAAGCCCCCTCTTCATCGAGTTCGAGGCCGTCTCGACAAGTCTCCGAGCTCACCGTCGAGGCTCTCTCCTTCGACAGCCGAGCTCATCGCCGCCGAACTCCTTCACCGCCTCCACTGTCTCCAAACTCCAAAGCTTCGAGCCCCTCGCCTCAGACGAGCTCCATCGCGAATCTCCGCTCCGTCTTCGAGTTCGCGGTCGAAGTTGAGAGAAGAAGACGAGGATGTAGACGGTCGAAGGCGGAGAAAAAGAGACGAAGTAGAACGAAGAAGAAGAAAAAAGAGAAGCAGCAGAGAAAAAAAAAAAAAAAAAAAGTCAAATGTTGACTTCGCCACGTGTCGTCCTCGTGGACTTCGGCCACCTTTTGCCGAGCTTGCATGGCACCGACCCTCTTATATGGAGAAAAAATCAGCCAACCCACACGATCCGTCCGATCGTCTCAAAATTCGCGTCGTGACACGATCGACGCTCAGAAACGCGCCACGTGTCCCGATCGTGATCTGCCTCACGATGCGCACAGATCTGATCATGACGGATGGCCAGAAACGCGCCACGTGTCCCGATCGTGATCTGCCTCACGATGCGCGCAGATCTGATCATGATGGACGGCCAGAAACGCGCCAGGTGTCCCGATCGTGATCTGCCTCACGATGCGCGCGGATCTGATCATGATGGACGATCAGAAATCTGCCACGTGTCTAGGTAATATTTAATTTATTTATTTAATTATTTAATTGTTTTTTTTATTTAAAAAATCCGAAAAAATATTTAAAAAAATCCGAAAAAATTAAATAAAAATTCTAAAAATAATTATAAATTCAGAAAAAATATTTTAAATTCTGAGAAATATAATTATTTAATTAGAATAATTATTTAATATTTTCGATAATTAATTATTTAATCCGGAAAATGAATAAAAAATTCAAAAAAAGAGAAAAAATTCAAAAAAATTTGGAAAAATCACCAAAAATCCAGAAAATTCTGAGAATATTTTTGGGCATTTTACATGCCCATAATAATACCGTTACACCCCCGAACAAGATCCAAACTCCCTTAAGAACACCGATAAAATCCCGTACGCCATTAGAACAACAAAACTACTCCTCAAAGACTGAAAAACTCAGTATTTAGGAGTGGGGGGCTCGTGATATGGCTAAAAATAGGATTAAATCTGGACCGTTCACATCGGACACGAATCTTAAAGCTCAGGGGTAAAACGGTAATTTCGCCTACCAACGGGTCTGAAATGGGAACTGGGTCTTTATTCAAAGCCCAATAACCCATGAACGGGTCCACGTCAATCGGGTACGGGTTTCCAACCCGCTGCATGCCCGGTCCAGCAAGATACAATCAAGGCCCCTGATTAGATCTGAATCAACGGCCATGATTCACATCTATCTTTTCACTGGGGATTAGGGATTAAAATTCCTTAACTGATTACAGAGAATATACCTTATCAGATTACATGCCTTATCTGATTACGAGGAATATTCTTTATCTAATCACGGGGATTACATTCCTAATTTGATCCCTAAGACGCCTATAAATACCCCCCATCCATCTCCATTAAGAGGTAATCAGTATTTTCCCACTTTACGCTCTTTCTTAATCATTTCTGATTACTGACTTGAGCGTCGGAGGGTGCGTCGCCGGGATCCCCCGCGGTGTCTCGCACTTTTTGCAGGTTAACGGCGGGAGTCAACGATCAGTCTACGACGGGTCAGGTTTGGTTTCGCTATTCAGGTTTTTCCTCGAACCCACAAATTCATCTGTTTGCCCCCACACCGAATTTAGCGGCAACAGGAATCATTTAACATTTCGTTAAATGTTTGCATCATGCTAACTAATGAAATAAAAATGCTATTAGAAGTAGATTCATATGTTTTTGAAAATTTTAAAGTTGCGGTTTTAAAAGGTTCTAAAAATTTCAACAAAGCTTCGGCATAATACCAATCGGTGGGAGTCATTTCAAAATTTGGCATATTTTTGGCAATACAAAAATCATTTACAACTGCTTTATATTCGGTAACAACATGTAGTAAATCAAAAATAGAATTCCATCGGTGTCTAACATCCTTTGGAAATCTTCTAAAAGGTACATTTTTAAGCCTACACAAAGCTTTCCATTCTTGAAATACGTTTGGACTTAATGTAATGAAATGCACACAATTTCTAATTTTAACAATATATGGATCGGCTATTTTTAATGCGTCTTGAACACATAAATTTAAAATATGACATACACATCTAACATGAAAAATATTGTCAGATGGAGGGTTTATGTAACACCCCGAATTCCAAAATACAACTGAATTCGAGTTCCACAGGATCTTTACACTTTTTTCGAAGAACGGTATAAGGCTTGGCTATACTCTAATTCTCAATTTTAACTCATAATTACAATGTCATGCTCATAAGATCTTTTTATGATTAATCACAATTCACATTTCATAAGCATAGTGTTCATGTATTCATATCTTTCATAACTCATCACAATCAATAATTCAATGCATAGATACTTGAAAACCGAAATTCTTCGAACATGTCACACTTACTAGTTTATACGCTCACATAATTCTATTTCAATCCATTCCAATTCCACAGTTCACATTTTCAATTGGTTTCACAATTCACACCTTTCAAATTTTTCATTACCAAAATCTCATTTTAAACTTCTGAAACAATCCATCCGAATTTCTTAAAGAAACAATTTAAGTTAATAATCAAAATGAGTTTTTTTTTTTTTTGTAAAAACAGTCTCACTTGTACAAAGCCTCAGGTCATAGAGGTTTTCTCCCAAAATACAAATATTATTTGAAACTTCAGGGCAGTCGACTGATAACCCTGACCAGTCGACTGTTCTGCGAGGTTCTAAGGCTCGAGAATAAAATAGTCAGAGAAGTCGACTGTCTCATATGGCCAGTCGGTTGTTCTACGATGATTTTTAAATTCAAAATAAAACGATCAGGGTAGTCGACTGTGCTATTAGTTTGCAATTTCTCAAAAATGTTTTCAGTTTCTTTTTCTTCCCTTTTTGAAACATAACTTTCCAGATTAAAACTACATTCAATTCCACCATAACCAATATTTTTAAAGGTGTTTTTCACTCTTTTAAAACATGTAATTAGCCATAGTTTGCATTTTATGAATACTATTTCGACATTTGAAAACCAATACATAATTGTTCATAACCAAAGATGTTTTTTCACACATAATTCACCACAATGATGTTCGCTTACCCATTGATAACTAAGAGGTTTTTAGAGCACAAAATCAACTTCATAAGTGAGTAAAAACTTCCATTTTTATTAATTAATATACACATGATGCATTCATTTATTTATATGCAAAAGGACATTCTTTATCATTTTATTCAAATTTTCCACATGATAAATATCACAATAGGGAAATTCATTACATCTATTAACAAACAATTCAATCAATTCAATTAACACAATATTCTAATTTAGCATTTTTTTTTATCAATGAGCATGGCTCAATTCCTTATTAGTGAATTTCACATAATTGCAATTTAAACATAATTAACATGCATTCTTATGTTTATAACAATGAGAAACATACACTTTTACTCATAGGCAATAACTCTAATAATCAATCAACACACATTTGTTAATTAACAATTTTCTTCTAATTAGACAAGCATGTATTTCATTTCAACTAGCAGTTAATAATAATAATTCAATTATCATTCTCTAGCATGAATTTTACTCTAGAAGTCATGAGAAACACCCACCTTTTGAAGAAAACCCAATTAAGAAAAATCCCCCAGAGCCTCCTAGATTGCGAGCGAGTACCTTTTCCTCCTAGATTGCAATGCACGATCTTCTCCTCCTTGCTCCTTGCCAAAAACCGAGAGCCTCCAAGATTGGGGGGTTTGAATAGCCGGCCTCCAAGGGGGAACACAACACACAACTCACACACTAATATGTATATATATCTCCTTTAATATTTGCTTGAATGTAGAATACAAGTAGGAAATGGGGGTATTTATACTAGTTTTGAAGTAGATTGGAGGGCTAGGATTGATTGGATAGTTGTAGAATGGAGGGCTAGGATAGGAGTAGAAGTTATAGAAACCACCCACACACAAATAAACTATCAATGCACACACACCCACTCTCCCATTCTCCATGCACCAACTGGCCCCAAATTAGTGTGCATTGCACACTACGTGCATCGCACGTGCCACCTAGTACCCTTATTTAGAAGTTTGTATAATTTAATTAATCAAAATGTTCACCATTTGTCTTTACATGACAAGTGTAACCATTTAATTGATTTATTAAATTGGTGGGCTTCACAATTAGTGGGCTTAGGCTTGAGGGCCAAGACAACAAATTAATAATTAATTAAAGTAAGCTAAAACAATTAATTAGTGTTTTAGGCTTTTAGAACATAAGCTTTTAGAAAAATGAAGGAAAATAATTTTTCATACTAAAATGAGATTTTATATAAAATAAATAGATAATATACACATGAAATTTGCACGTGTACAACACGTGAAAAATAATATTTTTATTAAAAATGAAATTTTAGGGTATTACAGTAATACGGATTTTAAAGTAGTAACTGCTACATTGTTGTTAGATGCATTATCAAAACTAATACACATAATTTTATCATGAATATGAAAAACATCACAAATTTCTAAAATACGGTTTGCTATTTCCGCTCTACTATGGGGATACGGCAACGCCGCAAGTGATATGATTTTTTTTTTGAAAAATCCAATCATTGTCGATCCAATGACAAATTATCTCCAGCGTTGGAATATTGTTGACACCCGTCCAACAATCCGAAGTTAAACTAACTCTACAAGTTAAACTCCATAAAATTGCAATCAAAGTGTCCTTTATTTTATTGTACACTTTAAAACAATCCGATTTGCAAGTATTTCTCGGAATTCTTCTAAAATGAGGGTTTAAGGCCGTTTGATTAAAATTTTCTAAGTCCCTACTCTGAGGATAGGAAAATGGTAACTCTTCCTTTATGACTAATCGGGCCATTTTCCGACGAACAAGATCGGGATCATAAGGTTGGCTATCAACTAGACCGGTCCTAGGGTTGATTTTTTGTTGGCTTTGTAGGTCAGCAAGAAGGTCTTTATGATTATTTGTGATGTGTCTACTAATTGTACCGGTGCCGTCACCCCTCTTGAATTTGTATGCCTTAGAACATGTTTTACAAACTTTCAAACCTATACCCGGAGTTTGTTCGTCCGGGATATAATCGTAAAACTTATGCCAATCATTACTTTCTCATCTACTTTTCCTACTACTACGGGGTTGTGTGGTTTCAGTTAGTTGTTGTTGTTGTTGTTCTTCTTCTAATTGTATGTCACCTACGACCTCGTCGTGTGCACCCCATTGTTGGGTAGGAGGATCATGGTACTCTTGGGTGGGCTCACTAATTGGGACAATTGGTGGCCTACAGGAAGAAGAGGAGGAATCTTGCCCGCTACGACCGCTACCACGTGATCTAGACATAATGTAGTAATGTATGTAAAAAAAAACTACACAATGTAGGAACGGTGAATTATAAAAAAAAATCTAAAAAACAAGAGGGTTGAGATAGAGAAGATCAAAAAACCAATAATAATTATAACTACAACACAAAAAAAAAATAACGAGAGAGGTATGAAATTTTGATACCGTTCACCGTGGATACGTGTATATAAAAAAACCGTGAAAATAAGAATAGAAGTAGAACTAGAAATAAGCGATTCCGGAATTGAAGAGTTGAGGAGAGCCTGAAGGAGATTTGACGACTTGATCACTTGGAGTTGGACGAGAGTTGAAGAGTTGAAGACGTTGTTGAATTTTGATTTCGATACGATCGAAAATTGATCGTGTATATGCCTTGAAGACTTGCTTGTTGAATACTTCAATTGTTGAAAAATTCCTTAGAAATGAGTTATAATAGTAGAGAGAGTAAGAGAGTAATGTGTGATTTTTTTAAGGGGGGTTTGGGGGGGGGGGGGTTACTGTACAACAGAAAGCCAACGACTCTCTCCTCACCGTTTTTTTTTTGTGACTCTCTCCTAACCGTTTTTTTAATTTTTAATTTTTAATTTTTGGTTTTTTTATACATTTTTAGCCTATAAATACCCCCCTCCCCCACCCCCCAACGTTCCGCTGACCTGCGGGTCAACGATCGACCCGTACGGGACCAACGGGTCGTAATCCGCGGGCCGACCCGCGGGTTGGCGATGGGTTGGGCATTTTTTAATGGATTCGTGGGCCGGGTTAGACAGGTTGGATTCGCATTTTCGATAACCCGGGTCGACCCGTTACTGTACACGGGTTCGACCCGAACCCGCCAAACCCTTTCACGGGCCGGGTTCAACAGGCGGGTCGCCGGTTGACCCGGCCCACTTGCCATCCTTAGAGATATCTCAACTTTTTAAAGTTATATAATGCATAAAAACACGCAGTTACAATAATTATTAGCTTATGGGATGGTAACATGCAAATCACTTGATCTAGTGGAATATAAAAATAATAATGCTATACTCACAATTTTTTTCTATAATTTAACGAAAATTGTTGTAGAAAACATTATGGGTGTATCATTATTGATACTAGTATAATGCACGTGCGATACACGTGTGATGTATTTTTTAAAAATATGTATTATACACGTGCGGTGCACGTGGGAAAAATGGGAGGGGGAATGAAAAGGACAAAAAAAACAAATCTACGTATTCTATACGTGCGTTGCACGTGGGGAGAATAGGGAGGGGGAATGAAAAGGACAAAAAAAAAATCTACCAACACGTGCGCTGAACGTGTTGACACACACTGAGAAATAATAAAAAATTGTTTATTTGTTTACAACCCCATCTCTCCCATTATAATAGTTACTAGTATCATGCACGTGCGATGCACGTGGAGGAAGAAGGAAAAAGACAAAAAAAAAACCTACCAACACGTGCAGGAAAAAGACAAAAAAAAAAACAATTGTTTATTTGTTTGGAACCCCATCTCTCCCATTATAATTGTTACTAGTATCATGCACGTGTGATGCACGTGGAGGGGAATGAAAAGGACAAAAAAAACTACCAACACGTGCGCTGCACGTGTTGGCACACATACAAAAAAGAATAAAAAATTGTTTATTTGTTTCCAACCCATCTCTCCCATTATAATAGTTATAGATAGATAATAGTTATAGATTAAAATATTCAATTTACAAATCACTTGATCTAGCGTATATTAAAATAATTCAATTTACAAAACTGTGAATTATAATATTTGGGCAAGTTTATAAAATTGGCTGGAGTTGCAAATGACTTAATGACGTTATGAATACTAGTATTATACACGTGCTGTGCACGTGGGGAAAAATTGGGGGAATGAAAAGGGAAAAAAAATTTAACTGCACGTGCGCTGCACAGGTTGAATTATGGACAAAGGCCTTCTCCCATTATAGTAGTAGAGATTATTCAAATTGACTTACAAAAGACTTGCATCTACAATTAATGCAGGCTGAAAGTTGCAAGTGGAATACTTTTTGCAACTAAAAAATGAATTTACTTTTTTGTTGCAACTATAAAATAGATTACCCAAATATTGCAACTTAGCATGATTTTGCATTTCAGTTGCAAAATTGACCAAGTTTCAATATTTTCGGGTGTTGTCAAATGAACTATATTGTATTTGTAGGGATGGCAACCAGGCCAGGTTGACCCGCGACCCGCCCATGCAAACCCGGCCAGCTAGAATGCGGTTTGGGTCCGAGTCGAACCCGCGGGTTTACTCGGGTAGACCCGGGTCGGAAAATTCTCGAACCCAACCCGCTTGACCCGGACCGCTCAGCCCGTTGACCGAGTCAAACCCGCCGCCAACCCGCGGGTTTGGACCTGTACCCCCACGCGGGTCAAACGTTCGACCCGCGGGTAACGGTAGGCAAGCAAACCGTTGGGCTTGCTGGCTATTTTTTTGGGTTTTTTTATTTTTTTTTATTTTTATTATTTTCCCCTATAAATACCCCCTTAATTCAATCTAAAAAATTTCACACCTTACTCTCTTACTCTCTACTACTACTACTACTCAATTCAATCTCAATTCAATCAAGTTTTTCAACAAATTAGCAAGCAACAAAGAAGTAAAAATTTTCAATCGTATCGAATTGTGTTAATTCAACTCTCAACTACGTCATCTTCAACTCCTCCAACAAAGAAACTCTCTCTCTCTCTTTCAAGTTTCAACGACTACCGGATTACCGATTACTGACGATTCTCTAATTTTATTTTTCTCTCACATTCCTATATATACCGATTATCCGCGAAGCACGGTATTAAAATTTCACAACCCTCCCATTGTCTTAATTTTTTTTTGTAGTTATAATTTTTTGTATCATATTTGTTTGTTAGTTTTTTGCTTTTCTTTCTCTCTACCATCCTATTGTTTTTTAGATTTTATTTTTTAACGTATACCTCAAACATTGTTTTTTATTATTTCACATATACTAGTAAAACACTAGAAATTGTTTTTTATCACATACACTATTTACTATTATCAAGTCTAGATCACGAGGTAGCGGCCGTAGCCAAAGTGGACAAGATTCCACCGGTACTTCACATCGGCCTCCAATAGTCCCCCACAAATTGAACCCGAATTTACACATAATCCTATAGTAGGAACTCACGATATCCCTACACTCGAAATAGAAGAAGAAATGCATGATGTTGACACATAAACACAACAAACCAAACCCACTAGTAGTAGAAAAACTAGGGGAAAACAAGTGATTGACACAGATTTTATAACTATATCCCCGATGAGAATAATCCGGGTGTAGGGCATAAGATGTGTAAACATTATGACAAGAGTTATAAAATTAAAAAGGGTGAGGGAACGGGTACTATATAAAGACACATTTTAAATGTACACAAAGACTTATTAAAAGACCTATCAGGCCAACAAAAAATCAACCCTAAGACCGGACAAGTAGATAGCCAACCCTATGATCCCGAACATGTTCGTCGGGAAATGGCCCGACTAGTTATTAAAGATGAGCTACATTTTTTCTATTCCGATAGTAGGAATGTAGAGTCTTTTAACCAAAATACACTAAATCCACATTTTAGAAGAATTTCTAGACACACATTAAAATCCGATTGTTTTGAACTTTACACCATAATGAGAGACGTTTTAATAGCAGTCTTGTATTCTTTAACTTGTAGAGTATCGTTAACTTTCGATTGTTGGAAAGGTTGTAACGATATTTCGATGATGGGCTTAACTTGTCATTGGAAAGATAGTGATTGGATGATCAAAAGAGAATCATCTCACTTGCGGCTTTGCCATATCTCTATAGTGGACTAGTTATTGCAACACGTATTTTAGAAGTTTGTGATTTATATTATATTCGTGATAAAATTTTAGTATTAGTTTTGATAATGCATCAGACAACAATGCTTCGATTAGTACATTAGAAACACAGTTAGCTCCTCCATGTAAGGAAATTTTTCATGTTAGATGTACATGTCATATTTTAAATTTATGTGTACAAGATGCATTGAAAGTAGCCGATCCATATATATTTGCAATTAAAAATTGTGTACATTTTATTGCTTTAAGTGGTCCTATGCTTCAAGAATTTAAAGTATGCTGTAAAGCTAGGGGAATACAATTTAGAAAATTTTCTTAAAAAATGTTAAACACCGATGGAACTCTACTTTCAATCTACTAAATGTTGGTACTCAATACGAAGATATTATAAACGATTTTTGTCTTACAAAAAACACTGAAAATTTTCAAATGACTCCTGAATCATGGTATTTTGCCGAATCTTTATTACGATTTTTGGAACCTTTTAAAACCGCAATTTTGAAGTTTTCTACATCTTAAGATTCTACTTCTTGTAATATTTTTATTTCAATCATTACTATGATGCAAACTTTCAAGAAATGATTTCAGATGTATACATTGGCCACATTGTTGTTCCGGCTTATAATTTTTTTTTGAAGTATTTTAATCCCCCTCCTATGTTTTATTGTATTGTATTGGTACTGTTATGGATCATCGTATCAAATTAGTGGGTACGAGGAGTCTAATTGAAATGTATTTTACTTTACTTGGAGATGAATCTGAAATTGATTGCGAGACATTTTTAGCTAGTTTTGAATTGACATTGAATAACTTGTATGATTATTATGATAAGACTTTTGCATTTAGTAGTACAACTAGTATAGTTACTTTTTCTTCTTCTGCTTCTAGAGATAAGGGTAAGAGTATATTAGAAGATGCCACTTTTAATTTACTTGCTCGTATTCAATCAAAAAAACCTAGGACTAATGCACGTAATGAATTTGTCACGCTCCGCTTCCCAAAAATGCGGAATACGAGCACGTAACATTGGCCCAGCGAATGACTAACGTCACCCATAAGCTGTTTATTCGATTAACTCAACAGTATAATCAATACAGAACAAATGTGCATGCAATAATAATAATCTCATGAATAATAGTACTTGGAATAAAATAATAAAAATATCCAAATACAATAATAATAATCCAACGTCTGGAAACAATAATAAAATCTGGGACATAAGCCCAAAACAATAATATTCCAATCCAAAATAATAACAAGTCTCAATACATTAAGTTTATTAAAACAATAAACAATTAGAAAGCAATAGTTTTCAGAATGTTTGTTTTCCAATTTCAGTAGACCATTCTCCTTCATTACCTGTATACACTTCATCTAAAAAGATGAGAAAAATTGTCCTTAGAGCAAGTCATGGACAGCAAGTAGAGAAAATAGGGAACAATGGAATAACGATATAATAATGAATCAATGGATCAATAGGAATCAATAACATGGCACGATAGTAATAATCAATAACATGGTAATCAATGCAATAGTGTAACAATGATTCAATATTCGGTAACGGTAATCAATGGTTAATTTCAATAATACTTAGACAGTATTGCATACAAATAGGAACAATGATGAACAATATGCAATGTCGGTGATGTGTCAATCCTTATGTTTATTAATCATTTTAATCCTAACTAATGCATGTACTACTGCACCCCATACTATAGGTTCGATGCATACAATCAATTTCGTTTAGACTCAAGTGGTAGATTCTATAGTTTATGTCCTGGGTATGATGAAGATAACGGTAATAACACGGGTCATGTGTAATTTCTTACACGATGACGATAACGGTAATAACACGGGCCATGTGTAATTTCTTACACGATGACGATAATGGTAATAATCACGGGTCATCATCCGAGTACAGTTCCTATATCATCAACTATTCTAATCAATCCCTTAAACTCCGGCTTGTTACTTATTTATCAATGCAACAATACAATATGCAATCAATGGACATGAGCTGAACCATAGTATCAATAGGGGAACAATAGGTTGGTAACATAAAATAGGACAATTAGAATGATGACAATAACTCATTAGGATCATGCAATGCCACATACATACATCAATTCATGCAATATTATGATATATGAATAATTAATTCATTAAAATCTGAAATATAAAATTCTGGACAGCAAGCGCAGTTTATACAAAAAAGCAGTTTTCCGCTGACTTAGAAATCAAAAGTTGAATCTGTTAGAAATTATGGAAACTAGACTTCCACATAGTTCCAATGCATATTTAAAGTTCAAATTTCGACAACAGTAGCTAGGTCAAACACATGGTTCTTTACAGGTTTCATGTACATGCCAAATATTGACATCATGTTATTTTAATTTTAGAATGAGCAAAAACTCATTATTAAATTCATTAAAAATACTTATCAGATTCCTAAACAAGTAAATTAAGAATTTGAAAATTTTTAGAGCAAAATTTTATCATTTGATCAACCTTTTTACTGTTTAAACATGAATGGTACGAGAATCTGAAAATCTGAAAGTAAAAACATAGCTGTAGTAAAACGGGCATAACTTTTGCTAAAAAACTCGGAATTAAGGTATTCAAGATGTTCTAAAAACTAGAAAGATAAGGCTACAACTCTTATTCAGAAAATAATTCATTTTAAGATCGTTTACTGGTTCAAAATTAGCAGACAAATTTCAGGTCAGCAAGTAATATACAGTTTTTAGGTAATTTTTCTTGAAAATAAATTAATTAGCATGATGGGCATCGATTATTTAGTTAATAAATTGTGAAATCAACATGATGGGTGTCGAAACAGGACAAATAAAATTAGAACACGCTCATACATCAATTTATCATTAATTAATCATCAATCAATCAAACAACATACAACCTATTAATTGTCTTTACATTAATTTATTTGTGTCGTGACTGTATGTATAACTCTATTGTCCATACTATATGATGTATGCAAGATTAAATATTTTTGGAGTCAAATTGGCACGATGTCAAGAGTATTGGGGTTAGCTCGTGTAAACCCTCAATAAACCCAACGAAAGAGATAAACAATGTATAATACGATGAACAAAGGATCTACTTGCAAGAGTTTCAACAAAACATGAATTTTATACAATTAACAATTCAAGAGGACGGTGACTTGCCTTATAATCGGTGAAAACGAATACCAATAATAACGGGATAAGGATCTCAAAGCAACGAACCCACGAACTAGAAAATAATAACACGTGCAATATACGTGTAAAGCAAAGAGCCACGCAACACAGCTCATAAAGAGATAGCAACGACAGAGCCCAGAGCGACAGCGTTGGCTGAAGGTGGCAACGAAGTCGAAGTCGACGTCGACGAGGGGGTCAATAGAGGGAGGACAGGGGTAACGGGATTTGGGGTTCTTAGCTGTCGACGGTGTCGAGGCGGAGAAGGAGCGGGGGGGGGGTTTCGATTGGCGGTTGTGCTGTTGCGGGCTGAGGAGGAGGAGGTCGGGGTGGGGTTCTGTGATGGCGACGACAAGTGGCGACGAGGGGAAGGTCGCCGGAGAAGATGAACGGAGAAGGAGGTTGGTGATTTTGGCTGGAAAACAGAGAGAGAGAGAGAGAGAGAGAGAGAGAGAGAAAGAGAGAGAACGGCGAGTAGAGAGAGAGAGGAAAGAGAATAAGCGGCTAGGGTTTCAGAATTGTGCAATTTTTAGGGTTTGCATTAGGGTTGTATTTATAGGGTACAATTAGGGTACTGAATTGGTGGTTTAGGGTCCAATAATAGCGGTTTTGGGTCAAGAACAAATCAAATTGGGTTTTAGGATTCAATTAAGAGATAGTTCAAAATCAATAGGGTTCAAATCAAAATACCCACAATTAAATAAGAGTACAATAAGATCAACAAGAATAGCCCGATCAAAACAACGAAGAATTTCATGAACAAGTCTTAATTAAAATAATAACCAAGAAAGAAATAGGGTATTTATTCAATTGCAAATAAAAATATTACAAAAAGGGAAAAAACTGAAAAAAATACAAAAACGGTAGTTACAAAATTAGATTGGTATAATCAACAAGATAATGAGAGTTCTAGTACTAAGATTGAAGTGCTACAATGATGGAAAGAACATGAAAACCTTTATCCTTTTGTTTCACATATGGCTAGAGATCTACTAACTCCTCATGTCTCCACCATTGCTTCCGAAAGTGCTTTTTCTTCAAGCGGAAGAGTTCTAATAGATTACAAGAATCGCTTGAAGCCGGATTCGTTGGAGATGCTCATGTGCATTGAAGATTGGATGAAGGCTGAAAACAGGACTCAAGGAAAAGCGACATCTACATCAACAAGTGGAAGCAGCTTCCTTGACAACAAAATTAGAGAATTTAGGGAGATGAGATTCTAGGTTTAGGTTAAGTAGAGGTGCTCGACAGTAGTCTCTTCAATCTAACTCTAGGCTGTCTCGAACTCTAGATTGTCCTCTTAAACATGTAATTGAAGAAATTTTTGTATATTTTTTAACAGTATTTGTATGTAAAAACAAAGTGAGGTGTCAAAATAAGAGCCATTAGATCATAGTTTTAATCAAATGGCTCATTTGCAAAAAAAGTTGGCAATTATTGATTGAATTTCTAAAATAACTGATTTTCTCACTCCAATCTCTATTTCTCTTTATCTTTCCCCCTTCCTCTTTCTCACGACGCCTCCCTCCTTTACAACCCACGACGTTGCCCTCCTCCCGTCACGCTCCTCCCTTATGACGCCACCCTCCTCCCACGCCGCTTGCCGCCCTCACGACGCTGCCCTCCTCCTTCACGCTCCTCTCCAATCGACGCCACCCTCCCCCCTCACAACCCCGCCTGCTGCCTCCCTCCTCAAGGTATTTTTTTCCCTTTTCATTTATTTATTGAATATTGATTCCGATACATGGGTTAGTCCTTTTAAGTAATTATTTTATTGGTGAATTTTATTTTGAGTTGTTTATTTTTGAAATGAAGCAGATCTCTAGATGAGCAACCAGTCTGATTCAGGGAGTGGTTCATCAGAGTTATGATGATGCTATGACTTGCATCTACACGAATTACTATGGTTGCAAGAGAGTAATACAAGCTTTTCTCCCTCTCCTTCAGATTTCGACCTGTGGTGCTAGGATCGTAAATGTCTCCTCTCTTAGATCTCAGATAAAGGTAACTAATGACTGATTCTGAGTGTGTTTTTTTTCCTAGCCAAACAAAGAGTTCACTCCTATCTGGTATGTTTCAGGGGATTCCAGATGCAAAGATTGGGCATGATCTCAGCGACGTCGATAACTAAAATGAATAGAGTATAGAGAAAGTGCTAAAGGGATTTCTGAAAGACTTCATGGAAGGGAAGCTCAAACACAAAGGGTGGTCGACAACAGTGCCAGCTTATAACATGTCGAAGGCACTGCTCAACTCATATACAAGAGCATTAGCAAAGAAGTATTCAAAAATGTACATAAACTGCGTACATCCCGGTTATGTGAAGACTGATAACAATTGGAATAGCGGGATCATCATCCCCGAGGAAGGAGCGAAAAGTTTAGTTCAAGAAAAAAAGTTAATTGAGCCGGATTAACTACGTAAACTGTATGTTAATTCAAGAAAAAACACGTTAAACTACGACCAGCTAGTAGCAAAATGGTTTGATCTTGTGAGGGAGGAGGGAGGCGGCAGGCAGCGTGGGCAGAGGGCGGCGCCATGAGGGAGGAGGGCGGCATTGATTGGAGAGGAGCGTGAAGGAGGAGGGCGGTAGGTGGCGTCGTGAGGGAGGAGGGCGGCGTCGTGGGTTGTGAAGGAGGGAGGCGGCAAGAGAAAGAAGAAGCGGGAAAGATAGAGAGAAATAGAGATTGGAGTGAGAAAATCAGTTATTTTAGGAATTCAATCGATAATTGTCAATTTTTTTTTGCAAATGAGACATTTGATTAAAACTATGATCTAACGGCTCTTATTTTGACACTTCACTTTGTATGAGGAAATTTCCTCATACAAATATGAGGCTCACTTTTCTCATACACGCACGCGCGCGCGCGCACACACACACACACACACACACACACGGGCCAACCCGCGACCCGGCCCGGCCCGTTATGGGTTTGACCCTAATGGGTTTGCAGGTTGGCCGGGTCGACATTTTTGATTTCCAACCTGGCCCGGTTGCCACCCTGACCCGACCCGACCCGAACCCGCCCAAGTTGGCCTTCAACCCGTGCAGGTCCGACCCGACCCGGCCCGGTCGACCCGAATGCCAACCCCAATTTTTGCATGCACATGTCATGTCCATTTAATGAAAACTATATTGTATAATTATTTTTTTAAAAACCACACCAAAATTTAGGTTTACAATTTTATTTTAATTATTCTTTCTCCGAATTTGGCTATTCCAAATTATTATTTTTTTTAAAAAAGGAAAGGAAAATCTCGACAAGCGTCAGATCGGGTAAGATTAAAACCCCTATCGGGTACAACCCGCTACATTTAGACCCACCCATTAACAGCAACCAAGCCATTTTCTGAATTTTTGCTGTACTAGGCAACTTTTTGAAAATATTTGCGATTATGGGCCAGTTTTGAAACTATTAGCGCTTGTGGGTAGGACTGCAAACGAACCGAGCTACTCAGCTCGAGCTCGGTCAAAGCCCAGTCAAAGCTCGACTCGAGATGAGCTCGAGCTCGATAGCTTAACGAGCCATGCTCGAGCTTGGGGGTTTTTTTATTATTAGGCTAAGCTCGCGAGGTACTCGGCTTAAACTCGGTCAAAGCTCGGCTCGAACGAGCTCGAAAACTGAGCTCGATTGCTTAACAAGCCGAGCTCGAGCCTCAAGATACTCGGCTCGACTTGGTTCGTTTGCAGTCCTACTTGTGGGCTACTTGGTGCCACGTCATTGGTGGCCGCTATTCTCATTAACAGCCTCTTCATTTTGAAAGTATCTAATGGGAATAACGGCCTAATATTTGGAATTTTTTTATTTGCTTTCGTTATTCCTACTAGCGACCAAAGTATATATGAGGTCTCTAATGAGATTAACAACCTCAAATGAATGTATTGAAACACTTAGCAATTTCTCGAGAGCTTTTGCACTCTTGGAAAAAAAATTTAAAAACTGCGGCCGCTTATTCGAAGGACCAACGACCTCAGTAGAAGACTAGATCTCCTTGTCCACTGTAAGATTTGCAAAATAATCACCCAAATAAGGTCGCTATTGGGAATAGCGGTCTTATTATACTTCGGTCGCTAGCGACCTGAGTAGGGAATAGCATTGGTATTGGGTCGGGTCCTTCACTACCCGGACCCGGATCCGGTCCCTTACGGGTCCAAAAATTGGACCCGGACCCGGGCCCATGAGGACCGAGTCCCCTACGGGTCCAAAAATTAGACCCATACCCGGACCTGTAAGGACCGGGTTCGGTTCCGGGTCTAGGTCCTATTAAAATATTCCTACCCGTTCGGGTAAGAGCGAGAGTGTAAGCAGCGAGCGGAGCCGGCGAGTGGAGGATTTAGAATAGAGGAGAGAAGAAAATGCATGTGTTTTGAGTTTGGAAGAGAAAGATTTAGAATTGAAGAGGAAGGAGAGGAGGGATGAGGATAGAATATTTATTTTTATGTTGATTTTTGAGTTTTTTTTAACGGGTCCGGGTCCGGGTCCGGATCGAGTCTCTTTTGAGCGGACCCGGACCCAAACCCAAAAGTACAACGGGTCCTATTTTAGGACCCGGACCCGGACCCGGATAGGCCGGGTCAGTTCCGGTCCAATGCCGGGTCCGGATCGGATCCGGATTTCGGGTATTTATACCAATGCTAGTAGGGAACTCAATCTCCTTATTCGTTGTAAAATTTGCAAAATAATCACACAACTAAGCAACCTTTGAACAACTAAGGTCGCTATTTCGTATAGCGACCTCAGTTTCAAAAAGAAATTGATTTTTATTTTTTTAGAGAGTAAAAGCTCTCTAGATTTTGCTAAGTGTTGGAATACAGTTCATTGAAGGTCGCTAATTTGATTAGCGACGTTATATATGCTTTGGTCGCTAATAACAATAGCGACAGCAAACAAAAATTTCCCATTTTTTTTTTCCAAAAAAGGTCGCTATTCCCATTAGCGATCTCTGAAAGGAACATACCGCTAATGAGAATAGCGGTCGCTGCTGACGTAGCACCAACTAGTCCACGAGCACTAATAGTTTCGGAACTGGCCCATAATCGCAAATATTTTCAAAAAGTGGCCTAGTACGGTAAAAAATTCCCCTTTTCTAAGCTTTTTCTTCTTCTTTTTTCTAAATCCCAAATCTTGCAATCCGTTGAGAATATCCTCTCCGCCCGCCGCCGCCGTCATCGTTGCCGTCGTCCTCCAATTACCCACCTTTTTCCTCTCTCCGTGTAACTTACTCGCAAAAGATGGTAGGTACCTTTTGTAATCAATCGAATCGAATCGAATCGAATCGATCTTGTCTAATTTAATTTATTTCAATTTTGTGAAAATCCAAATCGAATCCAGTTGTTCTTCTCGTACTTCAAGGAGTTGGTGGGGAAGGAGGTGACCGTGGAGCTGAAGAACGATCTGGCGATTAGAGGAATCCTCCACTCCGTTGATCAGTACCTCAACATCAAGCTCGAGAACACCCGAGTCGTTGACCAGGACAAGTACCCACACATGGTCAGTCAACTCAACTCAACTCAACTCAACTCAATTCTCCAACTTTTATTTAGTAGGGTATAGGGTTTATAGATTGATTAGGGTTTTCTTTCGAGATTTAAGATAAAGGCTTTGATTCTATTGCTGTTGGGGCACTAATTACTTTCTTAGGCTCTGTTTGGTATTGCTGTGAACGGAAAGTTCTTTTGCTGAAGTGCTGAGTTCTGGCAGAAAGAATTATATTTAACTTCAAAATTTTTCTACTAAGTAAAAGCACTTTGTGAAGAGCTAAACACACCATTTTAGGTGTTTTAAGAAAAACGCTAAAACTAGTATTAAAAGCTAAGTAGTTAAAATTCCCGATTACGCCCGATTAATCTCCGATTATTTTTTTAGCAAATTATTATATTTCAATAGTTAGCGATTTAATCGGGTATAATCGGCCGATTAGTGGTTAATCGGCCGATTTTAAGTGGTTGATTAACCGATTAAATCTTCGCCTCTAATTTTCATGCTCGTTTGCATTATTTGGTCTCAAACCAATCCAAACTCAAATCCAAATCCAAAATTCAAACTCCTTCTGGTTCTCGCGCAAACCCAAACCCGACATGCCACCACTCTCTTCTTCTTCCTCGCGCGAACCCAAACTCAAACTGATTCTCTTCTTCCTCCTTGAGTAAACCGAAACCCGACCCGTCGTCGCATACTTGACCCGGCCCGTATCTAGTGTAGCTGCTCTTGTTGCTTGCGCTGCTCCTCCCGATTGTTTTTGTTTGATGAAACCGATCAGCAAACCCAACCCAACCCACATCCATAATCCAAACTCAGCTCAAACCAAGTATTCTCTTCTTTTTCTCTATAACTATATGTTCCTATTTAATAATCTCATAATAGTTTTATGTTAGAATTTAGGGTTGCTACAAAATGAGGATATACCACATCCATAATCCAAACTCAGCTCAAACGAAGTAGTTTCTTCTTTTTCTCTATAATTATATGTTCCTATTTGATAATCTCATAATAGTTTTATGTTGGAATTTAGGGTTGCTACATAATGAGGATATATCTTTTTTCTAAATTTTATATATATATATATATATATATATATATATATATATATATATATATATATATATAACGATTTTTCCGATTTAATCCTCGATTATTTTCCGATTAATCACTAATCGCTCCTAGACCGATTAGTTCCAAAAACCGCTGCCTAGATTAAAAGGTACTTTTAATTAAACAAACTTTTAATTAAACAAACTTTTAATTAAGTTTGCCAAACATCTACTTTAAGCTTAAAACTGCTTTCAAACCCAAAAGCACCCTCCAAAAGCAATGCTAAATGGAGCATTAGTAAATATAGGTACTTTTTTTGTATATAGTTTTGTGAAAATGTCATTAGGAAGCATATTGTTATATATGTCTGCATTTTTTATTAAGTTATGTTATTTGGTTTATGCAAACACACCTCAATTTTATTTGGTTGTACTTTCAAAAGTTTTATATTATAATTTGCGAGATTGCTGAAATACCTTCAAAAACATTGGGTGGTACCTCACTACTGTCGTAGTATGTGGAAACATATCAACTTGACCTTCATCATGAAAATTTATGTAATCATTATTAGGAAGCAAAAATATTGCATTAAGTTCATACTGAAAGGGTTCCTTCTTATACATTTTACTAAGTATAAGATTAGTTGGTTCACTAGTTGAATTTGATCATCTTACTAATGAAAAAAGAATGTTATATGTATATCATCGGAATCATATCTATAATTATTGAAAATGGAAGAGTGAAACTATGAAGAATTCCTGAAAAGAGGGATATAAGTGTAATGTATTTTTCTTATAAATAATGATTAGTTGTAAGATGCTATTCTGGTGATTGTGAAATACAACCTATGTTATGATGATAAACCATTGTGTTAAAGGCGCAATGTAACTTCAAAATTCAAATTTCTTAGAATGCTTGTGGGGCATTGCACTATTGAAGGGGCAAAACTCACTCAGATAAGGCACACTATTATACTTTTTAAAGCACTTTTGCTAAATGAGATGATATACAGCAAGTGATAGCTAAATATATCATTAAATTCTCTATATACTAAAATATGTAAATTAAATAGAGAAGAAAAACCGAGAGAGAGAGAGAGAGGCAACAAAAAAAAAACAGTAAAACGAAGTGAAAACAAAGAATATGGGAGAAGATGATAATATTAATTTATTAAGAAAGATGACATTATTACAATAAAACTTGGTCTTGATCCTTCACATGGACTCAACTACGAAGTACAAGAAGAACATGATTAATCCCAACCAAGGTTATAAATTTCGGATTTCGGACTCGTCTCGGCAAGAGGTGTTTCGTCTCGGATTGGAGATATCGGAGGAGATCTCGAGAAAATGTGATCATCTAGAATGTTCATTTCGGACACTTAATAGACATTTTTTTTATTAAACAATATATTATATGTTCTATATGTCATATATTGTATAATGTAACTACTAACATGAATCAATCACGGTAAGTATTCACAAAATTTAACAACAATATAAAGATAACGTAATATAAATATATAACTAAATTGAATTTGCATTGATTAGAAAAAATGTATTAGTTAATAGACTTACTTGACTTTGTATATACACAAACAATAGAGAGAGGAAATTCTCACATTATCTTAGCTTAGGGTCCTATATTGAAAAACTTATATGTAAAAAGTTTCAAAAAAGTTATTTATTCACAATAACATTAGTGCGTCTATTTCGGCTGATATTTCGGCTATTTCGGCAATATTTCGGCTGATATTTTGGCATTTTTGGTCGAAATTTGCACATTTCATTCCAAAACGATATGGAGTATAAAATCTTTAATTTCGTATCGGTAAGCTAGCCAAAATGAAATTTCGGCCGTATCGGACGAAATTTAAAACAATTATCCCAACTTGTTGGTTCACTGCAGGTGGTCGTAAGCAATGCTGATGCAAATCCTAGTCCTAAGCTACCAGTAGTGCAAAACGCAAATAACGTACATCAATAGCCTAAGCTACGAAGAATTTTGATTTAAATTAAAATCAAATTAATTATCCAAAAAATCTTTAAAATTCTATATAATTTACTAAATTGAGAAAACTATTTGAAGGCTAAAGATAATAAATGCTGCAACAAAATGGACCTCCATAATCATGGCTTCGACTTACAAGGCCTAGCATTCAACATATATAAAAGCAGTTACAAAGTTGATCTGCTAAAAAGTGAACGTAATCAAATCAAGAACTATGAAACCTAGTCATTAACAAATTCAAAGCAGGAAATACGGAGCTTATATAAATATCAAGTAATTAATAGATTTAAAGCATAGTGCAAAGGGCAATTAAAGGATAGGGTGAAGGAAAACATCTGAAATCCTAAAAACTTAAAGAGGGAGGACTATTTTGGAATTCATATATTGAATTATTGAAAGGGAGAAGAAATTGTATCAAAACCATGAGCTCTCATTTTTTAGGATTTAAGTTTCGAGGATTTTAAATGTTGTTTGCTTCTCCCTATCCTTTAGTTTGCCCTTTGTACCTTTGTTTGAAGCTATTATTTCAGTTTGAACTATATTAATCACTTGGTTTCATTGTTCTTGATTTTACTACACACTTTTTTTTTCCTTGAACAAAGGCCGTAACCACACACCCACCACACTATGTTATAGTCTGCATTTTATTACATCAACTTTCGTATTTGGCATATTTGCTTAATGTATGTTTGATGCTAAGCTTTAAGTTGAAGACTTGATTTTTTGAATATGGAGGTCTCATTTTGGTGTAGCATTTATCATTATTAGCCTTCAAATGCTTAGTACAAAGATAAAGGGGAAAAATATGTTTGATGTTGAAATTGCAAAACTTTGAGAATGAATAGTCTTTATGGAATTGAGAGGTGGTAGAGTGATTTTCAAGACAACAGGGGGAAAATATGGATGGGAGAGGAGGTTCATTTCAAAGAACTCCATTCATTCCACTGTAATTTGAGAAGGCTCCCATGATTGTTTTCATATATCTCATCAAACCATGATTTTTAGTAGCAGAAAGGAGAGCGGGGAAAATATAAATATTGTAAGAGTAGGAGAGGAAGGAATTGATGAGTCTCCCAACGTTGCTTCCCTGTGTGTTGCTACTGCTGCCACCGGCCCAATTGCTTAAAGAAAGAAGATGATTTAATGGGGAAGAGATAAGGCTAGAGTTTTACTTATAACTTAAACTGGTCGGGGTAAATCCTCTTCAACTTAATTAAAACCATGGTTTTAACTAAGTTGAAGCAGGTCTAACCCGACCCGTTTTACTTAAAAATAAGGTTTTATAATTTGAATCGGGTAAAACCCGACCCGTTTACTTAAAAATAAACCCTTATCCCATATTCTCCCATCTTCTCATCTTCTCTTTCGGTTTTTGCAATTGGGGCGGCATCGATGGCAACAAATAGTGGCAACGACACGTGGATCGGCATCGGTGGTGGCGGCAATGGTGGTGGCGGCAGATCAAAGGATTGACAACAATCCGTTAGTTCTCTCCTTTTTCTCTCTTAATTTCTTTTCTTTTCCTTCTTTTCTCTTAAGAAATGGCTGCGGTGCTCCAAGGTGAGATGAAGCGGGGTAAGGACCGTTCCCACTTAAGCAAGCACATGGAGTGCTTCTAAAAATGCTGGATCAAACTAACTAAAATTCCTAACTTCAATTTATTTCATGAGTCATTTAGGTATTTTTGCAAATAGAAAGGACTCCTGGGATACCTTGCTGAAAATGAATTTATGACAAGGGTCCCTTCAACTGATTATTCACTAAAATAGTCATAATCTGGACAAGTTCAGATTTGAAGGTCGTGATTATTCCCGAGTTCTTACATCCCAAATATCAATATTTTGTGTCTAGAACTTCAGATCCTTCAAATTTTTTGCTTTCTAGTGTATCATATTTTAAGATTGAACTCTTTTTGAAATCTGTTGTGTGGTTGGATGTTCTGCATCTGTATATTCTTATTGCATTGGGTTCTCCATCACGTCATAAAGGAACTTTTAGTCATCAGAGAATAAACAGGCTATTTGGAGATAGTTACATAACTGGTGTTCAAAGGGATCTTTTCAGGCTATATATGATGATTGCACCTGTAATCTATAGTCGTGGGTGGCTGTCAATTCACGGTAGCCAATAGTCATGGTGGTTAAGCATACCATTTCTAAAGTTTGTAAAGCGAATGGGAAAGAGTTCTCATGGTGGTTAAGCATCCTAGAATTTTCCACATATTTTTTTTGGTCAGAATAAAAAATGATTGCTAGAACTTTTAGCTGGAGAACTCTTTTTAAAGGTTTCTATAATGTCAATGAAAATGCTCAAGATGGTAACAAACAAGATTGCTGACGGCTTGCAAGTAAGTAGGATACCAGGATGCTTGCAGCCTCTGAACTAGCTTTTTCTATGACAAGGTACCAGTTAAAGCCATAAATTGAGCGTGCATATACATGAGAAAAAGTATATATATTGTACACCTTGGTATTAAACAAATAAAGTACGATACTAGTGAGTTTCAACAGCAAAGATAAATATGTAAATGGTCATTTTATAAATGAGGAAATCAAAACAAAGTAATATCCAATACAATGAGGGCAATTCTTTATGGTTGGCCAGGACTCCTTTTTCTTGAGTCAGCTCTGTTGAGACCATCTTCTTTGTCACATCAACCCTACTCATAACAGAGTAACATTTAATGAGTATCAAACGAATAACTGCAAGCGGACGTGAGAATCATATTGTGGGACAGAACTTGGGGTTCCTAGTCTCAAAGGGTATCAAGTTCACTTAAATAATACATATGCTCAAGAGGTACGACAGAATTCAATTGATCTCATCCCATGACATGGGACTGTAAAATCATGACAGTAGCAGTTGGGGTTTATCATTCTTTCTCAACAATATAGGTTCGGAAAACTGCAGTTCTTTCTCATTGTATGAGCATAAGAGAGAAGCATGTCACATCAATTATTTTTTTCTAAATGATATTATTTCCTATAACGCCTGTACTGAATTATGTTAACATAAAAGGGGTGGGAATGTGTTGTCTGAAGGGTTCAAAACATTGTTTCATGTCTTTGGTAATATGATTTAGTCACTACATCCTGTTATTGGGGCTTCATCATCTTAGCAAACTATTTAGCATTAATAATATAATGTTAGTTATTTTTTGGACTTCTAGTTATTTAGCAACCGCAGTTACTTTCAGAGTTCACTACATAAATTCTTCTCCTTTCATTGATTTTAAGTCATCACTTCTACTAAATTCTGATTTGTTCAAATTTTTTGTGTCTCACTTCCTAAGCAGTTCCTAAGCAGTTAAAATCGATTTTCGGAATTAATCGGTCCGATTACCGGTTAATCAGCGATTTTTTTAATTGATAGCCGATTGATCGCCTTAGGAACTAATCGGAACTAGACCGATTACCGATTAATCGGCGATTAATTCCAATTTTAACTGCTTATCTCAGGCCATGCGTTCAACTAAGTCTTATTACTCCTAGCTAGCTTACACATTGACATTTTTGCATATGCCCAGGGGAAGTGATATTCTCCTGCGTTATCCTCAAATTATTTTGTCAATCAATATAAACGCTTATTGTAGTTTACTGTAGTCACACTTCACACCTTTTTTGTGTTTTTTCTAGTGTAGATTCTGATGATCCTCACCATGTTTCTTATGTGTAGCTATTATATGTTGGTTCTCTCACTACATGGACAGCAAAAGCTACATCTCTGGTGTTTGGGTTGTTTTGGCTGACATTCCGAGAAGTAAAATCAAAAGCTGGGTTCCCTGTGAATTTGGCCATTCAACTAGTGTTTGTGCAAGCATTTATCCCTTGCTTTTTGGTTTTGCATTTACAATACTTTTCTCTTTGCTGTAAAACTAGTTTGATTTGGGTTTTACAGAAAGCACGTTTAAGACCTTAAGTTCAATTTTTGGGCAGTGAGGAAAGATTTTATCAGAACATTTCTCGTTTTTTTTTTCCTGCAATAATTTGGGTGAATTATTTATAATCTTCAGGCGAGTCTCTGCAGCAGATTCACAGATTTTTACAACCATTTCTAGTAGTCTGTTCTGTTCGTTTTCCTTTTCTTTGAGAGTGCTATCGTCATATTAGGGTATATTTTTAGGTGAAATTTGGTTTGTTCTAGTTGTGCTGAGGTTAGGAAAGGTCATTAGTATAGCTAAGGCATATATGTATACTGATACCAGCAATGGAATATATATCTGTGGCGTTTCTATTTACTAAAGCTATATATCAATGGAATGTGAACGCATATTTACTTACATATTATCTGAAGCTCGCATTTCAATGTTAAAATGGTTCTAAGATATGTTGCACATGTGTTTGTATTAACACAATCTTTTTTTTGGGGATTGCAGTTGTCAGTGAGGAACTGTTTCATCAGAGGTTCAGTGGTGAGATATGTTCAGCTTCCTCCTGATGGAGTTGACATCGATATCCTTCATGATGCCACCAGGAGAGAAGCTCGCGGGGGTTGAATTATAGATAAGCTTATCATTCTCTCAGATGTACTGGTATTAATACAGTTTCAATTGAAAATTGCGTAACTCGTTTATTCAAGATCATGTACTTTTTAATTATAGGAGGGGGGTGCCCTTCATCCTGAACTTCTCTATTTCTTTTAATCAGGAAAATCTTTCCGGATTCTTGACTCCATGTGCAGACATTGTGGAAGAACCCATGTATAATTGTGTTGTGTTAGCTGTTAGTTGATAGTTGTGATATGGGTAAAAATAGAATCAAATCGAGACTGTTCAAATTGGGCACGAATCTTAAAGCTCTCAGTGGTAAACAGTAATTTTACCTATAAATGGGACCATGAATGGAAATTTGGCCTTTTTCAAGCCTGACAATCCAAAAACGGATTTGTTTTATTGGTTCGTTTTACCAGCCCAAGGAGAATGGGTCCAGGTTTAAATATGCTTCGAACTAACGATTGTTTATAAGAGGTGGTTCAAAAATCATAAATCTTATCCTGAAGGAAGTTTAAACACTCCCACTCTTATCTATTCATAAAGAAGAGATAACTAATTCAATCCAAAAATATTGGGAAGTAGAGATAAATGATTATCTCGAAATTGACCTCATGGTGACTATAAATGCCTCCTACTTCAACACCAAACAGGTAATCAGTATTTTCTCCATAAAAGCTCTTTTAAAGTCTTTTTGATTTCTGACTTGAGTGTTGAATGGTCTGTCGTCAGGATCAACTTCGGTGTTTTAGACTTCTTGCAGGTCAGTGGAGACTATCGTCACCACACGAATCGAATCATATGACGCAAACAAGTTAGATCGTCAAGTCAATCACATTCACAGGCAGTCGACACTGTTGGAAGTTAAAAGGTCATGTTCTTGATTGTTCCTCCAAAGAATTCACATCATCTGGTTGTTCCCATGTCGTAAAAAAACAGCAACAGATTGACGCTGTCGGTGGAAACAACAAAGAAATTCCGACCAAACTTCACAGGTGAGAACAAGTTTCCAACATGCCTCCTAAGGGAAAAGGGAAAGCGGCGGCCTCAAGCTGTCGAGCCAACTCTCTTCCTCCACCTCCTCATCCTGAGGACTTCTTCCCGCCTTTCAACAAATGCAACCTTAGCAAGAGGAGCCCCTCATTTAACAGTTCCAGCTTCCACTCGAAGAAGCTGCGCCGCGGGAGAGGGGGGGGGGGGGGGGGGGGTCGTAGTCGCCCCAAACCATTCACTAGGCCTTTTGTATAAAACAGGGATCAGTTTACACCTCTACTCCTTCCTCACTCCCTCAACTACAATCTGACCTTCGTCAGGTCATCGTCAGTCGCTAGCAGGGGTCTGACCTCCAAACTTGTCTCAATAAGAGGAGAGCTCATGGAGAAGCCTCCCATCTGGAACAACGGGGGAGCAGGAGAAGCCCTTCTCTTCGAAGACCAAGATCCAGGAGAGCTCCCTTTCCAAGGAGACGTGAAAGAACTCCCTCTCCCAAATGACGAAGGAGATCCCCCTCTCCTCGGGGCGAAGGGATCGCCGTTCCCCAAGGGTCCGCAGAAGAATTCCCCCTCTTGAAGTGAGACGTCCAACTCCAACCAGCAGGACAGCCCCGAGGATGGGAAGGGATGGGGAAGTGCCCGTCACTAGAGCCGAGCTCCGAGAGTTCAATGATGAAATCCTTCAGGCCCTCAGTATAATTCCTCCCACCGCTCTACTCCTCCACGACGCGAAGAGTCCCATGGGTCCACCAGGTCTGATCAGCAGGAGGACGCGTCATCCGACGTCTTTGAAAGATTGAAGATCGCCTAGCATTGCTGAAGAAGGAAGAATTAAAACAAGAGAGAAGATACTGTCTCGTCAGACCTCCCCTCTCCAAGAAGATTATTGAGGCTCATGTCCCTATTAACTTTAAGTTCCCGACGTTTCGGCCGTATAACGGGGAGACCGACCCAGTAAACCACATCGAGAGTATTAATATTCTCATGATGATCCACCAAGCATCTGACTTCCTCCTTTGCAAGACTTTCCTGGCCACCTTGAAAGGCTCTACACGAGAATGGTTCTCTCGCCTTTCGCCGGGCTCCAAATTTTCCTTCGACCAGCTTGAGGAGCTCTTCCTCACGCACTTTATCACCAGCCGCAAGTTGGAGAAGACCAATGCTTTCTTGTTAGATCTCAAGCAAAGGGACAGGGAGTCCCTTAAGAGCTATGTCCAACGCTTCACGGCTGAGTCCAGATCAATCTCCTCACTCGATTCAGCGGTGGCAACAACTGCATTAAAATATAATGTCAAACATGATGACCTCAAAGTTTTTCTCGTCAAGAGACCTCCTCGGGACTTCTTTGACCTCCTTCAAAGAGTCGAGAAGTATATCTGAGTCGAAGAGGCAATCCTCTCCCAAGAGCAGAAGGCGCCTTCGTCCGGGAACAAACAGAAATGCACTAACGAAGATGAACTCCGAAAATCCAGAAGGATGCCACGGGTCAGCAAGGCATGCCTCCCATGCCTCATTTTGAGAAGTACACCCCATGAATGCAAGCATATCCGCCATCCTTATGGAGGCTAAAAAGGAAGGGATCCTTCGATCCCCCCCACGATGAATGCCCTGAGCAAGCGACGAGATAGAATCAAGTGGTGTGCCTTCCACAAAGATCGTGGTCACCTTACAGATGATTGCTGAGCCCCTAAGGATGAGGTAGAGGCGTTGCTCCGACGAGGACACCTCGCCAAATTTTCCCAAATAAATGACACCGAACCTCTTCCTCCAATGGGAGCCAACAAGCGAGTGGAGAAGTCATCTGAGTCCCAGGGATCAGGGTGGATGGAGACATTTCATGCTATCCACGGAGGACCCATGGAGGGAGCCTCCAGCTCGTCAAGAAAAGCTTTTGTTCGATAGGTAAATTCAGTGCACAACATCCCGCCTCCGAAAAGCGCAGGAGCTAGCATCACATTCTCAGATCATGACCTGAAAGGTGTCCGAACACCTCACTGTGACGCACTCGTGATCATCATGTGTATGACAACCATGAAGTGCGCTGGTGTCTAATCGATAACGGCAGTTCAGTCAACATCCTCTTCCTGAACGTGTTCAAAGACCTCAAGCTTAAGCGAAATTGCCTCAAGCCTGTCGGGTACACCCTCCATGGATTCTCTGGGCCCCTCGTAATGATCAATGCACTTGTAACCCTTGATGTAACTTTAGGGAATGCTCCGACTACTCGCACAAAAGCATTAAATTTCATAGTGGTCGATATGAAATCCGCTTATAATGCTATATTCGGTCGCCCGGGGTTAGCTGACCTCCAAGCAGTCACCTCAGCATACTACCTGAAAATGAAGTTTCCTAAGGCCGCAAGAGTAGGGGAAGCCAAGGGGAGTTAGAAAGCTGCTTGGGCATGCTACGCTGCTACAATGGGGGGCTCGGTCCTTCCCCTTGATGCCCTGGAACTCCCCCTTGATACGGGACAAGCCATCTCCGAACCCGTGGACGAACTAGAAGAAATACATTTCTCCAAAGAGGATAAAATTAAGTGTTTCCGGGTGAGCAAGGCACTTTGCCGCCGAGTCAAGGAGTAACTCATCGCCTGCATTAGGGAGAATTAGGACCTGTTCACTTGGACAGCTGAAGATATGCCGAGCATTGCCGAGGACTTAATTATGCACCGCTTAAGTGTAAATCCGAAAGCCAAGCCTGTCCAGCAGAAGCGCTGCAAATTTGCGCCTGAAAGGCAACAAGCCATCAAAGAAAAGGCTGAGAAGCTCCTAGCAGCTCGATTCATCCAAGAAGTTAGTTACCCTGAGTGGCTAGCAAACGTCATAATGGTCAAGAAGGCCAATGGCAAGTGTACAATCTGCATAGACTTCACCGACCTCAACAAAGCATGCCCGAAGGATCCCTTCCCTCAGCCGAGCATAGACGCCTTGATAGATGCCACCTTAGACCATGAGCTGTTAAGCTTTATGGATGCATTTTTGGGATATAATCAGATCTGAATGTTCTCGCTAGACATCCTGAAGACGTCCTTCATCACCAACTAGGGACTCTATTGGTACTGAGTTATGCCATTCGGGCTGAAGAATGCCAGGGCTATATATCAACGTTTGCTGAACCAAGTCTTTAGAGAACAGATCGGCCGAAATATGGAAGTGTACGTGGATGATATGCTCGTGAAGAGCCTTAAGAAAGAAGACTATGTAGCCGATCTCCAAGAAGCCTTCAGTGTACTCCGGATCAACAACATGAGACTGAACCCCTCGAAGTGTGTCTTTGGGGTTGCCTCGGAGAATTTCTTGGGATTAATGGTGAGTCAGAGAGGAATTGAAGCCAATCCAAAGAAGATTAAAGCCATCCTCGACATGTCTCCTCCAATTACGATCAAAGAAGTTCAGAAGCTTACAGGTCGCCTCGCCACCATTGAACGCTTCCTATCCAAATCGGGGGAGAAATGCCTCCATTTATTTAAAGCTCTTCGAGGAGCGAAGAATTTTGAAGGGGGCGGGGGGGGGGGGGGGGGGGGGGGGGGGGGGTAGAGCAGCAAGCAGCTTTCGAAAGCCTCAAAGAATACCTCACCCATCCTCCCATCTTAAGCAAACCTACACCCAGAGAAACCCTCTACCTCTACTTGGCCGCCTCAGATCAAACCCTTAGTGTTGTATTGGTGAAAGAAGATCGGGTGTAACCCCTGTTTCCCCAAAAATGTGTTTTCTGTGTATTTTCAATATTTCAAATTTTTGTAAATTATTTTTTTCGGCTTTCAAATTCTTTTGTCAAATTGCATTATTGGATCTCTTATTAAAATATGTTTTCGATCAATAACTTTATTTGAAACTATTTACATGATTTTTATATTGTAGCACAATTCTTACTTTTATTATTATTACTCTTATTATTATTATTGTTATTAGTTTTATTGTTCTTATTAATATTTTTGACTGGTTATTAAAAATCCACTTTTATCTACTAACCATATTTGTAGTATTTTAAATAAAATCCTATTTTGTAATGTAAATTACATTATTTTATAAATTATATTTTATTAGATATTTTTACTCTTCTTATTGGTTTTCTATTAAACCCATTTTAGCCCATTTCCAAAACCCATTATAAAACTCGTACCCAAAAACCCAAAACCCATCATCAAACCCAAACCCATTCCATCTAACCCGTTACCCAAATCCTCACCCTATATAACCCAAACCCTACTTAACCCTAACCTTAACCCCTATTACTGTGCAAACCCCAACTAATCCAGCCGCCAAGAATTTTTCATATTCATCGTCTTCCCCACCTTCCATCACCGCTCTCTGAATTCCCCAACCTCCGCCTCGACCCACTGCCTCCTTGCCATCAACCTCCGCTCTCCTCGTCGTCTCCCACCTCCCGTCATCGAAACCCACCTTCGCCTAACCATCGTCTTCCTCGTCTCACTACAAGGAATTTGACATATAGTGACAGCAAAAATCCGTGGGTAAAAGGCAAAAAATCGTAGGTATAGCCCGTAAAACCTATACCAACGGACATATTTTTCCGTCGTTTTTAATTAGCTATACCCACGGCAAAATGCCGTCACTATAGCCTATAGCGACGGTTTTTTCACCCGTTGGACAAAACCTCGGTGTTATACCCACGGTTTCGGATCCGTTGGTATAGGTTTTAAAGACACATTTTGCTTTCCTATACCCACGGTTGAAGCTCCATTACTATAGGTTTTAGCGATGGTTTTCGCATCCAATTATTTGAATATATACCCATCGCTCTATACACAATTTTTTCTTTAATTACGCTTATGATAATTTAATATTTTCTTTTATAATATTAATTCAGTTATAAACCAAATACACAATGAAATAAATACATGTGTTTAGGAAACAAAATTAAATAAAATTAAACTTCAATCATATTAAAAATTAATGAAGTATTACAAGCATGTCAAATTCAAATTACAAAATAGTTAAAATATCAACCTAAAAGTACCATACTGACACATAATAAGCATATAAAGTCTTATAACAATCTCATCCACTTAATTTCGAGGTTTGCCCCATCATCAGAAAATTAGCTTCCATTGCCAATAAATAGTGTAAATCTACAACTCGCCAATAAATATCTCCGATCTACAATGCTGACTGGAAAATCATCTCAGCAAGTTCCTGTACCATCAAAAATTTAAAGGAATAGTTATTAGGCACATTTAGCGAAGGATAATAAAGAAAACCTGTTCGGCACAGGGCAAATCTCAAAACTATTTTACCATCAATCTACGAAAAAGAAAACCATGTAACATATCAGGAAATAAATCACTAAAGAAAGTAACTATAAACTCTTAAAAATAAACTTCTAATGCATTAAAGTTGGTTTTAGCAGCGTGGTGGGAAACCGTTTCAGCATAACCTCCTGAGCTTCCAGAAACCCCATAAAGATGCCCTTCTTCATTAACATTAGTTAACCTACAATAAATAAAATACAATCAAGTTTTTCATTGATGTCTACATCACCAATATAGGATGATAGTTTACCATCTTGCTCAAGCACATTTCCACTATAAATTGAATCTCCATATATTAAAAAAGCAAATTTACTTCTTGTAGAAGTTAAAATGAAAGAGGGGGGGGGGGGGGGGGGGGGGGAGGGGGGGGGGGGGGGTGTTACAAAGTACCCTCTATTACAGGCATAGGGGCACATGTAAGTGAAAAAAAAGCTATGGAAAAAATGAACAAAATGAACATGGATCAAAGTTACCAATACATGTCCAGATAACCTGCTGCCCTCATCAGGCAATGAACGGGAAAACTAGAGTTACAGCCACAAGAATCAAGTGCACATATAAAGCAGCCCACTTCTCACCTCTCTCCACCTCGCTGCCCTTAAATCCAGCAACATCACGCTCCGCTGCCCTTGCTCTCAAAGTAGCTCAGGTCAGCTTTCTCCCTGCTCATAACAGAAGAGAAGATTTGTTTCAGTCCAGCAGTAAAAGAAAACGAAATGGTAGTATTACGGGAACAAAAATATATCTACAGAGAAAATAGTTACCGCAACAAAACAATGTGAACCATTTCATGATTGCTGGTAACTTGAACTAATCCATCCATCAAAACATTAACATTTCCAAAGTTCAAACCCCTAAAAACTATGAAAAGAGACAAGATGGATAAGCTATCATCAAAATCCCGGGGATCACAGATAACCTCATTGCTTGAAACTTCATAACAGGTTACAAATCTTAATCAATAACTTACTTTTATCTACCAATTAATTGTATCTGGGCTGCCATGAACAAAGAAATAACGATGACAGGCTCACCAAATATGAATGAAACCATTTTCAAGCTAGGAATAATACACAGAAAATCAACTAAGTAAAATATTTACTGAGAGCACTGAGATTACCAAGTAACAAAACCACACCATTAAAACACAACTGCAAACTAGAATCTAGACACGAGATCAGTACCCCACATAATCCCTACGGAGCCTACCTTATGAAAGCAGGATTCAACGGTAAATTGGTGCCAGAGACCCTTTTTACACATTATGACTGAACCAAGCTGGCATTGATCTCCAACAGAAACACTTGATTAAAGCCAGAACTTATATATTTTGATCATCTAACAAGCTGGCAATACAGACACACACAGGAGAAGAAAAAAAACATATTTATTCAGTGATTTTCTAACAATACCTACCTGTTTGACTCCAAGACATTCAGGTTCTGCATATTGAAAGGAGTCATCAGTAAGAACCTGAAGTTAGAAATTAAAGAACAGTAATTTAAGTAAAAATTTACAATGAATTTTAAGTTCTCACATTGTATACTTGTCTACATAGCTGAAACTTGAATTTGCCAGCCAAGGATCACCTGTACTTCCAGTATCTCTTTTGAGTACTTGAATTTTAATGACACTGGTGTTGAGTACAAGAAACTGGGCAATGACTTATAGGAAGATGCATTTCTTCAATTGCAGAAAGATATGCCTAACAGAGCTTGGAATCCACTTTGCAATGTTTAAACGCATCGGTAAAGACCTGTATATGGCCCAGTAAAGTAGTTTTAGTAACTTCTATCGATGATACTTTGTTCGTTATAAAAAATAGGAAAAACATGTTATCTACTAAAACAACATATCGGAGTACAAAACTAATAATCATCAAGTCAATTAGTACTAATAAGATAGGTTTTAGCGCTGGATTTAATTAACATCCAAGTTTTCCAGTCAAAGGATTTCAAACAAAATCAGTCAAAACGAGATGTATATGACAACAACACCACCATTTTCCTAAAAAAAAATTTCTCTTCTATTGAAGCTTTAACAATTGGTTTAGCTGATGTCCTTAATTGCCACATCACTAGAACCTTCCTCTATTTCTAGTTCCTGGAAGAAAAAATATGCAACTATGGTGGTTGCTAAGTGATGACCTCACATAGCAGCTAATTTTCCATGCACCTCAGTTTCTTATATATTGTGTTAATAATCTAGCTGTAAAGCATAATTAACAATAATTAGTAATGCTAACCTCTCATCTAATTCTCCTTTACTAATGGTACTGACTTGGTGCTTGTGGTTTCACCAACCAAATCAGGGGAATATATGGGGATAGGACAAAGGATTTCAAAAATGTTGAGATGAAAATAGAGTAGATTCTCATCCATAGTGTTGTTCATGGTGTTAAGACCTTTTTTAGATCTATAAAAAACCCCATTGAGTTTTTCATCTTCTTAAGAATCGTATTAGTGTATCTGCTTACCTGAAGTTTTGGGGTCATACATACTTCATCTATCCCAGGTTTCTCTCTGGTTTGGATATCTTTCAGTGGCCTAAAGAGGGCCACACTGAGATGGACAGCAGCTGGAAATCACCAGACACACTATTCCCCCCTAAATTGACTACCACTCCTTTTTCAAACTCACGTACTGCATCATTCATTCACATTCACTACTCTGAACTACATTTATCATTAATTTTGAATAGCTTATTCAGTTTCATCTTATAAAGTAAGTTGCACATATTTCTTAGCACTAGCACAAGAAATCACCCAGTCACATAGCTACATTGTATTAAAAATAAATATAAACTTCCACTTTCCCTCACATAGATTCACACACATTAAATACGAGATTTAAAATAATTATCACACAACAGCATACTAGAATCAAAGATTCAAACAACTACACACAAACGTCTTTGCATAATTGATTATACCGCATCCACTTCACATCGAGGACTATCACATACTTATCCCGTAAAACGTTTAGAACAATTTTCATACAATAAAAATACCGCAATTTAATCTCCAAGTAACTAAAATAAACATCTTATAAATGCTGATGCCATTTTCTCAACATGGTGGTCATTTTCATCTACTAAAATGTTTATTTAAACAAAAATTCAAAGTTAATATCGCACATAACTATGTACATACATGCATATATAATCAAAATCAAAGCAATTAAACCAAGGTTTAGAAGTTGGTTACTCGCTTTATGCTGCATGACGCCTTAAAGTTCCCACGTTTTTCTCATGGGCATTCCATCGAACAAATTTCTGGTTAAAATCAAGAATACGAACCTTAGAATGAAACCTGAGAGAAACGAAGACAGCGGGGGAGGGACGATGATGGCGAAGTGGCGGCAAGACGACGACAGGGGGCGGGTCGATGATTTGAGATCGAAAGAGAGAGATAGTGAGATCAAGGTACGGTTTGAGATGTGGTTGGGGGCGGCACGGCAGCGGGGAGGGGGGCACGGCGGCGGGAGGAGGGGGATTTGGAGATAGGGTTTTGTGAGAGAGGGGGATTAAAATCTTCTAATCTTCTAATCTTCACCATACAGTATTTTACCCGTCAGTAAAACTTATAGTTACGGATTAAAAGCTATAGGATACCTATACCCACAGTTTACTACACGTCTGTAGGTATATGATGTCTATACCCACGGTTTTAATAACCGTCACTACAGGTGTCCATTGGTATATGTCAAATTTCTTGTAGTGTCTCCCTCACTCCCGAACCCATTTGCGCCCACCGTCTCCTCCATTACTTCGCAACCTCACCGCCAATCACCTTTACCCCATCTCCTCTTCCTCTCCCTCGCCTCGTCCAAGCCAGAAGCCCGAACTCCCGCCATTGCTTCGCCGCTTTGTTTTCAAACCCAAAAACAGAGCTCCGCCTCCGTCGCCTTCCACTAGTTGCCGTCCCGCCTGCCGTCCATCTAGTCGCCGACCGCAGTCACGTAGTCGCCGCCGAGGTCCCCCTCTCTCTTTCTCCCTTTCTGCCGATCAAGAAGAAGAAGGAAGGAGGGAAGAAGAAGGGGCGTTTTGAATTTCAGCCGTTGGAACTCATCGAGATTCGAGCATCCCTTGATCTGGTCTGTGGTGTTTGGTGTTTGGCGTCCAGAGCAGATCCGAGCTCCGATCCGATCTTGATCTGATTTGATCTGTACCATTGGATCACTCCTCAGCCGTTGATCGCCTTGATCTTGTTCATCCTATCACGATCCGTGCCGATCGTGCTCTCCGTCGGATTCGTCGACTACTCCCCTAAGGCAAGTATTCTTCTTGTATAAATTTTTGTTCTAGTACAAATGTTTAATTGAAAATAGTGCAAATAGGTCGTAATTTCGACTCATTCTTGTCCCATCATTTGTTGATCTTGAATTATTCATCATCGATCCCATGATCTCAAGAGTCACAACCCTTCGTTGGTATATTATACAAACTAGTTGGACTCATTTTATCTCCTAGTCACTTGAACACATGAAACTAAGAAACCCTAGACTTGTAGATGTGTGTTGTATCATGTATGTGATGATCTTGCATTTCTTTGAGTTGAGAAATAGATGTTACTTGCTGATTTGATGCACACTACATCCGTATTTGTATCACACACTAATCTAGACTCATAATAATCATTAATCATGTAACTTGTATATAAAAAAAATTCATCCTTGCTGCTGTTCTTGTCTTTACTTGCTGTTTCGATCCCTATAAAATCAAAATCTGAACTTGAGCCCTGAATATGAAATGTAGCCCTAAATATCTAGTTGTCAATAACATCCAGAATTTTGAATTCCGAGTTATGGTCTAGGAGATATCGCAGTTTTACTGCTGCTGTGTCGGTAGTCGCAGATTCACAAAAACTGCTGCACCTCTTTAGTTTGCAATTATTTTAACTATGCTACCAGTAAGTAATTGACTTGAAATTTTGCATGCTATTACTGGACACCCTAGAGAACATTCCCTAATTTTCTCAGAATTAATTAATGATGTTCCAACACTGTTTCAAATGTATAAACTCAGATTCACAAATTCTGGCTGAACACAAAAGCTGTATAGTTTGCTGTTTTGACACATGTTACCACAACTTTTATGTACCTTAATTATGTGTTGGAACCGGGCAGGAGTCCAGTTTCTAGTCCTTCTGACGAATCCATATTTGTTATCTTGTAGCAACGAGAATCACAGTTTTGGTACTGCAATGTCATGCTGTCCAGATTTGGAATTCTCGTTGTTGTTGATACTTTGATTTATTTTGACCGTCGAACATATATCCTGCCTAACCTAGACTTGTCCCATGTTCTTGACTATATTTGCTTGACATGTTTCGCACACTTTCATGCTTGCTTAATGATAATAATAAACAATAAGTCGGGGTTTAAGGGAAAGGCCATAGTAGTGGACAATATAGGTAAGTGTACTCGGAAGGGGGTTCGTATTTTCCAGTACTCGGTTCATGAACTTGTTGCACCTTGATGTATTCATGAAGCCATTACTTGGCTCATGAACTTGTTGTATTCATGAACCCACTGTGTGGTTCTTGAACTTGCTAGTGGATTCACGAACTTGCTTCGTGAACTTGTTACTTTATTTTCGTATTCATGAACCGTACTTGCTTGATACTTGATACCTGAGTACACTGCCCTATAAAATCCACTACTAGGCCTAAACAAAATTGTATTGACTGTAGTAACCATGTGATAAAAGGATGACACATGAAGTGCTACCTAGATAGTAATAACTGCAAGACTTGACACATGATACTTGAACATGATACATGCTTACTTGATTCTTGATTACATGATACATGCTTATTTGATACTTGATTACATGATACATGAGACTTGATACTTGTACTTGACAACTTGACACATTAGACATGTTACTCGACACTTGTAAGTGGTACTTATGACTTGATACTTGACACCATTACATGTTCACTAGCCACTTGTCTTACTACTAGTACTTGTTACCCAAACTTGTCATTTGAGTTGTCTTTCTTGCTAGCTAGTTTTTTGAATCCCCACTACTTGTTACATCCCTATTACATTCTTGATTCCGAATCTTGTTCCATATTTCTTGTACTTGTTTTACTATTTGCGGCCCTAACTTGCACTAAGGACGTTGTCTTGTTTTCTCTATTCTTTTTCTTTTTATATTTATATATACAGACTTTGGAGATGAGTTGCCTGCTGGAATTGGTGAGCAGACATTCTAGGCTTCGCTTGGAGTAAGGACTTACTTAAAATATTTGTTTTCTTTGAGTTATTTATTTCTTTTGCTACATTAACCTTTGTAACGGGCTATAGTCCCGAGTTTTATCTTTTGTTCCAGATTTGAAAACCATTGAGATATTATTATTTGGTTTCAATTGTTTTCTGTTATTTAATAAATTATTCATGCATGTGTGGTTGCATATATTTTGTTATATTCTTGTTATGATGCTGAGTCGATTCTACAGCTCATGAATGATGAAAGTCATTCGCTGGGCTTTGTCACGCGCTCGTATTTCGTATTTTTGGAAGCGGGGCGTGACAAGATTTTTAGTGGTATCAGAACTCAGGTTTGGCTAATGTGTTAGTTTGACTAATACTTTAGACAGACTTGACTCAGTCAGGATTAACTCAACATTTAACAGGCCATGCAACCACATGAATAATTTGATAATCAGCTCGATCTGGACACTAGTCTTATTCTATCCATTTTGATCTCTTCATATTCAATTCTTTGATTCCTTGTTTCCTTCTATCTCTTACAGTCGTCCTAAATTGTTGATTCCTTATTGGGTACGAATTTATTCTTTTCGTACCCATGTTCTTTTGATTCTGGTACAAACACTCTCTTATTTCTGCTTGCCTCGTTGATCCCTTCTTATTTTAATTCGTGTGCCATTCATTGCTTTCCGTGCCTTGCATTTATCTTCAATTGTTAACTCATTTTGAGTATCATGCTAGTTATTCCTTCCCTGCCATATTCTTTTCAAAATTCTGCTTGTGCCCCCCGTTCCTCTTCCTTCATATTCAATTCTTTGATTTCTTATTTTCTTTCTTCCCTTGTAGTCGTCCTCCTTTCCTGACTCTTTATTGAGTATGCAATTCATTCTTCTCCTGCCTATATTTTCTTTATAATTTTTTTTTTCTGAATATTTTGTGTGTTTCGATTATTATTTGTTATATTTTGGATATTCTATAAAATTGTTTTCTAAAACGAAAATTTTGTTATTTCGAATAACTGTGTATTTTAATATCACAAATTTCAAAACGTAACTTCGTACTTAAATTGAGCAATCAATATCTAAGTACGTGTAGGAGATGACATCATCTCGTTCATCGTTTTTGTTGCAATTGGATGTCGAGATGACAAACATGCAACTAGACGTCAATGGAGGCAGATTATAACTGGATATCGGGGAGGCATAATGTGCAACCGAATATTCAGATGGCAACCTGCAACCTGATGTCGTGGAGGCAAACCTGCAACTTGATGTCGAGAAGGCAACTCTACAGATGAATATAAATGAGGCGAACCCACATCAAAGAATTTCTACTATTATTATTATTGTTTTCCTTATTATTATTATGATTATTATTATTATTATTATTATTATTATTATTATTATTACTATTACTATTATTATTATTGTATTATTTTTTTGACTATTTTATTATTGTTGTTAATATTGAATTACTTTCACAAAAATGGTGAACCCCAAATTATATTCTGTCTTGCATTATTATCCTTACCGGTATTGTTAATATTTTTATTATTATCATTATTTTTACCAGTATGATTATGATTATTATTACTGTTATTATTATTTTTATTATTTTTGTTATTATTATTTTATTATGTGTTGATTAATATTGTTTTTGTTAACCCCCATTAGTTTTTATCTAATTATTTAAATTAAAGCCCTAATCTAAAGCCCAAATTTTTTTTCCTTTGATTGAAGTATTTATTAATATCTCACTCGAGCCCAACCCAAATTCTCCTACCTTCTCTTTGATTTTGGTGCCTCATTCTTTTTTTCCTGTTCGGATCGTCGCTTGGTGTCACATGGTCTACAACGACATGTCTGGAGTTTGGAACGTCACCATCAGAGTGGCGCAGCGGAAGCGTGGTGGGCCCATAACCCACAGGTCCCAGGATCCTATTGTTGCTTCTCTTTCCTTGCATTGTTTGCTACTCCTTATCTCTTACAGTTGTTCTCATCCGTTGACTCGTTGCTTGGTTCATCTTTTCCTTGTCCATACTTTCTTCGATTCCAGCTCTATCTATTTCTTCATCTTCTGGCTTTGTTATCTTGCGCTGTTCTTTCTTTTGATACTGATTAATCCCTTTCCTTGCATTCCATTTGACCTCATTGTTATTCACTTCCTTCTTTTTCTGGTGTTGTCACGGCTTTGTTCCTTTCCCTTTAACCATCTGTTTTGTTACCCTTTTCCCGAATTTACCTTTGCCCTGTCCTATGTGCCGCCTAAGCAAATTTCGAGAACGAAATTTTGTTGTAAGGTGGGTAGGATTTGTAACCCCTGTTTTCCCAAAAATGTATTTTCTGTGTATTTTCAATATTTCAATTTTTTGTAAATTATTCTTTTCGGCTTTCAAATTCTTTTGTCAAATTGCATTATTGGATCTCTTATTAAAATATGTTTTCGATCAATAAATTTATTTGCAACTATTTCCATGATTTTTATATTGTAGCACAATTCTTACTTTTATTATTATTACTCTTATTATTATTATTGTTATTAGTATTATTGTTCTTATTAATATTTTTGACTGGTTATTAAAAATCCAATTTTATCTACTAACCATATTTGTAGTATTTTAAATAAATCCTATTTTGTAATGTAAATTACATTATTTTATAAATTATATTTTATTAGATATTTTTACTCTTCTTATTGGTTTTCTATTAAACCCATTTTAGCCCATTTCCCAAACCCATTATAAAACTCGTACCCAAAAACCCAAAACCCATCATCAAACCCAAACCCATTCCATCTAACCCGTTACCCAAATCCTCACCCTATATAACCCAAACCCTACTTAACCCTAACCTTAACCCCTATTACTGTGCAAACCCCAACTAATCCATCCGCCAAGAATTTTTCATATTCATCGTCTTCCCCACCTTCCATCACCGCTCTCTGAATTCCCCAACCTCCGCCTCGACCCACTGCCTCCTTGCCATCAACCTCCGCTCTCCTCATCATCTCCCTACCTCCCGTCATCGAAACCCACCTTCGCCTAACCATCGTCTTCCTCGTCTCCCTCACTCCCGAACCCATTTGCGCCCACCGTCTCCTCCATTACTTCGCAACCTCATCGCCAATCACCCTTACCCCATCGCCTCTTCCTCTCCGTCGCCTCGTCCAAGCCAGAAACCCGAACTCTCGCCATTGCTTTTGCTGCTCTGTTTTCGAACCCAAAAACAGAGCTCCGCCTCCGTCGCCTTCCACCAGTCGCCATCCCACATGCCGTCCATCCAGTCGCCAACCGCAGTTATGCAGCCACCGCCGAGGTCCCTCTTTCTCTCTCTCTCTCCCTATCTGCCGATCAAGAAGAAGAAGGAAGGAGGGAAGAAGAAGGGGCATTTTGAATTTTAGCCGTCGGATTTCATCGAGATCTGAGCCTCCCTTGATCTAATCTGTGGTGGTTGCTATTTGGCATCCAGAGCAGATTCGTGCTCCGATTTGATCTTGATCTGATTTGATTTATACCATTGGATCACTCCTCAGCTGTTGATCGCCTTGATCTTGATCATCCCATCAAGATCCGTGCCGATCGTGCTCTCCGTCGGATTCGTCGACTACTCTCCTAAGGCAAGTATTCTTCTTGTACAAATTTTTGTTTGAGTACAAGCGTTTAATTGAAAATACTGCAAATAGATCGTAGTTGTGACTCATTCTTGTCTCATCATTTGTTGATCTTGAATTATTCATCATCGATCCCATGGTCTCAAGAGACAACCCTTCATTGATATATTATACAAACTAGTTGGACTCATTTTATCTCCTAGTCACTTGAACACATGAAACTAAGAAACCCTAGAGTTGTAGATGTGTGTTGTATCATGTATGTGATGATCTTGCATTCCTTTGAGTTGAGAAATAGATGTTACTTGCTGATTTGATGCACACTACATCCGTATTCGTATCACACACTAATCTAGACTCATAATAGTCATTTATCATGTAACTTGTATATAAAAGATATTCATACTTGCTGCTGTTCTTGTCTTTACTTGCTGTTTCAACCCCTATAAAATTAAAATCTGAACTTGAGTCCTGAATATGAAATGTAGCCCTAAATGTCTAGTTGTCAATAACATTCAGGTTCTGCATATTGAAAGGAGTCATCAGTAAGAACCTGAAGTTAGAAATTAAAGAACAGTAATTTAAGTAAAAATTTACAATGAATTTTAAGTTCTCACATTGTATACTTGTCTACATAGCTGAAACTTGAATTTGCCAGCCAAGGATCACCTGTACTTCCAGTATCTCTTTTGAGTACTTGAATTTTAATGACACTGGTGTTGAGTACAAGAAACTGGGCAATGACTTATAGGAAGATGCATTTCTTCAATTGCAGAAAGATATGCCTAACAGAGCTTGGAATCCACTTTGCAATGTTTAAACGCATCGGTAAAGACCTGTATATGGCCCAGTAAAGTAGTTTTAGTAACTTCTATCGATGATACTTTGTTCGTTATAAAAAATAGGAAAAACATGTTATCTACTAAAACAACATATCGGAGTACAAAACTAATAATCATCAAGTCAATTAGTACTAATAAGATAGGTTTTAGCGCTGGATTTAATTAACATCCAAGTTTTTCAGTCAAAGGATTTCAAACAAAATCAGTCAAAAAGAGATGTATATGACAACAACACCACCATTTTCCTAAAAAAAAATTTCTGTTCTATTGAAGCTTTAACAATTGGTTTAGCTGATGTCCTTAATTGCCACATCACTAGAACCTTCCTCTATTTCTAGTTCCTTGAAGAAAAAATATGCAACTATGGTGGTTGCTAAGTGATGACCTCACATAGCAGCTAATTTTCCATGCACCTCAGTTTCTTATATATTGTGTTAATAATCTAGCTGTAAAGCATAATTAACAATAATTAGTAATGCTAACCTCTCATCTAATTCTCCTTTACTAATGGTACTGACTTGGTGCTTGTGGTTTCACCAACCAAATCAGGGGAATATATGGGGATAGGACAAAGGATTTCAAAAATGTTGAGATGAAAATAGAGTAGATTCTCATCCATAGTGTTGTTCATGGTGTTAAGACCTTTTTTAGATCTATAAAAAACCCCATTGAGTTTTTCATCTTCTTAAGAATCGTATTAGTGTATCTGCTTACCTGAAGTTTTGGGGTCATACATACTTCATCTATCCCAGGTTTCTCTCCGGTTTGGATATCTTTCAGTGGCCTAAAGAGGGCCACACTGAGATGGACAGCAGCTGGAAATCACCAGACACACTATTCCCCCCTAAATTGACTACCACTCCTTTTTCAAACTCACGTACTGCATCATTCATTCACATTCACTACTCTGAACTACATTTATCATTAATTTTGAATAGCTTATTCAGTTTCATCTTATAAAGTAAGTTGCACATATTTCTTAGCACTAGCACAAGAAATCACCCAGTCACATAGCTACATTGTATTAAAAATAAATATAAACTTCCACTTTCCCTCACATAGATTCACACACATTAAATACGAGATTTAAAATAATTATCACACAACAGCATACTAGAATCAAAGATTCAAACAACTACACACAAACGTCTTTGCATAATTGATTATACCGCATCCACTTCACATCGAGGACTATCACATACTTATCCCGTAAAACGTTTAGAACAATTTTCATACAATAAAAATACCGCAATTTAATCTCCAAGTAACTAAAATAAACATCTTATAAATGCTGATGCCATTTTCTCAACATGGTGGTCATTTTCATCTACTAAAATGTTTATTTAAACAAAAATTCAAAGTTAATATCGCACATAACTATGTACATACATGCATATATAATCAAAATCAAAGCAATTAAACCAAGGTTTAGAAGTTGGTTACTCGCTTTATGCTGCATGACGCCTTAAAGTTCCCACGTTTTTCTCATGGGCATTCCATCGAACAAATTTCTGGTTAAAATCAAGAATACGAACCTTAGAATGAAACCTGAGAGAAACGAAGACAGCGGGGGAGGGACGATGATGGCGAAGTGGCGGCAAGACGACGACAGGGGGCGGGTCGATGATTTGAGATCGAAAGAGAGAGATAGTGAGATCAAGGTACGGTTTGAGATGTGGTTGGGGGCGGCACGGCAGCGGGGAGGGGGGCACGGCGGTGGGAGGAGGGGGATTTGGAGATAGGGTTTTGTGAGAGAGGGGGATTAAAATCTTCTAATCTTCTAATCTTCACCATACAGTATTTTACCCGTCAGTAAAACTTATAGTTACGGATTAAAAGCTATAGGATACCTATACCCACAGTTTACTACACGTCTGTAGGTATATGATGTCTATACCCACGGTTTTAATAACCGTCACTACAGGTGTCCATTGGTATATGTCAAATTTCTTGTAGTGTCTCCCTCACTCCCGAACCCATTTGCGCCCACCGTCTCCTCCATTACTTCGCAACCTCACCGCCAATCACCCTTACCCCATCTCCTCTTCCTCTCCCTCGCCTCGTCCAAGCCAGAAGCCCGAACTCCCGCCATTGCTTCGCCGCTTTGTTTTCAAACCCAAAAACAGAGCTCCGCCTCCGTCGCCTTCCACTAGTTGCCGTCCCGCCTGCCGTCCATCTAGTCGCCGACCGCAGTCACGTAGTCGCCGCCGAGGTCCCCCTCTCTCTTTCTCCCTTTCTGCCGATCAAGAAGAAGAAGGAAGGAGGGAAGAAGAAGGGGCGTTTTGAATTTCAGCCGTTGGAACTCATCGAGATTCGAGCATCCCTTGATCTGGTCTGTGGTGTTTGGTGTTTGGCGTCCAGAGCAGATCCGAGCTCCGATCCGATCTTGATCTGATTTGATCTGTACCATTGGATCACTCCTCAGCCGTTGATCGCCTTGATCTTGTTCATCCTATCACGATCCGTGCCGATCGTGCTCTCCGTCGGATTCGTCGACTACTCCCCTAAGGCAAGTATTCTTCTTGTATAAATTTTTGTTCTAGTACAAATGTTTAATTGAAAATAGTGCAAATAGGTCGTAATTTCGACTCATTCTTGTCCCATCATTTGTTGATCTTGAATTATTCATCATCGATCCCATGATCTCAAGAGTCACAACCCTTCGTTGGTATATTATACAAACTAGTTGGACTCATTTTATCTCCTAGTCACTTGAACACATGAAACTAAGAAACCCTAGACTTGTAGATGTGTGTTGTATCATGTATGTGATGATCTTGCATTTCTTTGAGTTGAGAAATAGATGTTACTTGCTGATTTGATGCACACTACATCCGTATTTGTATCACACACTAATCTAGACTCATAATAATCATTAATCATGTAACTTGTATATAAAAAAAATTCATCCTTGCTGCTGTTCTTGTCTTTACTTGCTGTTTCGATCCCTATAAAATCAAAATCTGAACTTGAGCCCTGAATATGAAATGTAGCCCTAAATATCTAGTTGTCAATAACATCCAGAATTTTCGAATTCCGAGTTATGGTCTAGGAGATATCGCAGTTTTACTGCTGCTGTGTCGGTAGTCGCAGATTCACAAAAACTGCTGCACCTCTTTAGTTTGCAATTATTTTAACTATGCTACCAGTAAGTAATTGACTTGAAATTTTGCATGTTGTTACTGGAAATCCTAGAGAATATTTCCTAATTTTCTCAGAATTAATTAATTATGTTCCAACCCTGTTTCATATGTATAAACTCAGATTCATAAATTCTGGCTGAACACAAAAGCTGTATAGTTTTCTGTTTTGACACATGTTACCACAACTTTTATGTATCTTAATTATATGTGTTGGAACCGGACAGGAGTCTAGTTTCTAGATCTTCTGACGATTCCACATATGCTATCTTGTAGCAATGGGAATTGCAGTTTTGGTACAGCAACGTCATGCTGTCCAGATTTGGAATTCTCGTTGTTCTTGATACTTTGATTTATTTTGACTCTCGAATATATATCCTACATAACCTAGACTTGTCCCATGTTCTTGATTATGTTTGCTTGACATGTTTCGCACACTTTCATGCTTGCTTAATGATAATAATAAACAATAAGTCGGGGTTTAAGGGAAAGACCATAGTAGTGGACAATATTGGTAAGTATACTCGGAAGGGGGCCGTGTTTCCTAGTACTCGGTTCATGAACTTGTTGCACCTTGATGTATTCATGAAGCCCTTACTTGGCTCATGAACTTGTTGTATTCATGAACCCACTGTGTGGTTCTTGAACTTGCTAGTGGATTCACGAACTTGCTTCGTGAACTTGTTACTTTATTTTCGTATTCATGAACCGTGCTTGCTTGATACTTGATACCTGAGTACACCGCCCTATAAAATCTACCACTAGGCCTAAACGAAATTGCATTCACTGTAGCAACCATGTGATAAAAGGATGGCACATGAAGTGCTACCTAGATAGTAATAACTGGAAGACTTGATACATGATACTTGAACATGATACATGCTTACTTGATACTTGATTACATAATACATGAGACTTGATACTTGTACTTGACAACTTGACACATTAGACTTGTTACTTATTACTCGACACTTGTAAGTGATACTTATGACTTGATGCTTGATACCATTACATGTTCACTAGCCACTTGTCTTACTACTAGTACTTGTTACCCAACCTCATCTTTTGAGTTGTCTTTCTTGCTAGCTAGTTTCTTGAATCCCCGTTACTTGTTACATCCCTATTACATTCTTGATTCCAAATCTTGTTCCATATTTCTTGTATTTGTTTTACTATTTGTGGCCCTAACTTGCACTAAGGGCGTTGTCTTATTTTCTCTATTCTTTTCCTTTTTATATTTATATATATAGACTTTGGAGACGAGTTGCCTGCTGGAATTGGTGAGCAGACATTCTAGGCTTCGCTTGGAGCAAGGACTTACTTAAAATATTTGTTTTCTTTGAGTTATTTATTTCTTTTGCTACATTAACCTTTGTAACGGGCTATAGTCCCGAGTTTTATCTTTTGTTCCAGATTTGAAAACCATTGAGATATTATTATTTGGTTTCAATCGTTTTCTGTTGTTTAATAAATTATTCATGCATGCGTGGTTGCATATATTTTGTTATATTTTTGTTATGATGCTGAGTCGATTCTACAGCTCATGAATGATGAAAATCATTCGCTGAGCTTTGTCACGCGCTTGTATTCCCTATTTTTGGAAAGCGGGGCGTGACATCGGGTGCAGAAGCTGATATACTATGTAAGTAAGAAGCTCCATGATGCTGAACTTCGGTACTCGAAGATGGAGAAGATGGCCTATGCCCTAGTGACGGTCGCCCGAAAGCTCAGACCATACTTTCAAGCACATTCCATATGGGTCCTTACCGATCAACCACTGAAGCAAGTCTCTACAAACCTGAAAGGTCAGGGAGACTTTGGTCAATTGAGTTAAGCCAACATAATATCACCTACCACCCAAGAACCGCAATTAAGGAGCAAGCTTTAGCCGAATTTATTGTTGAGAGCACAATGCCCGATCCTCCCTAGGAAGGAGACAACCCCCCACTGTGGAGCGTGTACGTGGACGGGTCCTCTTGCCTTGAAGGGAGCGGAACTGGGGTTATCTTGATTTGTCCTGATGAGTTCATACTGCGATACTAGCTATGCCTTATTTTTCCACCTTCTAATAATGAGGCCGAGTATGAAGCCCTGATTGCCGACCTCCTTCTAGCGAAAATGGCGGGAGCACAAAGAGTCGGAGTATTCAGTGACTCCCAATTAGTGGTGATCCAGATCCGAGGAGAATACGAGGCGAGGGATGACCGTATGGTCAGGTACTTAATGTATATACAGAAGATCATGTCTAACTTCAAAGAAGTCCAAGTCACTCGCATTCTGCGAGAAGAAAACGGGCAAGTAGATGCCCTCTCCAAGCTCGCCTCCTCATCGTTTGATGGAATCGACCACACCGTGCTGATTGAAGTCCTACTCAGACCAAGCATTGAAGAAGAGACACTAGAGCTCATGCCTATAGCTCCTCGAGCACCCGAAGATTGTTGGATGAAACCCTTAGTCGATTGCCTCGACAAAGGGACCCTCCCTGCGGATACCAAAGAATTGAGAAAGATTTGGGTAAGGGATCAATGGTACGTACTTGTAGAAGGGAAACTCATCCCTAATTGGGAAAGACCATACAAAGTCTCACAAGTAGTCCGTCCAGGGGCCTACCGACTTGAAGACTTGGGGGGGGGGGAGGAAATACAGAACTTGGAATGTCGAGTACCTCATGAAGTATAAAGAGAGCATTTAACGCCCTCACTTAGTAGTTACCATCAAACATGTAATAAAGAACGATGATTATAACAGTCACATCATGTAATAAAGGCTTGCATTAAAGCAGCCGCTTAAGTTTGAACATTTTCAATAAAATTAGTCTTTATTTTTTTTCAATTCCTTGAATAGTTCAAACTGAGGGAGTACTAAGATAGACACATAGTACGTGCTCAAGCAAACACCATCCATTCGTCAAGCACTCTAATGGACAATTGCAGGATTCGTCCAGGATCCATAAAGTCGCATGGGCACGCTTGCCCCCGAGTAAGTGTGTGGGGGTATATCTCGCCGTGCCCAACCCTGGACGAGTACGGAGTCCATTCATAGTTCATAGAACTGCCATAGCCACGTGCTTCCGAGCAGGTATGCGGGGTTCGGTTCGCTACTCGAGTGCTCCCAAACTCGTCGTCATTACTGTTCGGAGTCCACCCACGGTTCATAGGACCACTCTAACCACTTGCCCCCGAGCAAGAAGGTGGGGTTCGGTTCGCCCGTTCGAGTGCTCCTAAAACAATCTGGACATGTGAGGAGTTCATTTGTGGTTCATAGAACCGTCCTAACCATATGCCTACGAGCAAGTGTGCGGGGTTCGGTTCGCCATTTGAGTGATCCCGAAACTCGTCGTCATTACTGTTCAGAGTCCACTCACGGTTCATAGGACCACTTTAGCCACTTGCCCCAGAGCAAGAAGGCGGGGTTCGGTTCGCCATTCGAGTGCTCCATAAACAACCCAAACAAGTGCTGAGTCCATTTGTGGTCCATAGAACCACCCTAGCCACATGCCTCTGAGTAAGTGTGCAGGGTTCGGTTCGCCATTCGAGTGCTCCTGAAAGTCGTCATCACTATTGTTCGGAGTCCACTCGCGGTTTGTAGAGCTGCTTTAGAAACTTGCCCCAGAGCAAGTACACAAAGTTCAGCTCGTCGTTCGAATGCTCCTTAAGCAAACACAAAAAAAAACAAATAAAACTCACAGCTACATTTGCTCAACACACTTATGGAAATCTTATTTCAAAAAGAGGAACTTGGTTACAAGCTTTATTGAGAGACGAGCCTCTACAGGTTACAAAATCTCATTCAGCACCATCCTAACTCTTTCTTAGTAAAGGGATGCTCCTATTGAGGGACATGCGGTCTACGACTTCTAGTAGACACCCGAGCACTATTTTGTTTTCTCGAACCATCTAAGGAGATATCCAGACCCGTGAGTCAGGTCGTACCTTCAGGACCCACTACTCTTGCCACCCCTCCAACTGACGCCCTGCTAGACGAACCGGCTACTCCGCTTTGAGCATCTCCCAGATTTCGTGAAACTCCAAGAAAATGTAGGGCTAGCTCATGAAATGATCTCCCCTGAGCGTGCTCTTCACGCGAACAAGAAGAGCTCCTAATATTACTACCTTCAAGAAGTTGTTTTAACCGATGAATTTCCACCTCTTGTTCAACAAGCCTCTCTTTGAGAGAATCATCCATCACTTTAAATTTCAAATGAGGCACGCTAGCGTACGTCGAACCACCTAGACCAGTTCCTGCAGAAAATTCGAGGATTGTTCTCCTAAGATGAGCCACTTCTAAATTCCTCTCAAGCACTACGTTCTTCAGCTCGTCTCTTTTGGTGGTAGTCGAGCGGTGAAGGACTTTGAGCCTCGAGGAGTCTTCAGTGGTCGCTTCTCCTGAGGGGTGATATTCTACACCGTCTAGAGGCACCTCTCGTAGGGTCTCATCGTTACGTCTCGCTTCTATATCCCTTCAGGAAACACTTTCTCGTATGGCCGAGCTCCATTTCAGCTCTTGAAAGCCTCTCCCGTGAATGAGCAAGTCCCAACTCTGTCATGTGGAGCTTGGTACGGAGATGGGCAACCTCGCTGTCATAAAGAGCGTGCGCGTTGTGCACAACAACCTGCTGGCGAGAAGAATGATAGATCACTCTAATGGAAATAACCAAAGTCATAGGATACACAAAAACTCAAGAAGCTCAAATACCAAACAAGATGTGAACGACTAAAAAGAAATTTTATTGCAATGTGAAGATACAACAAGCGGTGGCCCTTCCGCTATTAAGCATCAATACAAGAGCAAAAAACAAATAAACCAACTAGCTAAAAGAGAAGTCAAGGGTCCACCTTACTCGACTGATCCACGGGGAGAGTAGACTCACGACTGCTTCTCTCAATCGCCTCTGGAGCAACTACAATAGCAGATAGGGGATCCACTACAACAATTTGCTCATGCTCCTCCTCCTCCTCCTCCTCCTCTCTCGCATACTCTTTCTCGTCGTCATCAGGAACCGGATCATATAGAGTACCCTGAACGGTCGAATCCTGGAACCCACGATCCAATATGCCGAAGAGCCCTGGCATATGCCTTCTCCATGTTTAGGGCCAGGTACCCCTCAGCTTCATCCTTTGCCGCCTTCACCGCATCATCTCTCTCCTTCGCAGCACTCTCCCTATCCTTGGCTGCAAGATCCCTCTCTCCGTCTACCCGCTCCTTATCTCGGGCCGTCTGATCATTCGCCTTGGTCAAGGTCGACTCCAGCAATTCGATCTGTGTCGTCTGGGTCTCCAATGCTTCCTCCAACTCTTTAGCGGTCTTCGCCCGTTCCACTCGGTCCCTGTCACTAGCCGCCTTCAGCTCCTTCTTCTGCTCTGCCACTCGCTTCAACAAGTTGCTGAAGTGGCAAGTGATTTACCAAAGGAAAAAGATTCAAAATTACAAGGGGAAAACCAACTCTATTACTTCATAAAGAGTTAGTACCAAAATAAAATATTGAAAGCTTACCGCCATGTTAGCCTTGGCTATCTCCAAGGCATTGTCTCCCACAGACTCCACGTCCATCACTGCTCTATCCTTCGGGGTCGCAAGGTGGTGGACTGCCTGCATACAAGTAGCTGAGTCCCCAAGGAACCCATCGTGCTTCATCACTCGTCAGTCTGAGATGTATAGCATTCGGTGCTCATCGGTGAGAATCGCCTCCCCTGTCGTAGTAAGGGGTGGAGCCTCGAGCGCAAAAGCAGCACCCAAAGTGAATCATCCGGTGGAGGCGGTAGGTGAAGCGGAAGGTGGAGACTCTAAGTTCACCACCGGAAAGGCAATCACGAGACCTCTAGCAACTTCACCGCCAAAGGTTTTGTAGTTGTCCTCTTTCTCTTCTTCTCCTTGGGGGCTTTGCCACTCAACCCCGCACGCTTGAAGATAATCGTGTCGAAATCCATGCCAGCAGCTCCTATGAAACAAGACACAAAGTGATTAGAACAAAGAATGAAGAAAAAGAAGAACTAACTACGAAAGCAAAATAAGGAATAAAGGAAAATCGAAGATGCATACTAGAGTTGATTAGATTGAGACCTCCCTGAAGAGAAACTCCTCTATCACTTCCCTCCAACTCATAGAGGGCCAATATAAAAGTATTTTAACAATTTTGTCCTCTTTTGGACTTAAGATGGGGTCAGCCTTCGCTCTCTTTGGCACTTCCTTTCTCCACCTCGTGGGAATCACCCACGACTCACGACTCCAAACAAGGAAATACTTGTCCCTCCAGTGTTTGATTGAGTCAGGGTTGTCAATCAATGTCATCCCCCGACGGGGAGTAAGATAGTATCTAAACTTCGACCTATTTTTCTGATGAATCTTATAGAGCCTCCTCAAAACATTCAATCGAGGCTCAATACTCGCCGCTTGCCAGTGCAGCACAAAGTCATTCACATGTGTCCACATATTTGGCATATACTGAATAGGACTCAGAGAATACCAGCAGAGAACTTTGGTCACAAACGGGGGTAAGGGGAGACGGAGGCCTGCTAGAAAAGCATCGAACGAAAAAAAAAGCCTGTGTCAGGAGATGTAGGCGTACATGCTCCGAGGCCCAGGCCTGGCAAGATAAGATCGAACTCCCTCGGGATCATGATACACTCGCGAATACTGCTCAAATCCTCCTCCATAAGTATCAAAGATATGTCATCCACCTCAGAGTGCTCACGAGGATCGTTCTCCTCGTACAATGGTGCCATCCCGTGCACCACTCTCGATAAAAGATCAGGAGAGTAGTCCCGAATACCGCCAAGACTCGTCAAAGGGGCTAGGAAGCCTACCCAACTCCCCTAATTCTCTCGTTCTCTCCACCATTATCTCGACAACAACCGACTCTGCCACTCTGTTCCCGTTATATACTCTTGAAGGTGGAACTAGTTGCTTATCTCCACTGTGGCTCGAGGGGGAGGTCTCGTCTCCCGAAGATAACCTAGACATCTTTGATAAAATAATATATATATAAACAAAAAAATATATATTTTACCTTGGATGTGACAGCTACGGTCGGAAAGTTCGCCAGAAAAAGCAATGCCTTGCTGCAAGCACTGACTAGTCCGCCGGAGAAAAACTTTTGAGAAGAAAAAAAAGAAAGAATGAGGGAAGAGAGAAGGGGGGGTGGAGGTTTTAGAGCGAATGAAGGGTGACGCTTTGGCTTCCTAAGATCATGGGCCCCCAACTGTTAGGAAAGCCCAAGAAGCCTAACGGCCATGAAGGCAAAACGACAAAAGAAGTCCAACAGTCAGGGAGATCGAACAAAAAATACAGTTGACTGGTCAATGGTCAATGGTCAACCGGGATACGTGTCGTGCAGCCGAACCACCTCCAGCATTCGGTGTCTTGCGCCGAACAAACGTGCACCCAATAAAAAAAATCACAAAAAATCATTGACTAGTCAACGAGGACACGTGTCATGCAGCCGAACCACCTCTAGCGTCTGGTGTCGTGCACCGAACAAACGTGCCCTCGATCGAAATATCACCAAAAATTGTTGACTGGTCAACGATCAATAGTCAACGGTCAACGGGGACACGTGTCCCCCAGTTGAACCATCTCTAGTGTTCGGTGGCTTGTGCGGAACAAACGTGCCCTCGATCGAAAATTCTCAAAAAACTATTGACTGGTCAACAGTCAACAGTCAACGGGGATACGTGTCGCGCAGTCGAACCACATCCAGCGTTCGGTGGCTTGCGTCGAACAAACGTGACCCTGATCAAAAAATCACAAAAAACTGTTGACTAGTCAACGGTGAACGGGGACACGCGTCGCGCAGCCAAACCTCCTCGAGCATTCGGTGGCTTGCGCCGAACAAACGTGCCCCCGATTGAAAAATCACAAAAAACTATTGACTGGTCAACAATCAACGGTCAATGGGGACACGTGTCGCGCAGCCGAACCACCTTCAGCGTTTGGTGGCTTGCTTCGAACAAACGTGCCCCCGAAAGAAAAATCACCAAAAATCGTTGACTGGTCAACGGTCAACATGGACACGTGTTGCTTAGCCAAACCACCTTTAGCGTTCGGTGTCGTGCGCCGAACAAACGTGCCCTTAATTGGAAAATCACAATTGTTGACTGGTCAACGGTCAACAGGGACATGTATCGCGCAACCGAATCATCTCCAGCGTTCGGTGTCATGCGCCGAACAAACATGCCCCCGATAAAAAAATTCACAAAACCTGTTGACTGGTCAACGGTCAATGGTCAACGGGGTTACGTGTCGCGCAGCCGAACCACCTTCAGCGTTCTGTGTCGTGTGCCGAACAAACGTGCACTCGATAGAAATAGGTGCAAAATGCCGTTGACTAGCATTGGTATCGGGTCGGGTCGGGTCGGGTCCTTCACTACCCGGACCCTTACCCGGTCTCCTACGGGTCCAAAAATTGGACCCGGATCCGGACTCGTGAGGACCGGGTCCGGTTCTGGGTCCGGGTCCTATTAAAATATTCCTACCCGTTCGGGTAGAAGCGGGAGTGTAAGCGATGAGTAGAGGATTTAGAATAGAGGAGAGAAGAAAAAGAAATGAGTTTTGAGTTTGGAAGAGGAAGATTTAGAATTGAGGATGAATGAGGGGAGGGATGATGAGAATATTTATTTTTATGTTGATTTTTTTGGGGTTTTTTTAACGGGTCCGGGTCCGGGTCCGGGTTGGGTCTCTTTTGAGCGGATCCGGATCCGGACCTGAAAGTACACCGGGTCTCATTTTAGGACCCGGATTCGGACCCGGACCCGATAGGCCGGGTCGGTTCCGGTCCAATGCCGGGTCTGGGTCGAGTCCGGGTGGGATCCGGGTTTCGGGTACTTATACCAATGCTACCGTTGACTGGTTAACGGTCAACAGTCAATGCCATGTGTCGCTTAGCCGAACCATCCCTATCGTTCGGCACGGAGAGCACATCAAACGTGCCCCCGAGCTGAAAAAGGGGCACTTTTCGTTGACCGGTCAACGCCTTGTCACCGCTCGATCTCTCCGGTTTTCGAGCTAGTCGCGATTGACACCCCAGACCTCACCACGTCATCAGTAATTTTTAATTCCTTCATTTAATGATCAAATCGAACTAATTATTTAAAAATTCCGAAAAAACAAATTAAAAAATCGTAAAAAATAATTAAAAATTCTAAAAATAAAAATTAATTCGAAAAATATTTTAAAATTCCAGAAAATAATTATTAATCTAGAATAATTAATTCAAATTTTCGATAATTAATTGTAAAACCTCGGAAATCGGATAAAAAATTTGAAAAATGATTGAAAACTGAAAAAATATTCAAAATATCTGGAAAAGTCACAAATTTTAGAAAATTCTACAATTAATTTTGGATATTTTATAAACCCAGAATAAGACCGTTACACCTCAAGCAAGATCTAAACCTCCCCAACAACTACGATATGTTCTGTAAACCCTTAAAATGGCCAAACTACTCCTCAGAGACTGTGAAACTCTGTCTTCGGAAGTGGGAGGCTTGTGATATGGGTAGAATCAGAACCAAATCAGGCACGAATCTTAAAGCACTAAGGGGTAAAGCAGTAATTTTACATATAAACGGGACCAACAATGGAAATTGAGTCTCTTTCAAGCCTGACAACCCAAAAAAGGGATATGTCTTACTGGGTTGTCCTACCAGCCCAATGAGAATGGGTCCAGGTTGTTTAAATATGATTTAAACTCATGGTTATCCGTAAGAGGTGGTTCAAAAACTATATCTCTTATCTTGAAGGAAGTTTGAACACTCCCCCCACCACTCTTATCTTTTCATAAAGAAGAGATAACTAATTCAATCCAAAAATACTGAAAAATATAGATAAATGATTATCTCGAAAATGACCCCAGGGCGACTATACATTCCCTCCTGTCTCCACCAGAAACAAGTAATCAGTATTTTCTCCACAAAAGATCTTTTAAAGTCTTTGATTTCTGACTTGAGTGTCACGCCCTGCTTCCCAAAAGGAATACAGAATATGAGTGCGTGACAAAGCCCAGTGAATGATTTTCATCATTCATAAGCTGTAGAATCGACTCAGCATCATAACAAGAAATATAGCAAAATATATTCAACCACGCATGCATGAATAATTTATTAATCAACAGAAAATATTTGAAACAAATATAAATATCCCAAATAAATTCAAGATCTGGATCAAAAGTAAAAACTTCGGGACTACAAGCCCGTTACAAGTTTCAAATAGCAACATAATTAAATAACACAATTACAAATAACTGAAGCAAGCTTTCCCAAGCGAAGCCTAGAAGTTTTGCTCACCAACTCCAGCAGGCAACTCGTCTTCAAAGTCTGTATATATATATATATATATATATATATATAGAGGAAAAAATAGAGAATCAAAGACAAACGCCCTTAGTGCAAGTTCGGGCCGCAAGTAGTACAAGCAAGAGTATGAAAATAGGTGCAAGAAAATACGAAACAAGATATGGAATCAAGAATATACAACATGATTTGATAAGGATGTAACAAGTAGTGAAGTTCAAGAGGCTAGCTAGCAAGTGAAACTAATCAAGTAACAGGATCGGGTAACAAATACAAGTGGCAGGAACAAGTAACAAGTGAGCATGTAACATGTATCAAGTATAACAAGTATCAAGTAACAAGTGTCAAGTAACAAGTAACATGTAACATGTAACAAGTAGCAGGACAAGAATGTGCAAGTGAACATGTTATACTTAAGTCTGTTGTTTAATTCTATCTAGGTAGTACTTCATGCGTCCCATCTATTTACCATATGGTTGCTACTTGCAAACAAGTTACGTTTAGGCCTAGTGATGGATTTTATAGGGCCATGTACTCAGGTCATGTAGGAAATAAGAGCATGTGGTCAAACCATGGGCACTAGAGGTGGCTCTCGTCAACTTCTGACATGGCACTTAGTTCTACGTGGTACTTAGTTCCATTTAATTGCAAACACATATCATATAATCATGTGATGGGTACTAGAGGTGACCCCCGCAGGCACTAGAGGTGGCCCCCGTCAACACCTGATGTGGCACTTAGTTTCATTTAACTTAAAATCATGAAAAACACGGACCCCCTTCTGAGTACACTTACCTATATTGTCCACTACTATGGTCTTTCCCTTAATCCCGGTTTATTATTTATTATTATTATCAAACAGGCATGAAAGTGTGCGAAACAGGGCAAGTAAACATGATCAAGGACATGGAACAAGTTTAAGCTGGGTAGAATGCATATTCGGGTGTCAAAACAAATTGAAATTATCAAGAACGACAAGAATTCCAATTCTGGACAGTATGACGTTGCTCCACCAAAACTGAGATTCCTGCCACCACAAGAATGCAAGTCTGGATCCGTCAGGAAATCTAGAAACTAGACTCTGCAGAATCCAGCGCATATAAACAAGATACATGGAAGCTGTAGCAACTGGTGTCAAAACAGCAAACTACACAGGATTCGTGTTCAGCCAAAATTTGTAAAATTGTGTTTATAAATATGAAACAGGCCTGAAACTTTATTAATTGATTTTAGGAAAATTACGGAGGGTTCTCTAGTATGTCTAGTATCAGCATGCAAAATTTCAAGTTATTATCTTATAGGTAGCATAGTCAATTTAATTGTAAATCAAAGTGATGCAGCAAATTTATGAATCTGGAATTCTACGACACAGTAGCAGTAAAACTACGATAAATCACAAACTATAACTCGGAATTCAATTCCGTCAAAAGGGTAGTAAACTAGATATCTTGGGCTACATTTCATGTTTAGAACTCAAGTCCAGATTCTGATATTATTAGGGTCGAAACAGCAAGTAAAAACAGGAACAGCAACATAGATGGTTTCTTTTATATAAAAAGTGTCATGATTAGTAACTATTATGAGTCTAAATTAATGTGTGTTGCAAATTAGGGTGTAATAGATATCAAATCAGTAAGTCACATTTATTTCTCAATTCAAAAGAAAGTAAAATCACCGCATACATTATACAGCGTACATCTACATGTCAAGGTGGTTCTTAATTACATGTGTTCAAATAATTAGATGATAAAATGGATCTAACTAGTTGTGAAACGAATATATCAACGAAAGGTTGTCTCTTATGATCATGGGATTGATAAGGAGTAAAATGAGATCATCAAATGATAAGCCAAAGGGGAGTCACAACTACGATCTACTTACAGTATTTTCAAATAAAAGTTTGTACTAGAACAACGAATTGTACAAAAAGATACTTGGCTTGATTGCATGAGGACGTTGATTGACGATCGCGATCGGATGGATCAGATCGGCGCGGATCTTGATGGTGATCAAGCTCGATGAAGATCGACGGCTCAGATAAGATCTGATCAAGATGTTGGAGATCTGATGATCGTTACGATCTTGATGAGATCGGATGGCTGAGATTCAAAACAACCCTTCATCGTGCTTCTCTTCTTGATCAACACAGCGATGGGCAGGAGCTTCGACCGTGGCGACTGGCGGCGACGACTGTGGGTGGTGCTGCGGCGGCGAGACGACAGCGACATCGAGGCTCGACTGTGGAGCAGTCGATGGAGGGCGACGACGGCGATAGGGTGGTGGCGACAGATCTCTGTTTGGAGAGGAAAACAGGGGAGCGATGGCGGGAGCTTCGGGGATTTGGCAATGGCGAGGCGACGAGGGGGTGAGTAGTGGTAGGGGATGATGATGAGGAGAGGACGAGGCAAGGGTAATGGGTTTCGGAGGACGACGAGGCGATGGGTTCACGAAGAGGAAGACGATGGGTAATGGGTTTCGATGAGGCAGTGGCGACTCAATGACGGGGTGTCGAGGAGACGATGAGGCGGCGACGAGCACAGGGATGGCGAAGGCTAGGGGACGAAGCTTGGGTTCCGGAGGTGGGAGATGAACATTGCAGGAATAGGAGTGGCGGCTGGTTAATTAGGTTTCAACAGTATATGTCATTAGGGTTAGGGTTAATCTAGGTTAGGGTTTTTATATAGTAGGGTTGCGGGTTTAGGGTTATTGGATAGCAGGTTTAGGGTTATTGGATAGCGGGTTTAGGGTTATTGGATAGCGGGTTTGGGTAGGATCCAAAATGAGATTGAGTCAAAAAATCACTATAATTAGACCATATGGATTTGATGAGATGAATCAGTCAATTCCCCTAGAAAAATAGCAAATTGAGCTGATAGACAAGATGCAAATGAAATAGATTGGGCACAAATTTGAGTTGAAACAATAGAAATGACTTTATTAGAACTGGAAACAAAATACAGGATCTTGAATTGATAAATAGAGTACAATGAAATGAAATACAATAGAAAAATACAAATACAGGGAACATGGATTATATTGAGCGCCGGAGGGTCTGTCGCCGGGATCAACCTCGATGTTTCAGACTTCTAGCGGGTCAGTGGAGGCAATCGTCGCCACATGAATCGAATCCTACGGCGCAAACGAGTTACATCGTCAAGTCAATCGTAATCAAAGATAGTCGACATCGTTGAAAATCAAATGGTCAAGTTTTTTATTGTTCCTCTAAAAAAGTCACATCATTTAGTTGCTCCCATACCAAAAACGGCAGCAACAAGTTGTTACTCCACCTTTTCTTGAAAGACAAAAAGAAAAAGGATAGTATTGTGTGGTGTTCTTAATTCCCGATACGTTTAGTTAGCAAAAAGACTAGTACTCCACGTGAAATAATGAGTGCCCCATTACTATTTTCCCTTTTCTGTTTTTAGTTGGCAATTGAAATTTATATAATTTTGCCTTAAATATGTGTGCCCTACTTCAGATTTAACTAGGTGATAACTAGGTGATGGATTTAAAATAAATCAGGCTAACTGGTTATAAAGCATGTAAGAGCATCCAAAGTCGTTATTCTTAAAAATTGGATAAATGGATAAATGCATATAACAGTTTATTATTTTGCTGCAGTCGTCGAATGCTATATTTTACCAATTTAAATTAAAATAATATACAGACGGAGCTTCACATTGCGTCGGAGAGAAAAAAAAATTTAATTCGGTCGGACACAACATGACCTTGCGTTGGAGAGGATTTGTTTTTTTTTTTTTTAAATGGTGGGACGACACTTTGCCGTCGGAGGAAAAAAATTGTACTCGAAGTGCAAAAAAAAATTACAACAAAATTATACAAAATTACAAAAAACTACAGAAGAGGTCTGGGACGCAACTTTATGTTGCGTCCGAGAGAAGTGGGGTTATTTTGGTTTTTTTTTTAATTACGGATTTTTTTTTTTTTTTTTTTTTTTTTAAGGGACGGCACTTGAAGTGCCGTCCGACCATTAAAATATATATTTTTTTGTGTGACGGCACTTCGGGTTCCGTCGTTTATATATGCATAATTCATATATAGCACTCTATTGTAGCGATTTATGCAAATTATGCATATTTACACAACGACTGCAGCGTTTTTTTTTACAAAATATGCATATTAGGTATATATACCAAACGACTACAGATGCTCTGAGCATGTCTATGCATGCACGTTATTATTATTATTATTATTATTTTCTCTAATGTTTCAGTTTTAGTTTGATGTAGATATAAATTGTTTGGAGTCTAATTGGTTAGTGGGGATAGTTAATACAACTTGAATAAAAAATGTGTGATTAGTTTTTAACTGGACAGTGTTGATGGTTCATATGCCTCCGGCTTAAAAATGTATGGTTAAAATTGGCTTTGCTTGTACAATGCCAACTCTTTGATTATAATAGTAGAGACGAGCATATGCTTGAGTTTCCAATTTTTCAATGTGAGAGTTCAAATTTTATTGGGCGATTGTTTAAAGTATATGGTTGAAATCATCTGTTTAACACATAGCACCACCCATATCTGCTTAATTATATAATATCTACTGGTAATCTGCACGGCAGCACGTGCAATACAAGCCTTAAGATTTTTTTAAAATTTAATTCTTTATTTTATTTTTAATTTTTAATTTTATTTTTAATTTTAGTAAATACCATGACGTTGTCTGGAACAAGAGTACTCATTTTACTCATCTCAAATCCTTATCATACTCTATACAATTACCTCCAGTGGTCCCAACTTTTATTTTATATGAGGGACACTTTTGTAAATAATTATGTCGTAAATAAATTTGAACTTTTAGGGTATTATGATAAGTGACAACATTTAACTAAATGGATGGTTAATATAACTTCCACATAAAAAATGAGTGTGAGAATATATAGTTGATTGTCTACAAATTACAGTTTGTCTACAAATGACACAACCCCAACTCTTCCATTATAATATTACTAGTATTTTTTACGTGCAATGCACGTTTTAATAAGAGTTGGAGAATTTTCACGTGCGATATATGTGTTAAGAAATAGTTTTGGAGTTGGACGTGCGTTGCACGTAATTGGAAAATTTATTTTGAAGAAAAGACTACATTTGTTCGTGCAATGCACGTGTTTATTAGTGGAATTTGAGTTGTACGTGCAATACGTGTATGTTTGGTGTTAAAAAATATTGAAATTTTATTTTGCACGTGCGTTGCACGTTTTAAATAGGTGAAATTTTACTGTTTGTTAGTTTTTGTTGTAATTAATGGGAGTTTGAGTTGCACGTACAACGCATGGGTTTGTATGTTGATAAATTACAACTCCAACTCTTCCATTATAGATAGAGATAGATAAGTAGATATATAGTAGATGTTTCTTAATTTGTTAATTATCTAAATACTCTAGTAGATATTAGATAACTAGGTTTGCCCGTTGACACGTGCCTACGGCACGTCTTCGGAACGGTGCACCTAGTTTGATTATATAAAATAGTTTTGGAGGTCCAACAAATTAATTGAAGTAGCAAACATATTATATGAGGAAACAATATATCTACCATTAAGCTCAATTATCGTCTTCCTGATCATTAGCTTGAACTTATCTGGAATGCATATAGTTTGTTAGAAACACTGCATAGAGTTTTTTTTAACTTCAGCATCAGTTTTATATGCTTATAATAGTTATGCAAGGACATTATCATATAGGTTTTATAGAGCTTACTCTAATCCCATAATCACTATGAGCATGTCCAAATACAATGGTAACGCAAGTGCAGGTGTGAAGGTATCTACAATACCAATAATCTAAACATTTATTTTTAAAATTTTAAAGTTTTATTTCTAAAATTTCGAAAAATATAAAAATTTTAATTTTTTTTAAATTTTTAAATTTTAAATATTTTTAAGAAAGTATCTTTTAAAATAAATGAAAAATTTTTAAATTTTTTTATAAGTTTTTGATTTTAAAAAATTTTTTGAATTATTTTTAAAGTTTTTAAAATTTTAATTTTTTTTAAAAAAAATTTAAATTTTTTATTTTCTGTATTTTTTGAATAGAAGAGAGAGAGAGAGAAAAAGGGAGAGAGAGAGAGAAATAATTAAATAAATAAAGGAGTTGTTTTGGGTTGGGGATTTGAATTTGAGTTTTGGGGGGAAACTTCTTGGGGGAAAATATGTTTTGTGAGGTTAGATCTGGGCCTTTGATTTTGGGGAGATTGAAGGTGAGCCACTTGATAGCTTTCTTTGTGTTTTATTATATAGACTAGATTTGCCCATGGGCACGTGCCTACGGCACGTCTTCGAAACAATACAAAACACGAAAAGCCATATAAACAGTAAAACAACAATTATGCAACTCAAGTTTGAATAATAAATATGACAATAATTAGTTGTAAATAAAAGTCCATGTTTTCATTAGTATATTTTGAAAAATAATTATAAATTAGGGTGTAAATCTAACTTTTTAGAACTTTAAGTGTAGAAAATGATGAAATTTAACATTTGAAGTGATATATTTGCTATTTTCAATATAACATGTGCAATAAAAAAACATAAAAATTCTGAAAATTTATAAACCTGAAATCTTAAAATCTAAATATCTAAGTAAATAAAGAAAGAAGGGGAGAGAGAGGTAGGGAGAGAGAGAAAGAAAGAAATATAAAAAAGTGAAAAGATAAGAGAGAGAGAGTAATAAAGTAATGAGTTTTTTAGTTTTGGGGGGAAAAATTGTTTTTGGGGTTTGAAATTTTGGGAGGGAAAATATGTTTTGTGAGGTTAGATCTGGGCCTTTGATTTTGGGGGAATTAAAGGTGAGCCACTTGATAGCTTTCAATGTGTTTTATTATATAAACTAGATTTGCCCGTGGGCACGTGCCTACGGCACGTCTTCGGAACGATACAAAACACGAAAAGCCCTGTAAACAGTAAAACAACTATTATGTAGCTCAAGTTTGAATAGTATGACAATAATTAGTTGTAAATAAAAGTCCATGTTTCTATTAGTATATGTTGAAAAATAATTATAAATGGGGTTGTAAAATCTAACTTCTTAGAACTTTAAGTGTGGAAAATGATGAAATTTAACTGTTGAAGAGAAATTTGCTATTTTCAATATAACATGTGCAATAAAAAAAACATAAAAATTCTGAAAATTTACAAACATGAAATCTTAAAAATCTAAATTTCTAAGTAAATAAAGAAAGAATGGGAGAGAGAGATCGGGAGAAAGAGAAAGAGAGAAATATGAAAAGTGAAGAGAGAAGAGAGAGATAGTAATAAAGTAATGAGTTTTTTAGTTTTGGGGGGAAAAATTGGTTTTGGGGTTTGAAATTTTGGGAGGAAAAATGTGTTTTATGAGGTTAGATCTGGACCTTTAATTTTGGGGGGATTGAAGGTGAGCCACTTATAGCTTTCTTTGTGTTTTATTATATAGATATAAGTGGTATGGGTAAAATCAGGGCCGTACAATCTCAATATCCATCTTAAAGCTTCTCAGGGGCAGAACGGTGATTTTACAGCAACTACATGCCTACAAGAAAAATAAGGGCCCCACGAGGGCTATCGACTCACGTGTCCTACAATTCAGGCTAACTTATAGCCTAAGTAAGAGAGATGTCTAGCTAATTAATGCTGGAAATCAAATCTTAAATAATATTATTTATTCTTATCCCTTAACTATGAAAATCTATAGTTTAAACACGTTTTATTTTTTGAGACTAACTACTAGTCTATAAATACTCTCCAACCTTAATCAGTCAAAGGTAATCAATTTTTCGCCACTAAAACCCGAATCTCCTTTATGAGTTTCTAACTTGAGTGTCAGAGGGTCGTTCGGCGGGGCTAACCCTGGTGTTCAGACTTTGTGCAAGTTCGTTGGCTTTCAACCATCCAATCCAGATCCAAGCGCACTCCACGATTCAGACTCAGATCAAGAAGACTTCAGCCATCATAATTCAAATCCGATCGACGGTCCAGATTGTAGGTTTTCTCCTAAAAAGAACTCATCATCTGATTTCTCCCACACAAAAAAGTAGCAACATATTAGTGTTGTTTGTGGGAAACTACAAATTTTCCTATCCGATTAGATCTCGCCGCCAAAAAACTATCCTTTCCATCCATGGCTCCTAAAGGAAAGAAAGCGGTGGCCACCAGCCATCGAGCCGACGCTTCTCATCCTCCTTCTGCGCTGAAGAAGCCAACTCGCTTGCCGTCGCTGCCCCCTCATGGTAGGGCTGCTTCGGCTGGCTCCTAGCAGCCTTTCCCCTGAGCTTTGACCTGACAAGAACAGAGGGTTGGTATGCACCTTGACCCCCTTCGTGGTGCCCCTTCCTTAGCCAGATCTCTGCTGCATCATTAATGGTAGACAACAAGGAACAGACCTCCCCCAGCGCCTAGGCAATAGGTGATCCCGAGGTAATGTTCCCCACTTGGAACGCCAAAGGAGCCCTTCCTGTGGCGTCAGAAGTCCTCGTGAACCCCTCACCACATAATTGAAAAAGCAAGCCTGACTTTCGTTAGTTGTTGAGCTCCTAGGGACGACAGAGAAGAGGAGACACCTATGACAAGGGCAGAGTTCCAGGATTTTACCGACCAAGTTCTTAAAGCCGTCCACAGTGCTCTGAGCAGGGGCCGCTAAACAAGCATGTTGCGCTTTAGACCTGAACAAGAAAAGGAGCCCCACGAGTCAACTCGATCCGAGGAGCAGGTAAATGAAGTCTTTCGCCGCCTCCAAGAGATGGAGGACCGCCTTGCTTGGTTTGGCCGAGAGGAGGGTCACCGAAACAAGGGATACCGCCCCAGTCGACCTCCTTTCACCAAGACAATCCTTGAAGCACCTATCCCAGAGAACTTCAAACTGCCAACCTTCTATTCATACAACAGTGAAATTGACCTGATATATCACACCGAGAGTTTCAAAACTCTTATGATGATCCACTGAGCCTCCGATGCGCTCCTCTATAGAATGTTCCCAACAACACTAAAGGGTTCAGCACAGGAATGATATTACGATCTCTCTCTAGGGTCTATCTTCCTCTTTGATCAATTTGATGAGCTCTTCTTCACACACTTCATCAGCAGCCGTAAGACAGAGAAGATGACTGCCTCCTTGATTGACTTGAAGCAAAGGGAAGGGGAGTCGCTCAAGGATTTTTTCTGGCACTTCGCAGCCGAGTCTTGATCCCTCTCCTCCCTTGACTTGACCGTGGCAGTTGTTACCCTCAGACATAACGTCTGCTACCTCGACCTTAAAGCATCCCTGGCTAAGAAGCCTCCTTGGGACTTCTCCAAATCATATTATGGAGTGAGAAGTACATCCTAACTAAAGAGGCTCTTTGTCCCCAACACCAAGGAGAACCTTCATCTGGGAAAAAAACGGAAGAATACCAATGAAGATGAGCCCAAGAAGTCCCAAAAGGAGGGGTCAGGCCAGCGTTGCCCTCATCCGAATCTTCGCTTCGACAAATTCACTCATCTCAATGCCAGCATATCAACAGTCCTCAGAGAAATCGAGGGGGATGAACTGCTCTATCTCCCTCACAGGATGAACATGCCGGGCAAGAGAAGGAATAAGAACCTATAGTGCCAATTTCATAGGGACCATTGACACAACACCAATGACTGTCAGACTCCCAGAGAAGAAATTGAGGCTCTAATCCAACAAGGTTATCTCTCCAAGTACAATCAGAAAGATAGGATCGAGCCTCCTCCTTCTTGCGGAGCTAACAAACACGCATAGAGAGATTTCGTGCCCCAAGACTCTGAAACCCTGGCAGTTTTCCACTCCAACTATGAAGGACCCATGGGCGGGGAATCTAACTCCTCCCGAAAGGCATTCCTCCAAGAAGTGAACTCAATGCAAAACTTCCCTCCAGCCAAGAGCTTAGGAGTTCCAGTAACTTTATCGGACAAAGACCTGTAACGCATCGGAACACCTCATTGTGATGCACTAGTAATCAGCCTATGTATGGAAAACCATGAAGTGCGCCACATCTTGATGGACAATGACAGCTAGGTGAACATCATCTTTTTAGAAGCATTCGAAGGCCTCAACTCACCAGAGACTGACTGAAACTCGCCGGGTATACCCTCGACAGGTTCTCTAAGGTTCTAGTCTTGATTGAAGGGATAGTCACCCTCGACGTGACTGCAAGACAGGCCCCAGCTACCCAGACTGAGACCAAGGACTTCATGGTAGTCAACGTGAAAGCCGCCTACAATGCCATCATCAACCGCCTCGGCCTTGCAGCTCTTCACGCCGTAGCATCACCCTTCTCCTTTAACACGGGTAGGACAAGTTCAGGGAAATCAATAAGCACCTCGGGCATGTTACATGACCACCATGAGGGCCTTGGTCTTCCCCCTCGATGCCGTAGAACTCCTTCTAGAGAGGGGTAATACTAACTCCGATCGATGATCTAGAAGAGATCCCCTTATCCAAAGAAGATCAGACCAAGAGTTTCTGGGTAAGAAAAGCTCTCTCCCGCTGACTCAAAGAACAAATTGTCAGTTGCATTAGGGGGAACCGAAACTTGTTTGCTTGGACTGCTGCTGACATGCCTGTCATCTCAAAAGAATTGGTCATGCACCGTCTCAGTGTCAATCTAGATGTCAAGCCACTTACCAGCACCTAGTGAATAAGGTCTTCAAAGAACAGATCGGTCGAAACATGGAAGTCTATGTAGACGATATCCTTGTAAATATCCTCAAGAAGAATGGCCATGTGACTTACCTCCAAGAAGCTTTTGATGTCCTCCAGAAGCACAACATAAGACTGAACCCCTCGAAGTGCACCTTCGGGGTCTCCTCGGGCAAGGTCTTGAGATTAATGGTGAGCCAAAGAGGAAATGAAGCCAAATTGAAGAAGATGAGCCATTCTTGACACGTCTCCCCCCTCCAACATTAAAGAAGTTCAGAAGCTCACAAGGTACCTAGCCGCCATGGGGTGCTTCCTCTCCAAGTCAGGGGAGAAGTGCCTCCATTTCTTCAAGGCTCTTTGTGGATCAAAGAGCTTTGAGTGGGGGAAAGCACAACAAGATGCCTTTGAACAGCTCAAGGAATTTCTCACAAATCCTTCTCTCTTATGCAAGCCCAAGCCGGGAGAGGTCCTGTACCTCTTAGCACTTCATATCAGACCCTCAGCGTTGTTTTGGTGAGGGAAGAAGACAGTTTAAATTCCGATCTACTATGTGAGCAAAGTACTTCATGATGCCCAGCTTCGTTATTCTAAGCTTGAAAGGATGGCCTATGCTCTGGACATGGCCTCCTGCAAACTCTACTCATACTTCCAAGCATACTTAATCTTAGCTCGCACTGACCAACCCCTCAACAAGTGCTTCATAATCCACAGACTTCCGGACGACTTATGAAGTGATCCATTGAGTTGAGCCAGCACAACACCATTACCCATTGAGGATGGCCATTAAGGCCCAAGCCTTAGCTGAATTCATCGACGAAAGTAATATCCCTAATCCCCCCGAGGAAGGCAATGATCCCCAGTCTGGAGTGTCTCCTCTGGCATCGAAGGGAGCGAGGGCGGGGTCATCCTGCTTGGTCCAGATGAGTTTAACCTCTAGTACTCACTCTGCCTCAACTTCTGAGCCACCAACAATGAGGCCGAATATGAGGCACTAATTGCTGGCCTCCTCTTAGCTCAGAAGGCGAGGGCCCAAAATTTAGGGTGTTCAATGACTCCCAGCTGGTAGAAAACCAAATTCGAGGAGACCATGAAGTCCAAGATGACCGCATGGTCAACTACGTAGCTTGCGTGAAGAAACTCCTAGCTACATTCAAGTAGGTGGAAGTCACTCGCATCCCCTATGAAGAAAATGGGCAAGCAGATGCCCTATCTGAGTTAGCCTCCTCTTCCTTAGAAGGACTCAACTACACTGTGCTCATTGAGGTCCTACTAAAGCCAAACATCGAAAAGGAAGCATTAGAGCTCATGTTCGTCACTCCTCAGACACCCGGAGATAATTGGATGAAACCCTTGTTGAACTTCCTAGACAAGGGGGTTCTCCCTGCAGATCCGAAGGAAGCAAGCAAGATCCGGGTAAGAGGAGAAAGGTACACACTTGTCGAAAGAATCTTGTAAAAGAGATCCTACACTCTCATAGATGACAAACCTTACTTATGTTTCCCCTCCCTGGAGGTGGCCAAGTATGCAATCAGAGAAGTACATGAAGGAATCAGCGGTAGTCACCTGGGCGCGAGGTCCCTTGCACGGAAAATTCTTAATCATGGGCATTATTGGCTAGAAGTCCCCCCCCCTGAAGCGGGTGCCCCAAGTCGACCTTAGCTCATTGTCAAGTCTGATCCTTTTGCTATATAGGGAATGGAGTTGCTCAGACTGTTTCTCCCTACAACTGGACAAATGAACTTCTTAGTGGTTGCTATCGACCACATCACAAAGAGGATTGAAGCCAAATCACTAGCCACCATCACCAAACAAAAGATTCAGTCATTCTTTTGGAAGAACATTTTTTTCAGGTTCAGGATCTCTCGAATCCTCGTCACAGACAATAGAACACAATTTGCCATCCACGGATTCTGCAAATTCTGCACCGACCTGGGATCGAACAACGTTTCTCTTCTATCTCGCACCCCCAAGCCAACGACCAAGCTAAGAATGCCGACCGATAGATCCTTGATGGTCTGATGAAGAGTCTCGACAAAGCTCCCAAGGGGCTATGGGTTGAAGAGCTCCCACGTGTGCACTGGTCCTACAGGACCACAAAGAGAACCCCAACAGGAGAATCCCCATTCACCTTTGGCTCTAAAGCATTGATCCTCATAGAGGTTGGACTACCTTTCCCTCTCATCCTCTCCTTCAACAAAGAACATAACTCAAATGACCTATGTGGTAACCTTGACCTTATTGTAGAAGTTTGCGAGAAACCTGCCATACGAAGACACATCTATCAGCAGAGGGTGGAGAAGTTCTACAACAAGAAGGTCCACCTGGAAAACCTTAAGGACGAGGACCTCCTCCTATGTAAACTCAAAATCTCTTACCCGCGCAAGAAGGAAAAGCTCGCACCAAATCGGGAAGGACCATACAAGGTGTCCAAAGTCGTCCTGCCCAGGAGCTTACCGTCTTGTAGACTTAGGGGCAAGAAGATATCAAGGATTTGGAACACTGAACATCTGATGAAGTTCAACGAGGGTTCTTGATGCCCCCTCCACTTAGATTTTTTAAGATTTGAAATAAGGTAGATCCTTACAACGACCAGAGCATATAATAATGGCTAACCACCAAGACAACCACTTAGATTTTTTTTAAAAGTAAAACTTAGCATTTCCCTTTGCAAAATTCATATACTGCTCATTGGATGTAAACAACGAGTTAGGTTCTCAGCTCCTCTTTACGCCAACAACTCATTAACTCTTCGAATAACAAGTTCAGAGTTCAACTCTTTCCTAGAGTTGTTCCCACAACCTGTTAACTGCTCAAATAACAACTTCTGAAACTTGTGGCTCGAAGCTGCTCCTGCAACTCGCTAACAAGAAAGTTTGGAGCTTGACTCGCCATTGCAACTCCTTAAAAACCAGTTGGGAGTCCAAACTCGTGGCTTGTAACTTGCAAAATAGCAAGAACAAAGCTCGACATGCTACTCGAAACTGCTCTTGCAACTCGTTAACTCCTAAAAAAACCAGTTCGGAGTTCAAAATCATGGCTCGAAGTCACTCCGGCCACTGGCAAATGTGCAAGTTCAGAGCTCGACTCACCACTCGAACTTCTCCAGCAACTCTTTAGCTCCTCAGCAAGAAATGATTTTGGCACTCAAATCACTGTTCGAAGCTATGCCCACAACTCATTAGCTCTTCAAAATAGCATGTTCGGAGTACAAACCCATGGCTCGATGTCACTCTTACAACTATTAAACATCGGGGCTTGACTCGCCACTCGAATGCTCTTACAACTCGTAGACTCCTTAAAGAGCCACTTCGGAGTCCAAACTCGTGGCTCAAAGTTGCTCGTGTAACTTGTAAATAAGTAAGAACGGGGCTCGACCTGCCATTCGAAACAGCTCATGCAACTTGTTAAATCCTTTTAAAAATAGTTTGTAGTTCAAAATCGTGGCTCAAAGTTGCTCCTACAACTTGCAAAAATGCATGTTCGGAGTTCGACTCCCTACAACTCATTAACTTCTAAACCATAAAGCTTGGAGCCCAGCTCTTCCACAGGGCTACTCCCACAACTTGCTAATTCAAGCACATTGAATTCAAAGTCCATCTCACCCCTAGAGCTGCTCCCGCGGCTCATCAATGCTAGACATTGAGTCTCAACGCAAACAGAAAAAACAAGAGTCAAGGCAGAAGCACTTGGAAGATCTTTATTTCATATGAACGTTCTACTACAACCTTGAGGATAATGGCAAATCTTCAGTTATAAAATTTAGTACAAGTCTAAGAGCTAAAGTACATTGGATCGCCCTATAGCTCCTCTCCACTCCGATCACTTGTGACTGCAAGTACGAGGGACACTTCGGTTTAAAGACACGATTTGCTTGTGACGCCTCATTGCTATAGGAATCTTACCTTAGCCACCCCAGCTATCCGAAGGAGGCACCAACCCAACAGATTGAGTCTGGATGTGCTTGTAACATTCCAAAAAAATTAATTATTAATATTTTTGCACGTGCATTGCACATAAAATTATATGCATTTTAGTCCCTAAAATTTTCTAGAGTTATGCACATTTTTCTTCTCATTTTTTAATTTATTTTATTTTAATCCAATAGGCCTAAAATCTATTTTGAAGCCCACTAAAAATTAGTTACAAGAGAAGCCCATGTTTAAATTCTACATTTAAATGAACATGTTAAATTCTAGTACACTTGTCTTGTAACATACAACTACATTTAAATTAATAACAATTAATAATAGAATGAGAAGTGTGTGCTCATTCGGTGCACGTGCACGTGTTTGTGCACCAAAAGAGATAGGCCGACCACTTGAGAGAGTGGAGAAAGTGGGAGAGGGTTGTGAGAAGGTGGGCTCATTGTAACCACACAATACTCTTATAAATACACCCTTCCTTTAGCATGAACAACACACAAAAGATCAAAAGAAAACAGAAGAGAGAAAAAAAAAGAGGGGCTCGGTTTTTGGCTAGAGAAGGAGATTTCGGTTTCTTTGCTTAAGGAGGAGAAGACTATCTTTTGTTGGAGCTTGGAGCAATTTTCTAGTAGTCTATTTACAATTTGCTTCAAGAAAAAGGTGGGTGTCTCTTTTACTTTCTAAATTATTGTAGAATGCATGTGTGGGTAGTTTATGCTTGAAATTGATAATTAGTATGAGTTCTTTAGATACTTTTGTGATGCATATTGTGTTATTATCTAGAATTTTTAGTAATAATGAAAATGAGAAGTAATGCATACTAGGTAAAGAATTAAGATATACAGAATTGTCATGATGTTAAACTTTGCAATGATGTTATGAGGAGGTCATGTATTTAAATTGTATGCGTATGTAAAATTGTGACTAAAAATCATACAAAGTTAGGGATGGATTAAAATTTGAAATGAAAGTGAGAATTTCCCAAAAATTCAGAATAATCACTAGAAGAAAGTATTCTTCATGTAGTGGTTATGAAAAGGTAGTCTTGATGAATTAACAAAAGTATATGTTTACGAAGGTTCTCAAAATTCACTATTTAAATATATATTGTGTAAAATTTCACTTTAATATAGATGAAATCAATGAAAAAGCAATTCAAGAAATTTAGAAAGAAAATTTAGTGGTACTAATTATGATGGAAAACAATAGAAATCATAATAGACGAATAAATGAAAATGTGAGGAAATCAGAGAGTTGAGTTAAAAGAATTTAAACCCATATATTATTAGAATTGACGATTGGGTACCTTGGTTAGCGCGTGAGCGCAAGGGCTCGGGCGCTTCTAACTGTGCTCAGGTTCGAGTCCAGTGGGGGGGGGGGGGTATTTCTTTTCTTAAATTTCATCAATTTTATCAAATACACTAGAGCCGTATACAAACAACTGAGTGTGGGTCTATTTTCATCAATAGAGAGTGGCCTAGTGGTTGGGGGCTTGTGGTCTTTGGTGCTGTTGACCCTGGGTTCGATCCCGCCCTTGCACATAGTTGTGTTTTAATTTTATTTTTTGAGATTTTCAAGTTTTAAAAAATTGGCAAACTTCATAGAAATATTGTAGAATATTATTAGAACATTTGGGATTAATTTCACATTATTCTAAGATATATTTTGGGAATTAAAATCTTATTCACATTAATTAATGTATTTTGAATTCATGTTTAAAGAGAAAATGTACATGATTAAAGATTTTAATAGTTGGCTTTTAATAGAATCAAAGCATAATTATGAGGAGGAAATAAGGAATTCATAGAGATTAATTTTAAAGAATCTTGTACTAAGAAATGGTGTATTAATCTTGAAGAACCTTGTATTGAGAAAGATACACGAAGTATAGAAAAGCATGAGAAGGGTTCTATTAATTGAAAGAGTGTTGAATATTATTGAAATGAATTGTTTAGTTTGATTAACCAAGAAATTGTCTACATGAATTCGATTTGATAAATTATTATTGAATATTGCTATAAGAAGTTGAATACTTCACGATCTATAAACATACAGAAAATGGATAAATAAGAAATGTGAATCATGAGGGTATGAATACCCCATACTGTTGAACATCAAAGATGTTGATTCTAGAGGCTAAGTGAGACCTCGGTACCGGCAGAGTGATGAATGTGATTAATTGATTTGAGAAGTGGACAATATGGGCTATCATTTTCGGTATATTGTTTAAGACCGGTAGGAGGGTAAGCTAGCTGTATGTGGAATTATTTTCCATGTTTCAAACTTAAAGATATGCACTAGGATAAGTTGTGATGAAACTTGGGCAAACGTAAGTGGGGCGCTTCTATATAGTCTGACAGTGGATTCCTAGACTGTGGTTGCTTGCGGGGTGAGACGAGCCTCAATTAAATCTGGGACTATGATTGATTTGACGGTGGATTCCAGGATTATGAATAGTCGGGTGGATGGGAGGTAGTTCACCATTATATATGTATATACCGAGACTAGAGCGGCACTTGCGAGATGTTCGCACGACGAGAATTTTTGTATAGTCTGATGGTGGATTTCAGGACGAGAGTCCGTACTCGTGGAATGTCTAAACTTTGCTTTTGTTACCGTAGTAGAATTTTCATGGCGAGAGACTAAACCTTATATTGTGGAGTACGTTAGGGCTTGCCCTAGGACCTATGCAGTATGAGATGCATAAACTCCGAACAAGTATGCATTAGTGTCATCGTAGTATAATATCTGCATTAGGCATATCATACACTGACATGTTTAGGATAGTCACATTTTTACACTTTATTATGCCTTCAAGTTTGTGTTTGCTAAAGTAAGAGATTCGCTGTATTATAGCATTGCGTCAGTTGTATCCAACTGACGTTCCCACATTTTTTCACTGCAGGACTTGGATTAGCAAAATGTGCAAAGATGAATTTGATGATTATTTCAAATTAAAGTTGTTGAATATTAAAGTTTTATATTTCCTTGTTGTAACTTCCGCTGCGTATTTTTGTAACAGAACAATGTTGTATAATAAAAAAGTTTTAAATTCCTTGAAAAATTGTACGAATTTGAAGTAAAAGATCCTATTGTGCTACGAATTACATGTAAATGGTATTCGGGGCATAACAGAGTGGTATCAGAGAGAAATTCAATAAGTAGTATAAAATTACAAGGACGACACATTAGGGTGGACATTAGAAGTGTGAGTTCAGTTTATGGAGATTTAAATGTAAGTTGATTTACATATGTGTTGCTCTATACCCTGTTGTCTTCTCCTCCCTTTCCCTATAAGATGGCTAATAACCAAGACCCAATGGATGAAGTAGAATGGTTCGTTGAAGACCTCAAAGAAGAAAAAAAACCCGAAGAAGAAGATGAACTCGAAGAAGAGGAAGAGGGAGAACTGCTCGAATCTCGGGAGATCACTCCACCTCCACCTGATTCCCCAGATGAATCCTCGGATGAAGAGCCAGTTCGAGACAAGAAGGACCACATCATCGCTTCTCTTTGGAAGCAATTGATCATCCATAAGTGGAGAGTAAACCACATGGAAGCTCATCTTGCGGAGGACAAGCAGAACATCGTAGCTCTGAGTCAGCGAGTGTGGGAACTGGAGAAGATTTGACATAGGAATGCTCGACATCTTACCCAGCCAACAAAACTCGTTGGGGAAAGCAGGAATGATGTGAAAGATGCTAGGAGATGCAGAAGGAAATCGATGAACTATGGGGAGAGCTCAGAGAAGTCAAGAGGAACCATAGGATCTAGACTGCTTTGTGTTTGGAGTTTTCTGGTGTTTTATGTATGGATGTATGGACAAGTTTTATTTTTGAATGTATAAAGTTTATTTTTGAAAATAAATAAATTATGTTGGAAGGAAAGTCTATATTGTTACTATTTTTGGTGATTGATTATGTTTTATGACCCAGAAATGGTCGGACGAAGAACTCAAAATGGTGAGGGATCCAGCGGTGAAGGCAACAGGCTTGATCTGGAGACAGAACTGGCTCGGGTGTACCCAACTCTCAACACCTTTGCCGCAAGTGTGAACTGAAGTACCAGGGCAGGGCATGCAATGCAAGTCCCGGAAGCTATTAAATTGGTGGAACCGTTCAAGCAGATGAAACCACCTGTTTTTGAGGGCAAGGCGGATCCTGATGCAGCAGACGATTGGATCTGACAGATATAAATAGTGTTCGAGGTCTTGGAGACTCTAGAGGCTAGCAAGGTGAAGCTGGTCACCATTCAGTTGGAAAAGGATGCCTGGGTCTGGTGGCAGTCCATGAACCGAACCCTGGGAGATGAATTTATTATCTGGGAAGACTTTCTGGAAGAGTTCTACAACCACTATTTATCGATGGATGCACAGGAGAAAAAGGCAATGGTGTTCCTGAGCCTGCAGCAAGGGAGCTTGTGATCAGTTAGGGAGTATGAGATGAAGTTCACTCTGCTATCAAGGTATGTACTAGAGTTAGTGATTGACTAGGCCAAGAAGGTGTGAAAATTTGAGCAGGGGCTGAGGCCAAGTCTGAGGTCTCGAATGATACCCCTCAGTATTAGGAAGTTTGATAAGCTGGTCAAGAGGGCTGCAGCCACAGAAGCCGACATGGAGCAGTATCAATTGACACAGAACAAGAAGAACAACTGGAGTACTGGCAAGAGGCCCGCAACATCAAGCAACTTCAGGGGACAGCCACCAGTACAGAGGTTCAAACCTGCTGGTGCAAATTCTGTTGCTGTAGCTGGAAGGCTAGGCACTTGCTACAGATGTGGAGAGACGGGTCACATTGCAACGGGATGTCCTAAGCAATAGAGGATCAAGTCTTGTTTCCACTGTGACAAGGAAGGGCATGTGCGGCCATTCTGCCCGCAGCTGAACACGGGAAATGCTAACAGGGACCCATCAGGGAAGAATGGGAAACCGTACCGGCAGGGGCGAGTATTCGCTCTGACTGAAGAGGATGCTGAGGATGCCAACGATGTCATCACCGATATGGGTGCATCTGAATAGAGTTTTACTGCTGTTATTTCCTGTTTTGTATTAAAAGAGTGTTATGTATTGAAAGAGAGTATTCATTATGTAACAGGGGAACTTCTAATAAATGGAATAAAGGCTATTGTTTTGTTTGATACTGGATCGTCTCACACTTTTGTGTCTCCTAAATTTGCAAATGAATTGGGGGTTGAGCCAAAAATTTTCCCAGGCAAGGGTTCTGGCAGTAGTTACCCCTTCAGGAAAAACATTGACTACGGATCGGTACTATGCTGGTTGTGACCTCGAGATCAGAGGAAGAGTCTTTGGAATCGATCTCATAGAGTTGGCAATCTTGGGGGTCGATAGAAGCATTGGCATAGGCTGGATGTCGATCTACAATGCCAGTATCGAATGTAAGAGCAAGGAAGTCATGGTGAAGGCACCAGGAGGACGCACAGTAACATTTCAGGGAAAGAGGAAGTGCAAGGAGTTGATGGCAGCTATGATCAAGAAGAAGATTCATGAGGAATTTAAGAAGATTCCTGTAGTGCGGAACTTTCCGACAGTATTCTTGGAGGATCTACTCGGACAACCACCTCTTCGGGATGTGGAATTTAGCATTTCCATTCAGTTAGGAAGTGCACCGATACCAAGGCAGCTTACAGAATGGCGCTAGTGGAATAGGATGAGGTCAAGAAGCAGACTGAAGAACTTTTGCACAAGGGTTTTATCAGACCGAGTGCGTCGCTTTAGGGAGCGCCAGTTTTATTGATTAAAAAAAAAGAATAGATCGATGAGGATGTGCATCGATTGTAGGGAACTGAACAAGGTGACCATCCAGATTAATTATTCTATTCCGCGAATCGATGATTTGTTCGACCGACTACAAGGAGCACCAGTTTTCTCCAAGATAGATCTTCGGTCAGGTTATCACCAAGTTCATGTTAAGAAAGAGGATGTGCATAAGACTGCGTTCCGAACTCGACATGGGCATTACGAGTTCTTAGTTATGCCATTTGGAGTGACGAATGCACAGACTATATTCATGGACATGATGAAAAGGGTCATGCACCATTCATCGACTCTTTCATCGTTGTGTTTATCGACGATATTTTGGTATATTCCAAGTCAGAGGTAGTGCATGCTGGGCATCTAGCTGAGGTATTGAAGAAGCTACAAGAACAGAAGCTGTATGCCAAATTATCTAAGTGTGACTTCTGGAAGTCCGAAGTCTCATTCCTGGGTCATATCCTTCTGAGGAGGTAGTGGCCACCAATCCGCAGAAAAATAGAGGCAATGAAGGATTGGCCGAGACCCACAACCGTGAAGGAGATCAGAAGTTTCTTGGGCTTGACTGGTTACTACCGGAGGTTTATTCAGGGCTATGATCAGATAGCCATACCACTCACACGACTTACGAGGAAGAATGTAAGTTTTAAGTGGATGGAGCAGTGCGAAGCAAGTTTCCAAGAGTTGAAGGAGAGGTTGACTACTGCTCCAATACTGGCTTTGCCGAGAGTAGGGATTGATTATGATGTCTACAGTGATGCTTCACATCGAGGTTTGGGCCGTGTATTGATGCAAGAGGGAAATGTAATAGCTTATCGGTCTAGGAAACTGAGACCGTATGAGAAAAATTACCCAACCCATGATTTGGAGTTGACAGTAATTATATTTGCCTTGAAAGAAAGAAAAGATTTACCAGATTCCATTTCCGGAGTTGACACTATTCATGGCAAAGAATTCAGTTCTTACAGGTAAATGCTCAATATCCAAGTAGCAGTGGAGGCACTATGTGTATGGAGAGAAGGTCAATATGTACACGGATCACAAAAGCCTGAAGTAAATCTATCAGCAAAGGGGTCTGAATTTGAGGCATAGGAGGTGGTTGGAAGTGCTAGAGGATATCTGTAACCCCCGTTCCCATAAATATATATTTTCCCAAATTTTTTCTGTATTTCGATTATTATTTGTTAAATTCATTTTGGATATTCTATCAAAATCTTTTCTAAAGGAAAAGTTATGTTATTTCGAATAATAGTGTATTTTAACTTCACTTTCCATTTTATAATTGATCGACTATATATATTCTTGTCTGGATTATTATAATATAAAGTTGATAAGCCAAATTCTTATTTTGTTGTATAATGTTATTATTACTATTATTATTATTATTATTATTATTGCTATTGTTAATATTATTATTATTGAATTATTTTCATGAAGTGTTGAATCCAAGTTATATTTTTGTTATTATTATTATTAGTATTGTTATTATTATTATTATTATTATTATTATTGTAAACCCCATTGATTTTAATAAATCTTGTATTATTATTTAGTAACATGAAGCCCATCATCTAAAGCCCAATTTTATATTCATTTGATTTGCATTATTTATTTATATATAACCTGAGCCCAACCCAGGCCCATCTCCTATTGGATTCTAACTCAAACCCACATCTTATTGGATCCCCTTTTAATACCCAATACCCAAATCAAATTCTCCCCTAATATGTTTTGACCAGATCAACCCCACATCTTCCTAATCTTCCCGTATCCCCTGATTCCTCTCTCACGTTCCCCCACCATCTCAACTATTCCCGTTATAATATATTTATTATATACTCTCTCTCTCTCCTATCACAACAAAACAAATCCCAACAACCAAACCCTTCTTCCATGTTCATACCCCCCCAAACCCCCATATACCGTTCAACCTCTCACCCTCTCCCTCGACGTTGCTTGGACCTCCCACCCTGCAGCCACCTTGATCACCCATCGAGCCTTCACCAGTGCCTCCCGCCATGAGTCAGCCGCTGTTAAAAAAAAGGATGGGTAAACCTGTGTGCACCAAATGAACTTCTGAGAAAGGATCTGGAGATGATCTGCAACAGGAAGAAAAATGGCTCGAGGCGTGGGTTGCACTTTCTTTAAGAAACTATTTGGCCGATTCTGGAGATAAATCGTTCATCACCAAACACTTCTCCCGGGATAAAACGAGCTTCTGTATACAGTGCTGCCTAATGCTCCAATAGCAGCACGTACTAACTTGCACCATACTGAGTAAAAGATTGCTCAAGAATTTAGAGAAATATTTTAGAAGAGATGAAGAATTTGTTTTTTCTCTTTTATGTCTCATCTATATGACATAACCCATATATTTATATCCAAAATACACATCTTTTTGATTTAATGTCATAACAACCAGAGCATAAAGTGCCATACAAATTGTTTTAATGATTTTACTGGTCAAAAAACTAGCCAGTAAGAAATGAAACGTTTTTTATTTATAAACCCAAAAAAATGTTGTGTTTTTTTTTCTTTCAAGAGACCCCAAGACCCCTAAGGCCCTAAGGCCCGACCCGGTCATATATATATATATATATATATATATGGAATGTAGGAATTGAACCCCCAACCTCATGTGAACTCAAAACTTTAACCGTTGGGCTATAAGACAATTTTGTAAATAAAATATGTGTTTTGAATGTATACTCAATTCCAACAGCCGCCCTCATCTCCATCGCAACTGCTCGTCTTCCACGTTGAACTCCGCCCGCAGTCGTCACCCCATCGAAGCGTCGCCATTACTGCCGAAGCTCTTCTTCCTCCACTGCCGTCGATCGTCATCTGAGCCGCCTCGTTTTCAACCTCTAGTCGACCGTCATCCCACACCCAGTCGACGTCGAGCTCCATTGCCACCGTAGTCATCCTTCCTCCATGGTTCTCCTCTTGCTCTGTTTCCTCCCTTAAACAGAGCCACCCTCGAGCTCGCCTCCTCACCACCGCAATAGCCCATGTTCTCACCATCGTCAACCTTGAGCCTCCCGCTCGAGCCATCGTCATCGCCTCTGCTTGCAGTCACCATTGCAGCACCCCATCCCTGCAGTCGCCTCAACCCCAGCCTCCTCAGCCCCTGCTCGACCTCAGCCCCTCGTCGAGTCGCCATTGTCGAAGCACTGCAAGCCCTGCCGCTCCACCATCTCCGCCACTCACTCCCTCCCCTGTTTTCCTCCCCGAAGCAGAGGTTCTCCCTCCGAGCCGTCCCCCCCGTCGACTCCTCCACAACCGAAGGCTATTGATCAGGGATTTTTGATCAAGCGAATTCGGACTGTCCGATCCTCCTCTTGATCATCATGATCGCTGATCATCTCCATTATGATCATCTTCATCAGAGCAATTCTGGGTTGTCTGATCGATCCGATCTGATCATCATCAAATATGAACTTGATCTTTTGATGTAGGCCGTCCGTTTGATCTGATTTTGATCATCATGATCATGATCATTATCAACTCCCTTGATCTTGATCCCGATCTTCAATCTCAACCATCCGATCATCTTGATCTTAATTATCATCAAGATCAGTGCTGATCCGTCTGATCGTTGTTTGATCATCAACATCAAGATCCGTGCCCGAACGTGATCATCTCATCAAGATTCGCTTGGTTTGCTATCGTTGCCGTGTGCCAGGATCCATTCCTGTTATTCTCTTCTCTTCGGTATCGTCTCCATCAAGGCAAGTACTTGTTTGAATATTTTTGTTCCTCGTACAAGGATAAATACCGCAATTAGATCTCCATTATAACTTGTTCTTCATGTTCCTACTCGTTGATAACCTTAGCCCTATTTGTTGATTTTCTTCTATCAATTCCGTAATCATAAGATCATAAACATCAGTTGTATATTTCTGTCCTGCTGTTTGTTCTAACTTGTAGCCTGATTTTGACCCAGTTACACTTTGAATATGTTAGAACTTCCTGAACATTAAATGTCGCCCCAGATGTCTAGTTTACAAACCTTTTGACGGAATCAAATTCTAAATTATATTTTGTGAGTTATCACAGTTTTAGTGCTGCTGGGTCTGAAATTCCAGATTCATAAATTTGCTGTCTCACCCTGTTTTCCAACTTAATTTGACTATGCTATCTGTAATATAATGACATGAAATCTGATATGCTGAGACTAGACATATTAGGGAACCTTCCAGAATTTTTCTAGATTTAGTTGTTGTGTTTTGGACCTCTTTCATGCTTATAAACAAAACTTTACATTTTTTGGCTAAACACGAATTCTGTATAAAACGCTGTTTTGAACCTTGTTGCTGTAGTTGTTATATAACATGTGTATATGCGCTAGATTCGGCAGAGAGTCAAGTTTCTAGAATTTTTTAAGGATCCAGGTTTGTAGTCCTGTGGCAACGGGAATCTCGATTTTGGTGCAGCAATGCCTTGCCGTCCAGAATTGAAAGTCTCGTTGTATTAACTACTATAGGTTGTTTCATCACCTGTTTATGTTTGCTATCCAACTTGAAATTGTCCCTTGATTCTTGTCATGTTTTTCTTGCCATGTTTGTGCACGTCTATGCCTGCTTTGATAATAATAACAATAATCAAGTTGGGGTTTAAAGGAAAGACCGTACTAGTGGACAATATAGGTAAGTGTACTCGGAAGGGGGCCCGTATTTCCCATTACTTGATGCCATATTTTCATGATTACATGATTCATGCCTGTTATTACTACCTGATTATATGATGTCATGATTCATGATTACATGATTGATGCCTGTTACATACTATATGATTATATGATGCCATGATTTCGTGACTACATGATTCATGTCTGTTCTTGATTACATGATGCCACGATTTCATGATTACGTGATTCGTGCCTGTTGCCTGTTACATGACTCCTGAGTACATGTCCCTATAGAAATCCATCACTAGGTCTAAACGTAACTTGCATGTATGTAGCAACCATGTGGTAAAATTTGGGACGCATGAAGTGCTACCTAGATAGGATTAGATACAAGACTTGAAAATATCGTGATCTCTTGCCATTCTGTTACTTGTACATGCTACTTGAAACCTGTTACTTGTTACTTGCTTGCATGCTACTTGATACTTGTTACATGCTACTTGCACCCTGTTATCTTATCATGTTACTTGATTCTATTCTTTGGTTTAGAGTTAGTTGCTCTATTTTGCTGTCACATTCCTTCCATACTTACTTCAGTACTGCTTCTTGTTGCTACTCTGTACTTTGTTTATCTGTTATCTGTACCTGTTGCCTGCACTACATGCGCCCCGCAACTTGCACTGACGGGCATATTGTTTCCTATTTCACTTTTCCTGCAAATTTTCAAATTTGCAGATTTCGGTGACCAGCTGCCCGAAGAAGTAAGTGACCAAGTGTTCTAGGCTTGGCTAGAGTTCCTGCTTGAGTTTATTTCCGTTTTGAATAAATTGTATTTGTTGCTTCTTGAATTTGTATTGGGAACTTCGTCCCAGAACGTATAACTTGTTGTTTCCAGATCTGATTATTGAGAAATTTGTATTTTGTTTCAAGTAATTCTGTTGGTTATATCAAGTTGTTCATGCATGCGTGGATGATTCTTTCTTGTTTACTTCTTGTTATTTCTTGTGACTTGTTGAAAAGATCCTTACAGCTTATGAATGGTAAAAGCCATTCGCTAGACTTTGTTGCGTATCCGTATTCCGTATTCCTTTTTGGAAAGCGGGGCGTGACAATATTCATTCAAAAATATAGTATATCCGGACAAGGTAAATGTGGTGGCAGATGTGCTCAGTCGAAAGAGTAGCTTATCCTATTTGATTACAACTCAGGAGAAACTAGCAGAGGAGCTCGATCGAGCTGGAATCGAAATAGTGTTGCAAGGACTGGGAGCATCTTTAGCACAGTTGAGACTTCAACTCACACTAAGAGAGAAGATTGTCGTTGGTCAGAAGTCTGATCCAGAAATTCAGAAGATGAAAGAGTAGGTTGGCACAGGCTGATTGTTGAAATTTCAAGTGAAGGGTGAAGTGTTGTGGTTTGTAGAAAGGTTGTGTGTACCCGATCAAGCAGAGTTAAAGGAGAGCATCCTACAGGAAGCACACACTACAGGAAGCACACACTACTCTATAGGGAGTACTAAGATGTACAAGGATATTAAGCAGCATTTCTGGTGGTTGGGAATGAAGAGGGATGTAGCAGAGTTTGTCGCAAGGTGTGCAACTTGTCAAAAAATCAAGGCAAAGAATCAAGGATTGGAGGATTATTGCAGTCGTTACCCATTCTAGAAGGGAAATGAGAGAACATTAGCATGGACTTTATCACTGGACTACCTAGGATTCCTAAAGGAAATGATACGATTTGGGTAATAGTGGATCGATTACCAAGTCTGCTCATTTCTTGTCAATGAAGATCACTTGGTCAATGGAGAAGTTGGCAGAATTGTACATCGGGGAGAATGTAAAACTGCATGGAATCCCCATATCGATTGTGTCAGATTGAGATATGCGGTTCACGTCGCACTTTTGGAGAAGTTTTCAGGTAGCTTTGGAAATCACGACTGACTTCAGTACTGCCTTTCATCCTCAAACTGATGGGCTGACTGAGTGGGTCAATCGTGTGCTGGATATGTTGACGTGTTGTGTGATGGATTTCAGTGGAAGCTGGGAGAGGCACATAGCTCTGGCAGAATTTGCCTACAACAACAGCTTTCAGACTAGCATCAGTATGATACCATATGAGGCCTTGTATGGGAGGAAGTTCAGAACACCGGTGTGCTGGTATGAAGTGGGGGAAAGGTACATGTATGGACCGGAAATAGTACAACAAATTTCAGAGAAGATTAAGCTGATCAGGAAGAGGCTGGTTGACGCACAGAATAAACAGAAAAGCTATGCTGACAATCGGAGAAGGGAACTGGAGTTCGAAGAGGGTGACTATGTGTAACCCCCATGTCCGTTGTACCGTATTGTATTGTTGTATATTTCTTCTTTTTCTTATTGTAGTATTGGATTCCAACTTCTATTATTTTGGCATTTCTTGAACACCAAATTGTATCTCTCTTTCAACTATTATTTTGCACTCATATTCCAGCTATTCTTTTCCTTATAATTGTGATCTGTGTCTGGAATTAGGCCCAAATTCTTTCCAAGCCAAATCCGATTTTATTATCTCATATTATTTTATTGAGATCACAATCTGAGGCCAGCCCAAGCCCATTTCTTATTGAATTCTAACTCAACCCAAACCCATATCTTATTGGATCCCAAACCCAAACCCATATCTTATTGGATCCCAAACCCAAACCCATTTCTTATTGAATCCTAAACCCAAACCCACCTACCCTACTCCCACTAACAGCCAATCCCAAAATCTCTCCACGCTCACGTCCCCCACTAATCTCTTGCTAATCAGAAACTAATCTCCATTATCTACCCCAGTTTCTCTAACTAATTCCCTTATTTCCCTATTAGTCAATCCCCTAATCATCTTCCCTGTTCAACCCTAACCCCAATATTGTTCAACCCCGACCTTCTCTCTCCTCTTCTCTGTTTCTCCCGAGACCCAACCCCCCATCATCTTCCCCAGTCGCCAGCCTCTCATCCTCCTCCATCATCGACGTCCTACATCCTCGCGACTCCTCATCTCCCTTGCCCGCAACCACTACACCGCCATTGCTGCTCGCCCTCAAATCTCCATCACCACCGCCCTCACCACAGACAGTAGCCGCCTAAATCCCTTCGACCCTTCATCTTCCTCCTCTGTTTTTGAGAACCCATCTTCATCTGCCGTTGACTGTACCCGTCGCCTGAACACATCCACCATCGAGCCACCACCACTGCAACCCCCTACGACCATGCCAGCGACCATCGCCCTGTGCACTGCCTCCAGTCGCCATCGAAGCAGAAGTTGCGGTCCCTACCATTTGCTAGTCTCGCGCTGTTTGCTACGTTGGATCTGATCCGCTGTTTGCTGTGTGGCCTTCTGCTGTTGCCCATGTTGCTATTGGCTATTTAGCTATTTCGTGTTTGCACATGCATCGTTGCTTTCGGGATCCTAATCCCGTTATTCTCTTATAGTCAGATAAATCATATAAAGGCAAGTCTTCTTGAACACCGTTGTTATCCTAGTTCAAGATCGTTTGATCCCCACAAGTAGTGATATTTTAATTACCCAATTTAATTGCTTGATATTTTGTCAAAGAGGTTATCACGGATTTATCAGCGAAACCAAGTGATAACTCTCTTTTCGTGCCATTATCTTTGACTCAAACCCAAACTTGATTGCACATCGTCATATGCATAGATATAAATTAGAGGCATGATTATAGAGAATGATCATCAGATGCTTTTGATTGGATGTGAAGTCGTATTGAGATTCGCGAGTTTGCATGCCATGATTATAATTATCTTGCTTTGCCTATGGTAGAATTTCATCCTAATATTATGTAGAATTTCCTGTTAATTATTCGCCATGAAATTACATGCTTGCTTGTTTAAATCATTGCTAATTCATGTCAATTAACTTGCTGGCCTGCTGTCTACTCAATGTTGTATTAAACTTTTGAACCAGTTGTTGTAAGAATTTAATAGAACTTTGTAAATAACAATTGTAGCCCCGTAAATCTAATTTTTAGCATACTTGACGGATCTAAATTCCAATATATAACATGCAAGTTATTAGTCTTCTAATGCTGCTAGGTCTAGATTTCCCGATTGCTGTTTACATGCATTTCGTTGTGAATTAGTAATCGAAAAGAAAATGTTAACAATAGAATTAAAATTTGATATTAATCTGGCTACAACTAGACATGATTAGGAGCTACCCTGAATTTTGTGGAATTATGAATATGCAGACCCGATATGTACATGTAAAGATGACTCCAAGTTTCTGCCTGAACATACAAGCAGTAAAGAATAAAATTTTACACCCAGTTTTTGTAGTTATCATATGTCGTGTGTATATGCGTCGGAACCGGAAGCGAGTCTAGTTTCTATAACTCCTGAAGGATCCTGATTTGCTTTCCTGTAGTACCAGGAATCTCTGTTTTGGTACATCGTCATCTTGCTGTCCAGAAGTATGTCTTTGTATTGATTTAATTTAAACATGTTGAGCTTACATTTAACGAGTAGAATTAGTCACACCTTGCATGACACAACCTTGACATCTTCTTGCATGCTTACATTAGGATTTAACAAAATATTTACAAGCTGGAGTATTAAGGGTTGACTTGGTAGTGTACTCGGTAAAGGCCTTATTGTTTACATTGATTATTATCATGGAAGGTGGAGTATCGATTGTTAATTATTGTTATCGATGCCGAGTACATGATCTGCAGAGTTCACCATCATAGTCTAAAACGATCACTGTTTGTATGCACCGAACTTGTGGTATGGGACATAATACTACGTGCATTAGATATGTTAATAAAAGACTAATAAAACTAGATCGTCACTTGCATTCTTGATCTTGAATATTGTCATCGATCTCGATCATTGATTGTAACCATTGATTCTTGCATGCTTAATTATAAACCCTTGATCACATTATCGACAATTGTTATTGCTCCTTGACTTGATCTAATTCATATTTTTTGACACACCATGTTTTCTTGCTCTTTGCTTTCCCTACTTGCAGTCTGAAACTTGCCCTAACGGAAAATATTTTCTACTTAAGATCACGAGGTTGCAGGTACACATGGAATCATACCCGGAGGACTTGGTGAGCAACACTTCTAAATGGAGCTCAGGCTTAGACTGCTTGATTTTCTATTTATGCTATTTCCTTTCGATTATTGTTATCATTATTGTACTTTGGTTGGGCTTTACTACCCGAATTTGTTATATCCCAGATGTTGGACATTACTTTCTGAGTTTATTTCATGAATTTTTTGAACTTCAATTGTTTATATGCTAATTTCTTCTTGCATGGTTTTGTATACTTTTTCATATTATTGAGTTAGACTGGTACAGCTTATGGATGATGTTTACATCATTCGCTGGGCCTTCGTTACATACTCGTATTCCCGTATTATGGGAAGCAGGGTGTCACAGGTTTTTAGTGGTATTAGAACCAGGTTTGAGCCAGGTTTTTGGCAAATGTGTGGCTAACTTGTTAGTCAGGTAGGCTCTAGCCAGGTTAACTTAATAATATGTGCACGACGTTGATCACATGAACATGTAATAACAAACGTATATCAGGGAACTCACCGATTTGATGGTTTTGCAGGCTATGGCTCACAGAAGTTCTTCCACTTCCCTATCAAGGGATGAGCAGCCGGACATTGCTGCTATCATGCAGACCAGGCAACAACTAATGGCCCTTCAGCAAGAGCATAACAAATCGATGAGGGGTACACTGGAGGCGGCCAACCGAACTGCCACTGGACCTACACCGGGGCTACTGCCACTAAGGCCTGGCATAGTGGCAGACTTCATGGGGCTGCACCCGGACATGTTCTCGGGTACGGAGATGCCGCTGGAGGTTAAGCAATGGCTTATTCGGATGGAGCAGTTGTTGATTGCAGCTCGGATCTCAGATGTTCATCGTGTGAATGTGATAAGCATCCAGCTGGTGGACCTCGCCTATATCTGGTGGCGGGCTGAGACTGAAAGGCTTGAGCAACCCATCACTTGGGCCACCTTCACGAAGAGCTTCATGGCAAAAGCCTTTCCCAATGTTATCAAGGTTGAGATGGACCGACAGTTCGTTTCCTTAACTCAGGGGAATCGTTCCGTCAATGAGTATGCTGCGGAGTTTACTCGGCTGAGCCGTTTCGCTGCTGCCATGGTGGCCACGGACGATGACAGGGCTCTCTGGTTCCTGATGGGCTTGAACTTCCACATTCAGGACACTGTGGCTGCCCATCGGCACCGCACCTGTGCAGATGTTCTGGATGCGGCCAGGATCCAGGAGCAGACTCTTAGGCAGATGTGGGCGGTTCAACAACCTACTGCAGCTCGGCCCACTAGAAGCCCTATCCGGAGGCCCTAGTGGGTGGTTCTTGCTCTCTGCTTTCCCTATTTATAGTCTGAAACTTGCTCTAACGGACAATATTTTCTACTTTAGATCACGAGGTTGCAGGTACACATGGATGTAGCGTCCCGAATTCCTAACATAGGAACTCGTGACACACTTCCAGGATCTTCCTTCAAATGAGTCACAACACAACAAAAATCACAGGAAATTAAAAACTTTTATTACATTAAGTTGTTATTACAATGTCTAATGATTACAACATTTACAATAAATTGTTAATATAAGAATGTACAATAAAATTTGGACAGTAACTTTCACTTGGATGCTTTCCCCAGCTTGGGCTTTTCCCGCCTTCCCAACTCGACAGTCCTGCACTAATAACTGTGGGTACGTCAGTTGGTTACAACTGACGAAATGCTATACTCGGCTATCCTCTCTATGCCAGAATATAATGATTCCAATCTCATCAACCACAAACAAAGATTTGATGTAAAGAAAAAGGTGATGTCAAACAAGTGTCGGTGTATGCCATGGCCTAAACTAATGCACAAACGATGAATGCACACGATGCACTTAATCTAATGCAATTCATTTGTGAACCTATGCAACTCATGCTACATACTTTTCCAAAATCAACTTCGATGAAAACGTATGCATCCCATACTACATACATTCAAAGAGTTTGTATCTCCTGATTGTAGGGCTCGATTCCTCATCATGCATCCTAACCTTGTGCTCTATCCTGTTTCTGTTTCCAGTGATGGTGAGGCTGCAGGCACCCTGGTGTGACCGCCAGATCATCGCTGTCTATAGTGGTGTCCATCTTATTAGTTTTATCCACTATGCCCGGGACTTCTAGTCGTTGCTACCGCTGTACCGACTGTTCTAAAAAATATATTGTTGTGTTACGGCTCCCCGGAACCTCACCAAAAGCTGATGTATGGGCAGAAAGGCTCACCGCGAGTAATTAGAGCAATTCCCGTTAGAGCTTAGCTTGCTAGGATATCGTCTAATTCCCTTGCCCACATTGATCAACAAAGGACCCGACGGATATAAGGTTTTCCCAACTCAGCATCAACTTTCCTTACACTAGAACAGAACTTGCAGTCGAGACGGCGTCAACACTCCAAACCTCCCCAAAGGTTGTTACGGATCGTAAAGATATTTCTACCAAGACAGTGGAGCCCCTAACGGAGGGCCACAAACCTCCTTACTTGTGCATGCTCTGGGTCCCTGTCCGCATTAAACAAACTTAAGATTTGGTCGGGGTGATGGCGCCATGCACCCCCTCTGACAGGATGAACACCTTCGCTAGTGTCTGTCCTTACATTCAACCAAGACTTGATCTAGTCCTACCAAACTATCAACCTACCCTACTCCAAGACTAAGGAATAAGGTTAAGAATTCACTGTTGGTTTTATCAACCGATTACCCAAACTATCCCTCTAGCCAAACTCTGATTTTTCTTCCATTTCCTCATATCATCCATCCTCGAGTTAGGCGATAAAATCCACTTTAACTCAAATAAACAACTTGATTGCCATGATCGACTAATTCAATTCCATTTGTAGACACTCCTCAATTTGTTACCTTTATCAATAATGGACCTCAATCATTTCACACTAGGACTTACCTAGCCCTCTAGTTCGGCCCATACTTGGCACGAACCCACAACGAATCGTCCCCACCGATTGCCGCAACTACATCGATGCTTGGAGTTTGATAATGACTTCGGCCCGACCCACGGAAATGGCTTTCTGCTAAAACTTACCACTCCACAATCCTTGACAGGTGGTAGCTCCAAACACAACCCATGGAATCCATCCATGTACAACAAGTCCGTCGGTGCACGAGTCATTCCCTCCAGTGCGTTTGATGTGACCTCTACCCATCTAGAGTTGTTAATCAAGACTTTATTTTAGGGTTCCGACTTAATCAATGTATCCCAACAAGGTACACTCCACTGGGAATAATTCCCAACCTACAAATACCCAAAACAGGGTTCTAAGGGTCCTAAGAACGAAAATTCAAGTTACCAAACAGCAAACACACACTTGGCGGTTATGCCAAAATGGAGTCACTCCCGGTCCCGTTCCCTTGAGAAATCGTGATCGGGCGCTCCCCATGCTTCTACTCAAGGTAGACAGTAAGATCAACCACGCAATGGGTATGAACATCATCCCAAAGTGGTCTACGACCAAACCCCAACATCCTATACAATTTCACCCTGAAATAAAGAACAACGTTGTTCCATTTGGGGTCTACAAGCAACTATAAGCTACTCCCTTGCAAGAAACTTAGATCACCTATGTTCTATCTCATCCTTACATTTATAAAAGGTTTCTTGACTTCAAACAACAACTCTAAGCTAGTAAGATACAAGTTCAAACTTGTTTCTATGAACTTGGTGCAAACCAGTGAGCTCCACAATTCACTGTGTTTCTGTCCCCACTTACAAAAATCATATAAAATCGAATACTTGTCCAAATCAGAATTAATTTACCATTCCAGAAAGGTCTAAGTGTCTAATACAAGTTCCTAGTTATAAGGATCTTCAAATAAGGTCGTCTAGACACTCTTATGGGTCCATCTTTAATAAGTGTACTGACTTCTAGAACAACAGATCAGATAAGCACAGTCATGGGGTAAAATCTATTTAAAATATCATATGGTGTCAAAACATCATGAATTTTTAGAATCTAGTTCTTGACACATGTTGTTACAACATAATAAAAAATCAAGGGATTCCATCAAGTAAATCTCCAAGTATGCCTCTTTGATTATCATCCAAAAACAGAGCAGAAACAACAACAGTTCTGTTTGCTAAAATCTGTAGTTCATCTTGCATGATTTAATTGACATAGATAAAGGGGTCCAAATCTCATGAAATTTGAAACATAGGATCTAGATACATCCAAAAACATCATACTAAAATTTCAGATCAATTCCATAAGCATGCAGTGAGATCCAAGTCTATCTTTCCACAACAGTAACCATAAAAACTGCTTCTTTCTATTCTAACCAGCATGCATGTTTGTAATTTATTTAAATACCAGGAAAAATCCTAAAGTGCATAAAAATTACTGAATGTGTACGACACCAATAGGATCATTCTCTAAAAATTTCAAATCAAAATACCAAGTATAGTTCATGCAATGAGCTACGGACTAACACCCAAAATTCAGTCCTTTAACAGCATTTTCTGGTTTAGACCACTTAACACAAAAAGTGGTCTAAGTTCATTCCTATAGCATGCATGTCACTTTTTTCAGTCATCAAACAGCATTACAAACATCCAAGAACCACATATCAAAAGATTGGAAACACCCACCTTGTTGGTTGTTGGTTCTTGTTTGAGAAAGACTTCCTTCTTGATTCTTCTTGATCCTTGCTTCTCATCCTTGCTTGAGCTCCTTGTTCTCCCTCTCCTTGGCTTTCCTTCTTCTTCTTTTCACAAATCAGTAGCTAAGAGTGAGAGGAATAGATTTTTGGAGGTATAGGAAGAGTGTAAGAGTAGTAGGAGTTTTTGTAAGGGAGAATGGAGGAGTGTCAGGGTTTATAATAACAATGAGAAGTGTGGGAGAGAAGCTTGGGCTGATTTGGAGCATGGGAAAGATGAGAAATGTCTCATCAATTTGTATATTAGCTCATTTGGGTGGTGATGGTATGGGCACTTTACAAAACCATCATGGTGTCTTTTGGTTCAACCCTAAGAAACCCTAACTCATTTCCCTCCTTCTCTTTCCCTCCAAGACTAGGCCGGCCATACATGGCTTGACCCACTTGGTTGGGTTCAAGTGTTGAGGGCTTGTTTGGTTTCATTTGGGCTCACAATCCGACTCAAAAACATGTACATATATACACATATATCTATACGTATATTCACATGTATGATGTAGGCTATTAGTGAGAAAACAATTGCCTTAAACCAAAATAATACAATTGTAATGACCAGTAGCGCTCGTCTGTTCACAAGATGCATTCGTCGAAAATCAGGGTTGTTACATCACTCCCTCCTTAGAATAGTTCTGTCCTCAGAACTACGCTTAGTGGGAGAAAACAGAAAAGAAAATTTTATACAAACAACTCCGGGTGAGTCTGTTGCATTCGGCTCTCAGGCTCCCAAGTAGCCTCTTCGACGAATTGATTCCTCCAGAGAACCTTAACCGTCGGAATGATCTTGTTTCTCAACACTTTCTCCTGACGATCTATTATTTGCATTGCTCGCTCTTTGTAGGAAAGGTCTACCTGCAAGTCTTCTGGAATTTTAGGGAGTTGATGACTTGGGTCTGGCACGTATTTTCTCAGCATGGAGACGTGGAAGACATTATGCACCCGGGCTAACTCAGGGGGTAGTTCCAACCTGTAGGTAGCTTTCCCAATCCTTTTCAAGATTTTGTAGGGTCCACTGTACCTTGGGGCCATCTTGCTACCCCTCCCAAATCTGACTACGCCTTTGGTCGGCAAGATCTTCAAGAATACTTAATCTCCTTCTTCGAATTCCAGCTCTCTATGGCGGGTATCGGCATAGCTCTTCTGCCTACTCTGTGCAACCTGTAGCCTCTTTCTTATCAGTTCAACCTTCTCTGAAGTCTGTTGTGCAATTTCTGGTCCAAATATCTGCCTCTCGTCCACTTCATACTAGCATACGGGTGTCCTACACTTCCTCCCGTATAGTGCCTCGAATGGAGCCATCCCGATACTTGCCTGGTAGCTATTGTTGTAAGCAAATTCAACCAGTGCTAGATGATTCTCCTAGCTCCCTCCGAAATCCAAAACACATGCTCGGAGCATATCCTCCAAAATCCTGTTCACCCTTTCTGTTTGCCCATCGGTCTGTGGGTGAAAAGCAGTACTAAAATCTGTCCATGTTCCCAATGCTATCTGTAGACTATCGTGAGGTAAACCTCGCGTCTCTGTCAGAAACTATAGATACTGGCACACCATGCAGTTTCACGATCTCCTGAATGTAGACTTCTGCCAACTTCTCCAGAGACCAGGTTGTCTTTACTGGTATGAAATGTGCTGATTTTGTCAACCGGTCCACAATCACCCAAATAGAATCATTTCCTTAGGGACTCCTTGGTAATCCTATAACGAAATCCATGCTGATGCCTTCCCATTTCCATACTGGAATAGGCAAGGGCTGCAGTAATCCTTCCGGCCTCTGATTTTCTGCCTTTACCCTCTGACAAGTGAGACATCTGGCTACAAACTCCGCTACATCTTGCTTCATTCCGAGCCACCAATAGAATGGTTTCACGTCTCGGTACATCTTTTTGCTCCCTGGATGAATTGCCAGTAAGGTGGAGTGTGCTTCCTTCATAATCTCTTCCCTAAGATTTTTCGCCTTTGGCACACACAATTGATCTCCAAACCATAACACTTGTTCTTTAATATTGAACTCGGGAAGTTTCCCCTCGTTCACTTGCTCCTTGAGTGCCTGTGTCACCTTATCACCATCCTGACTCTTCTTCACTCGGTCCTTCAGACTTGGTTGAAGTTCTAGTCGAGCTATCATAGCACTCAACCCTTAAGAAACCATTTCGATATCGACTTTCCTTATCTCCTCTTCTAACTCCTTCCTCATAGTTTTCAGCATGGAAATTCTTCTTTTCTTGCTGAGTGCATCTGCCACGATGTTGACCTTTCCTGGATGGTACAGAATCTCCGGTCTGATATCTTCCAAAACTTCCAACCATCGCATCTGCCTTATATTTAAGTCCTTTTGCTGATAGATATACTTTAAGCTCTTATGGTCTGTATACATCTCCACTTTTCCTCTGTAGATATAATGTCTCCATATCTTCAAGGCAAAGATGATAGCATCAAGCTCTAAGTCGTGAGTTGGATAGTTCTTCTCATGGGGTCAGAGCTGCCTTGATCCATAGGCAATTACTTTCCCTTCTTGCATCAGAACGCATCTGAAACCCAAATGAGATGCATCGTTGTAGATCACATACCCTTTATCTGGTTGAGGTAAGACCAAAACCGGTGCTGATATCAATCGGTTCTTCAGCTCCTGGAAGCTGGCTTCACACTTATCAGTCCATTCAAACTTCTTGTCTTTCCTGGTCAAAGCTGTGAGTGTTACTGCAATCTTGGCATAATCCTGAATGAACTTCCTGTAGCACCTGGTCAAACCCAAAAAGCTCCTAACTTCCTTCACTGTTCTTGGTTGAGGCCATTCCTTCACCGTCTCTATCTTTTGTGGGTCAGTGGCCACTCCCTCCATAGAAAGGACATGGCCGAGGAAAGCTACTTCCGATTTCCAGAATTCGCACTTGGAAAGCTTCGTGTACAACTCTTGCTCTTGAAGCTTGCTCAGAACTGCAGACAAATGCTCAGCATGATCTTCTTCAGTCTTGGAGTACACCAAAATGTCGCCTATGAAAACCACCACAAACGAGTCGATGAATGGTCGTAGGACTCGATTCATTAAATACATGAAAATGGCTAGAGCATTGGTCACTCCAAATGGCATTACCAGAAATTCGTAGTGTCCATGTCGCGTCCTGAAAGCTGTCTTTGGTATGTCTTCCTCCTTGTCACGGACCTGATGGTAACCTAATCGCAAATTGATCTTGAAAATTTCTGGTGATGCCAAACTCGACCTCCCGGTGTGGGGGAAAATCTAGGTAATTCCTCCAAGAATGCGAGTGGAAAATTTCTCACCACTCGGTATCTTGTTCGCCTTTTTAGGCATCCGTACTTCACTTGTAGCTGCAACACTCGTTGCCTTTGACCTCTTCTCCCCGTAGAATACAAGTTCCACTACTTCGGCTGGGATGACTACCTCCTTATCCTTGCGGTTGATGCTTGTCTTGTACTTGGATATCCTATTGAGTTCTTGCCTCGACATTGAGGTCTTTGCCATTTGCTCCTCCGCTTTCTTCCTCGACTCTTGCATCGTGGCCTCTCCTCTATCGACACTCTGCTGTATGCTTGCCTCTTAGACATTAGGCGGCAGATTTGCCTCCTCGACATCCAGTTGCACTATAAAAGTTAGTAAAAGAATAATCATAGTGGGGTTAGGTCAGACATAGGAAAAATTCGTAAACATAAGTTGCAAAAGTGCAACAATATGAGTTACGACCATCACACCATCACAACTAACCCTGACTCCTTCATTTTCGGTTCTGCCTTCCCTACGCGTGCTCCTCGACATCTAAATAAAGAAAGTTAGCACATGATGTCTAAAGTGATAAATATCATGACAGCAGCACCCAAACGCAATCATATCAATCAAACACCATGCCCACATCATTCATTAACAACATCCTCAGTAGTTCCATGAATCAGTACATCAAAACATCATATCATAAAGATGGTAGTAGGTGTTCACAACAAAAGACAACATCCAAAATAACACATCACTAAAATCACTCGTCCCAGGCTCCTAGCTGGTCACCGGTTGACGAGCCTTCAGTCGCGTTCATCTGGTCGAGCTGGTCTTGCACATCCCAGAACTGGAACCGCAATAGCTGATACCTGCGTTGCAGATTGATCATCCTTTCTGAGTACTGGCTCCTCTGCAGCAACAGCCTCAGCTTCCATTTCTTCCTTGACCTCTCCAGGTTGGCCACTCTCTCCTTGGTGGCACACAGGGCATAGGTACAATTCTCGAGGCGGTCCTTGAGTTGTCCATGGATCCACTGGTAAGCGACCAGCTCACGGGACAGGTGGGCTACTACACTCTCGATGGCAGTAAGCGGTAGGGGTGGGGGAGTCTGAGCAGCAGCGACTGGTACTGCTGTACCGTTGCCATCAGCCCATCTATTCAAGCCTGCGGCATCAGGACTCGACATCTGCAAGAGAAAATATGGGAATCAGCTCAGATATAGAAATTATAAAGCATATTGTAGAGCTGCAGTATCAATATGGTTTACAATCGTCTACTATCAGACTATACCTGACTCTCGCATCGTATCCAAGTCTAAACTCCTGTGGTGTTAGACTACAATTTGAAGTAGGCTCTAATACCATTTCTATAGCGCCCCGAATTCTTAACATAGGAACTCGTGACACTCTTCCAGGATCTTCCTTCAAATGAGTCACAACACAACAAAAATCACAGGAAATTTAAAACTTTTATGACATTAAGTTGGTATTACAATGTCTAATGATTACAACATTTACAATAAATTGTTATTACAAGAATGTACAATAAAATTTGGACAGTAACTTTCACTTGGATGCTTTCCCCCGCTTTCGGCTTTACCCGCGCTCCCAACTTGACAGTCCTGCACTAATAACTGTGGGTACGTCAGTTGGTTACAACTGACGAAATGCTATACCCGGCTATCCTCTCTATGCCAGAATATAACGATTCCAATCTCAACAACCACAAACAAAGATTTGATGTAAAAAAAAAAGGTGATGTCAAACAAGTGTCGGTGTATGCCATGGCCTAAACTAATGCACAAACGATGAATACACACGATGCACTTACTCTAATGCAATTCATTTGTGAACGTATGCAACTCATGCTACATACTTTCCCAAAATCATCTTCAATGAAAACGTATGCATCCCATACTACATACTTTTCAAAGAGTTCGTATCTCCTGATTGTAGGACTCGATCCCTCGTCATGCATCCTAACCTTGTGCTCTATCCTGTTTCTATTTCCAGTGATGGTGAGGCTGCAGGCCCCCTGGTGTGACCGCCAGATCACCGCTGTCTATAGTGGTGTCCATCTTATTAGTTTTATCCACTATGCCCGGAACTTCCAGTCGTTGCTGCCGCTGTACCGACTGTTCTCAAAAATATATTGTTGTGTTACGTCTCCCCGGAACCTCACCAAAAGCTGATGTATGGGAACAAAGGCTCACCGCAAGTAATTAGAGCAATTCCCGTTAGAGCTTAGCTCACTGGGATATCGTCAAATTCCCCAGCCCATATTGATCAAGGACCTGACAGATATAAGGTTTCCCCAACTCCGCATCATCTCTCCTTACACTAGAACAGAACTTGCAGTCGAGACGATGTCAACACTCCAAACCTCCCGAAAGGTTGTTACGGATCGTAAAGACAGTTCTGCCGACACAGCGGAGCCCCCAACGAAGGGCCACAAACCTCCTTACTGGTGCATGCTCCGGGTACCTATCCGTATTAAACAAACCTAAGGTTCGGTCGAGGCGATGGCACCTTGCACCCCCCTGACAGGACGAACATCCTCGCTAGCATTTGTTCTTACATTCAACCAAGACTCGATCTAGTCCTACCAAACTATCAAACTACCCTAGTCCAAGACTAAGGAATAAGGTTAAGAATTCACTGTTGGTTTTATCAACCGATTACCCAAACTATCCCTCTAGCCAAACTCCGATTTTTCTTCCATTTCCTCATATCATCCATCCTCGAGTTAGGCGATAAAATCCACTATTTCCAAAACCTTAACTCAAATAAACAATTTGATTGCCATGATCGACTAATTCAATTCCATTTGTAGACACTCCTCAATTTGTTACCTTTATCAATAATGGACCTCAATCATTTCACACTAGGACTTACCTAGCCCTCTAGTTTGGCCCATACTTGGCACGAACCCACAGCGAATCGTCCCCACCGATTGTCGCAACTACATCGATGCTTGGAGTTTGATAACGACTTCGGCCCGACCCACAAAAATAGCTTTCTGCTAAAACTTACCGCTCCACAATCCTTGGCAGGTGGTAGCTCCAAACACAACCCATAGAATCCATCCATGTACAACAAGTCCGTCGGTGCACGAGTCATTCCCTCCAGTGCGTTAGATGTGACCTCTACCCATCTAGAGTTGTTAATCAAGACTTTATTTTAGGGTTCCGACTTAATCAATGTATCCCAACAAGGTACACTCCACTGGGAATAATTCCCAACCTACAAATACCCAAAACAGGGTTCTAAGGGTCCTAAGAACGAAAAATACCAAACAGCAAACACACACTTGGCGGTTATGCCAAAATGGATTCACTCCCGGTCCCGTTCCCTTGAGAAATCGTGATCGGGCGCTCCCCATGCTTCTACTCAAGGTAGACAGTAAGATCAACCATGCAATGGGTATGAACATCATCCCAAAGTGGTCTACGACCAAACCCCAACATCCTATACAATTTCACCCTGAAATAAAGAACAACGTTGTTCCATTTGGGGTCTACAAGCAACTATGAGCCCTAGCAAGAAACTTAGATCACTTATGTCCTAACTCATCCTTACATTTAAAAAAGGTTTCTTGACCCAAACAACAACTCTAAGCTAGTAAGATACAAGTTCAAACTTGTTTCTATGAACTTGGTGCAAACCAGTGAGCTCCACAATTCACTGTGTTTCTGTCCTCACTTACAAAAATTATATAAAATCGAATACTTGTCCAAATCAGAATTAATTTACCATTCCAGGAAGGTCTAAGTGTTTACTACATGTTCCTAGTTATAAGGATCTTCAGATAAGGTCGTCTAGACACTCTTATGGGTCCATCTTTAATAAGTGTACCGACTTCCACAACAACAGATCAGATAAGCACAGGCATGGGGTAAAATCTATTTAAAATATCATATGGTGTCAGAACATCATGAATTTTCAGAATCTAGTTCCTGACACATGATGTTACAACATATTCAAAAATCAAGGGATTCCATCAAGTAAATCTCCAAGTATGCCTCTTTGATTATCATCCAAAAACAGAGCAGAAACAACAACAGTTCTGTTTGCTAAAATCTATAGTTCATCTTGCATGATTTAATTGACATAGATAAAGGGGTCCAAATCTCATGAAATTTGAAACATAGGTTCTAGATACATGCAAAAACATCATACTAAAATTTTAGATCAATTCCATAAGCATGCAGTGAGATCCAAGTCTATCTTTCTACAACAGTAACCATAAAAACTGCTTCTTTCTATTCTAACCAGCATGCATGTTTGTATTTTATTTAAATAGCAGAAAAAATCCTAAAAGTGCATAAAAAAATACTGAAGGTGTACGACACCAATAGGAACATTCTCTAAAAATTTCAGATCAAAATACGAAGTATAGTTCATGCAATGAGCTACGGACTAACACCAAAAATTCAGTCCTTTAACAGCATTTTCTAGTTTAGACTACTTAACACAAAAAGTGGTCTAAGTTCATTCCTATAGCATGCATGTCACTTTTTTCAGTCATCAAATAGCATTACAAACATCCAAGAACAACATATCAAAAGATTGGAAACACCCACCTTGTTGGTTGTTGGTTCTTGTTTGAGAAAGACCTCCTTCTTGATTCTTCTTGATCCTTGCTTCTCCTCCTTGCTTGAGCTCCTTGTTCTCCTTCTCCTTGGCTTTCCTTCTTCTTCTCTTCACAAATCAGTAGCTAGGAGTGACAGGAATAGAGTTTTGGAGGTATAGGAAGAATGTAAGAGTAGTATGTAGAACCCCGTATTTTCAAATATTATTTTTATATTTGAAAATGAATTTAAATTTATTTTTGGAGATTTAATGAATATTTTCAGAAAAATTTATCTTTTGTACACGTGCAAAACACGTGCAAATGACTTTAGAGAAGTTTGAAAGTTAAGTTTTCTTTATGAAAAATCATTATATAATATTTGGGATTTATTTAGTATTTTTCCAGATTTTTCTGAAATTAATTTGGAACTATTTGCAACTTTTGAGAAAAGGATGACCTATTTGCAAATTTGAGATTTGTAGGGGTTTAAGTGCAAAATGTACATGCTGGACGTTTTGAACAATATTAATTGAGATTTAGAATGTATATTTTCTTTTAAGTCCTAATTTAAATGAGTTTTGATGGAATTTCCAAAGAATGATCTATATATGTAAATTGTATTTTGGAAAAGGATTATTTTGCAAAAATGGGTGAAACCCTAAAACCTGTTTCCGGATTGTTTAAATAGTTTTACTCCAGCCGTCATCTACTGATAACACAAATTTTGAAATCTTATTTTGGTGGAGAAAGGCGATTTTTGGATCTAGCAAAAAGGAAGAACTTTTCGTGGACTTTTCCCAACTAAAAGGTGAGTGACTTGGTTTGTTTTGTTTTGATTTTGTGAATGACTTTGTGTGTTTTGTTTTGTTTGTGAATGACATAAATTCATCTTGTTGTTGATCTATGAATGCGAGTGGAAATGATGTTAGATTTGATGTTGTGAATGATATAGATCTTGTAGTATGGTATGATTCATATGAATAAATGATTGTTGTTATACCATGTTGAGAAATCTAAGAATGATTAGTAGATCTTGTTCATAGCACCGTATTATTAAGATTTGAGAATGATTTTGATCGGATGAGGAACATTTGGATTTTACCCATATTGTAAACCAGATTTTGATTTAGGGTGGTGAAAGAATTTAATCTTGTAAAACCCTAATGAAATAAATTAGTGATCTAGAACATGAGGACTTGGGTTTTGACATACTTGAGGCTTTGAGTGATATATCCTTATTGAAGATCATTTTGCCTGGATACGAACTATTTTTCTTGAACAATGAATCGTTAGAAAACCTCAGATTTGATTATTTTATTCAGACCTAAAATTTTGAAATCTGTAGGCCGATAGTCGACTGGCCTATTGCACAGTCGACTGGTACGAGCCTAATATTGTATTTTTAGTATCATTGAAAAGCCGTTCTGGACAGTCGACCTAGCTCATAGGCAGTCGACTGGTCCACTGTGGAAAATTATTTTTGTAAGAATTATTAGTTCTCCTGGACAGTCGACCTATAAACCTGTGAGTCGACTTATACACTTAGAATAATTTTGAGAAGATTATTGGAATTTACCTCGGGGAAGTCGACTGATACCCTTCCTTAAGTTGACTTATATGACTTAGTTTATTTTTGTAAAATTTTGGATAATTATCCTCTGGACAGTCGACTTACTAAAGTATAAGTCGACTGGTACTGATGGAAACTTATATATAACTTGAGTGTTCCTTGAGTGTTTAGTTTTCAGACAACTCAGTCTATTTTAAGATATTCAGTTAAGCAATTGATTTAAGACTTTCAGTTGAGCTACTATGATTAGTGGGACTTTTGTTTAGATATTTGAGTTTAGTCTCTAGAGGTGTGTGACCCTAGTATACCGGTATTGAGTTATTTTGTTGAGGCCCTTTAGGCATTTCAGTTATTCAGTTTTGATTTTAGGCCGGTAGGGCACGTCACTCTAGGAGATTCGTTAAGAAATTTAAATAACCACAAATAATAAGGACAGGCACTAGTGGTGATATGATGAACGGGAACATGGGTTATGAACCTCAGTATGACTTTAGATGTGGGATTTAATCTCCGGAATTATCCAAGTAACTTCCTTGAGATGTGGGATGATCTCCGGAATTATCCAGGTAAAATACCTGAGATGTGGGATCCATCTCCGGAATTATCCAAGTGGGTTGCTTGCGATGTGGGATTGATCTCCGGAATTATCAAAGTCGAGGCGACGCACATGGGGTATTCATGTGATGATGTGTCTATGTCTAGATGTGGGATGATCTCCGGAATTATCCAGGTAAAATACCTGAGATGTGGAATCCATCTCCGGAATTACCAGGCATGGGCTAATTCTCACGGTTTATCTTTATCTCGTAGTAGTCATGGTGATAAGATTAGTTGCATAGCGGGGGATTGAACCCTAAGAAGTGAAGACGTTAAGGGCTTGCACCGAACCTATGTACAATGGGATGCATAGACTTCGACAAGTATGCATTAGAGAGTCCGCATATAGAACTTGTGTTTTCTTGACTTGGTTTTATGCATGTGTTTTCCGGTTTTTCCTCCACTTGACACTTAGACTAGATGCACCTGTCGTTTTCATTTTATGATAATTTCACGCTTTACATTTTTGCTATTCTTCATTATAAATCATTGTGGTTAATACATGATGTCGATGACTTTATGTTTTATGATTAAATTATATTGTTTGATTTTATGTCACTCACACCATTTATGGCTGACCCCTTTAGTTTGGGGGTTAGGGATCATCTCTAGCCTCATGTGTTACAGGTTGTCGCTTAGAGTTGGAGGCTTGGAAGTGTGAGATAGTTCTGTGATATACTGATGTAATAGAGCCTGTGTAAAATTTTAGTAAGATTTGTGTTGTAAAAGAAAAGTTGTAATTCAAGGTGTTTGTAATTCCGCTGTGATTGAGAAAGATTGATGTAATAAGAATTTGGAATAAAATTATTTGTGTTTTTGGGCTATGTGTACTGTTACATTGAAGTTGATGCTGGGATTGTGCCACGTATTTTTCTAAGTTATTATATTAGAAATTCGGGGCGCTACATAGTAGGAGTTTTTGTAAGGGAGAATGGAGGAGTGTCAGGGTTTATAATAACAATGAGAAGTGTGGGAGAGAAGCTTGGGCTGATTTGGAGCATGGGAAAGATGAGAAATGTCTCGTCAATTTGGATATTGGCTCATTTGGGTGGTGATGGGATGGGCACTTTACAAAACCATCATGGTGTCTTTTGGTTCAACCCTAAGAAACCCTAACTCATTTCCCTCCTTCTCTTTCCCTCCAAGACTAGGCCGGCCATACATGGCTTGACCCACTTGGTTGGGTTCAAGTGTTGAGGGCTTGTGTGGTTTCATTTAGGCTCACAATCCGACTCAAAAACATGTACATATATACATATATATATCTATACATATATTCGCATGTACGATGTAGGCTATTAGCGAGAAAACAATTGCTTTAAACCAAAATAATACAATTGTAATGACCAGTAGTGCTCGTCTGTTCACAAGACGCATTCGTCAAAAATCAGAGTTGTTACAATGGAATCATACCCAGAGGACTGGGTGAGCAACACTTCTAAATGGAGCTCAGGCTTAGACTGCTTGATTTTCTTTTTACGCTATTTCCTTTTGATTATTGTTATCATTATTGTAATTTGTTTGGGATTTACGACCCGAATTTGTTATCTCCCAGATGTTGGACATTACTTTATTAGTTTATTTCATGAATCTTTTGAAGTTCATTCATTGTTCATATGGTTATTGCTTCTTGCGTGGTTGTGAATACTTTTTCATATTGTTGAGTTAGACTAGTACAGCTTAAGGATGATGTTTACATCATTTGCTGGGCCTTCGTTATGTACTCGTATTCCCGTATTTTAGGAAGCAGGGCGTGACATATTTTTAGTGGTATCAGAGCCAGGTTTGAGCCAGGTTTTTGACCAATGTGTGGCTAACATGTTAGTCAGGTTGGCTCTAGCCAGGTTAACTTGATCACATAAACATGTAATGACCAACATATATATGGGTAATCACCATTTTTATGGTTTTGCAGGCTATGGTTCGCAGAAGTTCTTCCACTTCCCAATCGAGGGATGAGCAGCCGGACAATGGCTGCTATCCTGCAGCAACTGATGGCCTTTCTGCATGAGCATGAAAAATTGATCAGGGGTACACAGGCGGCAGCCAAAAGAACTGCTGCTGGACCTGCACCGGGGCTACTGCCACTAAGGCCCGGCATAGTGGCAGACTTTATGAGGCTGCACCCGGACAAGTTCTCGGGTACGGAGACACCGCGGGAGGTTGAGCAATGGCTTATCAGGATGGAGAAGTTTTTGATTGCAGCTCGGATCTCAGATGTTGATCGTGTGGATGTGATAAGCATCCAGCTGGTGGACCTCCCCTATATGTGGTGGCGGGTTGAGACTAAAAGGCTTGAGCGACCCATCACTTGGGCCACCTTCACGGCAAGCTTCATGGCAAAGTTCTTTCCCAGTGTTACCAAGGTTGAGATGAAATGACAGTTCGTTTCCTTAACTCTGGGGAATCGTTCCGTGGATGAGTTTGCTGCGGAGTTTACTCGGCGTAGCCATTTCGCTACTGCCATGGTGGCCACTGACGAGGACAGGGCTTTTCGGTTCCTGATGGGCTTGGACTTCCACATTCAGGACAGTGTGGCTGCCCATCGGCACTGCACCTATGCAGATGTTCTGGATGCAGCCCGGATCCAGGAGCAGACTCTTAGGCGGATGCAGGCGGTTCAGCAACCTACTGCAGCTCAGTCGACTAGAGGCCCTATCGGGCGGTTCTTGCTCTTTGCTTTCCCTACTTGCAGTCCAAAATTTGCTCTAACGGATAATATTTTCTACTTTAGATCACGTGGTTGTAGGTACACATGGAATCATACCGGGAGGACTGGGTGAGCAACACTTCTAAATGGAGCTCAGGCTTAAACTGATTGATTTTCTATTTATGCTATTTCCTTTTGATTATTGTTGTCATTATTGTACTTTGTTTGGGATTTACGAACCGAATTTGTTATCTCCCAGATGTTGGACATTACTTTATGAGTTTATTTCATGAATCTTTTGAAGTTCATTCATTGTTCATATGGTTATTACTTCTTGCGTGGTTGTGAATACTTTTTCATATTGTTGAGTAGACTGGTACAGCTTATGGATGATGTTTACATCATTCGCTAGGCCTTCATTATGTATTCGTATTCCCATATTTTAAGAAGCAGGGCGTGACAAGTTTTTAGTGGTATCAGAGCCAGGTTTGAGCCAGGTTTTTGGCCAATGTGTGGATAACATGTTAGTCAGGTTGGATCTAGTCAGGTTAACTTTATAATATGCGCACCATGTTGATCGCATGAACATGTAATAATGAACGTATATCTGGATACTCACCGATTTGATGGTTTTGCAGGCTATGGCTCGCAGATGTTCTTCCACTTCCTGATCGAAGGATGAGCAGCCGAACAATGCTGCTATCCTACAGCAACTGATGGCCCAAGAGCATAACTAATTAATCAGGGCTACACTGGAGGTGGCCAACCGAACTGTTACTGGACCTACACCGGGGCTACTACCACCAAGGCCCGGCACAGTGGCAGACTTCATGAGGCTGCACCCGGACAAGTTCTCGGGTCCGGAGACATCGTTGGAGGTTGAGCAATGGCTTATCGGGATGGAGAAGTTGTTGTTTGTAGCTCGGATCTTAGATGTTGATCGTGTGGATGTGATAAGCATCCAGATGGTGGACCTTGCCTATATCTGGTGGCGGCCTGAGACTGAAAGGCTTGAGCGACCCATCACTTGGGCCACCTTCAAGGAGAGCTTCATGGAGAAGTTCTTTCCCAGTGTTACCAATGTTGCGATGGAATGACAGTTCGTTTCCTTAACTCAGGGGAATCGTTCTATGGATGAGTATGTTGTGGAGTTTACTCGGCTTAGCCATTTCGCTGCTGCCATGGTAGCCACTGAAGAGGACAGGGCTCTCTGGTTCCTGATGGGCTTGAACTTCCACATTCAGGACACTGTGGCTGCCCATCGGCACTGCACCTATGGATATGTTCTGGATGCAACCAGGATCCAGGAGTAGACTCTTAGGCGGATGCGGGCGGTTCAGCAACCTACTACAGCTTGGCCCACTAGAGGCCCTATCCGGAGGCCAATTCTGACCCCCCTCTGTGAGAGCGCGACCATACCCGCCTGTTGCCCCGAGGACCATCCAGACTTGTGAGTACTGTCATGAGGTTGGACTTTCGCTGCAGGACTGCAGATTACCCAATCGGCTATGCTTGGTGTGTGGGAGCAGTGATCACATGGTCTGTGACTACCCCAGGAATAGGGCTCCTGTGCCTATTGGAGGTGCAGCTCAGCAGGGAGCACGGGCCCGAGGTCAGGGCAGACCGCCTCTTCCATTGCAGAGGCAAGCCTTTGATCAGTGGAGAGTGGCCCCGAAGGGATGTCAGATTGGTGGCCGTGGTCTGGCCTATAACTTGGCTACCAAGAAAGCTGAGGCAGCTGTTGGAGTGGTTGCAGGTATATCTCAGTATTTGTATCATTTATTTCTCTTTATTTCAACTTCTGCATGTTTATTCCTTCCTTTTTATTCAACCATTCGTGCATATGTCCTGCTTCTATCTCATTCCTATTCTTTGAATCATTGATAGGTGTCATATTTGTTTTCTCTATTCCTGCTCATGTTCTGTTTGATTCTGGTGCTACCCACTCTTTTGTCTCTTCCCGCTTCGTTGATCAGCATCGTCTGGAAAACGATGCCATGCCCGCATCGTGGGACATCACCACAGGTGGAGGTGTCATTGTTTGTTCCAGGGTGTGCAAGCAAACCCCTCTGATGATAAGTGGCTTGGACTTCAAGGCTGATCTGATTGTGATCCCCAATTCCGGCTTTGATGTCATTTTAGGGATGGATTGGTTGGGTGTTACTCATGCTGTGATTGATTGCCGAAAGAAGAAGTGACTTTTCGGCTTCCAGAGCACCAAGAGTTCGAGTTTCATGCGAGTGAGACACCGCTTGAATGTGTCAAGAACTCGATCAACCCAAAAGCTGCTACACTTGAGTCGTTGTGCACTGATGAAGATGTTGCACTGTCACGCCCGCTTCCCAAAAACACAGAATACGAGTGCGTGACGAAGCCCAGAGAATGATTTTAACATCATCCATAAGCTGTAGGATCGACTCAGCATCACAACAAGAATATAACAAGATATATATACAACCAAGAATTCATGAATAATTTATTAGGCAATAGAAAACAATTGAAACAAATAATAATATCCAAATAGTTTTCAAGTCTGGATCAAAGATAAAACTCGGAAACATAAGCCCGTTACAAGATTTAAGTAGCAAGAAATAAATAACACAAAGAAAACAAATAATTTAAGTATGTCCTTTCTCCAATTGAAGCTTAGAATCTCTGTCACCAATTCCAGTAGGCAACACGTCTCCAAAGTCTGTTTAATATAAATAAAAGGAGAAAATGAAGAAAACAAAAGAAATGCCCTTAGTGCAAGTTAGGGCCACAAATAGTAAAAACGAGTACAAGAAATATGGAACAAAATTTTGGAATCAAGAATATAATAAGGATGCAACAAGTAGTGGGGATTCAAGAAACTATCTAGCAAGAAGGACAACTCAAGTGATCAGCTTGGGTAACAAATACTAATAGTGGAGTAAGTGGTAAGTGAACATGTAAGGGTATCTAACATCAAGTGGCAAGTATCAAGTACAAGAGTCAAGTAACAAGTCTTAAGCCTAGTGTCAAGTTGTCAAGTACAAGTACCGAGTTGCAAGTGTCAAGTATTATATTCAAGTATCAAGTCTCATGTATCATGTCATCAAGTATCAAGTAAGCATGTATCAAGTTCAAGTTTCATGTTTTAAGTCTTGTGGTTATTACTATCTAGGTAGCACTTCATGCATCCAAACTTTTACTACATGGTTGCTATAGTCAATGCAATTTTGTTTAGGCCTACTAATGAATTTTATAGGGCGCGTACTCAAGTATCAAGTATCAAGCAAGCATGGTTCATGAATACGAAAATAAATAACAAGTCCACGAAGCGAGTCCGTGAATACTAACAAGTTCAAGAACCACACAGTGGGTTCATCAATACAATAAGTTCATGAGCCAAGTAATGGCTCCATGAATACATCAAGTTGCAACAAGTTCATGAACCGAGTACTGGAAAATACGGCCCCCCTTCCGAGTACACTTACCTATATTGTCTACTACTATGGTCTTTTCCTTAAACCCCGGCTTGTTACTTTTAATAATTTTTATCAAACAAGCATGACAGTGTGCGGAACAAATCAAGTGAACTTAATCATGAACATGGAATAAGTCTAGGCTAGATAGGATACAAGTTCGAGGGCCTAAACAAATTAAAACATCAAGAACAACGAAAATCTCAAATCTGGACAGCATGAGGTTGCTGCACCAAAACTGCGATTCCCGTTGCTACAAGATAGCAAAAGTGGATCTGTCAGAAGATCTAGAAACTCGACTCTTGTCCAGTTCTAATGCATATAATTAAGGTACATAAAAGTTGTGGTAACATGTGTCAAAACAGCAAACTATACAGCTTTTGTGTTCAGCCAGAATTTGTGAATCTGAGTTTATACATGTGAAACAGGGTTGAAACATTATTAATTAATTCTGAGAAAATTAGGAAATGTTCTCTAGGGTGTCCATCAACAGCATACAAAATTTCAACCCAATTACCTACTGGTAGCGTAGTTAAAATAATTTGTAAACTAAAGAGGTGCAGCAGTTTTGTGAATCTGCGACTACCGACACAGAAGCAGTAAAACTGTGATATCTCCTAGACCGTAACTTGGAATTCGAAAATTCTGGAATCTATCGACAACTAGATATTTAGAGCTACATTTCATGTTCAGGGCTTAAATTCAGATTTTGACTTTAAAGGGGTCGAAACAGCAGGTAAAGTTCAGAACAGCAACAAGTGTGAATGTTTTTCATATATAAGTTGCATGATAATTGGTTATTGTGAGTCTAGATTAATGTGTGATACAAATACGGATATAGTGGTTATCAAATCAGCAAGCAACATATATTTCTCAACTCAAAGAATGCAAGATCATCACATACATTATACAACACACATCTACAAGTCTAGGGTTTCTTAGTTTCATGTGTTCAAGTGACTAGGAGATAAATGAGTCTAACTAGTTTGTAAATATAACAATGAAAGGGTTGTGACTCTTAAGATTATGGAATCGACGATGAATACTTCAAGATCAAAAAATGATGAGACGAGAAGGAGTCAAAACTACAACCTATTTGCAGTATTTTCAATTAAATGCTTGTACTAGGACAATAAATTGTACAAGAAGAATACTTGCCTTAGGGGAGTAGTCGACGAATCCGACGGAGATCACGATCGGCACGGATCTTGACGAAAAGATCGAGATCAAGGTGATCAATGGCTGCGATCAGATCTGATGGCAAAGATCGGATAGATCAAGAATCAGATCTTGATGAAATCCAACGGTCAAGATTAAATCACCCTTTTCTTCTTCTTCCTTCCTTCACTGAAACAGAGAGCGAGAGAGAGAGAGTAGCGCCGGTTGGGGACTTCGACGTGGCGACGCGACGGCTGGGCGGCGGCATCGAAGACTCGACTGGGGAGCAGTCGACGAAGAGGCGATGACGGCGATGGGGGCAATAGGCGGCGACGAATCTATTTCTTGGCTTCGAAACAGGGGAGGAGAGAGAGGGAATGGGTTTGGGGGTGTCGAGGATGCTGAGGATGGGTTCAGGGGATGGAGCGACGACGATGGGTAATGGTGGAGGCGAGTTTCGGTGGCGAGATGGGTTCGGGAGTGGGAGCAATGGCGGGGAAGAAGGTGAAGATGGTGGGTGGTCTCAGTGTCGAGGGTGATGGCAAGGATGTGCGGGGGATGGGCGACGCCGGCTGAAGGGGATGGGTGATGAGGTGGAAATGTGGGTTCGATGAGATGAAGGAAGAAGGAGACGGGGAAGAAGGTGTAGGCAGCGGGTTTGTTAGGGGTATAACAGTATTATGGGGGTTTAGGGTTAGGGTTAAGTAGGGATTAGGGTTTAAATAGGAGGGGTTTGGGTTATTGGGTATTTGGATAGCAGGTTTGAGGGGAATCCAACAAGTGACTTAGTCAAAATTCAATAAAATTGAGGAAAATGAATTAGATGGAATGAATAGTCCATTTCTACATGAAGAACGACATAAAAGAGTAGAACGAACAATACAATTGAATTAAATATTGGCACCAAGATTGAGTTGAAGCAGAAGAAGAGGTTTTATTCGAACTGGAACAACAGTACAGATCTCAAATTGAATACAAGAATACTAGAAATGAAAATACAGTAGAAAAATACAGATATGGGAAATAGGAGTTACATGCACCCTTGGTTGTGCGGGACTTCCTCGATGTCTTTCTTGAGGAATTGCCCGGATTGCCGCCAGACCGTATCATGCCCCGCTTCCCAAAATACGGGAATACGAGCACGTAACGAAAGCCCAGCGAATGATAAGAATACCATCCATAGCTGTAACAGATTAACTCAACAATATACAAGAGAATACAACCATGCAAAAAAAGAATAACCACATAAACAATGAATAAATTCTAAAATAATCATGAAATAAATTCACCAAATAATATCCAACATCTGGATAAAAGTAAACTTCGGGACACACAAGCCCGGAATACAAAGTATAATAAAAGCGATAAAATAAACAAATAACATGAGATAACTATAATAGTCTAATAGTCCAACTCCGATCTTCAGAGATTTTTCTCACCAAGTCCTTCCGGTATCGCTCCTTCAGTACCTGTGAATTCGTGATCTAAAAATAGAGAAAATAAGTCACGGACAAAAAGTAGTGGGCAACAGAGAACAATAAGAAACATGGCATATCAAGAATAAAGGATTGGATCAGTCAAGAACAAAGACAAGGATTGGCAATAATGTCAAGGATCTATGTTTAATTATGCAGTAGTCAATGGTTATAATTCAAGATCAATATTGATGACAATATACAGGGATCAAGCATGAAATGTCAAATGAGGGTTATTATTCATTTTATTAACCTATCTAATGCACGTAGTACTGTGTCCCATTCCACAAGTTCGGTGCATGCAAACAAGTGAACGTTTTAGACTATGATGGTGAACTCAACGGATCATGTACTCGGGAAACATGTAAACGATTTTCATTATTCAATTATTCAGTTATTTAGTCATTCAGTTATTTTGTATCAATATTCAAGGAATAATATGCAGTTATCCAGTTATTTAGTTATTCAGTTATTCAGTAACAATAGGGAAACCACGAGCTCCCTTCCGAATACAGTCTCCTATGTTGTTCACTACCAAGTTGACCCTTAATATCCCGGCTTGTTAATATTTTATTACATCCTAATGTGAGCATGCAAGAAGGTGTCAATTTTGTGTAATGCAAGGTGTGACTAATTCTACTCATTACAGGCAAGGTAAGAAACATTTATACTAATTCAATGCAAATCATACAATTTGGACAGAAGATGTTACTGTACAAAAACAGGTATTCCCGCTGCTACAGGAAAGCAAACCTAGATCCGTCAGAATTTCTAGATACTAGACTCTCTTCCGGTCCAGTGCATATACATACGACATATAAAAATCACAGAAATTAGGTTCAAATTCTTATTCTTTACAGATTTTATGTTCATGCAGCAGATGATGGATTATGTTCACATATATGTATCAGGTCTGAATACTCATCAAATAATTCTACAAAAATTTAGGGTGATCCCTATGCATGTCTAGTCTCAGCCAAATTAATTTAACATTTTAATTTTTCTGCTAACATGTTCTTTTTATTAACAAATTAGCATGATACGCATATAATTGTGAATCTGGAAATTCAGACATAGCAATACTAAAAGTCAAGAATGTGCAATGTGCAATAGGGACTAGGGTTAGAGTCAAAGATAATGGCAATGTGCAATAGGGACCAGGGTTAGAGTCAAAGATAATGGCAATGTGCAATAGGGACTAGGAAATTAAGACATATGCAATGTGCAATAGGGACTAGGGTTAGAGTCAAAAATAATGGCACGGAGTCAAGAATATTTTGGGTTAGCTCGTGTAAACCGTCAATATACTCAATGGAAGATAAACAATATAACAATACGATAAACAATCAAGATCTACTTGCGGAGATCAAAAGAAATTCTTGAACAAGAAAAATAAACTAGTTCAAGAGAGACTTTCCTTTTAGACGGTTAATCCGAATATAGTAGAATAACAGGATGAGAATCTCGATGGCGACACGTGAAACTCACGTACAACCAACACACATGCAAAGCACGTAGTATTAATCACAACAATAGCCCAAACTGCAATTCTAGCAAAGAGCAACCAGCAATCACAAAACAGCAGACAACAATCCTCACAATAGCAAACGATGATCCCACAGCCGATCTCGGCCAAACAGCAAACAAGAACAACTTCAGCAATGGCGGTTGACAGCAACGGCGGAGGCAATCGGCGGCTTCAAGGTGGTCGCTGGCTACGGTGCAGACTGGCGATAATCGACGATGAAGGTCGACTGCAGGATGTAAGTGGTGGTTGCGGTGCTGGGCAAAAACAGGGGATGGCATCAGTGGTCGAGGTTGCTATAATGGCGGGAGGAAGGCGAGGAGAAGGTGAACGGTTGCTGAAGGCGCGAAGATGCAGAGAGTGGATGGTTGCGGTGGTGTATGCAGCGGGAGTCTAGGTGGTGGGCGACAGGGGTAGTGAGTCGATGGGTGCAGTCAGAGTGGAGGACGGGTAGAGGGTGATGAGCGGGATGGTGAGGATGAGGACAAGGATGGAGGTGGAAGAGGAGGCTGAGGAGGAGGACGGAAAGCGGCGACGAGGGTGGAGCAGGGATGGGTTTCGGAACAGAGGCTGAGGAGAAGACGGGAAGGAGAAGAACAGGGGAAAAGGGTTAGGCAGCTGAGGGGGGTATTAGGGTTAGGTTTGAATAGTAATTAGAGTTAGGGTAGGTTAGGTTTAAATAGGGAATAGGGTAGGGATGTTTGGGTTAGCGGGTTTCGGGTCGGAATCCAATAGGAAAATAATAGGGTTTTTGGGTTTAGATAAATAGGATAAACGATTAGGATAATAATAGATTAAATTAGAGTACTCGATATACAAAATATTCAAATAGGTTGTACAACACAATTATACAGGGTTTAATAGAAAATAGAATTAATTGAAAGAATACAATTAGATTAAGATTTAGCTTTTCACAATAATTAGAATAGTCATATATAAATAATATACTTGGTTTATACTTTAAAATAATAAAAATAATAGATGGATTAAAATCTTCGAGCTTTCACAATAACTAAAGATGGATTTTTAATATACAATCAACAATAACAACAACGACAGCAACAATGACGGCGACGACGACGACGACAACCACGACGACGATGACGACGACGATGATGATGATGATAATAACAATAATAATAATAATAACAATAATAATAATAAGATTGTATAAAAAAATAGGAATTGGGGTTTAACAAATTCATTAAAATAATCTAAATAGTAATAATACATTTGATTTGGGCTCAAATATAAATAATCGATCAATTAGGATTATAAAACAAAGTTAAAATACACAACTATTCGAAAATAAATATAATTGTCAATTAGAAGATATTTTAATATAAAATCCAAACCGAATTTAACACATAATAAATTTATAAAAAATTGAAATACAGAAAATACTCAGAAAATATGTACATGGGGGTTACAGACCGAGATGTGGAGTTCAGTTTCTATGTTTAGCCGGGAACAACACCAATCTCCAAGAGTCCATATCGGATGGTACCAGTTGAGTTAGCAGAACTGAAGGTGCAAATCCAGGAGTTGTTGGACAGAGGTTTTATCTGGTCGAGTGTTTTACCTTGGGGAGCCCCAGTGTTGTTCATCGACAAGAAGGATGGAACTCGTAGGCTCTGACTATCAGGAGCTGAACAGTGTCACTGTGAAGAAGAACCGATACCCTTTGCCGAGGATTGACAACCTATTCGATCAGCTTGGTGGTGCTTCTGTTTTATCAAAGTTGGATCTCCGCTCTGGCTATCATCAGGTTAGGGTAAAGGCCAAGGATGTTCAGAAGACGGCGTTCCGCACGAGATACGGTCATTACGAGTTCTTAGTAATGCTATTCAGAGTTACCAATGCACCAGCCGTGTTCATGAGTTTGATGAACAAGGTATTCTCGTTGTTCTTGGACAAGTTCATTGTGGTGTTCATTGACGACATCTGGGTGTATTTTCATAATCGTGAGGATCATGCAGAGCACTTGGAGGTTGTTTTGTAGACTTTGAGGGAGAATCGGCTGTATAGGAAGCTCAGTTGTACTATACTATAAATAATTTTCCTGATAAATTGTATAAACTGTCCGAGCAGGGGCAGGGGGGGTTACAAATGGTATCAGAGCCGACTTTCGACACCGAGTGTACGACATGTATATATAGTCGGGCGGTGGATTCCGGGACTATAGACCCAGTCGGGCAGTGGATTCCGGAACTGTGGTGAGCCCTCAATTAAATACGGAACTGTGATTGATCGGGCGGTGGATTCCGAAATCATGATTAGTCAGGCGGATAGGAGCGCAACTCTATTCAATCCAGGATTATGATTGATCGGGCGGTGGATTCTAGGATCATGATTAATCGGGCGGATAGAAGAGTAGATGCTCCACATTGGCTAGAAATTAGATCCTGCACTAGATTTTGCATGTCCCGTGCTCAGCGAGGACGCTGATTTCTGAAGGAGGGGTGTGTGTAACACCCCGTAACTTTCAAAGATATATATATATATATATATATATATATATATAATAAAATACAAAGAAAGTTATCAAGTGGCTCTCCTTCAATCTCCAAAAATCAAAGGCCCAGATCTAACATCACAAAACACATCTCCCCCCCCCCCCATAAAAAAAGTTCCCCAAAAAACTCAAATTCAAATCCCCACCAAAACAACTCCTTTATTTATTTAATTATCTCTCTCTCTCTCTCTTCTCTCTCTCTCTCTCTCTCTCTCTCTCTCTCTCTCTCTTCGCTATATATATATCTATATAATAAATTACAAAGAAAGCTATCAAGTGGCTCTCATTCAATCTCTTCTAAAATCAATGGCCTAGATTGATTCTCGCAAAACATATTTTTCCGCCCAAAATTTCAAACCCTAAAATCAAAATTTTCCCGCCAAAACTAAAAAACTCCTTACTTTATTACTATCTCTCTCTTCACTTTTTCATAACTCTCTCTTTCTCTCTCTCCCGCCCTATCTCCCATTCTTTCTTTATTTACATAGAAATTTAGAGTTTAAAATTTCAGGTTTGTAAAATTCTCAGAATTTTTATGGTTTTTTTTATTGCACATGTTATATTGAAAATAACAAATATCTCTTTAACAATTAAATTTCAGCATTTTCCACACTTAAAGTTCTAAGAAGTTGGATTTTACACCCTTATTTATAATTATTTTTTGACATATACTAATAGAAACATTGACTTTTATTTACAACTAATTATTATCATACTATTTAAACTTGAACTACATAATTGTTGTTTTACTATTTACAGAGCTTTTCGTGTGTTGTATCGTTCCGTAGACGTGCCGTAGGCACGTGCCCACGGGCAAATCTAGTATATATATATATATACACACACACACACACACACACACACACACACACACACACACACACACTTATCGAAACATTGACTTTTATACCCCAATTTATAATTATTTTTCAACATATACTAATGAAAACATGGACTTTTATTTACAACTAATTATTGTCATACTATTCAAACTTGAGCTATATGATTGTTGATTTACTGTTTACAAGGCTTTTCATATGCTGTATCGTTCTCAAGACGTGTGGTAGGCATGTGCCCACGGGCAAATCTAGTATATATATATATATATATATATATATGCATGTGCCTACCACACGTCTTGAGAATGATACAGCATATGAAAAGCCTTGTAAACAGTAAATCAACAATCATATAGCTCAAGTTTGAATAGTATGACAATAATTAGTTGTAAATAAAAGTCCATGTTTTCATTAGTATATGTTGAAAAATAATTATAAATTGGGGTATAAAAGTCAATGTTTCGATATGTGTGTGTGTGTATATATATATATATATATATAATAGTATACTAGGATGACAAAAGTGTAATTTATTTGAACTATGGGGGGGGGGCACGTTGAAGACAAAACGACATGAATAATGCTGGGATATTGCTGCTGCTCTGGTGCTGGTGTCATCCACGAGGATGACGTGGCATGTGGTGGGGGACTCGCTCACGAGATGTCATTGTGCTCTCTGAGTTGTGGCTGCTGACGTGGGCATAGGTGCCCACTATCGGGTACTGTGCTCACGGGAAGAAAGAAAGAAATGTGATTAAAATTAGTCCCAAATTGGGATACATATAGAATAAATAAGTATAAATAATATAGCCTATTATCAAGAGTCACCAATCCAGTTAACCACCTTTTGAGAGGCAGCCTGTGGTGGGCAGTTGTACAATACTATAAATAATTTGTCTGATAAATTGTATAAATTGTCCCAGCGGGGGCGGGGGCGGTACACTAATCTCCTGCTAATAAGAAACTAATCCCCATTATCTACCCTAATTTCTCTAACTAATTCCCTTATTTCCCTATTAGTCAATTCCCTAATCATCTTCCCGGTTCAACCCCAACCCCAACACTGTTCAACCCCGACCTTCTATCTCCCCTTCTCTGTTTCTCCCGAGACCCAACCCCCCGTCATCTTCCCCAGTTGCCAGCCCCACATCCTCCTCCCTCATCGACCTTCTACATCCTCGCGACTCCTCATCTCCCTCGCCCGCAACCACTACACCGCCATTGCCACTTGCCCTCAAATCTCCATCACCACCGCCCTCACCACAGTCAGTAGCCGCCTAAATCCCCCCGACACTTCATCTTCCTCTTCTGTTTTTGAGAACCCATCTTCATCCGCCATCGACTACACCGATCGCCTGAACCCATCCATCGTCGAGCCACCACCACCGCAACCCCCTGCGGCCACGCCAGCGACCACCACCCTGTGTACTTCTGCTAGTCGCCGTCGAAGCCGAAGTTGCGGTCCCTGCCATTTGCTGTTCTCGCTCTGTTTGCTGTATTGGATCTGATCCGATGTTTGATGTGTGGGCTTCTGCTGTTGCCCGTGTTGCTATTGGCTGTTTAACTGTTCCGTGCTTGCACGTGCATCGTTGCCGTCGGGATCCTAATCCCATTATTCTCTTATAGTAAGATTAATCATATAAAGGAAAGTTTTTTTGAACACTGTTGTTATCCTAGTTCAAGATCGTTTGATCCCCGCAAGTAGTCCATATTTTAATTACCCAATTAAATTGCTTGATATTTTGTCAAAGAGGTTATCACGGATTCATCGGCGAAATTAAGTGATAACATTCTTTTCGTTCCATTATCTTTGACTCAAACCCAAACTTGATTGCACATCATCATATGCATACTACTTAGATACAAATTAGAGACATGATTATCGAGAATGATAATCGGATGCTTTTGATTGGATGTGAAGTCGTATTGATATTCACGAGTTTACATGCCATGATTATAATTATCTTGCTTCGCCTATGGTAGAATTTCATCCTAATATTATGTAGAATTTCCTGTTAATTATTCGCCATGAAATTATATGCTTGCATATTTAAATCCTTGCTAATTCATGTCAATTAACTTGCTGGTATGCTGTCTACTCAGTGTTGTATTAAACTTTTGAACCAGTTTCTATAATAATTTAATAGAACCTTGTCAATATCAATTGTAGCCCCGTGAATCTAATTTTGAGAACACTTGATGTATCTAAATTCCGATATATAACCTGCAAGTTATCAGTCTAGTAATGCTGTTAGGTCTAGACTTCCAGATTACTGTTTATATGCGTTCCGTTGTGAATTAGTAATTGAAAAGAAAATGTTAACAATAGAATTAAAATTTGAAATTAATCTGGTTGCAACTAGATATGATTAGGAGTCACCCTGAATTTTTGTGGAATTATTGGATGAATATGCAGACCCGATATGTACATGTAAAGATGACTCCAAGTTTCTGTCTGAACATAAAAGCAATAAAGAATAAGATTTTACACCCAGTTTCTGTAGTTATCATATGTCGTGTGTATATGCGTCAGAACCGACAGTGAGTCTAGTTTCTATAACTCCTAACAGATCCTGATTTGCTTTCCTGTAGCAACGAGAATCTCTATTTTGGTACATCAACATCTTGCTGTCCAGAAGTATGTCTTTGTATTGATTTAATTTTAACATGTTGAGCTTACACTTAACGAGTAGAATTAGTCACACCTTGCATGGCACAACCTTGACATCTTCTTGCATGCTCACATTAGGATTTAATAAAATATTAACAAGCCGGGGTATTAAGGGTTGACTTGGTAGTGAATAATCGAAGACTGTACTCGGTAAAGGCCTTACTGTTTATATTGATATTGTCATGGAAGGTAGAGTATCGATTGTTAATTATTGATTGTTAATTATTGTTATCGATGCCGAGTACATGATCTGCAGAGTTCACCATCATAGTCTAAAACGATCACGGTTTGCATGCACCGAACTTGTGGTATGGGACATAGTACTACGTGCATTAGATATGTTAATAAAAGACTAATAAACCTAGATTGTCACTTGCATTCTTAATCTTGAATATTGTCATCGATCTCGATCATTGATTGTAACCATTGATTCTTGCATGCTTAATTATATACCCTTGATCACATTATCGACCTTTGTTATTGCTCCTTGACTTGATCTAATTCATATTTCTTGATACACAATGTTTTTTGGCTCTCTGCTTTCCCTACTTGCAGTTCGAAACTTGCTCCAACGGACAATATTTTCTACTTTAGATCATGAGGTTGCAAGTACACACGGAATCATACCCGGCGGACTTGGTGAGCAACACTTCTAAATGGAGCTCAGGCTTAGACTACTTGATTTTCTATTTACGCTATTTCCTTTTGATTATTGTTATCATTATTTTACTTTGTTTAGGCTTTATGACCCGAATTTATTATCTCCCAGACGTTGGACATTACTTTATGAGTTTATTTCATGAATCTTTTGAAGTTCATTCATTGTTCATATGGTTATTGCTTCTTGCGTGGTTGTGAATACTTTTTCATATTGTTGAGTTAGACTGGTACAACTTATGGATGGTGTGTACATCATTCACTGGGCCTTCGTTACGTATTTGTATTCCCTTATTTTGGAAAGCAGGGCGTGACTTTATGTTTTCCTGAAAGTATCTCCAACTAAGGGTGCGATTCGATTTGGGAAAGGAGAAAAGTTAGCTCCGAGGTACATAGGACCATACAAGATATTGAAGAGGATTGGGAAGATAGCTTACGGTTGGAATTGTCAGAAGAGCTTGACCAAGTACACAATGTCTTTCACGTGTCTATGCTACGAGGCTATATTCCTGATCCGAGTCATTACTTGCCGGATGTGCCAGAGGGTCTACAGTTAGATCTAAGCTACAAGGAGCGTCCAGTGAAAATTGTGGATCGACGGGAAATAGTTTTGAGGAACAAATCTCTACCCACGGCCAAGGTTATGTGGAGAAATTAACTGGTCGAGGAGGCCACCTGGAAATCTGAGGATAGGATGATGAGGGATCTTCCCGAGCTTTTTGCCTAAACAATGTAATTTTATTTGTTTTTGTTTTTCTCACTCTTTAAGCGTAGTTCTAAGGACAAAACTATTCTAAGGAGGGAGTACTATAACATTTCAGAAAAATTAATTTATAATATTTTTGCACGTGCATTGCACATAAAATTTTATGCATTTTTGCCCTAAAATTTTCTAGAGTTATGCACATTTTTCTTCTCATTTTTTTGATTTATTTTATTTTAATCCAATAGGCCTAAAATATATTTTGAAGCCCACTAAAAACTAATTACAAGAGAGCCTATGTTTAAATTCTAACATGCTATAGTCTAGTACACTTGTCTTGTAACATACACCTACATTTAAATTAATAAAAATTAATAATAGAATGAGAAGTGTGTGCACATTTGGTGCACGTGCACGTGTTTTTGCACCAAAAGAGATAGTCCGGCCACTTGATAGAGTGGAGAGAGTGGGAGAGGGTTGTGAGAAGGTGGGAAGTTACTTTGAGTAGTGGGACTCATCTCATTCACACAATACTTCTATAAATACCCCCCTCCTTTAGCATGAACAACACAAAAGATCAAAAGAAAAAAAAAGAGAGAAAAAAAAGAAGGGCTCTGTTTTTGGCTAGAGAAGGAGATTTCGGTTTCTTTGCTTAAGGAGGACAAGGCTATCTTTTGTTGGAGCTTGGCGCAATTTTCTAGGAGTCTATTTACAATTTGCATCAAGAAAAATGTGGGTGTCTTTTTTACTTTCTAAATTATTGTAGAATGCATGTTTAGGTAGTTTATGCTTGAAACTGATAATTAACATGAGTTCTTTAGCTACTTTTGTGGTGCATATTGTGTTATTATCTAGAATTTTTAGTAATAATAAAATATGAGAAATAATGCATGCTAGATAAAGAATTATGATATAGAATTGTCATGATGTTAAACTATAACTTTATTGGAGGGTTTTGCAATGATGTCATGAGGAGGTCATATATTTAAATTATATGTTTATGTAAAATTGTGACTAAAAGTCATACAAAATTAGGGGTGGATTAAAATTTGAAATGATAGTGAGAATTTCCCAAAAATTTAGAATAATCACTAGAAGAAAGTATTCGTCTTGTAGTGGTTATAAAAAGGTAGCCTTGATGAATTAACAAAAGTATATGTTTATGAAGGTTCTCAAAAATCACTATTTAAATATATTTGTGTAAAATTTCACTTTAATATAGATGAAATCAATGAAAAAGCAATTCTGGAAATTTAGAAAGAAAATTTAGTGGTACTAATTATGATGAAAAACAATAGAAATCATAATAGACGAATAAATGAAAATGTAAGGAAATCAGAGAGTTGAGTTTAAAGAATTTAAACCCATATATTATCAGAATTGATGATTGGGTATCTTGGTTAGCGCGTGAGCGCATGGGGCTTGGGTGCCTCTCACTGTGCTCGGGTTCCAGTCCAGTGTGTGTGGGGGGGGGGGTTCTTTTCTTAAATTTCATCAATTTTACCAAATACAGTAGAGCAGTATACAAACAACTAAGTTTGGGTCTATTTTCACCAATAGAGAAAATGGTGTTGTTGACCCTGGGTTCGATCCCAGCCTTGCACATAGCTGTGTTTTAATTTTATTTTTTGAGATTTTCAAGTTTTGAAAAATTGGAATACTTCATAGAAATATTGTAGAGTATTATTAGAACATTTGGGATTAATTTCACATTATTCTAAGATATGTTTTGGGAATTAAAAATGTTATTCACATTAAGTAATGTATTTTGAATTCAAGTTTAAAGAGAAAATGTACATGATTAAAGATTTTAAAAGTTGACTTATAATAGAATCAAAGCATAATTATGAAGAGGAAATAAGGAATTCCTAGAGGTTAATTTTAAAGACTCTTGTACTAAGAAATGGTGTATTAATCTTGAAGAACCTTGTATTGAGAAAGATACTTGAACTATAGAAAAGCATGAGAAGGGTTCTATTAATTGAAAGAGTGTTGAATATTATTGAAGTGAATGGTTTAGTTTGATTAACCAAGAAATTGTCTACATGAATTCAATTTGATAAATTGTTATTGAATATTGCTACAAGAAGTTGACTACTTCATGATCTACAAACAAAAAGAAAATGGATAAATACGAAATGTGAATCATGAGGGTATGAATACCCCAAATTGTTGAACATGAAAGATATTGATTCTAGAGGCTAAGTGAGACCCAGGTACCGGCAAAGTGATGAAAGTGATTAATTGATTTGAGAAGTGGCCAATATGGGCTATCATTTTCGGTATATTGTTTTAGACCGGTATGAGGGTAAGCTAGCTGTAGGTGGAATTATTATTCATGTTTCAAACTTAAGGATAGGCATTAGGAGAAGTTGTGATGAAACTTAGGAAAACGTAAGTGGGGCTCATCTATATAGTCTGACGGTGGATTCCTGGACTGTGGTTGCTTGCGGGGTGAGACAAGCCTCAATTAAATCTGGAACTATGATTGATTTGACAGTGAATTACAGGATCATGAATAGTCGGGCGGATGGGAGGTAGTTCACCATTATATATGTATATACCGAGGCTAGAGCGGCACTTGCGGGATATTCGCACGACGAAGATTTCTGTATAGTCTGACGGTGGATTCCAGGACTGGAGTCCGTACTCGTGGAATGTCTTAACCTTGCTTTTTTTTATCGTAGTAGAATTTTCAAGGCGAGGGATTAAACCCTTTATTTTGGAGTATGTAAGGGCCAACCCTCGGATATCATACACTGACATATTTAGGATAGTCACATTTTTACACTTTATTGTGCATTCAAGTTTGTGTTTGCTAAAGTAAGAGAATCGCTGTATTATAGCGTTGTGTTAGTTGTATGCAACTGACGTACCCGCAGTTTTCCAGTGCAGGACTTAGATTAGCAAAAGGTGCAAAGATGAATTGATATCGATGAATGTTTCAGATTAAAGTTATTGAATATTAAAGTTGTATATTTCCTTGTTGAAACTTCCACTGTGTATTTTTGTAACAGAACAATATTGTATAATAAAAAGTTTTAAATTTCTTGAAAAATCGTACGAATTTGAAGTAAAAGATCCTGTTGTGCTACGAATTACATGTAAATGGAATTCGGGGCATTATAGTGCTGGTTACGGGGATGCGATGCCCTCATGGCCGAGGCTATACTGAACGACCCAGCTACTCCCCTTTGAGCATCCCCTGAGTTCCTCAGCGCTGCACGGGTGCCCCATGATAGTTCCTGAGGTGTTGCTCAACCACTTGGGTGAGGTGTAGTTTGCAATCCTCGCAACCCCCGAGCTTCGCTTTAAGGCGATATATCTCAAAGTCGCTCTCAACACGCAACTCCCTGAGGATGACTTCCTCACCAAGGGAATTTCTTTGCACCACAGGTGGCAACAGAAAAGAAATAGGACGATCCCCCATCATGAGGGCAAGCTTGAAGTCCCTTTTGATTAACACCTCTTTCAATCTCTCCTTTTCGAGCGTGGCTTCATGCAACCTGTCATGATAGTGAATGATCTCAACGTCCTTCTCAACTAACATTGCTTTTAAGTGAACGAGCTCCATCTCAGTCTCATGCATTGTGTTGCGCAATTGGACAAGACCCAACTCCATCACGCACAACTTGTTACGATGACAAGCAAGCTCGACATCCCGAGGGTCTCCTCCAGTGAACACAACTATTTGTCAACAAATAAAGGAAGGAAGTTACTAAACCACTAAGAAAACATAAAGGACTTCACCTCAATAAAGACTCGGACAACCCGACTCAACACACCAAAAGCTCATGATTACGTAGGAAAGATTCAAGTGTTGGGCACAAAGAGCGTTTTCATTAATCAAGAGAAAATGTACGCAAGCGGTGGCCAGTCCGCTATTAGGCGTTTACAAAAAAAAATAAAGAGAAGCAAAGATATGAGGAGAAAGATAAGGGTTCCACCTTGGTCAACGAGGCCACATGGATAGAAGTGTCAACTACTTCCTTTCCCCTTCCCCTGTATCTCCCTCTGGACTTTCCTCCTCTTCGCTTACCGCTCCTTCACGACCTCCTCCTCTTCACCATCCTCATCATCTTCCTCTTCGGCGGGTACTTCCCCAGGCTTGATAGCAACATTTGCTATGACCTTTGCATATTACTTGTCCATCATGCTGCTAAACATCACCTTCGCTTTGGCTTCCACCTTGGCCACTATGGCCTCCATCTCCCTCTTAAAGCTCTCAGAGGAGCTCCTTCTCCCTATTTTGAGCTACCTCAAGCTCCTTGGCAAATTACTTCTTCTCCCCCTTGGCACGAGAATCCAATTCTTCAGAGCTTTCTCCTCGGCCTCATACTGGTGATCAGGTTTCCGAAGTTACAGGTGATTTGCAAAGCAGAAAACTTTCGGGCTTAGAAACATATAAAAGAATGTAAAGCTACACCGCTCCTTCACGACCTCCTCCTCTTCACCATATAAAAGAAGGTAAAGCTACACCTTTCCAAAGTTACTTCCCCAGGCTTGATAGCAACATTTGCTATGACCTTTGCATATGACTTGTCCATCATGCTGCTAAACTTCACCTTCTCTTTGGCTTCCACCTTGGCCGCTGTGGCCTATATCTCCCTCTTTGCCTTCCCTGCTCAAACTTGAAAGTGGCAATCTTCTTACCTGCCTCCTTAAGCTCTCAGAGGAGGTCCTTCTCCCTCTTTTGATCTACCTCAAGCTCCTTGGAAACTCACTTCTTCTCCCCCTCGGCACGAGAGTACAATTCTTCAGAGCTTTCTCCTCGGCCTCATACTGGTGATCAGGTTTTCAAAGTTATAGGTGATTTGCTAAGCATAAAACTTTCGGGCTTAGAAACATATAAAAAAATGTAAAGCTACACTATTAAGAATGATACCTACCGCCATGTCGGCCCTGAAGATCTCCATGATGGAGGCGGCCATCGTCTCCTTCCTTAGCCTCATCCGATCCAATGGGGTTGGGAGGTTCCTGATTGCATCAAGTCAAGCCGCCACTGAATTTTTGAGGAAACCATCATGGCACTTCCTGTTCCAGTCAGGAAGGTAGAACCGCTTCTCCATTCTACTCGGCTGAAAAACTCTGAAGTTCCCTCTAGACAGCCTAGCTCGGTTCGGTGCCGGTGCTTCGACATTGCAAAATGAAGCCCACAACATATCTCCACCTGTTCGGCATAAGCTGCACCGGGCCCAATTTGTACCAGTTCACAATCTCTTTCAAGAAGGGATGAAGGGGTAGATGCAACCCAGCATAGAAGGCATCAAAAGGGAAGAAGCAAAACTCATTGGGCATCTCATAGCATGCCCAGACTCAAGGGTAGATAGAAGTAACTCGTACTCGAGGGGATTCCCGAAAGCAACCATGATTTTCATGAGATCTTCCTCCGTGAGAATGGTCTTGGTAAAATTGGTCTCAGTGTGTGAACGTAGTCTGGCTCCTCATGTTGCATGTCATACCCAATGAAATCTCCGAATTCTTTGGGATACTAGTGAATGAGGTGGGAGACCTGAGGAGAATGAAGATAATCGAACAAGTTCCTTGTAGGCTCTCACTTTGGCTCAATTATTTTCTCTATAATAAAAGAAGTTCCAACTATTCATTTTCCCTTCTCTTCTCTCATGGGATGGACAAAGACCTCTTCTTCTATACCACCCGAGGGGGTGGTGAAGTCACCCGATGAAACCCTAGAGAAGGCGTATAATTACTATAAGTTTCCTAACTAGCAACATTGGCTGATCGATGGGAAAATACCAAAAGATCGCTAAAAAACATGAATCCTAGAGAGGGAGAGTGCCCAATGGAGAGAGAAAGAAATTCTAGTAAATTAGATAAAGTGAGGGGAAAAGAAGAGGATGGGGAGAATATATAGAAGAGAAAGGAGACCATTGGGCTCCCAACGATCAGAAGCTCAATGGTTGGGCTTCAAGACCACTGAGCTCCCAACGGTCAAAAGCCCAACACCTAAAAAAAAGAAGAAGAAAGAAAGATGTTGGCGTCAAAAAAGAAAAAGAAGAAGAAGAAAGAAAGATGCTGACGTCAGCATGTGGCTCGGCAAGCGTAAGAGCTCGGTGGATTTATCATCTGAGCTCTTCTTCACTTTCGGATGACCTGAACCGTTCGACTGCTCTAATTTTCGTGCTTACCTGATCCGGCTGTCAGATTTGCTTCAGAAAGCATACCCACCAGCACGGTGTAAGAAGACAAGGATGCTGACGTTACCATGATGTCACCAGGGAGCTCGGCCACCCCATAGCTCAGCGCATTTGTCATCTGAGCTATGAGTAGATCCTTGATCCCCCAATTCCTCCGATTTTCGTGCGTGCTTGATCCCATCATCAGATTGCTCCAATTTTTACGCTCTCCTATGATTTTTTGATTAAAACTCCAATTAATAATTATATATTCAAAAAAAATAATAAAAATTTCATAATTAATTAAAAATTCATAAAAATAACTATAAATTTAGAATATTTAATTAAGAATTTCTAAAATTCCACGAAAACTACTTTGAAGCTCTAAAAGACAGTTATTGCCCAGAAAAGCTCTGAACAATGTTCCAGGCTTCCCCAAAGCTCTAGCATGTTCTCCTAATTACTCAAAAAATAGTGAACTACTCATCGAAGGCTGCGATGTTCAACCTTCAAGAGTGGGAAGCTTATGATATGGGTAAAATCAGGGCCATACAATCTCAAAACATATCTTAAAGCTTCTCAGGGACAAAATGGTGATTTTACAGTAGCTATAGGCCTACAAGAAGAACATGGGCTGCCTCCAGGCCCATCAACTCAACCTGGCCTACAATTAAGGATAACTTACAGCCTAAGTCAGAGAAATTTCCAGCTAATTAAGGATGGAAATCAAATCTCTTATCTTAAATAGGATTATTAACTAATCCTATCCCTTGACCACGAGAATCTGTAGTTTAAACTCAAAAGATTTTTATTTTCATGTCTATATTTTGAGACTAACTCCTAGCCTATAAATACTGTAATACCCTGATTTTTCAATTAATGAAAAATTATTTATTTTGCACGTAGTGTGCACGTGCAATATTTTGTTTGGATTATTTTATTATGATGTGTATAAATATTTAAATATGTGTTCTCAAATTATTTTTGTACAAAAAGCCTTTCTTTAAACAAATAGAAAGCCTTATTTTAATTTAATTAAAAATGCCTTTTTCTTAGAGCCCAAAATGTATTTTTATTTTATTTATTTTTCATAACACTTTTGGCCCAAAATAAAGCCCATGGATTAATCTTCTTTTTATTTAAACTTGTCATGTAGAAGACTATTTTATAACTAATTTATTTTTATACAAAATTAAAGTGTACAATTTTAAGCCTAGTTGCATGCACGTGCACTACACGTACACGTGCAATGCACACCCTTTCCAAGGCCGGTTGGCATGCTTTTTGGAGGGAGTTTTGAAATTAGACATGGTGATCATGGAGGTGGTTTTGTGGATGTGGGTAGTTTTTATAACTCCTACTCTAATCTTGGCCTTCCATCTTTCAACCAACTAATCAATCCTAGCCCTCCATTTCACTTATTTTCTAGTATAAATACCCCCCCCTCTCATGGCTATTTTCATATGCAAATTATATCTTTCTAAACTATAGTCTTATTTTAGTAATAGTGTGAGTTAAAAAAAAGGGTGAGTGTTTGTGTGGGATTGCTTGGAGAGGAGGCCGGCATCATTCCAAGGAGAGGAGCATTCGGTTGCTTGGTTGCTTGGAGCTTGTGCATCTCGTCGCAAAGGGCTTGTGTTGCTAAATTTGTTTATTTCTCTCCATACAAGGTGGGTAACCTTTCATATTTCTAATATAGGGATCCATGCTAGATTTAACTATCAAAATTATGCATGAAAAATACTAATAAGAACCCACTTTAATTGAGAAATTAGTTTACGAATTGATTGAATGTGGTGTTTGATTTGTATGTGATTCTAGCACTAAATTAAATTGTGTGTAGAATTCTCCATGCTTATTAGAATAAATGAATGATAATGATTCAATTTTTCTAAGAATGATGCTAGAATTGATGTTTGAAAATACGAATGAGAATGCTAGTTTAATCGAAAATTGAAAGCATGAAATTGATTAAGAAAGAGCACGCTTTTTGAAAGAGTAATTCTTTTTGAATATTTGAGTTGTGAGCTTGTTAATGGATAAGTAGTTATACAATTTGTGATGTGCATGATTGGACTAGAAGTATTGTTGATTTAAAGGAAATACATTTATTACCATCACTAATCGTATGTAAAAGTTAGTACTTGTGTTAAGTGCCAATTTATGTTTTTGAAAAGATATTTTGTGGGGTTGGATAAATCCAAAAAAATGTATAGATATGTATGTTGAATAAGAGATTAATAACAGTAAATTAATGTAAGAAAATTGTGAATGAAAAGATTTGAAGACCTATTGTTATTCAATGTCGAAAAAGAAAGATATAGTAGTTTTGATGAACAATTCATTGATTTGTGCGGAAAAAAATATATTTTTAGTGCAAAAAAATTATTTTACACTTGCTGATATGAAGATCAGGTGAGGGGAATTTAATCTGGAAATTTTCAGTATTTTTTTTACAAAGGCAATATGAACCAAAATTAATTAAATATCGAGTATTTTAACAAACAATGGCTAAATGGTTCAAAAAGCTTTTAATTTATATTGTGACAACCTGAGCTAGTAGCTCAGGCGGTCACTATGTGCGGTTGGCTTCTCTGGGTTGAACGGTTCGAATTCCTGTAGCCGCAACATTTTTTTCACAAATTTTTGTAAACATATAACTACCGACCGAAAGGGATATATACTATTTTGACCCCCTTTATAATGCTAGCACAGTTCGGCCGAACGGTGGGTGCTCTTGGCTTTGTTTCCGTTGTGCCTGGGTTCGATTCTCACCCTCGGCATATATATAAAAATATTTTTTTTGGGGTTTTTAGACGTCCAAAAATTGTGAAAAAATATGGTTATTTTCATAAAAATGTAAGGAATTTTATAAGAGTGATTTGGGGATTATTTGAATTAAATACACTATGGTTTGTGAACAAAAGGTATAATTAGAACTATGGTTCTAAAATATACACTTGTGAAAAATTATAGTTTATAAAGATAAATTGAAATGGACTATTAGAAAGTGATTGCCAAAAAGAACCTTGTTGTGTGACATAATACTATCTATTCTCACTTGAGAATAATGTGCAAAATATGAAGTATGAATGTTCATTAGTGATGTGAATTTCAAATGTGAAATTATGAAGTGCATGAGTTCATGTATGATTATGGATTAATGAAGGAATTAGAGATCATGTTAATGAAAAAGAAATTCGTTGGCTATGAATATGAATTTTATGAGTTATAAGTACTCAATGTGGACATTGTGAATTGGAATTGAATTGAAAGAGTAGCTAAGTCTCCCCCGGCAATTGGAAAGAAAAAGAAATGAAATATTGAAATGAAAGACCAAGGTTGGTCACGTTTATATAAATGAATAAGTCCGGCTTAGTGGAAAGGCTAACTCTAGAACTTTGATTTTATTCATGATTCTATAAAACTAAGGACTAGTGCATAGTGAAGATGTGATGAAAGTAAGAGAAAAACATTGAGTATGAGGGCCCTGGGTAGCGGCGAGAGCGTATCCCAGGAATTCCCACGATGAGGCTGGGTGAGGATGCTGCTCCAGAGTACCGTCCCGGTGGCGACACTCGTGGAATGTTTGAAGACTACGGGTGGTGTCATGTCTATGGTGAGAACTGAATTACCACAGGATGTCTGCATGATGAGTCATGTCAGCGATGGGATTCCCTCCAGAGTGCCTAGACATGAGTTCGTAGGTCGGAAGACATCTAGGATACTTACCGTAGTTACAGTAGTAGATTAAGTCATAACGAGGGATCGAACCTTACAATGATGAAGAACGATTAAGGGCTTGCCCTCGGACCTATGTAGTATGGGATGCATAGAATCCGAACAAGTGCGCATTAGTGTCATGTATTATAAATAAATGCATTAAGGACTAAGTGCACAAACACAACACGACATCAATAGGGTAGTCCCTTTAGTCTGAAATGTGACAAGTTTGTGTTTGCTAAATATGAAATGGTGAGTTATACTATTTCCGGCATAGAGAGGATGGCCATGTATAATGTTCGTCGGTTGAATAAACTGACGTACCCACAGTCTTATATGCAGGTAAATGACATGTTAAAGAGGAATGGATGCTGAAAGATTGTACCACGTTGTTGTACATTTAATTAATTGTTGTAATTTACTTCCGCTGTGCAAAAGAAAAGTGTAATATTGATGTAAACTCTGATGTAAGATGAAAAGTTTAAATTTCCCTGTAAAATTGTACTAAAGAAAGTGAAAATATCCTGTAGAACATCTCGAATTCAGTGTATTTGGGATTCGGGGCGTTACAAATACTCCCCACTCTCAATAAGCAAAGATAATCAATCTTTTGCCATTAAAATCATAATTTTCTTTATGAGTTACAAACTTGAGCGTCGGAGGGTCTTTCGTCAGAGCCAATCCCGATGTTCAGACTTTGTACTGACGATCTTTCAGTGGTTTAGGCAGAACAAGAAGATTTCAGCCATCATAATTTAGATATGATCGATAATCCAAATTGTAAGTCCTCCTAAAAAAAAAACTCATCATCTGATTGTTCCCACATCAGAAAAAGTTAGCAACAATAAGCTTAGAAGTGTTAAATAAAAATGTTAAGTTATTTATAGTTGTGGTCTAATTGAGCATCGTCTAAGAATAACTAGATCAACAAACTACAGTATACGAACGTGACACTTAAAATTTTTTTTTCTTCTTTCTTTTCATTTCATTTGTGGAGTATGACATTTTAATTAATTATATGAAGTTACTTGAATAGTGTAACAGTTTGATACCACCTGTTTAAAGCTATTTGTTGTTGTATCTAATATTTAAACGGGTATCAATTATTAATATCACTCTAAAATTCATGCGCAAAAGTGTTTTTACGGTGTTGACTTCAAATGAAAGTTTATTTGCAACTCTCTCGGTCCATACTTAATTTTTAAAGGAAAAAAAAAGAAGAAGTTTAATTAGTTGGGATCACTTACTTTTATAAGTGGACCAACCTGAAGAGTTGTAAATGAAGCTACACATTTAGAGTGTCGTGCTATCCTTTCTTATTTAATTTTGTAGAATTTTCTTCGAATAAGGATTAGGGTAAAGTCATGAAGTTCCCCAACTTTAGGCCCTGAAATTAAAAAAAACCCACCATTGACATTCATTAAACAAAGGGTATTTCCATAACCTTACATTAGAGGTTTAACTCCCAAAAAATCTATTAAAAGTTCGCCGCGGGTTAACAACATAGAATTTCTTAATTTCTATTCCTAATTTTTAGACCAAACGGCTTGCGGTTTCATGACTTTACACCATAAGGTTTTTTCAAAAAAATAAATAAATTTACAATAATTCTCTCAAAATTTTGGTACAACATATAATTATAGCAACTTGAACTATCACTACAAATCGCAAGGGCAATATCAGCATTTTTTTATAATTTATACTGATGTTTAAAAACGTCGCTATAGCTAATAGCGGCGTTTCTGACAACACCGCGTGAAGTACCGCTGTAGCGAGCGTCGGGACAAGTTAGGGGTCTATCCCAGCGTTTCTGCCACCGCCGCTATAGAGCATAGGCATATGCTGGTGGTTAGGAAATGCCGGTATAAATATTTTATCGATTTCCATATTTTAGCAATTATAATCTATCCCGGCGTTTCCAAAAGCCGGGATAGACATTTTATTTTAAAAAAGTTAATTATCTACGTCGGCGTTTTATGTAAAGCGTCGAGATAGACTCATTTTTAACTGCATATTATTAAGCCTACACCGGTGTTTCGAAACACTGGGATAGTTAAATTAGATATATTTTAATTGATTATAGCGTTTTAAGTTGGATATCTATCCCGGCGATTAAAAAAAAACGCCATGATAGGTATTCTATGTTTTTTTTCCAATTCCATTCAAAATTTTTAATTAAAAATACAGATAATTAATCACATATTAGGAATACCTGTAATCACATCAAATTTGAATGCTCAAATCTTAAAATCAACAATAACAACATAACAAACAACCATAAAATATGACTACAATAACTATTCAATAGAAAAGAAAAATAATTAACATTTATAAACTGTCATACAAAGAGTTACAAATATATCAGTTGTACAACACATAGTTTTTACAAAACATAAATAAAATTCCGACAAAACATAAGAAAAATAAAGTCAAAATCCTCAAAACTAGGACATGGGAGTCTCCTCGTATGGCCCAGTGTTGCTTCCATTCCCATCGGTATTTCGCCCTGTTGTACATGCGTGACTAGAAACCGATGGTATTCGCTGGCCTGTATAATGCACAATATTCGCATAATAAATCAACATGAACATGCAAAGTGATATATTTGAACATTACATTGTCAAATATTCTAATAATAATAATAATTGTCTATATCCCCCTTAGGCACATATCTGCCCATACTAGTTTTTTTTTTTTGAAGGAAAATGTGGAGTATGGCCACCCTGTTTTATTAATAAGGAGTTAATAAAACAAACTCAGAGTAGTGAGCAAAGTACAAGGTCCTACAGCACATACAAAGAAAACATACTTCCTCCCTAACATGGGGGAGGGACAAAAGAGATAGAACAAAACATCAGTCATCTATCAGAAGTACAACACATCATCTAAACTCCCCCCCCCCCCCCCCCCCCCCCAAACAAAATTCTGCGGTGGTGGGGATCAATAAGCAGTAAAAGGTCGTAATAGCATAACAACCTCGTCTCTCAGTCGATTGTCGGCCCAATCTCCACTTCATCGTCATCATACTTCTCCACCTGGAACACACTGGCGATCCTCCCTCGGGAGGGCTATAGAAACGGCAGTACCCCAAAAAGAAATAAGATGCATAATGTGAGTCAAATTACCATAAATACTATTATTAGTTCCCTGAAAGTAACAGTTATTCCTATCTAACCAAAGGACTCAGGTAGTAGCGGTGATAGCGATAAACCAGACTTCTTTCATAGAACATCTCTCAACAGCGAACTTGGAGCCTACCCACAGCTCCTCATACAAATCTGGATATTCGAAAGTACCCAGGGCGTTGAGTACCTTGACGAGGACCACTTTCACTACTAAAGATATGGGAATTAAGGGCGAATATAGGCTGGCGCTTTGGAACAGCGCCAGCGGGTTAGCCCACATTTTCCGGCATTTGTTTAAAAACGTCGAGCTTGGTGACCAATTTTTATGGCCCAGCCCATTTCCCCAATTCCCTTTCTCTCTTTTGCTTCCCCCCTTTTCGTTCATGCCGAATCCCCCAAAACCTTAGCTATTTCCCCCCTTTTCGTTCATGCCGAATCCCCCAAAACCTTAGCTATTTCCCCCCTTTCCCTCATCGCCCTCAATCTCTCCAAAACTGATACACCTCGACCTTTGCTTTTGGCCATGGCGGGGAAGAGAAGAACAGATTGGATTGAAGAAGAAGGTTAGAAGCAGAAGTATTCAAGAAGAGAAGAAGATGAATTGAACAAATCACACACACCCCACAATCAGCAGCTGTGGGTCTTTTTATAGAGGATTATACGTGCACTGTCCGTATATGGACAGGCCGTTAGTTCGTTACAAAATGGGCCCCATCAGAATCGATGGTTACAACTCACTCTCATCAGATCCAATGGCCCCTGTTTCTCCATACCCTTTCACCTGATATATTTACACATTTACACTTAACCCCCTACTATTACAGCTTATTACACACTATATGATACGCTCTGATACAAATACTCAATCTCCCATCTGCAGATGCTTCTTCTTCCTCAGTTCACTCGCCATTCTCTTCACCATTGCTTCCGCCATTAACGCTGCTTGACAAGTGGCCTGTATCAACTCCTCCCCCCTATATTGAGACCTTGCCTCAAGGTCGAAGAGAGGAAATTTTCGAACCAAATCCCAATAAGACTCCCAGGTCACAGTAGACACTTCGTGATGTTTCCATTTGATCAATACTTCTGACACCAACTTCCTCCCCTTGATAACAGTTCTGCGGTCTAAAATGCAATCTGGTTCAAGTAGAGCTGTAGAAGGTTGGTCTGGAAGAGATTGTTGAATCTGCACATTGGGTCCCAAATGTCTCTTAAAGAGCGAAATGTGGAAGACCGGATGGATTTTGGAAGATGCTGGCAATGCTAATCTGTAGGCTACTGCTCCCACACGTTCAAGAATTGAGAAAGGGCCATAGTATAAAAGAGCAAACTTGTGCACAGCTCTTGTTGCAACCGAAACTTGACGGTAAGGCTGAAGCTTGACATACACCAATTCCCCCACCTGATACTCCTTATCCCGTCGATGACTATTAGCTTGCTTCGCCATTCTATCTTGAGCTCGTTTGAGATTATCTTTCAACAACTGAAGATTCACATCTCTAGCCAACAGAGCTTCTTCAACCAAGGGAATCTTAGCAGTGTGTGGTATGTAGGAAATGATTGTAGGTGGTTTTCGACCGTAAACAACTTCATAAGGAGTCGTTTTAATAGAAGTGTGATAGGATGTATTGTACCAGAATTCAGCCCAGGATAACCACTTGCTCCAATCACTTGGTTTGTGATGACAATAGCAGCGTAAATAGGTCTCCAAACACCTATTAACCACCTCCGTTTGGCCATCCGTTTGTGGATGGTACGCTGTTGAAAAGTGCAATTTTGTTCCTTGCAGACGCAATGTTTCCCTCATAAGAGCACTTGTGAAAATTGTCCCTCTATCGCAGACTATGGAGATGGGCATGCCATATAGTTTGAAAACTCCATCAATGAGGATTTGAACAATCGAAGCAGCAGTATAGGGATGTTTGATAGGGAAAAAGTGAGCATACTTGCTCAGCCTATCTACCACCACAAGAATGACCGAATACCTATGACTGAGAGGGAGAGCTTCTATAAAATCCATACTAGCTTGTTCCCAAATTTGATTAGGTATAGGCAATGGTTGGATTAACCCCGAAGGTGACTGGCAAGAATACTTATTAGTCTGGCAGATTGTACACTCCCGTACATACTGCTGGACATCAGCTTTCATTCCTCTCCACCAGAACGATCTTCTTAGTCTCTGCAACGTTTTGTCATAACCCGAATGACCTCCAATTGGTGTGTTGTGATGCTCATTTATCATTAACTTCCTGAGATAGGATGTTGGACTGATAACTACCTTGGCCCCTTTGTACCAAACACCCCTAAGTAGGGAAAACTTTGTATTAATCTGCTGAGCAACCTTAGCTGCCAACTCTTCAAAATAGCTGTCAGTTTCATTCATCTTCACAATCTCCTCCCACCAGTTTGGAGGTAGAGAACTCAGCTGCAAGAGAAAACAATCAAGATCCCTTCTAGAAAGTCGATCTGCTGGAATATTTTCACTTCCCTTCTTATATTCCACATCGAAATTAAACCCATAAAGCTTAATTAACCACGAATGTTGAGCTGCAGTCGATAGTCTCTGATCCAACAAGTATTTAAGTGGCTTATGATCAGTGCGGATGATGAACTTTCTGCCGAAGAGATATTGTTTCCACTTCTTTACTGCCAATAGTATAGCCAACATTTCTTTTTCATACGCAGACCAATACAAACACTTCCCTTTAATAGCTTGGCTGATATATGCTATGGGATGTTTGTTTTGCAACAACACTGCCCCTATTCCCTCTTTACAAGCGTCACACTCTACTACAAACGTATTGTTGAAATCAGGTAATTGGAGAACTGGAGCTGTAGTTAAGGCTAATTTCAGTTGCTCAAAAGCTACCGCAGCTTTCTCACTCCAAATAAAAGAATTTTTCTTGGTCAATTCAGTTAGAGGAGATGCTATTGAGCCATAATTTCTCACAAACTTGCGGTAGTACCCTGAGAGCCCAAGAAATCCACGCAAGGACTTAACAGAAGTGGGAATAGGCCATTCTTTGATTGCAGCTATTTTCTTTTCGTCTACTGCAATGCCGGAGCTAGAGACAATATGCCCCAAATATTCTACTTCTCTTTGCCCAAAAGTACACTTCGACAGCTTCACAAATAGCTGATTCCTTTTTAATATAAGGAAAGTTTCTCTCAAGTGTTGCAAATGCTCACTCCAAGTCTTACTGAAGATCAATATATCATCAAAAAACACCAAAATAAATTTCCGTAAATGGGGCCTGAAAATATCGTTCATAAGAGATTGAAATGTAGACGGAGCATTACTCAAACCAAATGGCATTACAAGGAACTCATAGTGTCCACTATGGGTTCTAAACGCCGTCTTCGGAACATCATCGGGGTGCATTCTGATTTGATGATAGCCAGACCTCAGATCTAGCTTAGAAAAAAAATTAGCTCCATGCAATTCATCAAGTAGGTCATCAATAATAGGGATTGGATACTTATCCTTAATTGTTTGCTGATTGAGAGACCTATAATCAACACAAAACCTCCACGAACCATCATGCTTTTTTACTAGCACAACTGGTGAGCTATAGCTACTGTGGCTTGGTCGAATAGTACCATGTTTCAGCATCTCCTCAATGATCTCTTCGATTGCATTTTTCTGCTCAAATGAATATCTATACGGCCTTATACAAACAGGCTTAGATTCTTTCTCCAGTGGTATTTGATGATCACAAGATCGTGGAGGAGGCAAGCTCTTTGGTTCTTCAAATAAAGATTGAAATTCTCTCAATAGTTTCTGCAAGCATGCATTCTCATGAATAAGTGAAGACTGCTTCTCAGAAGAAGCCATGAAGTATAGCGCAAAACCTCGATGTGCTTGTAAAGACAACTTATTGGCCTCCCTCTCTGATAATGCCTGTGTAGGTCCTGGATTTAGACCTTGCAACACCCAATTAACACCCTTGTGTTGAAACTTCAGCTGCTTGTGGACCAAATTAACCGTAATTTCATCTACCTTCTTCATCCATTTAGCTCCAAGAACAACATCATGACCCCCAATAGGGAATACCAAAAAATCATCAATGAACTCATATCCTTGACAATTGATTTTCACATTAGAGCACAATCCACTCCCTTCCACCTCTTTACCTCCGGCAACTCTAACATTGAAAGATTGCTTAAGAGTCATAGGTAATCCTACCCTTTCCAGTATAAAAGGATCTATATAGTTGTGCGTTGCCCCACTATCCACCAATACATGCACATCGATACCTTTCAACTGAGCTTTCAAAATCAAGCACTCCGTATTGCCCTCCGATTCTACCTTAAGGAGTTGTAAATTATCAGCTTCATTTTCCACTTTCCCTGCATCCTCTTCAGTAAGCAACTGACTCAACTCCTCTTCACTTTGCAGCGTGAACAAATCCCAATCCCCTTCTATACACATATAAGATTTTGTTTTACACAAATGCCCCGGCAAGAACTTTTCATCACAATGAAAGCACAGGCCTTTCTTCCTCCTTTCCCACACTTTATTTGGGGTAAGTTTCTTCAAGATTGGTTTCTCTGGGTTTGTATTGCTAGCAAACTTCCCTACTGTATTACTTGAGGTTGATTGAGTTGGATAAGGTAGCGGATTAGTAGCAGATTGAGAACCCCTGACATACGACCTATATGGTGTTTTGTAATACTACTTAGTGGCATTAAACTTCTTCTCAAATCGAAGAGCAACTTTGAATGCTTCACTCAAAGACTGTGGTTCAGTCATCGCAACATCATGTTGCAATTCTTCCTTGAGCCCACTTACAAACTGTTGAACAAGGAAAGATTCACTAACTCCCTCAACTAAGCATTGCAACTTCTCGAACTTAACCTGATAATCAAGAACTGATGTTGTTTGATCAAGTCTACAAAGAGATTTGGCTGCGTCTTCATAAATTCCCAAAGCAAACCTATTACAAATCCCTTCCTTGAACTCCTTCCACTCCACCACTCCACCACTATTCTTGAGCAACCAACGGCACCATTGGATTGCTTCATCTTTGAGGAAGAAAAAAGTAACCCTCACCTTTTCATCCCCTTGAATTCTATACACTTCAAAATAGTGTTCGATCTGAAATATCCAATTAAGGACATCTCCAGATCCTGAGAATATTTGAACTTCAAGTTTTGGTGGTTTTGAAAAAAAATTTCCCCCAATTGCTTGTTCTTTATCCAGAGTTTCTACCTCATGATGACTACGCACAAAATTCCCACCTCCATCAAAGCCAAGGTTTAGATTCTGCTTACCGACTGTCTTTGGCGGTGGATCCTCCGAAGTTTCTTGATTTGGTCGCATCTCTCCCAACTGCTGCGTTAACATTTGCATCTGAGCTAAAACCAACGGAATTTGAGAGACCTGAGCAGCAATGTCCTTGATCTGGTTCTCCATGGTTGATACTCTGTCATTCAAGAACTGGTGGCTAACCTGCCAACCAAAAGGTGGAGCGAATCCAAGAACTCCTTCACCGATTGATTCTGGAGGAATCTCTCCATCCTCTTCTAGATTCGCTGCAGGATCTTGCGGCTCTGATACCATTGATACACCTCGACCTTTGCTTTTGGCCATGGCGGGGAAGAGAAGAACAGATTGGATTGAAGAAGAAGGTTAGAAGCAGAAGTATTCAAGAAGAGAAGAAGATGAATTGAACAAATCACACACACCCCACAATCAGCAGCTGTGGGTCTTTTTATAGAGGATTATACGTGCACTGTCTGTATATGGACAGGCCGTTAGTTCGTTACAAAATGGGCCCCATCAGAATCGATGGTTACAACTCACTCTCATCAGATCCAATGGCCCCTGTTTCTCCATACCCTTTCACCTGATATATTTACACATTTACACTTAACCCCCTACTATTACAGCTTATTACACACTATATGATACGCTCTGATACAAATACTCAATCTCCCATCTGCAGATGCTTCTTCTTCCTCAGTTCACTCGCCATTCTCTTCACCATTGCTTCCGCCATTAACGCTGCTTGACAAGTGGCCTGTATCAAAAACCCACTATTTGATCCCTCTCCGAAACCCTCTATTTTATCATGTTCCAAATATGATGCCTTAAAAATCCACTTTCCAATGCAATCATCACCATCTAAGGTTTCGATATTGACTCCACAATTCCATCCAATTCCCTTAGCTTCAGATTATGAATCTAATACTCGAATTAGGGTTTATATTCATGGGTAAGAGTTCGCCCGACGCGCCACCAAAGGCGCCCAAATCATCCAATCCATCTCAGGTGAGTTAGGGTTTTTTCTCCATCTTAAAATGTTCAATTTCGATTTTGAATGAAAAAGTTTGGATCTTTTTAGGGTTTTCTTCATCTTAAAATGCTCAATTTCGAATTTTGAATGAAAAAGATTGGATCTTTATTTAGGACCAACCCCCAGCCTCCAGCTCAGCACCTGCAGCTACAGCATACCCAGAATGGGCCAGCTTTCAGGTAATTGGTGCCATTATTGTAATGAATTTTAACAATTTTTTGTGGGTTTTTTAAATAGGGAAATTGATGATTGTATGAAACCGAAATTTGGATTGTAGGCGTATTCGCCAGTTCCCCATGGGTTCTTTCCTTTGCCTGTTGGGTCGAGCCCCCAAGCGCATCCTTACATGTGGGGACCTCAGGTGATTATTCTGTTAGTATCAATTGTTTATTATTCTTTAGATGTGATTGTGTTAGGGGAAATTGGTTTTGATTGAGAGAACTAGTTGAGATGGTTTGGGCTGAGATGGGTTGGGTGTGTGCAAAGAGTGATCAGAATTTAGTGAGTGAATGAAAGAGTATGGGTATAAATTAGATGAGAAGAAGCACATATTTTGTTGCCCACAATGATTTGGAATAAATGTTTTGTTGTTTTTTGTTGTTGTTGTTGACTTATAATTCAACCTTCATTTGAAATAAAACAAATAAAAATAAAATTTTTCAAGGACTTGTTATTTATAGAAGCCAAAGCGTAGAGCTTTTTTGATTTTGGGAAGTATCGATGGTAGTATAGTGGCCACCTTCATGAATAATGAAGTTGATGTTGAAAGGGGCAGCGAATTTTTTTTGGGCAAAGAGACTAGTGGGCATTCATGAATTATCCTTATTATTATTATTTTGTTCTTCCAGCACATGATGCCTTATGGGACACCACCGCCCTATGTCATGTATCCTCCTGGAGGGATATATGCTCATCCATCTGTTCCACCGGTAATATGCTTATTTCAAACTTCCTTTTTTCTCAGCGTGTTTTGCAATTTAGAATGCCACTAACAAATTGATCTATCCTTTTAACATTTGACTAGGGTTCACTCCCATTTAGTCCTTATGCTATGCCTTTTACAAATGTTGAGGTCTCTGTGAGTGACTTGCTTAGATGCAGTATTGAATGATTTATGTAATATAACATGTTGTGCATAAAGTTAGTTAAATATGACATAAACTCCTATTTATGATAGGTTGCACCGCCTGGTGGTGTGGAAGTGGATGGTAAGTCACCTGATGGGAAGGAAAGAAGTTCCCTTAAGAGCTCAAAAGGAAGCTTGGGGAGTTTGAATATGATTACAGGAAAGAACAACAATGACGCTGGAAAAACATCAGGTGCATCGGCCAATGGAGGCTTTTCGCAAAGGTGCATGGACGAAGAATTTCATGGTTGTTCCGTAATTGTATTGTTAATTTTATTTTGAAGTAAAGCTTTTTTTTTGCAGTGGTGAAAGTGGAAGTGAAGCTTCAACTGAAGGAAGTGATGCCAATTCACAAAATGTAAGAACTAGTTTACTTGATTCAGTTGCTGTTTTGCTTGGTAGTTTAGAATTTTCTGAAATTTAAGAGCCCTAGCACAAAATATTCATTGATTATGCTTGGAGAAAAAAATGTTTTAGGATTTTTTTTAGCACAAACAAATCTATGGTGGAGCTGTACCTGTGTCAAACACTTATCTGATTTCGAAACTTCATGGACACTCCCTGGGCCTGTGACCAACACTTGAGATATATGTCTTGAAGTTTTATAATTTATCTTTATGTGTGGGGACACTTCTTGGTTGCTTCGTGAGCACATTGTCAATAATTTTGAAACACTTCTTCACACATTTTATATTAGGGAACTATTATTACTTTTGTATAGACTCTGAAGCTTATCAAATTTGGTGATTCTACATGTAGTAATAGTCCATTATACTACTTTTTTCTTTGTATGCTCTATGGATGTCATATTTTGATTATGTAGGTCATGGTTATATTACTTGATGTCATTTGGACTAAATGTATGCACAGTGTGATGTATAATGTTACGGTGTACAATGTTATGGCGATGTCCTCGAGACTTAGTTTTTATTAGAAATTTTCTGTGACCTGCAGATTTACTTGTTTTATGTTCTTTACCCGTGTCTTGATATCAATGTTTTCTAAATATTGATGTATCCACTGTTCTTTTTGCATTTCATTGAAGTATTTGGAACATGATAATCCAAATTTAAGTTTAGATTATTTGTTTGCATATTTATAAGTAAATGTTGGTTGTATTTCTGTTACAATTCTATCTCAATACGTGACTCGATGTAGTGATTATTTATACTGGAAGCTGCAAGTCTGTAGTCCATATGAATTATGAAGCTGCAAGAGAATCTCTGCGATCAATTATGATGCTGAAAGGGAGACCAATTTGAGAGATGGATCAGAGAATTATGAACTGAGATCTTTTGATGGGGATGTATATACTTGCATGAATTCCTGAACAATTCTATCTTCCTCGACGGTTTGTAGAAGATTACTAGTATTAATAATTTATAGTTGCATGTTTCTTTAGTCTTCTTCCTTTATATATATATACACACACACAGTGTGCAGATTAGAATATTTGGATTAGAGTTGGATTGGAGATGCATATAATGGACTTATGGAGATCTCCATTAATACTGTGTCTTTCTTTGAGCTTGTTTGTCAGCATTATTGAGGCAATCAATAGAACTGACACTACAAACAATTCTATTATATACTAAACTTATGTATACATTAACCAAGTATATATATTATTTCTGAACAATTCTATTATATACTAAACTTATGTATACATTAACCAAGTACATATATTATTCCTGAACAATTCTACTAGTATATATAATAGACTTATGTATACATTAACCAAGTATATATATACTTGCATGAAGTCCTGAACAATTCTATTAGTATTCTTTTGTTTAATTTCTTATTAATTCACAGATTGTTTAAAGTTTTGCAATTGATAAAAGAAAGTATTTTAAAAATAAAAATCATCAGTGAACTAACTAATATAGTCTGCTATTAGCTAGCTTGGTTAATGAACTAATATTAAGTTTGATACTTTGTTTAGAATACTTCTATTAGCTAGCTTGGTTAATGTATACATCAAAATTGAATATGACTTTGAAACTCTTATCTTTATTGAGACTTTGTAGATGAGTGATGCCTACATACGGAGAATTATTCTTTGTTGTATTGTTGTTAATTAAAAACATGTGGCTAGCTAATTACAAGCTGGTCCTGTAAACTGCAATTTGCACAACAAGATTAACATGTCCCTTTCTATTTAGTATCTAAACTAACTGCAATTTGACAAATTTGATATTAACCTGGTTAGTAGAAATTAAGTATGTTGACATAATTTGATATATGCTTTTCATGAGCTGAGTTAAACTATACATGAAACATAGTTTTTATGACTGTTTATTTCTTTTAATTTCAGAGAATGATGGTCTTAGAGAGCGAGCTACTGCTGCAATCTGAGGATGATGGTCTTAGAGAGCGAGCTACCAGCAAACTGATCACTTTTGGATAGTTTTTTTTTCATGTTATATTTTCCATACTAGGTTGGTCTCATAGAGAGCAAGCTACCAGCAAACTGATCACTTTTGGATAGTTTTTTTTTTGTCGTGTTATGTTTTCCATACTAGGCCTTTGTCGAAGATTGTCATGTGTAATTACCTTAAAACTAGCGTTACCCTGTCCAAATTGCACAGACTAAAATAATTTTAATGAACTCATAAAATTATATGAAACTTTAAAAAGTGTGCGAGAATTGAGATAAATTAATTCTTCAAGTGTATAGTTTAGTGAAATTTATTCTAAAAAATATGCTCATAGTTTGGCCTTTGTATACATCATGACTGGCAATAGTCAGGTCTTGGCCCGTCTCATCTCAACCCTCCCCTCCTCTCCTCCCCCTCCCAAATTCACACCCTATCAGATGCCTTATCTCTCATCTCCCGTGTCTCCACTGTCTTCGACCGCAACAACGTCCCCTTCTCCAATATTCTCCTCCACCTCTCCGTTCGCCTCACCCTACTCTCCACCATCTACCTCCATACCAAATCTTATTCTTGAATTCGATACTACAGTCATCCCAATCTTCAACCCGTACTCTTCCCCAATTTAAAAATTGAAAAAAAAAATGAGGTAGCAAATTAGAGTTTCAAAAATTAGTACATACATACATAGATACAATTGATTTAGTTGAGCAAAATTTTTTAAAACCATTTTTTCACAAACATATTCTGTGCTACATTGACATTTCATTGAACACTTAATGAGCAAAGTATATTCTAGTAATTAAGTTCCATATTTATAAGTTTGGGGCTTTTATATTTTTTTAATGAAAATGTGCATACTGCACGGGTGAATAAATGTGAATTCCTCATTTCGCTCTCCTTTCTTTATTTCAAAATAGAGAGAGGAGAGAGGTTAACACTCTCTCTCCTATTAGTATAATGTGATGTACACGTGTTTAGAAAGTGTGAATCCCTACTTTTGCTCTCCTTTCTTTATTTTAAAATGGAGAAAGGAAAGAGGGGTAGGCCAATTAGCTTAAGATATAGTATAATGTGATTGCATAACATTTTCAATGAATTATAAATGTTAATTAAAATTTGTTTGGCCTTTTATTATTTTGAGCAAATAAATTGTTTATGAAATATATATGTTGTACATTATTATAAATTGATATCAAATTGGGATATATCTGCATGTCTGATTGTTTATAGTATTTTTTTGGCTCGTAAATATTAATATTTCCTGATTTCGAATCTCCCCCCTATTTGGGATATATCTGCATGTCTGTCTGAGATATATATGCATTTCCTGATTTCGAATCGCACCCCTCAAAAAAAAAAAAAAGTACCCCGGTGTTTGCCAAACGCCGGGGTTTATTTAAAATTTTAAAAATAAAAAAAATTGAAATGTCGGGGTAATCAACATTACCGCCGGGCTTTATAATATCAAGGGTGGCATTTTGGAAACGCCGCCCTTTCGCCAGATATACCCCGATGGCTGAAAAACCGGTGTTTGCGACGGTGTTTTGCCGTTCGTCAGGTCGGTTTACCCCGACGTTTATAAACACCGGGAAATGTACAATGAAGCGCCAGGAAAACCCTTCTTGTTTGTAGTGTTTGCTCCTGGGACATTCCATAAAAAGATGGTCTCGAGTTTCGGTCACAACATTGCAGAACCCGCATGTAGAATTAATGTTCATTTGGCGTTTAGCCAGATTCTCTCTAGTCAGAATTGCGTTGTTCAAAACTAGCCAAATAAATATTTTAATTTTCAGCGGCGTTTTTGCCTTCCAGATAATACTCGCCCATTTCGGGCGGCAACTCCAGAAATGAATGCGATTATAAAGGGAGCGAACAATGAATGTGTCGTTCTTTTCAGGACCCTAAGACTTCCAGTCTGGCCCCTGAGAGCATCTATTTCCTGAGTTGGCGATATGGGCCTGTAGCTCCCTGAGCCTGAGTTGAGAGCCCGAATCCAGAGGCTGCTTAAAGACTGGTTTTCAGGATCTTCTTTTTCAGGCTGCGGCCACCGTGCAGTGCGGTTGAGATGCTCGTAGACACAGATCAGGAAACAACTCTTTAAGTGTGTGGTCACCACACCACTTATCCCACTAGAATCTGGTAAGTCTGCCATTTCCAATATAAGCCGTCACACAGCTATTAAAGGGTCCATAGGCTTTAGCAATACCTCTCCAGAACCAGGATACACATGGGCCCACCCTGAAGCCCATATTCCTCATTCCATTCCGATGCAAGTATGCCTGAATGAAATCTTGCCATCCCTCTCCGTTGGGGTGGAAGATTTTCCACCACCACTTTCTCATAACGAAATATCTGCCCATACTAGTTGAAGAATATTCAGCTTAATTATAGGAGCTTCTCCTTCATCATCTTCTTGTCTTTTCTCAATAGTAAACTTCTTTGAATCAGTTTAGATTGGAAAAAAAATCGATTACAGGGCCCTCTAATCTTGCGCTTATTCTTCTGTCTTAGAGTGAGCCTTCTGCATTGAAAATAATTGCACTTACATGCCACAGTCTAGATTTTTAGGCTAGGGACAACATGCTCTATAATGTGTTAGCTGGATTCAGTAGTTTGGTGATCATGGAGATGAAAAGATCGGAAATTATCGCTGTATGCCTAATATGTGCAAAACTGCACGTGCTAGTTTTGATTTTCTTAGTTATTAGGGATTCAACATGTGCTCTCCACGTGTACTTTTATGGAGGAAGGTCCATAAAACATATCACTCACTAAGGTATTCACCCGTAGCTATAGGTATATACAAGCTCTTATTAAAACATAAATTCATAAATTGGTTGTATAGACGTTCCTACACCCTACAATTGACCAATGACTACAGTTTGGTTTTCCCCCTGTAACTATATACTGGCTCTTATTTAGACACAAACTGAACCTTTCCTCTGCGTGTTTTGTACAACAACTCCGTGTATTTACACTCATCTACTTGTCTGCAGCATTGTTGTGTTTGTTCAGCCATCATAGTTGTTATGTTTCTATCACATCAAGTCCTTATTTCACCAAACACAAGTGTTTCTACTGATCCTAAAATTGACAACAATATGCTCAGATTTGACACAAACAATATGCTCAGATATCACCAAACTAAGATTTGACACAAATTACATAATATTGTATCATCTGATCCTAAAAATGACACAATATGCTCAGATTTGACAAATGAATGATAAAATGCTAAAGAATGTGTAATGCCTTAAACACTAAAGAAAATAAAGAGAAAATAAAGATGAACAGAAAAAGAGATCATGCCCTCTACTCTGCTGTTCTTGAATGTAGGAATTGTTGACGATAATCAAATGATCACCGACACAATTGCTAGGTGGTGAATTTTGATATATTAACTGACTTAGCAGGTGACAACTCAGGTATAACAGCTTTTTGATGCGACAAAGGACGAACTAGATGATCCAACAGTTTGATTGCAACAAAACAAGTAATATATGTATATATATACATATGAAAGCATACTCTTAATTCATTGGTTTACCAATGATATACTCACAACAGAAACGCACGGATTTAGTTCTGTCAAATACAATATAAATGTTTAACCATCTCCGGGGCAAGTTCCTCCTGTGGTCCAGGCATCAGATCGGGGCCCCGGAGAGGAGAGACTGTCACTAATACTCTCTGGTACTATTAACAACAGATTTTCTTTTTCTTTCAAAAAATACTACCCAGTAGATATTTTCCTCGTGCTCTCATTCCTTCCAAACAATCAATCATAATGCATAGGTCTTCCCATTATTTCTATGCTGAGTTGAAGGTCCCGTGCGTAGTACAAAAGATCACAGAGACGAGAAATCTCTATGTCAATATTAATTTTTTCAAATAAAATGTTCTTAACCTAAATCTACCCACTAAATCTACCCACTCTGACAAGCTTCAAGTCTACAGAAACATAAGAACAAATCCATACTAACGCATCTCTATACTTGCATTAGTTCTATGTAAACTAAAGAAATTAAACTATTTCAAAATCAATATTACTTACTGTTCCATGTATTGGATTATCAGCATTGGGATTTTGTTGAGAGAGTAAAGAAGCAAGCATATCTTTGAGGACTTGAATCTCTGCCTGCATCATGTACATGTTGGGATATGATGGATGACTGGAGGTACAAGCACGATGACCAAATACTTGTGATCCAACCCATATCCGATATACATTAATCTCAGCTTCCACTTACAATCAAAATTCATGCTAATTCAAATCCAAATGTCAATTCCAACTTACCTGTGAGGGTGTTGGTCCCAATCCCATTTCCCGCACACGACGAGGACGCTCTCTCCCCCTCACATCGGAGATAGCTTCATGCTGGAGCTTTAGTGGATCTGCAAAAGAAGACGACGAACTCTCCGCAATCAGTGCTCTAGCGTTATTCTACAAAAGAGAGCAAAAACAATATTAATATATATTAATAAATTACTTTCAAAATTAACAACAATTGAAATTAGTTTGAAAGATTCATATTTACCACTATCTCGGCTGCAAACTCATCCTGAAGGTCTCATCCTTACTCGTGTGGGTTGTTTCAAAAAAGTCTACCTCGCCAATTCTCTCTCCCTCATTTGACGCTTCCTATATATAAGTAAGATGCAGTAGTTAAATCATATAAAGGCAGAAATTGTCAAAAAGATTAAAATCATTTTAAAAACATAATCTAAAATGAAATATTCTTTACCAGCTCATCCCGAATAATAGCAAAGCTGCTGCTCCTCGTTGTATGCTTCACCTTCATCTGTCTTCGACTGCTTAGACAAATTTCAGCTTTCCTCTATACAATTTGATAATCGGTATATATGTTTATATTTACCAAAATCAATAAAATATATCATCAATGAAATATATAAACAATGAAATATGATTACCTTTCTAGTATCAAATTTTCAATAATGGACAAGAAATTGCCAATCTTATGTTCATATGTGTTTATCTACATTAGTGAATTAGGCAAACACTTTCATATTCTCAACATATGTATTCATCTAACTAAGCATAAAACTATTTTGTTTAATAAACTCATAGCAAAATAGATACAAAGTATTTAGTGAATTAGGCAAACACTTTCTCAAGATAGTAAAATAGACTTGGCTAATATAACATCAACATCAACATCAACAAATTCCTACAATAAAAACATGCCTAAAACAATCAACACTCTCAAGAACAAAAAAAAGGTGATACATGCCCCTTAACCGCATTGTTCCATCACTTGCCCACATTAGCTATAACAAAGCATACAATAGCAGTACTTTCATATATGAGTCCATTCAACCCATATTAAAACTAAAATCCGAATGTGGAGTATATAGACACTTATGCAAATAAAAAATTATCACAAATTTTAGAAATAGCTGATTAAATATTCGCGACAACCACATCAATCAATCTTAAATCCAGATATAACATCAACCAATCTCACAAATGACAAAACCCTAACTTTCCTACAGTGCAACAACAATTCAATACTACCTAGTCACTATAGCAAATTCTTTCTAACAAACAAGTATATCATTGTGCCTATTCTCAAAATTGAAGACCCCTTTATATCTATCCCAATTTTTTATCATGTGAGTTGCAATTCCTTAATCAATCGTCATCTTGCTTAATCAAATATAGAAACTTCAGTACCAGATTGATAAATTACCATAGTTGCCGATTAGGGAAAAGAGTGTCGGTGGAGGGAGAGAGTGCAATGCCCTGATTTTTCATTTAATGAAAAATTATTTTATTTTGCACGTAGTGTGCACGTGCAATATTTTTGGTAAATATTTTCATCATGATGAGTATAGATATTTAATTTGTGCCCTTAATTATTTTTCTATTAAGCCTTCTTTCAATTTGACAAAAAGCCTTTTTCTTAAAGCCCAAAATTTAATTAATTTATTTTATTTTAAAATAATTATTTGGCCCAAAAACTAAAGCCCATGAAATATTTTTTATACAACTTGTCATGTAGAATACAATTTAAAGACTATTTTATTTTTATACAAAAATTTAATATACAATTTTTGGACCTAGTTGCATGCACGTGCACTACACGTACACGTGCAAAGTGCACTTTTTCCAAGCATGGCCGGTTGCATCTTGGAGGGAAAATCAAAATTTGGGTGGAGATCATGGTGTGGTGGTTACTTGGTTGTGGGTAGTTAATGCAACTCCTACTTTCATCCTAGCCCTCCATCCACAACCAACTACTTGATCCTAGCCCTCCATTCTCCTTGATTTTTAGTATAAATACCCCCCCCCCCCCTGGCTAGTTATTCTTGTGTAAAATTATTCTCTTCCAAACCTATAGTCTAAATTATATTATCTAGTAGTGATCTTGTGAGAGTGTGTGGGATTTTTGCTTGCAACAAGGAGAGGAGGGCCGACATTCATCAAGAGGGAGCTCGGTTTACTTGGGTGTGCTTGGGAGGCTTGTGTGCACGTGTTCAAGGAGGAGCATTTTCGTTGCAAGGACATTTGTCTAGGGATTGCTAGTGAAATTTTCTCTCCATACAAGGTGGGTAAATTTTCTATATTTCTAAATAGGGATATATGCTAGATTGGAATAGAAAAATGATGCATGAAAAAGACTAATAAGAGTACACATTTTAATTGAAAAATTGAGCTATAAATTGATTGGAATGTGGGTGTGCAATTGAATGTGATTTGATTAGTAAAAATATAATTTTTTTGTGAATTAATTATGGCCATGGATTGTTGAAAAAAATTTCATTATCTACATCACAAACTATGTATACAAAGTTAGTAGATTGTTAATGCTATTTCATGTGTTAAATAGATCTTTTGTGCTAATGTGGGAATGGATAAATCAAATATAGATTTGTATGTTGGGTAAAAGATTAGAAACAGAGAATTAAGGTGAAGTTTTGTTAATAAAGAGATTAGAATGTTAATTTCTAAGAAATGTCAAAAAAAAAGGAGAAATATGGTAGTTACAATGTAGAATTCGAATTAATTGCATGAAAATATGTTTTAATTGCTACAAAAATTATTTTGTTCATATTGGTATATAAATTATGTGAAAAAATAATCAATCTGGAATTATACAGTAAATTTTATAAAAGCAAATGAAAAGGAGGTCTAATTGAACATCGAAATGTTTTGATAACAGAGAAGATCGATTTAAGTGAACTTAGAATTATACTATAGACAACCGGAGCGCATAGCTCAAGTGGTTGGGTCGGTTTTAATCGCTACAGTGGTCTGAGATCGCTGGTTCGAATCCCTGTGGAACCATACTTTTAAAAAAAAAATAACATAAGCAGCGACCGAGAGCATTTAAGGCTTTCAGCGCCTCTTATACCGCCAGTAGCCTTCGGCCTAGTGGTTTGTGCTTTGGGTTGGGTTCTCTGTGGTGCTGGGTTTGAATCTTGCCCTCGGCAAGTTGGGAAAAAATACTTTTTTTGTGTTTTAGTGATCGAAAAATTATGAGAAAAATATGGTTATTTCTCTAAAAATATATGGGACTTATTAAAAATAATTTGGGAATGATTTACATAATGTAAGGTATAATTTGTGACTAAATGAGTAAATAGAACTATAGTCTACATTGATATTCTTTGTGAAATTGTATCTTGCAAAAATGATTTGAAATGAAGGATTAGAAAATTAATGTGGCAAGAAGAAATTATATTGTTATGATGTGATGCAAATTATTCTCATTTGAGAATAGTGTGAAAAATATGAAAAGTGAATATTTGTTAGTGATGTGAATTTCAATGTGAAGTTAATAATTGATGAAGTATATAAATTCCATGTATGATTATGGACTGTTGAATAATTCAGAGATCGTGCTATTGAAAAAGAAATCCGTTTGATTATGAATATGAATTTATGAGTTAGAAATGCTCAATTTAGAAATTGTGAATTGGAATTGAAACAATTGAGTAGCTAAGTCTCCCCCGGCATTTGGAAAGAAATGAAATGAAATATTGAAATGAAAGACCAAGGTTGGTCATGTTTGAATGAATGAATAAGTCCGATTTAGTGGAGAGGCTAACAATAGAGCTTTAATTTTGTTCATGATTCTAATAAAAACTAAGGATTAGTGCATAGTGAAGACGTGATGAAAGTGAGAGAAAAATACGAGTATGAGAACTAGAGTTACGGTGCGGGTGTGTGAGCCGTAAAATGCATGCTTGATGAGTCAAGACATGGCGTGGGCACAACTCAGTAATGATCAGACTTTAGCCACGCTTGTGGGATGTTTGGTGACTGCAAGAGGATCGTGTGCCATGAAGGAGACTGAAATTGTCACAGAATGCATGCTTGATGAGTCAAGACATGGCATGGGGTTCCCCTCCAGGTTTTCTGTACACGAGCTTGTACTCATAGATCATCTAGAATACTCACCGTAGTTATAGTAGTAGATTAAGTCATGGCGAGGGATTGAACTCTACAAAGATGAAGAACGATTAAGAGGCTTGCCCTCGGACCTATATAGTATGGGATTTATAGAATCTGAACAAGTGCGCATTAGTGTCATCTAATATAAATAATTGCATTAAGGACTAAGTGCACAATCACAACACGACATCAATAGGGTAGTCCCTTTAGTTTGATATGTGACAAGTTTGTGTTTGCTAAATATGGAAAATAAGTTATACTATTTCCGGCATAGAGAGGATGGCTGTGTATAATAATCGCCGGTTGAATAAACTGACGTACCCATAGTCTTATATGCAGGTAAATGGCTTGATACAGATTAAAGAGGAACAAATGCTTAAAGATTATTCAATGTTGTTGTACATTTGTTTCATTGTTGTAAAGTTTACTTCCGCTGTGCAATGTAAAGTGTAATGTAATCATATAAACTCTGATGTAAAGAGAAAAGTTTAAATTTCCTTGTAAAATTGTACTAAAGGGAGCGAAAAGATCCTGTAGAACATCTCGAATTCAGTGTATTTGGGATTCGGGGCGTTACAGAGTGGTATCAGAGCCACGCTTTCCACACTTGTACAAATTTATAAAGAACGACGCCCTAGTAGTAGACATTAGAGTGTGTGTTTGAGTCTAGAGATTTAAATGTAAGTGACTTACATTTGTGTTGCTCTATGACTTATGCTTCTTCCTCTCTATTTCTAAGATGGCTGATCACTTCGACCCTGCTGGAGACGATGACTGGCATATCATTGAGGAAGAGTACCATCCTGGACAGGCAAATTCCGAGGACGAGTACTACCCAGGGCAAGCAGATTTAGACGGAGAAGAATGGCCTGAATCCCGAGAGATCACCCCACATCCGAATTCATCTAATGACACTTCTTCTGACGAAGAAGAAGAACCAGTTCCAAATAGTCTTGTGACTTCTCTTCAGAGGCAGGTAGAAACACTGCGAGAGAGAGTTGGATTATTGGAGGCTTATCTGGCAAAACGAAAGGGCGATTTTTCTGTTCTCAGTCATCGGGTATGGGAACTCGAGAAGAGGAAGAATTTGATAGACGTGCTGAAGGATGAAGTTGATGAACTACGGGGAGAACTTCGAGAAACGAAGAGGAACCGTAGGAGTTAGACTGTTGTAGCTTCTACTATTTTCATTCTGATGTCAAGAAATGTTTTTCAATTCGAATGTATAAAATTTGGAATTCAATGAAACGCAAGTTGATTTAAAATTCATGTCTTATACTTCGAATTTAATGGGTCTTCTGCATCAGAATATGTCGAGAAGAGGAGCTAGAAACGGGAAAGGTCTGGATCTGGAAACGGAACTTGCGAGGGTCTATCAGACGCTCAACACCGTGGCCATGAATCAGAACCAAGGAGGGGGACCTGCGAATCTGGTGCCCGAAGCGATTAAACTAGTGGAATCGTTCAAGCGAATGAAACCACCTGTATTCGAAGGGAAGTCAGACCCTGATGCGGCTGACAACTGGATTCGTCAAGTGGAGACAATCTTTGAAGTGCTGGAGACCCCTGAAGGCAGTAAGGTGAAGTTAACGACTCTACAACTTGAGAAGGATGCGGCTGTTTGGTGGCAGTCGATGAAGAGGACCATGGGAGGCATAGTTCTTGGCTGGGAGGAATTTCTGGAAGAATTCCGCAGTCACTATTTCCCCTCTGATGTCCAAGAGAAGACGGCTATGGAGTTTCTGTCACTACAGTAAGGCGGCATGTCAGTGAGAGAGTACGAGACCAAGTTTACTCAGCTCTCTAGGTATGCTCCTCAACTAGTGATGGATGAAGCTAAGAAGGCTCGTAAGTTTGAGCATGGATTGAGGCCGAGCTTGAGGTCCCGGATGATACCTCTTGGTATTAGAAGGTTCGACAAGTTGGTCAAGAGAGCAGCAGCGACGGAAGCAGATATGGAGCAGTTTCATGTTGTTCAGAACTGGAGGAACAACTGGCAGTCTGGAAAGAGGCCCGCAAATTCTGGGAGTTTTAAGGGACAACTATCTGCACAAAGGTTCAAACCGACAGGGGCGAATGCTATTAGTGTGGCTGAAAAACCTGGCAACAATGTGGTGAGACCTCCTGCGGTAACTTGCTACAACTGTGGTGAAACGGGACATTACCAATCTCAATGTCTCAAACCACGGAATGGTAATCGCAATGTACCAACGCAGTAGACTGGAAAGAGACCGTACCAACCAGGGCGAGTATTTGCCTTGACGGAAGCTGATGCTGATGAGGTTGATCATGTCATCACTGGTACGAGGGCTGATGTTTAGAGGTTTTTGTCATTTCTTTTTCGCACTGTTTAGTAAACTGTTACGTAATGAGTGTGTATTATGTAACAGGAGAACTTTATCTTAATGGAATGCAAGCTGTTGTGTTGTTCGATACTGGATCCTCTCATACTTTTGTGTCTCCTAAATTTACTAAAGTGTTGGGAGTTGAACCGAAGATTTTTCCAAACAAGATCTTAGCAGTAGCTACTCCATCAGGGGAAACTTTAACCACTGATCGGTATTTTGCTGATTGCGAGATTGTAATTGGAGATCGAAATCTTTGGGATTGATCTGATCGAGCTGACTATCTTGGGAGTCGATGTTATCATTGGCATTGATTGGATGTCAGTGTACAGTGCAAGCATCGAGTGCAAGACCAAAGACGGTAACAGTGAAGGCTCCAGGTGGATCTGAAGTCACTTTCCAAGGGAAGAAGAAGTGTTCTAAGCTGGTGGCAACTATCCGCAAGGAAGAGACTCCTGTGGAAGTGCAAGGGATTCCTGTGGTTTGGGACTATCCGACTGTGTTCTTGGAGGATTTTCCTGGGTTACCCCTGCATCGTGATGTAGAGTTCAGCATCACTGTTCAACCGGGAAGTGCACCCATTTCTAAGGAACCATATAGGATGGCTCCAGTGGAACAGGATGAGGTGAAGCGGTAGATTGAGGAACTGTTGGAGAAAAGCTTTATTCAACCTAGTGCGTCACCTTGGGGAGCACCAGTGCTTTTGGTAAAGAAGAAGGATGGATCGATGAGAATGTGTATCGATTACCGGGAGCTGAATAAGGTCACTGTTCAGAATAAGTATCCTATTCCTCGAATTGATGATTTGTTCGATCGTCTACAAGGAGCAGCTGTTTTCTCCAAAATTGTTCTTCGATCAGGATATCACCAAGTTCGAGTGAAAGCTGAAGATGTGCACAAAACTGCATTTAGAACTCGACATGGGCATTATGAATTCTTGGTTATGCCATTTGGAGTGACGAATGCACTCACAATCTTCATGGATTTGATGAACAGAGTTCTGAGGCCGTTCATTGATTCTTTTGTCGTGGTGTTTATCGACGATATTCTCGTGTACTCCAAGTCAGAGGAGGAGCACACCGAGCATCTGGCAGCAGTTTTGAAGAAGCTGAAAGAGCAGAATTTGTATGCCAAGCTATCCAAATGTGATTTCTGAAAATCCGAAGTGGCATTCCTAGGTCACATCCATTCTAAGGTGGGAGTGGCAACTGACCCTCAGAAGATAGAGGCAGTGAGAGATTGGGCAAGGCCTACTACAGTAAAGGAAGTCAGAAGTTTTCTTGGAATGACTGGATACTACAGGAGATTCATTCAAGGTTATACTCAGATAGCCGTGCCGCTTACTGGACTGACCAAGAAGAAAGTGAGCTTCAAGTGGACTTAGCAATGTGAGGCGAGCTTTTAGGAGTTGAAAGAGAAGCTGACTACTGCACCTATTTTGGCTTGGCCTAGAGCAGGTGTTGAGTATGATGTTTATAGCGATGCTTCACATCGGGGGCTTGGTTGTGTCTTAATGCAAGAAGGAAGAGTAATCGCTTATGGGTCTAGGCAACTACGACCACATGAGAAGAATTACCCGACTCATGATCTGGAGTTGGCTGCGATTATCTTTGTCCTAAAGCAATGGAGACACTACGTGTACGGTGAGAAATTGAACATGTACACGAACCACAAGAGTTTGAAGTATATATATCAGCAGAAGGATCTGAATTTGAGGCAGCGGAGATGGTTGGAAGTGCTCGAGGACATGCGACCTGAGATCAAGTATCATCCTGGGAAAGCTAATGTTGTTGCTGATGCACTTAGTCGCAAGAGCAGTTTAGCTAGTTTGATTACGACTCAGAAGCATCTGATTGAGGAATTGGATCGAGCAGGTATTGAGGTTGTCTTGCAAGGATTGGGAGCATCTTTGGCTCAGTTGAGGCTTCAGCCTACACTGAATGGAAGGATCATGGCAAGTCAGGCAGTTGATGCTGATATTTTGGAGATGAAGGAGCAGGTTGGTGCTGGCAAGTTGCCCGGATTTCAAATCAGGGATGGAGTGCTGTGGTTCGGAAATAGACTATATGTTCCAAATCAGGCGGACCTGAAAGAGAGTATATTTCAGGAGGTGCATGCTACTCTTTTGTCGGTACATCCTGGGAGTACTAAGATATACAAAGACATCAAACAGCATTTCTGGTGGTCAGGTTTGAAGCGGGATGTGGCTGAATTTGTGGCGAAGTGTGAGGTTTGTCAGCAAGTCAAAACCGAGAATCAGAGACCCAGAGGTCTATTACAACCGTTACCTATTCCGGAATGGAAGTTGGATAACATCAGTATGGATTTCATTACGGGATTGCCTAAGAGTTCTGAAGGCAATGATGCGATTTGGGTTATAGTCGATCGACTAACCAAGTCCGCTCACTTTTTGGCGATGAAACTCACTGCTTCGATGGACAAGTTAGCTGAGTTGTATGTTGGCGAGATCGTCAGGCTTCATGGTGTTCCGTCAACTATTGTGTCTGATCGAGATGCGCGATTTACTTCACATTTCTGGAGGAGTCTTCAGACAGCTTTGGGTACCAAGACAGATTTCAGCACTGCTTTTCATCTGCAAACCGATGGGCAGACCGAGAGAGTCAATCGTATTCTTGAGGATATGCTTCGGTGTTGTATACTAGACTTTGGGGGCAGTTGGGAAAGACATTTACCTTTGGTAGAGTTTGCCTACAACAACAGTTTTCAGGCTAGCATCGGGATGGCGCCGTACGAAGCTTTGTATGGCAGGAAGTGCAGAACACCTGTTTGTTGGTTTGAAGTTGGGGAGCGTCAGTTGTTTGGTCCTGAGCTTGTGCAGCAAACTTCTGAGAAGATTGTTCTGATCAGGAAAAGGTTGGTAGAAGCTCAGAGCAGGCAGAAAAGCTATGCAGATAACCGGAGAAGGGACCTTGAGTTTGAGGTTGGTGACTTCGTCTTTCTGAAGGTATCCCCCAGTAAAGGTGTGGTTCGATTTGGCAAGGGCGGAAAGTTAGCCCCGAGGTTTATAGGCCCGTACAAGATATTGAAAAGGATCGGGAAAACTGCTTACCGGCTTGAGTCACCGGAAGAGTTATCTCAGGTGCACAATGTCTTTCATGTGTCTATGTTGAGAGGTTATATTCCAGATCCGAGTTATCATTTGCCTGAAGTGCGGGAAGGTTTGCAGTTGGATCTGAATTACATTGAGTCTCCTGTCGAGATTATTGATTGTCGAGAGAAAGTCTTGAGGAATAGGACAATACCGATGGTCAAGGTAGTCTGGAGAAACCATTTGGTTGAAGAGGCTACTTGGGAGTCTGAGGAGAGGATGTTGAAGGACTATCCTGAGCTTTTTGCTTGATTTGTATCGTTGTATCTTTTTGTTTTTGTTGTGAGTGTTGTATTTTTGTTTCTCACTCTTGACTGTAGTTTCGGGGACAGAATTACTCTAAGGAGGGAGTGTTGTAATGCCCTGATTTTTCATTTAATGAAAAATTATTTTATTTTGCACGTAGTGTGCACGTGCAATATTTTTGGTAAATATTTTCATCATGATGAGTATAGATATTTAATTTGTGCCCTTAATTATTTTTCTATTAAGCCTTCTTTCAATTTGACAAAAAGCCTTTTTCTTAAAGCCCAAAATTTAATTAATTAATTTTATTTTAAAATAATTATTTGGCCCAAAAACTAAAGCCCATGAAATATTTTTTATACAACTTGTCATGTAGAATACAATTTAAAGACTATTTTATTTTTATACAAAAATTTAATATACAATTTTTGGACCTAGTTGCATGCACGTGCACTATACGTACACGTGCAAAGTGCACTTTTTCCAAGCATGGCCGGTTGCATCTTGGAGGGAAAATCAAAATTTGGGTGGAGATCATGGTGTGGTGGTTACTTGGTTGTGGATAGTTAATGCAACTCCTACTTTCATCCTAGCCCTCCATCCACAACCAACTACTTGATCCTAGCCCTCCATTCTCCTTGATTTTTAGTATAATTACCCCCCCCTCCCCCTGGCTAGTTATTCTTGTGTAAAATTATGCTCTTCCAAACCTATAGTCTAAATTATATTATCTAGTAGTGATCTTGTGAGAGTGTGTGAGATTTTTGCTTGCAACAAGGAGAGGAGGGCCGGCATTCATCAAGAGGGAGCTCGGTTTACTTGGGTGTGCTTAGGAGGCTTGTGTGCACGTGTTCAAGGAGGAGCATTTTCGTTGCAAGGACATTTGTCTAGGGATTGCTAGTGAAATTTTCTCTCCATACAAGGTGGGTAAATTTTCTATATTTCTAAATAGGGATATATGCTAGATTGGAATAGAAAAATGATGCATGAAAAAGACTAATAAGAGTACACATTTTAATTGGAAAATTGAGCTATAAATTGATTGGAATGTGGGTGTGCAATTGTATGTGATTTGATTAGTAAAAATATAATTTTTATGTGAATTAATTATGGCCATGGATTGTTGAAGAAAATTTCATTATCTACATCACAAACTATGTATACAAAGTTAGTAGATTGTTAATGCTATTTCATGTGTTAAATAGATCTTTCGTGCTAATGTGAGAATGGATAAATTCAAATATAGATTTGTATGTGGGGTAAAAGATTAGAAACAGAGAATTAAGGTGAAATTTTGTTAATAAAGAGATTAGAATGTTAATTTCTAAGAAATGTCAAAAAAGAAGAAGAAATATGGTAGTTACAATGTAGAATTTGAATTAATTGCATAAAAATATGTTTTAATTGCTACAAAAATTATTTTGTTCATATTGGTATATAAATTATGTGAAAAAATAATCAATCCGGAATTATACAGTAATTTTTATAAAAGCAAATGAAAAGGAGGTCTAGTTGAACATCGAAATGTTTTGATAACAGAGAAGATCGATTTAAGTGAACTTAGAATTATACTATAGACAACCCGAGCGCATAGCTCAAGTGGTTGGGTCGGTTTTAATCGCTACAGTGGTCTGAGATTGCTGGTTCGAATCCCTGTGGAACCATACTTAAAAAAAAAAATAACATAAGCAGCGGCCGAGAGCATTTAAGGCTCTCAGTGCCTCTTATACCTCCAGTAGCCTTCAGCCTAGTGGTTTGTGCTTTGGGTTGGGTTCTCTGTGGTGCTGGGTTTGAATCTTGCCCTCGGCAAGTTGGGAAAAAATACTTTTTTTGTGTTTTAGTGATCGAAAAATTATGAGAAAAATATGGTTATTCCTCTAAAAATATATGGGACTTATTAAAAATAATTTGGGTATGATTTACATAATGTAAGGTATAATTTGTGACTAAATGAGTAAATAGAACTATAGTCTACATTGATATTCTTTGTGAAATTGTATCTTGCAAAAATGATTTGAAATGAAGGATTAGAAAATTAATGTGGCAAGAAGAAATTATATTGTTGTGATGTGATGCAAATTATTCTCATTTGAGAATAGTGTGAAAAATATGAAAAGTGAATATTTGTTAGTGATGTGAATTTCGATGTGAAGTTAATAATTGATGAAGTATATAAATTCCATGTATGATTATGGACTATTGAATAATTCAGAGATCGTGCTATTGAAAAAGAAATCCGTTTGATTATGAATATGAATTTATGAGTTAGAAATGCTCAATTTAGAAATTGTGAATTGGAATTGAAATAAATGAGTAGCTAAGTCTCCCCCGACATTTGGAAAGAAATGAAATGAAATATTGAAATGAAAGACCAAGGTTGGTCATGTTTGAATGAATGAATAAGTCCGGTTTAGTGGAGAGGCTAACAATAGAGCTTTAATTTTGTTCATGATTCTAATAAAAACTAAGGATTAGTGCATAGTGAAGACGTGATGAAAGTGAGAGAAAAACACGAGTATGAGAACTAGAGTTACGGTGCGGGTGTGTGAGCCGTAAAATGCATGCTTGATGAGTCAAGACATGGCGTGGGCACAACTCAGTAATGATCGGACTTTAGCCACGCTTGTGGGATGTTTGGTGACTGCAAGAGGATCGTGTGCCATGAAGGAGACTGAAATTGCCACAGAATGCATGCTTGATGAGTCAAGACATGGCATGGGGTTCCCCTCCAGGTTTTCTGTACACGAGCTTGTACTCATAGATCATCTAGGATACTCACCGTAGTTACAGTAGTAGATTAAGTCATGGCGAGGGATTGAACCCTACAAAGATGAAGAACGATTAAGAGGCTAGCCCTCGGACCTATGTAGTATGGGATGCATAGAATCCGAACACATGCGCATTAGTGTCATCTAATATAAATAATTGCATTAAGGACTAAGTGCACAATCACAACTCGACATCAATAGGGTAGTCCCTTTAGTTTGATATGTGACAAGTTTGTGTTTGCTAAATATGGAAAATAAGTTATACTATTTTCGGCATAGAGAGGATGGTCGTGTATAATGATCGTCGGTTGAATAAACTGACGTACCCACAGTCTTATATGCAGGTAAATGGCTTGATACAGATTAAAGAGGAAAAATGCTTAAAGATTATTCAATGTTGTTGTACATTTGTTTCATTGTTGTAAAGTTTACTTCCGCTGTGCAATGTAAAGTGTAATGTAATCATGTAAACTCTGATGTAAAGAGAAAAGTTTAAATTTCCTTGTAAAATTGTACTAAAGGGAGCGAAAAGATCCTGTAGAACATCTCGAATTCAATGTATTTGGGATTCGGGGCGTTACAGAGAGCACCAGCGGCAGAAAGCGGCGACGGAGGGAGAGAAAGAGAGAGGGAGAGGGAGAGAGGGAGAGAGAGTGCCGACGGAGTGAGATAGCTGCGCGAGGGCGTGGAGGGAGGGGCAGTGGCGAGGGAACAAGAGGCAACGACAAGGTTAGAGAGTGCCAGGAGCAGCAAGCGGGAACAAAGGGGGAGAGAATGCCGGCGAGGGAGGGGCATGGAGGTAGGAGAAGCGGTGAAGGAACAAGGGATGGCGATGGTATATCGGTGGCAGGATTATAGTGGCGACAAGGGAGGCCCGGCGGCGAAGGACGGAGGGGCGGCAATAGGGGAGGGTCGGCGGTGAGTGGCGAGGTAGAGAAATTCGGAGATTGAGGGGTATAGAGATTTGAGGTTAGATAGGGGAGATTTGGAGGGAAATGAAATGTTAGGGCGGGAGCAATAAAAACTTAGTATATCCCGACGTTTTTCCACACAAAAGTCGGGATATGTATTTTAATATATATAAATTATTATTATTATTATTGCTGTTTTGGCTGTATCTTATATACTGTGAGTCAAAATTTATTTTTACAAGTTGTGTTAGGTTCTGTGTGGTGAATCCTGGCTTGTCCCAAATTTTCGTATTTTTTGAATGTCATTTGTGTACTTTTGAATCAGTTTCCTTTTATTTTCAATTATCCTCCACTTATGAAAAATTCAAACCCTTTACAATTTAGCTTGGAATGTAAATACTTTGATTATGGAAAAGTAAATAGTTGTTTCTTCTAGTCATTAATAACTCTATTTTCACCAACAAACAAACCGAGATTTTTCCAAAATTCTATAAAATTCGAATAAACAATTTTCACCAACATTACTTATATCATATAAGAACAATTTGCATCTAATTCTTGGTGAACCAAATTATATGAGAATTATTAATTACAATAACAGCAAACAGACTCTTGTACTTGGTATTTATGTTAGGTTTCAATGGCAAACACAGATTGAATACATAGCGGAAAAATTATAAAATATTAAAATCTAGCCATGGATCTATGCGAAAACTATAAAACGTGTTTAGGAGTTATACCTTAAGGATGGATCTGCTGTCTCCAAGATATGTCAATCAAAGCACTGCAATGTTGCGGTGCCTCTACGGTATCCACACGAACAGATCAAAACCAAGCTTTCCTCACGCTGCGGTGCTAGCTGCGGGATGGGGTTGTTCCTCATGATCTCTCTCTCACAATTTCTGTGATGGCCAGGGTTTTTTCATATGTGACTTTTCCACACATATGTATCATATATATAGCTGCAGCAAATCAACCCTAAGAGAGTAACAAGCTTGTTGGGCTCATAATCCGACTTGGGTCAGATTCGTGTGTGGGCCTCTGAACTTTAGTCAGCCCATTTAATCTAATTAAATGTCCAACCAATGTCAGGAGTCCAAGCCTTACTTGGATTCCCAATTAAATTCGTCTTATAAATTTAAATCCCAATTTCGATCCATTCTAAGTGTGTGTCCCTGTGGTTCCCATTACGGTGAAAGTGATACTTAAATTATATTCTAGTGTTACAAACGGTGAGTTGTATCTAGAAATACATCACTGCCACTCAAGTAGTGGAAATGTAAGTGACTTGACATAACCTATCTATGACCAATGTTATCATGTAGTTTAGTCCCTTTGTCCAAATATCTTAATTGACCACACGGCATAAAGCGTGTCACCCTTGTATAGTTCAATCTTTGGTTTCTTGATCTCCGAGAAGACTTACTAAAACAAATGAGCTCAATATCTCATATTGACTCATTTGAGCATGGCCATGTATTTTGTAGTCTCACTCAATCAAGGGGCCCATATATATCGCTCCTGTTATGTAAGAGGGACAAATCCTATCCAAATCATTCACATCCCTCCGCATGATTTGTAGTATATCCAATAGTCGACTTTATAATCATCTTATTACAAGCAATGTTTGACGATATTAAAATATATAACTTCTCATGTAGGGAACCGTAGTGACTTCATGTCAAAGGACTACATACACCATGGTTACTGTGAGAACCACTTATGACACTCACGTAACGATCCATACAGCGTTCTCATGGTGGGTCAGTCCAGTACATTATTACTCTAATATGTATGTGAAGACTTGATATCTTATATTCATGACCCGTGAGATATGATCATCAGTCTACACACATACTAGTCTCTATGCATTATTGTTGTCCTAATTCACTATAATACTTGACTAGGGACATTTAAGAATAGTGTTCTGATTACAACCAATAAGATCTCACAATCAAGTCATGTACTTGATATCCCATGGTATTGAACCTACTATTCTAAGAAATTTTTATGCATACTTAATCACAATAAACAATACAATAAATGAAATACCTTATATATGAAATAAATATCATAATGCAATGTAAACTAGTAATGTCAATACATAATTGGCCTCTAGGGCATACACCAACAGTTTATACATCCGGCAATATAACATTCTTATTAAACTCGAGCTTCACCTTTTTCAGCCTGACCCCTATGATATCGCTCTCTCTATGTTCTTCATGTTATTACAATCCTCACTTTGTTGTTATATCAATTTGCCAACTGGTTTCGTTTTATATACATCAATAATCGAATTTGGTTGTAATCATCTTGTGGCATTGGGGTTAAACATAAAAGCAGTGTCAATCTTATTCTCTATTTCATAGGTAATACTAACTAGTAAAAGTAAAGATACAGATTATAACTGATTATAAAAAAGTACAATCCTTGTTCAAGAAATGTAGAACACCGTTATTAGCAATCAGATGATAAATATATAATCAAAAGAAGAGAATATAGATTTAATAAATCTGTATTATAGAGTAATATATAGTACTGATAATCCTACTTTATCAAATTCATATTTCAGAATAATTTGCATTATTGATCATAATATTCCAAATTATTCTGATATCTGCGTATAAAAAGTTAAATAAAAAATAATGTAATATAAAAAAGAAAAGTTTGATAAGTTGTTTTAGTTTTTGTAAGAGGAAATAAACATATATATAAAACTTCACAACAATTTTGATCTTCAATGTACTGGGCAACCATGAATTTCAACACCAGGAGACATCGGGCAAGTTGCAAGTGGGCAATAGTCACTACCAGAGCCTCCCCACCAGTGGGTGCCATCAATATTTTTGAACCCCAGTGCTAAGAACTGTACCACAGCCATAAATGCAAGTCCGACATCTAGAGATGCAGACAACACATAGTTGTGCCTCCCCCACCACTTCTTGTATCTCTTGCAGACGAAGTAGTTGAAGATGACACCGACAAAACCCCAGGTTAAGAAATTGATGGAGTGGGCTGGCGGCAACATACTAGTGGCCTCAATAATGATGGGCATGTGAATAAGCTCGATCCACTTCCTCTCGGGGAATGCCTTGGATTTCAACCAAACGGGAATAGGTGCGTGGAAGCCAATAAGGAAGTACCAATTCAGTTTTTGGTAAACACCTAGATTGCCCAACATTGAGCGTGGACCAACGAGCCCCCATATGATGGAAGCATTGTAGAAATCTTCCTCACCAGGACTCACAAATTCATCTGTTTGCTCCCACACCTGAAATCAGTAGCAACAGATTGGCACCGTCTGTGGAAAACAGAAACAGCGATCCACTCCTATCACATCAGCCAAACCATTTTCAAACCATGCCTCCCAAGAAGGGGAAGATGACGCTCTCCAACCGCAGGGCCACTCCCGCTCCTACTCCTCCAGTCCAGGAAGTTCCCCCTCAACCAACACAACAAGTCCAGCAGCCTGGACAGCCTCTTCCTCAACCTGTCTAGCAACCGCAGCCTGGACGGCCTCTTCCTCAACAACCTCAGCCCCAGCTGGCTCCTCAAAGGCCACAAGAGGCTGCCGTGGGACCCTCCCGCAGAAGTGGACAAGGGAAACATCCTCATCGCGACCATGTGTCAATACACAACCCCTCGTCCGACTCCATAGCCTAGTACAGTCCCCCTACGTCGAAGGACCTTCGAAACATCATCGTCAACAGACAGAATGAGGTAGATCTCCGGACCCTCTTAGATGAGAGGTGGACCCATGACGGGATACCCCGCCGAGAACATCGCAGGGATCCAACGATCCGGTCCCCTAGAGCCTGGTCCCCCCGTAGGACGGATCGCAGAGGGTCCAACTCTCCCAGGAGGTGAGGGGAGTCGCCCCTAGTGACGTCAAAGGAGAAGCCGCTCTCCGGTCGACCGACCCGCCCCTCGGAACCACCGAGAGCAGGAGGCCCCTGTCACGAAGGCAGAGTTCCAACAATTCCAAGAGGCAGTCCTGAGGGCCCTCAATGTTTCCCCTGACCACGGTCAGTGGGCGCCCAGTCCTCAACTTGCCTAAAACCATAGGTTCCATACGCCCAGTCCTAAATGTGCCCCGAGCTATCGTTGTCGCACTCCCAGTCCCCTTTCGTGCCAGGACGAATCCCGGGCATCAGCAAGGTATGACCGGAGGGCAAGATTCGGTCTACCGTCGTCTCCACGATATGGAGATGCGCCTTGGCCAACTGGACAGAGAGGAAGAGCAATGGGCGAGGAACTTCCGTCCCAGCAGGCCTCCATTCTCCCGGACTATAATGGAGGCACCGGTGCCAGATAACTTCAAGCCTCCTCATTTTGAATCATACAACGGGAGTCCGATCTCGCTGACCACATCGAGAGTTTTAAAACTCTCATGATGATACACCAGGCATCGGACGCGCTCCTCTGCAAAACCTTCCTGGCCACGCTGAAGGGGCCTGCAAAGGAATTGTACTCCCGTCTTGCCCTGGCCTCCATCTTCTCCTTCGATCAGCTCGAAGGCCTCTTCCTGACTAACTTCGTGAGTAGCCACCGAGCTGAAAAAACGAGCACCTCCCTGCTATTGCTTCATCAAAGGAAGGGCGAGCAGCTGAGAGACTATGTCAAACGTTTCACCGTGGAGGCCAGATCCATCGCCTCCTTGGACCAGTCCGTGGTCTCCGCCGCCTTCCAATCCAATGTTGCAAATGACAGCCTCCGAGCATCCCTTGCCAAGAAGTCTCCTCGGGATTTCTCAGAACTCCTGCTCAGGAGTGAGAAATACATCCAGGCGGCCCGCCCTGCCTTTGAGGGATCGACCTCCAGGAACAAATGGAAGGGTGCTGAAGAAGAAAGAGCTAAGAAGATCCAGAAGGACAATGGAGGCCAGCATCGCCCTCCTCCCCGCTTCGAGAAGTTCACTCCGCTCACGTGAGTGTCTTAGCCATCCTGATTGAGGTTGGGAAGGAGGGCCTTCTCCCCCACCTCCGAAGATGAACACCCTGGTGAAGAAAAGGAACCGGGACAAGTGGTGTCGCTTCCACAGGAATCATGGCCACAATACGGATGACTGTCGGGCCCTAAAAGACGAGATCATGGCCCTCATTCAGATAGGGCAGCTCTCCAGGTTCGTGAGGAAGGATGGGGCAAACCTTTCTCTGCCCCCCAAGGGGGTTAATAAGCAACTTGGGCGGCACGCGGAGACCCCAAACTCCGAACCAGAGGTCGTCCTGCATCTCATCCACGGAGACCCAATGGGGGAGATTCAAACTCCTCCCAAAAAGCCTTCGCCCGGGAAGTAAATTCTGTGCAAAATCGTCCTCCCCCCGAAGGGCCTAGGGGTCCCGGTCACTTTTTCAGATAGAGATCTAGAGGGCATCTGACCCCCCCATTGTGATGCGTTGGTAATAAACCTCCACATGGCCAACTTTGACGTGCGCCGGATCCTAGTAGACAACGGCATTTCGGTGAACATTCTCTTTCTAGAAGCCTTCCAGGGGCTCAAGCTATCCAGGGATCGACTCAAGCCCACCGACTATACTCTCCACGGGTTCACCAGAGTGACAGTGACGATCGAGGGTGTCATAACTCTCGATGTAACCGCTGGAAAAACTCCTATCACCCGAACCGAGCCGATGGACATCCTGGTGGTGGACGTGAAGCTGCTTACAACGTCATCCTGGACCGACCCGGCCTAGCTGCTCTCCAGGCCGTCCCCTCGGCCTACCACATGAAGATGAAATTTCCCACCACGGTGGGCGTGGGGGAAGTCAGAGGGAGCCAGGAGGCGGCCGCAAATGCTACATGACCTCGATGGGAGGACCTTTCCTCTCCCTCGAAGCTCTTGAACTCCCCCAAGGGAGTAGCCCACCTATATCGGAGCCGGTCGATGAGCTGGAAGAGGTGGCCTTTTCAAAGGAGATCCGACCCGAAAATTTTAGATTAGCAAAGTCCTTCCCCCTCCCATCCTCTCCGACATTATTCAGTGCATAAGGGGAAATCGAGATCTCTTCGCCTGGACTACTATTGACATGCCGGGAATCTCCGAGGAGCTCCTCATGCATCACTTTAGTGTCGCTTTGGAGGCCTGACTAGTTCAGCAAAAGCGACGCAAATTCGCCCCCGAGCGCCAGTTGGCCATCAAGGAGGAAGTTAAGAAACTTCTTAGGGCTCAGTTTATACAGGAGGTTAACTATCTGGAGTGGCTGTCCAATGTCGTGATGGTCAAGAAAGCCAACAGGAGTTGGAGGATCTGCATTAACTTCACGGATCTAAACAAAGCCTGCCCCAAAGATCCAGACCTGCTCCCGAGCATCGATGCCCTGATTGATGCAACCTTGGGCCACGAACCTTTAAGCTTCATGGATGCGTTCTTTGGGTACAATCAGATAAAAATGTCCCCACCCGACATTCCGAAGGCCTCTTTCGTCACCGATCAGGGCCTATATTGCTACCGGGTCATGCCCTTCGATCTTAAGAATACCGATGCCACATATCAACGCCTTGTTAACAAGGTCTTCAAGGAACAGATTGGGCCGAACATGGAAGTCTACGTAGACGACATGTTGGTGAAGAGCATCAGCAAATCGGATCATGTCTCTGATCTCCAAGAAATTTTTAACGTGTTGAGGAGACACAATATGAGACTGAACCCGAGTAAGTGTGCGTTCAGCGTCTCATCCGGCAAGTTTTTGGGGTTCATGGTCAGCCAAAGGAGCATAGAGGCTAACCCCAAGAAGATTCCCGGCCATACTCAACATGGCTCCCCCTTCTAGTGTTAAAGATGTGCAGATACTTACTGGGTGCCTTGCGGGTGATAGGGCACTTTCTCTCTAAATTCGGGGAAAAATGCCGCCCATTCTTCAAGGCCCTCAGGGGGGCTAAAGACTTTGAGTGGGGGCAACAACAATAAGAGTCCTTTGACAAGCTCAAGACCTACTTAGTCAACCCCCCACTCTTGAGCAAGCCAGAGCTGGAGAAAGTCCTCTACTTATACCTCGCCGCTTCGGAGCAGACCCTCAACGTTGTTTTAGTAAGAGAAGAAGACAAGATGCAGAGGCCTATCTACTACGTGAGTAAAGTCCTTAGGGATGCTAAACTTCGTTACCCAAAGCTAGAGAAGGTGGCCTATGCCTGGGTAATGGCGGCCCTGAAAGCTCTGCCCCTACTTCCAGTCTCACTCGGTGGTCGTTCTTACTGACCAGCCGCTCAAAAAAGTCATCCACAAGCCCGATACCTCAAGGCGTCTTATGAAGTGGTCCATCGAGCTAAGCCACCATGATATTAGCTATCAGTCTCGTACCGCTATCAAGGTTCAAGCCCTAGCGGAGTTTATAGCGGAGAGTACAATTTCTGATGCCGGCAAAGCGATAGAGAAACCCCCTTCTGTACGGTGTATGTTGATGGGTCCTCGTGCATCGATGGGAGTGGGACAGGAGTCATCCTGGCGGGCCCAGATGATTTCATCCTCCAATACTCACTCCGCATCAACATCAGGACATCCAACAATGAGGTTGATTATGAAGCCCTTATAGCAGGCCTATGCATAGCTCGCAAGGCAGGGCAAAGCATGTCAAGATATTTAGCGACTCGCAGCTGGTGGTGAACCAGGAATCGGGGGAATACGAAGTGCGAGACGGTCGCATGGCCAATTACTTAGCCAAGGTCCAAGAATTGATGGCCTCTTTTGAACATGCACAACTCCAGCGGATCCCCTTGGAAGAGAATGCACAGGTAGACGCTCTCTCAAAGCTAGCATCCTCCTCCCTCCAAGGGCTCGAACAATCTGTCTTAATAGAAGTTCTACTGAAGCCCAGCTTAGAAGAAGAAGGCCCCGAGCCAATGGAGATGCTGCCCTTACAACTCGGGGAGAATTGGAAGGGGCCCCTGCTCGAGTTCCTCAGAGATGGAATCCTTCCCTTAGATCCTAAAGAGGCCCGAAAGATCCGAATCAGAGCCATGCGGTACACACTCATTGAGGGAGTCTTGTATAAACGCTCCTACACCCAAGTAGGCGGCAGACACTACTTGAGGTGTCTCTCCCCCGATGAAGCCCAGTATGCTTTGAAGGAAGTAAATGAAGGGATATGTGGTGCTCACATGGGAGCAAGGTCCCTTGCCCGCAAAACCTTGAACTATGGATATTTCTAGCCTACTCTCCTTCACGATGCCGAACAACACGTTCGTCAATGCGGCCCTTGCTAAAAATTCTCAACACTGCAAGCTCAGCTCTCCTCTTTATCCAGTCCAACCCCTTTTGTAATGTAGGGAATGGACTTGATCGTGCCATTCCCTCTAGCACCGGGCCAACTAAAGTTCCTTGTTGTGGCGATCGACTATTTCTCTAAGTGGATAGAAGTCGAGCCCTTAGCAACGATCACGGAGAATAGGGTGCAGCGCTTCTTTTGGAAAAATATTGTCTGCAGATTCGGTGTGTCCCGAATCTTGATAACGGACAATGGAACTCAGTTTACGGGGGCAGCCTTCCGCACTTTTTGCACAGACCTGGGCATTCAGCAACGATTCTCCTCGGTCTTCCACCCGCAGTCCAACGATGAGGCAGAGAATGTCAATCGGCAAATTCTCTCCGGCCTGAAAAAGAGACTGAGCAGGTCGACTAAGCAGTTATGGGTAAAACAACTCCCCAATGTGCTCTGGAGCTATCGCACTACGAATAAGACCCCCACGGGAGAATCACCCTTCAACCTCATTTACGGCTTCGAAACCGTTATCCCTCTGGAGGTGGGTCTACCGTCCCCCCTTGATCGCTTACAACGAAGAGCAAAATGCGAATGAGCTTTGCGAAAACTTGGACCTCATCGATGAGATCCGTGAGAGATCCTCCGTTTGGAAAGAAATCTATTGGCATAGTATCGAGTAATCCTACAACAGGAGAGTCCGCCATACTAATCTCAAAGAAGGAGACCTGATGCTCAGGAAGCTGTCTATTTCTTTCCCCAGTAAGAAAGGCAAATTGGCACCCAATTTGGAAGGACCATATAAGATCTCCAAAGTTGTCTTCCTGGGTGCTTATCAACTTGAAGATCCGGGGGGGCAAGAGGGTGCCGAGGATATGGAACGCAGAGAACTTATTGAAGTACCAAGAGGGTGTTTAAACACCATTCCAAGCAACTTCTCCAAGAGCATTCTCCTTAAAGCATGTTAAAGTTTCTCTTTTTCTTTATTAAGTGTAATAATGGCTCGCATGTTAAAATTTCTCTTTGGGGGGCGAACGAAGTGCTAACTCATGGAACGACCTTCCTTATGCGTACTCACCCTGAGGGCAGGAAGTGCTTCTGACGATACTCCCCTCAAAAAGCTCGCAGTTGAAGGTTCTCCTCCTCTAGCTCCACAATCCGCTCTTTCAGCGAGTCGTCCGTCACTCTGACCTTCAGGCAAGGCAGTCGGCTCGAGCTTCCCCCATGAGAAGCCTCGGAGATAGTCCTCCGAAGGTGTGCCGCCTCCAGACTCTTTTCGAGCACTACGTTCTTCAACTTGTCTCTCTCAGACCTCGCACCGAACAAAGACTGACGAAGGAACTTGAGTCTCAGGCCTTTGCTGACGGCCATCGAGGGACATGTCTCCTCACCTTCAAGGGGCGCTTCATGAAACCTCTCCTCGAGGCGCTTCAATTCAATTTCTCGATGAGCCAAGGTCAAATTTTAGGTGACCCAAATCCCGCTCGGCTCTATAAAGCATCTCCCGAGACCGAGTTAGCCCCAACTTGGCGACACCCATATTAGACCGTAGACGAGACACCTCACTAATCTGTGAAATTCAAAAGAAAAAAAAGAGCATGAATCTTTAAGTCCAAAGAACCGACATAACAACATTGTGACTAAACAAAGCTACTGAGAAAGCTCGAAAGTATAGCAAACCCACAAAAGTTTCGAAGCCACAACTCTTGTAAAAAAAAAAAAATCATTGAAATTAAATGAGTACAAGAAGCGGTGGCCAGTCCGCAATTAGGCAACATTTCATGACATTCAAAACAGATATGAACTACAACAAGGTCAAGGGTGGACCTCTTTAGCGTGATCCCCGGTCGCCAAGGGCTCCGACCCTTGTGTGGCGGCGACGATCGCCATGGGCATGGCCTCTGCATCGGCCTCTACCTCTGCCTCGTCGACCCCTACCTTGACCCCCTGAACCTCGTCATCTTCTTCATCCCCCTTGGAGGCGTCGTCGAACCCAGGGACGGGGTCGGGGAACAGGCGCCATCCGGTGCAGTCTACCTCTTGGTAGGCCTCCTTCACCTGCGCGATTGCACAGGCATAGGCCTTCGCCATATTGGCGGCGAGGTACCCTTTCGCCCTCTCCATCGCTTCGGCCTCGGCCTCCTTAGCCGTGGTGACCCTAGCGGCGACAAAGGCATCCTCCTTGTCCTTCGCCATCAGCTCTTTTTGTTGGAGCAGCAGAGCGTTGTCGGCTTCAAGCTTCGCCACAAAACTTTCGAGATACTCCAACCTTGCAGCCTTCACCTCGGTTTCGATCCTCAACTACGCGACGTCCTTGGCAATCCGAGCCTTCTCTTCCCAAGCTTGGTCGGTCTCCTGCTTCAGATCTTTCTATAGTTCGGTCATCTTTTCCATCAGATGACCGAAGTGGCAAGTTATCTGCAAAAAGAAAGGTGGAGCACCATGACGAACTCGAAAAGAATAGTTTATAAAAGTTGAAAACCACAAGTCAATAATACTTACCGATACCGCCGCTCGTGCAATCTCGAGTGCGTCATCACCAACGCCGCCAGCATCCATGGCGGCCCTATCCTTCGGCGTAGCAAGGTGCCGAACGGCTTGCATAGTGGACGACGAGTCCCTAAGAAACCCGTCGAGCTTGCGGACTTGCCAATCCGGGACGAAAATCTTCTTGTGCTCCTCGATCAGGAACACCTCGGCCTCGACCGTCAATGGCAGGGCCTCCAAACCCAAGGCCGTTGCTAAGGTGAAGGCCCTTGCCTCTGCCGAAGCCGTCGTCGCTACGGGGGTCGGCGGCCGCTGAACAATTACGGCCTGCACCGCCGCATGCTCCACAGTAGTGTCGACTGTCTTCACCCTCAGTGAGGATACCTTGGAGACCACTCTCCTCTTCTTCCTCGGGGCCTTGCTGCTCAAGACCCCGCGCTGCGCCAACATGTCCTCGAAGTCCATAGCTTCTGCAACGACAAAAAAGAAAAGAGGGTTAAGCACAAGTAATGTCAGACTTAAGAAGACGGGGAATGCGAGGCTAAAAATAAACCGCATACTAGGGTTTATACGGCTAAGGCCCTCCCTGAAGAGCACCTCCTCGGTCAGGTCCCTCTAATAAAACTTTGGCAGATCGAGAAGCATCCGAACCATCTCGTCTTCGTCAGGGCTGAGCACTGGGCTCTCCTTCACCCTCCTCGAGACTTCTTCGACCCAAGTTATCGAGCTGACCCATGACTCTTGACTCCGGAAAAGGAAGTACTTGTCCCTCCAATGCTTTATCAAGTCAGGGCAGTTGACGAGCTTGGCGCCATGCCTAGGAGCCAGGTAGAACTTGAACTCTGACTTATGTTGTTGATGAAACTGGTATACGGTCCGCAGCACCCTCAACTCCGGCTTGAGCCCCGCCGCCTGACAGTGAAGGATGAACCCATTGATAAGCCTCCACACGTTCGGCATGTACTGGACTGGGCTGATCTGAAACCATCGCAACACCTCGACGACGAAGGGATGAAGAGGGAGTCGCACCCCAGCTGTGAAGGCATCGACAGGCCAGAAGCACATGTCCACTGGCATCGGAAAATTGGCCCTCACTCCGGGCCCTGGCAACATCAGGTCGAACTCTTTTGGGATCTGAAAACACTCCCGAATCGACGCCAGATCTGCCTCGTTGAGTATGGAGATCGTCTCGTCGACCTCCGAGGTCTCTCTGGTGGCATTCTCCTCGAATCTCTGCCCCATATCGTACATAATACGCTCGGCCTGTTCATCCGAAAGGTCCCGAACCCTTTGAAGTCTGGTTAGCACCCCGGGAAGTCTGTCGAACTTCCCCATCCTCCGCCGGCTCTCAACCACGGTCTCCACTACGACCGAAGAAGACCCTACCATGGCTTTGCCTTTGTCAATTGGAGGAACTTGGCTTGAGGTCGGCTCATGAGCGTGAGTAGGGGAGGTCTCCTGTCTCGGAGGAATGCTAGACATTCTCTAAAAATAAACTAAGTATGAGATTAGCTTGATTTGATAATGACTGCCGAAATAGATCACCGGAAGAAGAAGATTCTCGCCTGAAGCTCCAGTAAGGGAAGAAAAATCAACAGAGTAAAAAACTAGAGAGTGAGCAAATGAGAAGGGGGGTGGAGTTTTATAGAGAGAGGACACATTAATGGAGACAAAAAGGCCTATAAAAGCACAAAGGCCTGGCCCATTTACCGCAAGACAACAGAAAATAGGGAAAACTCAACAGACATTTGACTGGTCAACAGTCAAACGGTCAGCGTGCCACATGCTATTCTCCTGGACTTCAGCAGCTTGTGCCGAACACTCTTGCCACTGACGTCCAAATGCGAGAAAAAATTCTCCTGAACTTCGATAGCCTGTGCCGAGCACTCTTGCCACCGACGTCCAAATGCGAGAAAAAATTTTCTTGGACTTCGGCAACCTGTGCCGAGCACTCTTACCACCGACGTCCAAATGCGAGATAAAATTCTCCTGAACCTCGACAGCCTGTGCCAAGCACTCCTGCCACCGACGACGAAATGCTAGAAAAAATTCTCCTGGACTTCGGCAACCTGTGCCGAGCACTCTTGCCACAGACGTCCAAATGCGAGAAAAAATTCTACTGGACTTCAGCAACCTGTGCCGAGCACTTTTGCCATCGATGTCCAAATGCAAGAAAAAATTATCCTAGACTTCGGTAACCTGTGCCGCGCACTCTTGCCACCGACGTCCAAATGCGAGAAGAAATTCTCCTGGACTTCGACAACGTGTGCCGAGCACTCTTGCCACTAACGTCCAAATGCGAGAAAAATTCTCCTGGACTTTGGCAACGTGTGTCGAGCACTATTGCCACCGACGTCCAAATGCGAGAAAAAGTTCTCCTGGACTTTGGTAACCTGTGCCGTGCACTCTTGACACCGACGTCCAAATGCGAGAAAAAATTTTCCTGGACTTCGGAAATGGGTGCCGAGCGCTCTTCCCACCGACGTCCAAATGCGAGAAAACACGTTGACTGGTTAACAGTCAACGATCAACGTGCCACGTGTCGCGTTCCTGGACTTCAGGCAACGGGTGCCGAGCACTCTTGCCACCGACGTCCAAATGCGAGAAAATGCGTTGACTGGTCAACGGTCAACGCACCACGTGTCGCGCCCCTGGACCTCGGCAACGGGTGCTGAGCGCTCGACACCAACCCCCAATGGTAGAAAAATGCTTTCCTCCTGATGCTCGCTCATGATCAGAGTACGCTGATTACGCCACGTCATCAAGCGGCAGATCCACTATCAGATTGTTCAGGAAATTGCGCCAACGGTATGATCAACGCTCTAGATCGCGCCACGTCTATATTCTGTGATTAATTCTTTTATTTAAATTATTAATTCAAATTAATTGTATAAAAATTTTGAAAAATAATTTAAAATTCAAGAAAATTAATTAAAAATTCTAAAAAAATAATCATAAATTCAGGAAAATATTTTTGAATCCTGGATGAATAATTATTAATTAGAATTATTAATTAATACTTTTTGAAAATAGATTGTCGATTCGCAAAGTTGAATAAATGAATTCGAAAAATAATTTAAAAATTAGGAAAAAATTATGAAAATTTAGAAAAGTTGCAAAATCATTATGGGCACCCCTCCAACTCAGCTTGGCACTGTTACACCTCGAGCAAGATCCAACTGCCCCTTTAGAACTTCGATAAAGTCTCGTACGCCAGTGAAACAGCTTAACTACTCCCCAAAGGCTGTAAAACACAGTCTTTAGGAGTGGGGGCATGGGGGCTCGTGATATAGCTAAAAATAGGACTAAATCGGGACCGTTCAAATTGGCACGAATCTTAAAGCTCTTAGGGGCAAAATGATAATTTCACCTACAAACGGGTCCGAAATGGGAACTGGGTCCCTTCTCCAAAGCTCAATAACCCGTAAATGGATCTGTCATATTGGATACAGGGTATCAACCCGTTAGAAACCAATTCAGAAGAATAAGGAGAAATCCAAATTCGTCATTATCCCCTAAGAGGCAGTTTTAACCACTTCTTATCCATCAAGTCGGGAGGTAGAGATTTGTCCTTATCTCGGAACGGATCCCTAATGCGACTATAACACCATAACAGGGTAATGAATCTTGCGTCGGAGGGTTCGTCGCCGTGATCCATCTCGGTGTATCGAACTTTGTGCAGGTCTACGACAGCAGCAAGGAACAAGTCAACACATAGGTGAAGTCAACAGGTTCGCTTTACTGTTTTCTTCAAAGAACTCACAAATTCATCTGTTTGCTCCCACACACGAAATCAGTAGCAACAATTGCAAATGCGGGTACTGTGAGTGGGGATCCAAGGAACCCAGCAACGGTTGACCAGTCGAGACCAAAGGAGCCAATCCCTAGCCCGTGCATCCCAGAACCAATTTGTTGAGCAGTGACTGAATTTTTCCATATCAAGCATACGATAGAGATAGTAGAGATGGTGGGGAAGAGAGAGCCTGGTACTATGTAATAGGCAAAACTCAACACAAGAAACAATAAGAACTGTTGTCTTGATAAACCGCCCTTGGGCCTCTTCTCTCTCATGAAGAATGCATTAGGTGAGATAAATAAAAACAAAGGTAAGCATCGGTCTTTCGGATAGAGAAGCTATAAACCTGAAGAGGGAGACTTGCACAAGGTTTGCTAGCCACCACATATAAGGTGAGTCCACCAGAAATTTGCTGAAAATACCAGTCCATCCATAACCTAGAAGCTGATTTGAATTAAAAAAGGATAGGAGAGAATTACCATAGAGTATGAAAAATAACAAAGAAAAAATAAAATACAAAAAGAACAGCTACTTTTGAGAAAGGAAGAGAGATAAGAAAATTAAAAAATAAAATAATAATAATAATAATAATAATAATAATAATAATAATAATAATAATAATAATCTCTAATATTATATTGGGAGAAGGCCTTAGTGTCATTTGTAAATGTTTTGTCAATCTACCAACCTGTGCAATATACATACAATTAAAACCCTCAATGTAAACTCATCGAATCCGTAAACCGCACGTAAATTCAAAAAACCCCAAACCCTCAACCGCACGTCTATTCTGTTAAAATATAGTAAGTGCAAATGTATATATTCTGTTTCCTAATCTGTAGAAAACAGATTTCCCAAATCTCTCACTCCTCAATCTTCTCTCAATCTCCTTTCTTCTCCTCCAACAATGTAATCCTTATATAGATGTATACAGTAAAAAATAAGTGAATAAGAATAAATATTATTCGGTAAATATTATTCCCCAAATTTGTTTTCAATATGGTATCAGAACCTAACAAGATCTAGGCTAACTGAAGAAGAAGAAGAGAAGGAGGTGATCAGATCTAGCATCTCCATCTTGATCCGATCCCAACCAAACCCCGGTGCCTCCTTTCCGACCGTCTTCTCCGGCAACCCCAATCCCGTCTGCCGTTCTCCCCACCTTGATCTGATCCCGACCAAACCCCGGCGCCTCCTTTCTAATCGTCTTCTCCGGCAACCCCAATCCCGTCTGCCGTTCTCCCCAGTTTGCTGTGACACTCGTCCGTCGACCCCCTCCATCGACGTGCGTCAGGACAGACCCCACCGAGGTCTCGTCTGCCACTCCTGAAGTCGTTGCAACCCACGTCTTCACCCTTGACCCACTCCACCTCGACCTTGTCACCAGCACCTCTTCCATCTCTGATCCTCACCCTCGACCCACTCCACCTCTTCCATCTCCGGTCCTCACCAGCACCATTCCATCTCTCCTTCTCCCTCTCCCCGTAGTCAGCACCTCGACCTCGTCACCATCATCCCGCTGCTGTTCCGACCACCACTCCACCTTGTCGCTCAGACCACCATCCCGAAGCCTGACAGATCTAGATCCGTTGTTGTTTGATCCAAATCCATTGTTTACTTGTAATGCTAACATGGGTAGTACATCGATTATTGTGCAATCCGAGAATTTCGAATTTAATGCGGAGATAATTCTTGATGAAACAAACTATGATGTTTGGACTCAATTGATGGAGATGCATATTGCTGGACGTGAGAAGATCCATTATATTCAAGGTGATAGTAAAGTTCCCACTGAAAGTGATGGGTCCTATGCCAAATGGTATGCTGATAATTAGAAAGTGAAAGGCTGGTTGTTGAAGTCCCTGAAACTCGAGATCATGAAGAGATACATTCGATTGAAAACTGCTCGTGATATTTGGGATGCTCTTGCAAAATCATTCTATGATGGAACCGACGAGGTTCAGGTGTTTGTTCTAAACCAGAAAGCTTTTTCGGCAAGGCAAAATGGTAGGCCACTTTCTATTTATTATGGAGAATTGACTGAAATTCTTCAAGAACTGGATCATCAAGATAATGTGATCATGAAGAATCCTGACGATGTCCAGACATATCAAAAATCGATCGACCGCTTGCGGGTACATATTTTTTTGGCTGGATTAGATGCTGAGTTTGAGTAGGTTCGAGGAGAAATTTTGCAAAAGGATCCTGCACTTGATCTTGAGGCATCCTACGCATATGTTCGGCGGGAGGCTCGTCAACAAAGCACCATGAACAACTCCTCTGAATCTTCTGATGTAGCTGCAATGGTGGCTTGGCCACATCCATTCAAAAGCCTCTCAGGTCAGTCGGGATCAGCTGCACGAACTTCTGAGGACTTCAATCAATCTACTTATGCGTCAAGGAAGTGTACCCAATGTGGCAAAACTGGGCACACGAAAGCTCGTTGCTATCAGATTATTGGCTACCCGCATAACTGGGATCACATCAAAGATTCTCGGAAGAAGATATCCACTGTAGCTGTTGGAATTGCTGAAGGAGCTGAGAAGAGCATTGAACAATCCTCCGCACTGGTTACAACTACAGGTAATGGTAAGGCTTTTAATATTTCTGCATCTGTTATGAATAATACATAGATAATTGATTCCGGTGCTATGGATCATATGACTTTTGATTCTAGACAAGTTAAAACCTTACACCCATCCACCAAATCCATAGTATCCACTGTCAATGGTGATCTTGCCCCCGTTACTGGTGAGGGTTCCATATCTCTCACAAAAGATCTAACATTAGATACAGTACTAGTAGTCCCATCCTTAAATTTTAATCTGTTATCTGTCACCCAAATTACTAATACCCTGCATTGTATTGTTGTTTTTTGGCCTTCCTTTTGTGTCTTCAAGGATATTCGGACTCGCAGGACGATTGGTTATGGGGTTAGACATGGAAAACTCTATTATCTGGATTTGGTTTCTAAGAGTTCAAACAGGTTGACTCAAGCTCTTGCCGTTAATAAATCCGAGGGGTAGAAGCAATCAGAAATTTGGCTGTGGCACCGACATCTAGGACATGCATCGTTTGGCTATTTACTTAAATTATTTCCCAGTTTATTTTCGAAGTTGGATATTTCTAGTTTTTGTTGTGATGTATGTGAATTAGCAAAAAGTCACCGTGTTTCTTTTCATTGCAATATGAATAAAAGAACGATTCCATGATTATTCATTCTGATGTTTGGGGTCCATCCAGAAGTACCACTATTGGAGGAGCTAAATGGTTTGTGACATTTATTGATGACTACACTCGTATGACTTGGATTTGTTTGATGAAATCTAAAGGAGAAGTTAGTGGGTTATTTCAAAAATTTCATAAGCAGGTTATGACTTAGTATAAGGCACACATTCAAGTTCTCAGAAGCGACAATGGTGGCGAGTACCTGAATACAGATCTACAACAATATTTGGTGGAACATGGAATTGTTCACTAGACTACATGTTCATATACTCCTCAACAAAATGGCATGGCCGAAAGGAAGAACAGACACTTGCTTGAAGTAGTCCGTGCTTCACTTATTTCTGGCAATCTCTCACTCATGTATTGGGGGGAAGCCCTTATCTCTACAGCATACCTAATCAACAGAGTCCCTTCTCGTATTCTGAACTTCAACACGCCACTTCAAGCACTAACTAATGCAGTGGATGTGCCAACTGTTGTCAACCTGCCACCTCGTGTGTTTAGGTGTGTCACATTTGTTCACCTACATTAACATGAGCGGAGTAAGTTAACCCCCTAAGAAGTGAAATGTGTTTTTGTGGAATATGCAATGAATCACAAGGGGTATCATTGCTATCACCCACCAACTCAACGGATGTTTATGACTATGGATGTGGTGTTCCATGAACATGAGATGTATTTTTCTCCTTTTGCGGCTGAACTTGAGGGGGAGTACCGAAGTGAAGTTTAGAATCTTGGGTATGATAAAGTAATTGTCAATCAATGAACAACTGGATACAAATAATGGCGAACACTTGAATGAAGATCTAGTAAGGGAGGAAGACCCTCATGAAGAATTGCAACCGGTAGAAGACCCTCATGAAGAATTGCAACCAGTAGAAGATTCTCTTGAAGAATTGCAATCAGTATCGAATTTCAGTGAGAGTGAACCGTCAGAACCCCAAAACCAATCGTCATCATTGTCCAAACCTCCTAGAAGAGAACTCCCGTACCGTACTAATAGAGGTATTCCAAAACCCACTTATGAACCTAATCCTACTAGTAACGTCAAATATCCCATGAGTAATTATGTATCCACTCACCGCTTGTCGGAATCAAATAAGTTATTTGTTAATTAATTATCTACTGTATCTATTCCTAACAGTGTTCAGGAAGCCCTTACTGATCCAGGGTGGAAAGCAGCTATGGATGAAGAGATGAAATCCTTGAAAAAGAACGAGACTTGGGAGATAGTCGAACTGCCAGCAGGAAAGAAGCCAGTAGGATGCAGATGGATTTATACGATGAAGTATAAGTCTGATGGCTCAATAGAGCGATACAAAGCAAGGCTGGTTGCCAAAGGGTACACACAAATGTGTGGAATTGATTATGAAGATACATTCGCACCGGTAGCAAAATTCAATACTATTCGAGTCTTACTGTCACTTGCAGCAAATCTTGACTAGCCATTGGAGTTATTTGATGTGAAGAATGCATTCTTTCATGGGGAATTGACAGAAGAAGTCTATATGGATCTTCCACCAGGGTCGAATAGACCAGTTCAACACAGCAACAAAGTATGTCGTCTGAAGAAAGCATTGCATGGACTGAAGCAGTCGCCAAGAGCTTGGTTTGGGAGATTTACAAAATCAATGAGGACATTCGGATACTATAAGAGTAATTCTGATAATACTCTATTCCTAAAAAGGAAAGAAGATAAAATTACTGCTCTCATTATTTATGTAGATGATATGATAGTAACTGGAGATGATCCTGAGGAGAGGAAGGCATTAAAGAACAACTTGTCACAAGAGTTCGAAATGAAAGAGATTGGTCCTTTGAGATTCTTTCTTGGTATTGAAGTTTCTCGCTCAAGAAAGGAGATATTTCTATCTCAACGAAAATATGCTCTTGATTTTTTGAAGGAAACTAGAATGTCCGCTTGTCAACCGATTAGTATACCATTGGAAGAAGGACTGAAACTTTGTAACGACTCTGATCATGTGCCTTGTGATAAGGAAAGATATCAGAGATTGGTTAGACGATTGATGTATCTTGCACATATACGACCAGATTTATCATATGCTTTAAGTGTAGTAAGTCAGTTTATGCAAGCACCTCAGGAACATCACACGAATACAGTTATGAGAATTCTGAGATATATTAAGTCTGCTCCAGGAAAATGGGTCCTATTTGCGAAACATGGTCACTTGAAGGTTGAGTCATATACTGATGCTGATTGGGCAGGATTTATAATTGATAGACGCTCCACTTCAGGATACTTCACCTTTATTGGAGGAAATCTAGTTACATGGAGAAGCAAGAAGCAAGAAGCAAAATATTCTTGCACGCTCTAGTGCAGATGCTGAGTATCGCTGAGTAGCTCTAAGTATAGCGGAAACTCTATGGCTGAAACTCTTGTTGCAGGAATTAGGATGTGGTCCGAATGAACATATGAAGGTGTATTGTGATAGTCAAGCAACATGCGATATTGCCGCCAATCCAGTTCAACATGATAGGACAAAACATGTAGAGGTGGATAGATTTTTTATCAAGGAGAAATTGGATGAGAAAGTCATTGAAATAGCTAAAGTGAAGTCAAAAGATCAACTTGCAGATATCCTGACCAAGGCAGTTTCGAGTCGGCTTTTCTTGAAATTTGTTGACAAGTTGGGCATGCTCAATATCTATGCACCAACTTGAGGGGGAGTGTTGAAATATAGTAAGTGCAAATGTGTATATTCTGTTTCCTAATCTGTAGGAAACAGATTCCCCAAATCTCTCACCCCTCAATCTTCTCTCAATCTCCTTTCTTCTCCTCCAAGAATGTAATCCTTATATATAGATCTATACAATAAAGAATAAGTGAATAAGAATAAATATTATTTGGTAAATATTATTCCCCAAATATGTTTTCAATATATTCCTCTCCCTCTCTCTCAAAATCAACCCCGTTGCCCACCTCCGCCATCTACCGTCGTTGCGCCGTACCTCCGCCATCTACCGTCGCTCAACTCTGAGCCTTCGGTTCTCTGCCCACCCCGCTTCGTCTAGTTGTTGCTCCGCTGCCCGCCATCGCTCCGTAGCGCCGTCACCGTGCCAGCCGCCGTCGCTTCGCCAATCGTCGTTGCCACCCACCGCTTCTTCGGTATTAGGGTAAGTGGCCAAGAAAGTATGCACATCTATTTCAGATCCATTAACTCTTTTATTGCTCCTTAAGATATATATATTAATTAATTATCTATTTACTTAGGCAAGCTTTAATTTTAGGGTTATTAATTTTTGTGATTTAATTGATGTTAAATAATCTTGGTTCTTGATTAGTGATGATATATGGATATACTATTTGATGCAGAAACTCTTTTATTGCTCCCTTAGACGATGAATATCTCTAATTTTATAATGGGAGAGTTGGGGTTGTCATTTGTCAACATACAAACCCGTGTCTTGCACGTGCAACTCCAACTCTCCTATTAATTACAACAAAAACAAACAAATAAAAAAAAATCACCTATTTAAAACATGCAACGCACGTGCAAAATAAATTTATAATATTTTTTAACACTAAACACACATATGTTGCACATACAACTCAAATTCTACTTATAAATACGTGCACTGCACGTACAAATTGTAGATTTTCCTTCAAAATATTTTTCCCAATTACGTGCAATGCACGTCCAACTCCAAAACCATTTCTTAACACGTACATCGCACGTAAAAACCTCCAACTCTTATCAAAACGTGCATCGCACGTGAAAAATACTTGTAATAATAATGAATGAAGAACAGATTGTGTTTTCAAGTACGGCAAATACCTTTGACTTAAAGATTATGTTATCCAGTACGATAATTAAACACTTGAAATGGAAGAACAGATTGTGTTCTAAGACAAATCAATTGCAAATTTATAGAAATTAACTTACTTGAGTAGTTTGTGTTAATAGAAATGCAGCTCCTAGGTTGATTTAGAGTAAACCCGGCCAGCACCAGAGTTAGCGAAGATGGTGATGAGTACATGCTCCTTCATGATGAAGGGGCCAGGATTCAAAGTGAAAGACCAATTGGTGAGTGGGACTTTGAAGACTTTGGTGGGTAGTATTGCTGCCATCATCTGCCCAATTGGAAGTGATGCAATTTGTACGCAGACTGATGAAACGGTGAGCTGGTTCTGCCGAAAGCCAAAGAATCTGTTGATTAAAGAGAGGATGATGCATGATCCAAGACCCAAAACCCATGTTCGGAACGTAAGAGCAGGAAGTGTGGGATCGTCAGTTGATGGAACTGTCAGCCTCACTTCCTCGATTGGGTGGTCATTCTGGTCTAGGTCTTCTGTTTCTTCTAAAACAAGCAAACAGATTATATATCCTTAGAATAATTATCGTCAATATATCGATTTTGTTTCAAATTTAACAATTAGAGATGATGAGTCATGTGCATTTAGTATATACTACAGCTGCATTTATTTCCTTGAAGAAAAGGCACCGAAACACTTCCTCCCCTTCAATTATATACACTAGTGTAAAATATCATTTCATAACTCAAATCCTATTAGGAGAATTGAAAGTATACAAAATGTCATTTGAGTTGTAGATGATTGTGGGGATTTTATATATGCACTGGCTTTTCGATGTTCTTGGATTACTGTAATGTTAATAGTGTGGTTTTTGAAGATACTTGATTCAAAGATAGTTTTATCACTTTACTCAACTGAAAAAGAAGATACTTCTATCAAAATTTGAAACGGTTTACATAGGCTACAATTATATTCTAATATTCATCATGATAATCCAGAGTTATTATGTCAAGATGCCTAAGTAAAATTTTCAAGGAGATCCTGTATATGCTTAGACTACTCACATTAATGTCACAACTGTTAATAATAAAATTAATTGAAATTGTTCTGCAACAAGAAGATTTTAACAATTACTCTGATTCTGATTCTAATTAGAGAACTATAGGATTATGAAGAAAGTTATTTTTAGAGAAAGGTCAACCATAAATTTGCACTGGAAATTGCAAATAACAATATTAGGTACTATCTCCAATAAATTTGTATTGAGGCTAAAACAATAAACAATATAAATTTTGTTTCTTCTTTTTTTTATGAGTAATAAACAATATTATAATTCTACTAACTAGTTTGCAGATTAATTATTAGATTAAAAAAATGGATTGTAGGTATTAATTACTTTTAATCCCAAAATCATCCTACTGAGTACTGATTGTTATTAAAACAGAGAAAGGAAAAAAAACGTGGATCCTAGAGGATCTAACCCTAATCAAAACCTGTTTGACTCTTCTAGTCTCTTGATCAACCATGCAAATATATGACAGAGAAAATACCTTTATTATGAAAAATAATTGTGTATAAGAAGCAATGAACTTTACTATATCTTAGCTTTAGCAACAAACAAACGCTTCCTTCTAAAACATTGATAAGTCATCAATACTAAATCTCATATCTGAATAGTTTTGTATCATTGGTAAAAGAATTGTCTTACTGACCCAATCAAACATAAATTATAAAGTGCAACCTAACAAAGATGTAGGATGAGAGGAAATTTACCTTTGCTTTTAGGAGATTGGTGACAAGGAAGTATATCCATGGAGTTTGCTTTGTACCTCTCTCTTAAACTTTTGAGGAGAGAATCCAACTACTCTTGAAGTTTTTTCTTCTTTTCTTCTTTTCTTTTCACCAAGAACACACACACACACACACATATATATATATATATAAAGAGAGAGAGATCTCTTTAAATTATAAGAAGATTAACATAAATATCTATCAAAAATTAAGTTTCGGTTCGTGACGAGTCCCCTTCCAAGGCCCCTAACCTTGTTTGGATTAATCCTGCTTTGTCGACCCAATCAGCTCCTTCCCTGTCGGCAGCTGATGCTTCCCTAGCCTTCGTTTCTGTCCCTGCCCCTATTCCTTCCGTGGTTGGGCCAAGTGGAGGTGGCGTCCCTTCTGGTGCCTCTCCTGTGCCTACTGCCACAACCTCTTCATGGCCAGTGTGGAATATTAATCCACACTTCGAAGGTGAATGGGATAAGTACGTCAGCTCGGTTCATTCTGCCAAAATGGGGAAGATCAAGTCAGACTTGGGTGGCCTTAAATCTTCGGCTGTGGCTCTTATTCCCACTACGGAAGTACCTGAGGCTGATTCCAAGGTTGCTGGGGATCCCTTTGCTTCCAGGGAGCAGTCGGCTGATGCTAAGGTACTCATTTATTTTCATGGTTTTAAAGCTATTTTTACTGTTAGTCTTCCTTATGGTCGCTTGGATTCTCAGTTTTTTCATATTCATCCCTGTTTTCTGTTTCAACCGGTGGTTGGCTCTGTGTTTAGTAATATTATTCTCCGCCATTGTAATTGGTTGAACTCCCATCAGAGAGCGGAGGTCTTCCAACTTCTTTCTGCTTTTTCTCCCCTGTCCCGTTCTGTCAGCTCTATTGATCTTGATAAATTTTCTTGTGCCCTTTCTCCCAGCCATTCAGAGATGGGTAGCCCATATACATTAGCACCACAGGAGAATTTAGGATCTTGAATGAGAACCGCTACTGTACTGCGCCCCTCTGACCTCCATACTACTGAGATGGTTCCGGGGCAGCCTATCCCGGCTAGACCAGTTCCATCTGCCCTTGGTGTAGACTTGGCTTCTGACCTTCAACCTTCGGGTCGAAAACCCCAAAGGCATTCCCTACCTTTGATTAGGTCTAGCGCTTGAATCCGTGCTTGAAACAATTCTCACCTATCCAGCTCCTCGAAAGTTTCTCTAGCCGCTCAAGCGCGAAACTTAGAAATCCCTCCCTTTGACCCTCAAAATCAGGCCCTTCAGGCTTTTGGCTCGGTCTACCAAGTTCATTTCGATTCTTTATCTAATTTTAAACTCTTTCTGCTGGCAGCAGACATGGGTTTTTATTAGATTTCTCCCGTACCTAAGAAGTGGATCCTATTCGCAACCTCGAAATTTAGCGGGCGAAGGAGATCAATCTTGTTTATGATTAGTGTGGCCTGGAACATTAGGGGGCTTGGCAGTGCCCTGAAACAACATACCGTTTACCAACTTATAGCCTCTGCCCATTGTGATTTAATCACATTAGTGGAAACTAAAATTCACTCCATCTCCCCTTCCACCCTCCGGTCTATTGGTGGATCAATGATATCCAATTGGATATCATTAGTTTCAATAGATACGAGAGGAGGCATTCTTTTTGGTTTCAAAGAGGCCCTATTCCAACTACTCTCCGTTCGCAGGCTACAGTTCTTCCTAGTCACTACCCTCCATTGGTTCGAATTCAACTATGAACTGACAGTTGTTTCAGTTTACGGTCCGAGTATCGCGGGACGCCGTCAATCGTTCTGGGAGGTATTTGATTCCTTTACTGGTCTCATCCAGGGCCTTTGGCTTTTCTGTGGCGACTTTAATGTCACCAGGTTTGGCCACGAAAGGACCGGTAATCCTTCTGCCTTAAATAGCTCCCTTCGTTTCAACGATTGTATCCGTCAGCTCCAGCTGGTCGATATCCCGATCAATGGGAGATCATTTACCTGGTCCAACATGCGATTAGTCCCTTCCATGGCTAAGCTTGATCGGTTCTTGGTTTCCCATCAGTGGGCTGGCCTTTTCCAAAATTCGTTCGCTAAAGCTTTACTTAACCCTTGTTCAGATCACGTTCCTATCTTATTGGATTCTAATTTCTCTTTTCCTCACACTAGAAAATTCCGGTTTGAAAAATTTTGGTTAGATGACAAAATTTTTGTTAACCTGATTACCAACTGCATGGCTAGTGTCGTTGGATCTTATGGGCTTGGTCGGATTCTTCTCAAACTACATTCTCTAAAGCACGACTGTAGGATATGGCGCAAAGAAAGATTCGGCCATACTCAGGATGTCAAAAATTCTCTTCTCTCTTCCATAAACTCCATTGATTCCCTCGAAGAGTCAGGTCCTATCTCCGAGGATCTAAGGGCTTCCCGGATCAAGTATAAGCAAGATTATGCTTCCTTGCTTCATTCCGACCATTTGAAGTGGGCCCAACAGGCGAAGGCTCGATGGCTTAAGGACGGAGACGCCAATACTTCATTTTCCCACAATTTTGCTTCTCATCGTAGACATTGCAATCAGATATCGTCCATTTTTGTTAATGACGTGGAGATGAACAGCGATGCTAAATTCCACGATGCCTTTCTTTCCTTCTATAAGTCCCTTCTTGGTACTTCGGGCAATCGCTCTATTCTCCTGGACTGGAATCAACTTTATGGTGGGGAAGATCATAACCTTTCCAGTCTGGATGAACCATTCACTATGGAAGAAATCAAAGCTGCGGTCTTTGGTCTGAATTGCGATTCAGCTCCTGGTCCCGATGGCTTTCCTTCATTCTTCTTCCAAAAGTTCTGGGAGCCTCTAAAAGATGATCTGTTTAACATGTTCATCGATTTTCACCAGGGTGGTCTATCCTTCGATCGGATTAACTATGCTCATATTGTGCTTATCCCCAAAGCTTTTGGTGCTAACAGGGTCATCGCTTTCCGACCTATTAGTCTCCTTATTATCATTTTTAAAGTCATTATGAAAGTTCTGTCTGCTCGCCTTAACCTGGTCATTTTGTCTCTCATTGATGTGGCCCGATCGGGTTATATTAAAGATAGATTTATCCTTGATAGTGTGGCAACGACTCAATAAATCATTTATGATTGCCACCATTCCGGTAGGGAGGGGATCCTCCTTAAGTTGGATTTTGAAAAAGCTTATGACAATTCAATTGGGAGTTTCTTTTCAATATCTTCATCCACCGTGGATTTGGGCCCAGATGGATTGCTTGGATTAAAGCTAGCCTCATGGCAGACACCTCTTCCATTCTTATTAATGGTTCTGAAGGGCATAAGTTTAAATGCAAGCGGTGTCTGGGCCAAGGAGACCCACTTTGCCCCTTGCTCTTTGTTCTTGTTGCCGACGTTTTCAGTCAGATCCTTTTAAAAGATTGGAATGCCAATCTCATTGAGGGATTAGGAGGTTTCCAAGGATTCAGAGGAGTCCTTAATCTCCAATATGCGGATGACACCGTCCTTTTCTCCATTCCTAATGGCATAGCCCTGCGTAATCTTAAACTTCTCCTCTATCTTTTTGAACTAGCTTCGGGGCTTTCTATCAATTTCAGTAAGACTTCTGTCCTTTGGCTAGGTGGTCCCACCAACCGTCAGGCTGAGATTGCCCAATTTTTTAATTGTGCTCCCGCCTATTTTCCTATTCACTATCTCGGTATTCCTCTTTGCTGGGGGAAACTTCATGCGGCAGACTGAATGCCTTTGATTGATAGGGTGGAGGCTAAACTTAACTCATGGTCGGGGAGATTTCTCTCACGTGGGGGTAGACTGATTCTGCTCAACTCAGTGCTTTCAGCGTTTCCTCTTTATATGATGTCCTTTTTCTACTTACCATCCTGGGTTATTAAGGAGATTGACAAGATCAGAAGAAACTTCTTCTGGTCTGGTTCTGTCAATTATAGAGCAGGAAAGAGCCATTGTAATTGGTCGACGGTGTGTAAATCCAAAAAAGATGGAGGTCTTGGTGTTCTTAACCTAAGAAACCTAAACTTGGCTTTTTTAGGGAAATGGCTCTGGCGTATCCTGAAAGACGATTCCTCCACTTGGGCCCGCATGATCATTCACAAATATCATTCGCATCATAAAATCTGGGAACTTTTCCCCTCCCTTTCCCACTCAGCTTCTCCTTTCTGGAAAGGAGTGTGGAAAGCATTGGCTTCGTTCCGCATTGGTCTTCTCAAAATTTGTTCTAATGGCTCCAAAACCAGCTTCTGGAATGACCTTCGACTTGGTAATTTTAGGATCACGTCGATCTTTCCAGATTTGTTCCGTCTAACTACTGATCCCTTCGCCTCTGTGGCGGATTATGCGGGAGGGGAGTCCAGTCATATCGAATGGACGATTCCTTTCCGTAGGACTCTCCCCCCCCTCAGCTTTTTCTAGTGATGCTCGCCTTCTCTCCGACTTACAGGTTTATTCTTGGAACTTCTATGAAGATATTTCTTGTAGATGGACGACCTCTGGGGTGTTTACTGTCAAATCCTTTTACTCCTTCCTCAACCATGGGGGAGTCTCTTCTCCCCCAGCTAACTCTATTTGGAGCTGCCATGCTCCCCTCAAAGCAAAAAATTCTTGTGTGGCTTACCATCCGAAACAAACTCCTGACGGTCGATGTCCTCAATAAGAGGAATTTGGCTTTGGGTCAGTCTTGTGTGTTTTGCCTCACGCACCATGAAGACTCCCACCACTTGTTCTTGCAATGCTCCGTTCTATCCCCCTTATGGACGGTGTACTTAACTGCTTGGAGTGTCAACTCCCGGCCTAGTTGCATCTTCTCGCGGTGGTCTTCCTGGAGAAACTCCAATGTCAGTCCATCTGCCCGCAAATCGTGGGATTTATCTATGATGGCCCTGACAAGGATTATTTGGACCGAAAGGAATAACTGCCTCTTTAATAAAACCGACCGGTCCATTTTTACTCTTGTCGAAGACCTCCTTTTCTTTACCAAATTCTGGTCTTCTAACTTATCACACCAAAAGTTTAATAAGTTACATCTGTACAAGTTGGAGGTTGCATCTGAGATCTTCTTTTGCAATACATTTTGGCAACCTTAAGTCGACATGGCTTTGTTCCGATGTTCTGAGGGCTTAGTTTGTGTGCTGCGGTGTATTCTTCAGTTTCTCGATTTGGGTTATTAACCATTTATGCTCACTGGCTAGTCCGTCTGGATTCTTTCGTTTCTTTCCTTTTCTTTTCTGCCTTTACTTAGCTTGACTTTTATGATTCTTTTCTTTCTTTCTCAGTTTGCAGATCTGACCCAGGTGTTAATGTGGTTGCTGCCTATCCTTGCACCATGACAGACTTTTGATTTAGCCTTTTGCTGGTCTCAGCATTTATCGGATGATTGGCTTGGTCTCCTCTTGTCTGCCATTTCAACCGGCTAGGGTGAACCATATTTCCGATGGTTTTGTTCTGTTGTGGTTTCTACCTTCACTGTGGTTGGATTATTATGTTGGTCTATTTTTGTGGTCCCTCCTGGTGTGGGGTCTGGCCGCCAGGTGGGGGCTATTACTTCTTTTCATTGTATCTATTATCGTTCTATTTCTTGTTGATCCCTGTGTTGGCTTTGTTTTTATGCCTGGGTTGGGTTTGGTTGCGACGTAGGAGGTGCCCGCCGTGAGGGGGCTGTCACTGCTTATGATTGTATCTTTTTATTATCTCCATTCAATTTTTCTATGCTCTCTTTATTGCCTTGATTGTTATGCCTGGGCTGGGTTTGGCTTTGTCGTAGGAGTTTTCCTGTGCTATAGCCCGCCTATTGCAGCTGTTGGTGTTTTGTTCTGGTAATGGTGGTGAGGGTTCTGTGTTGTTGGTTAGTGGTTTTGGATTGGCTCCCCCCCACTGTGGCTTTTACTTTCTGGGCCCCTCTGTGTGATTGTGGCACTCTGGCTTCCCTTCCCTAGGAGGCTGATTCTTTCGATGTGCTATGTGTGTTTATGTTCTTTGGGCTCCCATCGATGTCGTAGCTTGTTGTTGCTTTGCCTTTCTCTCTCGTTAAGGGCATAATTCCTTACCTTTTTTCATTTCTCTGCTTCCGTCAACGCTCTTTAGTTGTGGTTGGGGGTTCCTTCCCTTCCCCTGAGGCTCTACTGGTGCTACTGCCCTTCTAGCTGTTTTGGATGTCTTGAGGCTATGCGGTAGCCAATTCCTGTGACTTGGCGGTTGCGGCTTTGAAATGATGAAGATTTGTCTGTTGTGGCCCTCTTCTGTCTCCGGCTTGGTCTCTCGAGGGACGGCAGGGTACTCCTCTTCCCCCCTATCCGCGTTAGGCGGTCGGAGCGGCAGTGGGAGGTTCTCTGCTGTTCGTTGTTTTCCTCCGTCTTTTGTCGTGCTCATTGTCTGGTCATTTTGGCTGCTTGATCATCTCGTTCGGTAGCTAATATTTCGTTCGCTTGTGTTTGTATGATGGCGTCACCTTTGTAAATATTCTTGTTTGTACAGAAGTTCTATTAATAAATTGTGTTTTGCTAGGCTGGAGCTGAAGGCTCTATCCTGTTTATCACAAAAAAAAGAGAAAGTTTCGGTTCATCTTAGTTGTATCCAGGTTCAGATGAATATATATCTCTTTACACTGCAAAAAAGACAGTAGAGGAATAGAGGAGTCACAGGATCGTTTAATAGCCCTCCATCTTATGTTTTTTGAAATGGACGGCCACAATTAATTTATTATTTTTTAAATTAAGCAAATGAAATTTAATTCCATTTAAGCAGCTTTCTCAAATATAAACCTATCTAATTAGTTTTCTTCTAAGCCTATTTCACAATCTACCAAAATATGATCTCATGCAATAGTTAGTAAACATGAAAAGCAGTAATAAGTCTTATAGTGATTACTATCTCATGTATCATGTAGTCAAGTGTCAAGTAAGCATATATCATGTTCAAGTATCATGTTCAAGGATCATGTATTAAGTCTTATAGTGATTACTATCTAGGTACCACTTCATGCATCCATCTTTTCACTACATGATTGCTACAGTCAATGCAATTTCATTTTAGATTTCGTAGGGGACCATACAGGTCAGTGTACTCAGGTATTCACAGAATTACAGAACTTGGTCGGTAAACTTGATCGGTAACTTGATCGGTAACAGAAATTAACTTGATCGGTAACTTGATCGGTAAACTTGATCGGTAAACTTGATCAGTAACAGAATATTAACTTGATCAATAACTTGATCGGTAAACTTGATCGGTAACATGTCATACAGGAAACACAAGTCTCCTTCCGAGTACACGTTTCTGCACTATCCACTACTAGATCTTTCCCATTAAAACCCCAGCTATTATTTATTATTTTTCTCAAACAAGCATGTATATGTGCAAAATATATCAAGAATAACATGGCATGATCATGTAACAAGTGCAAGTTGCAAGATAAACATGTACGAGTGCAAGATATCTCATAAAAGACTAAAATAGACAAATCTCAAGTTCAGGATAGCAAGACCATACTGTAGTGAAATAGTGATTCCCATTGTTACAATATACAAATTTGAATCCGTCAAAACGTCTAGAAAGTAGACTTCCAACCGAATCCAGAGAGTATAAATAAGTCATATATTAATTCACAAAAATATAGCTCAAAACTGATTTGAATACAGAAAATAAGTTCAGCCAGAAATCAGAAAAACGAATTCAAGAGCAGGAAAAAGCATGAAAACTCAATAAATAAATCCACAAAAAATCTGGGGTATTCCCTTATATGACCAGTATTTAAATATAAAGTTTCATAATTTTCCAGTAAGATTAGATCAGTCATCAAAAATCGGAAAACATCAATAAACAATAGTTTGGCAAATCTGGAATTCCCAACACTACCGTACGAAAACTATAATATGTCGCAACCAGTGAAACGAAATCCAAATCCACCAAAGGGAGATGAAAATAGATAGAATAAGATAACTTTTATATTTCACAAATATTTTCCATACAGTAAAAGGAATCAGGGTAAAAATACGATTCTTTATAGAATAGCGAGCAAAATACAACAAGTATAGTTTTTATAAACAAGCGTGAAACGGCATATCAAACTCATCAATAAAATCCACCAAAATTTTGGGTAATCCCTAAGTAGATATAAGAAAACTGACCCAAGTTTTGGATCAAAATAATATATGTAGCACAAGTAACAAAATAATTTAATCAACAAAATCGTCGAGAAACGAAATCTGGAAACATAATACACCTCTGTAGTAAAAAAGTCATAAGTCACTCATACGAAAACGAAATCAAGCAAGGTCAGAGGGGTTTGAAAGCAGATGAAATTCTCTACAATTTATGTTTTATACTGAAATTAAGATTATGACCTTAATATGGTCTAAATTACTGATCAAGACAGATTATCGATACAAAATTTCCTCAAAACCCAAAACCAACATAGATTCATCGAAACTTGATCCACACACAACCAAACATGTAATCGACTCTAGCAAGTGTCCAAACAGCATGGATTAGGGTATATAACAAGTCCACAACAAGTTAATCACATGGATCTCAACAAATAGTCAAATACTCACAAATAGTTCACATACATGATCAAATCAAGAACGGGCGAAAACCTAGTTGTTTCATGTTGAATTTGTGTCGTGAGTCAACTTTGGTCAAATAGCACTATAGAGACAAAACCCATCAAGAATAACACAAACAAGAGTCGTCTCTAGACCTAACTACACTATAGGTGGTATTTTTGACTTGTATCATACAACGGAATTTGAGTACAAGTTACTTGCCTTAACCGAAGATGAAGAACGATGAAAATCAAGAATAACAGGAATGGATGACAACGAGCAAAATCCACGAACGAAAATCCACGAACGAATGAATCCAAGCAAACTTGAGAAAAAATCTCCACACGAACAATTCCACCAAAAGAGAGATGATCCAAGAGGAATGATGACAATAGTGGCTTGTGGTCACAAGAGAACACCAAGGGAGAGAGACTAGAGTGGTATATGGTGGTGTAGGAGGTCGAATGGATGAGTGGATGGAGTGCGGCCAAAAGGAGGGGGTCTCAGCCTGGGGGGTGGGCGTCGAGTGTGTACGGCGCCGCCAAGGGGGGGAGAGAGAGATGGTAGGCCGGGTTCTAGGGTGTAGGGTTTAGATGTTAGGGTTAGGGTTTGAGGGGAGAGGTATAATTATATATATAGAGGAATATGAGTTGGGTTATTGGGTAATTGGGTTGTGGGTAGATTAGGAGTAGTAATAGGATTGTTTAATGGGTATTGATAAGGATTAATAGTGTAGGATTTAAAAAAGGATTGGGTTTAATTTAGCTTTGGTAAATCTATTAGGGATCAACAATAGGATTGGGAATAGGATTAGGGTTTTAAAATAGGATTTAAATAAAAGATCAAATCAAATAGATAAAGTAATAAATAAAAGTAGGATTATATATAAAAATATATATTTATCTACAAGATAGAAATTTTTTGAAATACTACAAATACGAATAACAATAGAAATAGATTTTTAAATCAACAATCAAGAGTAAAAGATAAAATAACACGAATAACAAAAATAACAATAATCATAATGAGCATTAACAAAAGTAATATTAATAATACAAAAATCAACACATAATAATCCAAAGCATAATAAAAATATTCGTATTATGAAAAAAAATATCATTGGAAACTAGTTATAAATAAACTATTGATTAAAAATAGGTTTTAACAGAAGATTTAATAATGCATTTTAACAAAGAATTTGAAAGAAGAAAAATTAATGTACAAAAAAAATTTAAATATAGAAAAATACACATAAAATACGGGTTTGGGAAAACAGGGGTTACAATGAATGAGACCATGACATAGGGTATTGTGGCAATAAAAAAGGAAAAATCAAGAAGAGTATTCTTTTAATGTTGTTGTAATGCAAAATTTGGTATAGAGGTTGCTAAATTGAAATATTGCAATTGTAGGCATAGAACACAAACTAGAATGAGAAATTCATGTTTTAATGTCAAAATAATGTTTTAAAAACACTGTTTTGTTGATTATATATAAACTCAGTATTCTGGAAAATTTTATGACTTTATGTGGAAGAGAAACAAATTTAAGAGCTTTTGAAAAATGAATTCATCTGAATAAACAGAGATTCGAGTTAAAAATAATTTAACCCAACTCATATCAGTCAACCACCTTGGCCATACTGGTCAGAGGGTGCGCCATTAGAGCTCTACTGTAGCTCGGCGGCACTGTGTGTGCCTGGGTTCGAGTCTTGGCAGAGGCTTTTATTTGTCAAAATTTGATTTTTCCACTAAACCCGAGAACATAACTCAACTATATTCAAACCTCTCCTTTAGACAGTTGAGCACTGTGTCCCTTCTGGTTAGCGGGTGGGGGTTAGTGCGGTTACTGTTCACCCGTTTGGGCCTTGTGTATGGGTTCGAAACCGGCCGAGGCCACCTTTTTTTTTGAAATTCGATTTTTTAAATGCATTTGATTTTTTTGGGTTTTTAAATGTGATAAAAAAGTTGAAGAAAATATTGGAAAATTTTCTGAAAATACGGACTTCACAAAAATTATTTTCTAAATATTCGGACCTTTAAATGAGAAATAAGAGTAAAAACTTAGAATAAAAATTCATAAAAACCTTGGACTTGATTCTTCTGTAATTTCAAAACAAATTAATTTTTGAATATAGAGAAAATTGGAAAGAGATTAACTTGAGATTTTTTTCACTCATAAAATATTGAGTAGAATTAAATGAGAAATTGGTTAAAGAATATGCAAGTTGTGCATGGAAATGTGTTGAAAAAGAGAACATGATGAAATTTTTTGAACAAGTATGCTATCTTCTATGAACATGAGAAAAGAACTTAGACTAGATTTTTAGCTAAGACCTCACATCGGCAAGAATGAACGCATTGAAAAGAGAACTATGATATTTTGACCAAGTTTGGGTCGTTGATAATAATTGATATTGGAAAGATTGATGTAGGGGTAATGCTAGATTCTAGAATATTAATCTTCATTTATATATAAGGATTAGATGAACATAAGAGAAAAACATGAGTATGAGGGCCATTGGATTGGCGGTGTGAGAGTATTCACAGGATGTCCCATGATGCGTAGGGTGTGGACACTACTCCAGAGTACCATCCCGGTGGCGATGCTTGTGGGGTTGTCTAGTGATTACGGGTGGTGCCATGTCTATTGTAGGAGGTGAATTGACCACAGGATGCCTGCATGATGAGTCATGTGTCAGTGCATGGGATTCTCTCCAGGGCGCCTGAACGTGGGCTCGTAACTCATAGAACACCTAGGATACTTACAGTAGTTACCGTAGTAGATTAAGTCAAGGCAAGGGATTGAACCATACAAGATGAAGAACGATTAAGGGCTTGCCCTCGGACCTATGTACTATGGGCTGCATTGACTCTAAACAAGTACGCATTAGTGTCATATAATATAAATAACTGCATTAAGGACTAAGTGCACAGCATAACACGACATCTATAGGGTAGTCTCTCTGTAGCTTTGTTTGTGATCAAGTTTGTGCTTTGTTTAAGTAATTGAGAATCGTTATACTGTTCGACATAGCGAGGACGGTCGTGTATAATATTTTGTCGGTTGTAAGCAACTGACGTGCCCATAGTTTCTATGCCGAATAACATGACTGGCAAGATTAAAATATGTATGCTACTTAAAGAATGATTCTAGTGTTGTATATTTTTATTCTTGTAATTATTAAAAATTGCTTCCACTGTATAAGTGTAAAGTGAGCAAACTCTGTTGTAACAAAAGTTCTTAATTCTTTGTAAAATTGTACGAAGAGAAGTGTAAAGATCCTGTGGAACTTCGAATTCAGTCTGTTTTGGAATTCGGGGTGATACAGAGTCTTCAGGAGAGTCTAGGGAGCAAGTTGAACTACAGTATGATATATCATTCTCAGACGGACGGGCAATCTGAGAGGTTGATTCAGACTATGGATGTAACACCCCGCAAAATTGAGTTATGACAATTTTGCTCCACGTGTGTTATGCACGTGTATTTCGTACTGTTACGAGTAATAGTCATAACGTATTTTCCTACGTATTCTGCATTTCAAAAATTTGTACATTTTTTGTCTTCTCAAGATTCATTCTTATCCTATTTGAGCCAACTCAAATATCAATTTTCATTCTTTGTGTTTTTACGTGCTTTGCACGTGTCGATTACGTATACTCTACCATTACATATAGTATTTTCTATGTGTTTCAATTATTAATTTTATGACCTGTTCAAATTCATTTTATAAATTGAAATTCATTTTCCTCCTATTCTGATTAACATATTTTATACGTGCGGTGCACGTGTTTTCTATGTACGTGTTGATTACATTATGGTATATGTAAAATGAGATATATTTTTATGTTGTATTTCGGTTGTTTATAAACAATTTTCCGTTGATAAAATCGATTTCTTATTTGAATAATTGTTTTACGTGCGACGGATGTATTTGCAGCGCACGTGTCGGTTGTATTATCTTTCAAAATAAAATTTATGAGATGTGTGTTTGTGTGTGTGTTTATTTTATTTGTGCATGAAAACTCTCATTTTTAATTAAATTAAACTAGTTTATTTAAATACATATTATATAACATATGCACTTAATTTAAATAAAAAAACAGGTGTGCACACGTAGCACTCACGTGCACTGTTTGTGCACTATAAGAAGTGGCCGGCTGCATGTGATTGGATTGAGTGGGTAGTTTATTAGGCATTAGTGGGTTAATTAAATTAACTTATATTTAATTAATTAATTTTCTCTTTATAAAACAACCCCCTCCCTCCCATTTCCTCATCATAAGAGGCAGACGGAAATGAAAGAAAAAAAAAATGACAGTGTGTGTTCATGGTGCTGCCCTTTTGCTGGCTGGAAGATTGGCCGTGGGGTCTTTCTTTTTGGGGCACGTTTTTCAAGGGAAGTGGACGGCATTTTAGAATTGCATTTGATTGGAAAATTTCAAAGGTGGGTGTCTCTTTTGTTTTCTAAATTTAAATAGAATTTCTTTGTAGGTAATTTGAGGCTTGAAATTGATATTTCGTATCAGTTCTTAATTAGTTTTGAGATACATGTGATGTTGTTAATTAGAATGTTTGGTAGTAATAAATTAGGTCAATTATTGCATGCTAAATGAAAGTTGTGTCATAAAATAATTAAGTTGTTGAATTAAAATTTTATTTCATAATTATGTTGAAGAGGTTAGGCACAAATATAATGCCATGGTTGGATTATAGGAATTTTGCATTTATATGTATAAAAGTTGCTAATTGGGCACAAGAAATTGTGTAATTGTTATAGGAGAATTTTAAAATCAATGGGGATGAGAATTGCTAAAAGGAAGTATAAATATATTCATGATAGTAGTTAATTTCTTCAGATTGCAATATATGAATACTAGATTTCTAAAAATAATTATTTGAGTGAACAATTTTATGCTAATGTGGTTAAAATCATTAAAGAAGTAATTCTGGAAGTTTAGAAATGTATTTTTATAGTATAAATTTTTTGAGAAAAGATTAGAAATAAAAAATAATTGGAAGAGTAAAATATAAGAATAAATAGAGAGTGGAGTTATAAAGAATTTAACCCTTATACTATCTGGAAATGGCTTTGGCCTTGGGGCTAGCGCATTGCCACGTGGCACTTTGGGGGTTCCTGTGGTCGTGAGTTCGAGCCTGGGTTTGGCTCTGTTTCTTTCTAAAGTTTTTTTAAAAAAATGAAATCAAATGGCAATTTGAGTATTTAAATAACTCAGAGTACCTCTATGCACAAAATAAAGAATAGCTCAATGGTTTGAGTGGTGGGTTTCGTTGCTGATGGCTCTGGTTCGAGCCCGGGTATGCACATTGGGTTTTAAAAATTTTATTTTCTTATGCTTTTCAAATTTTAAAATGGGGAAAACTTCATAGAATATTTGTATAACATTATTAGAATATTTGGGAGTTATTTCATATTGTTCTAAAGATATATTGAGAATTTAAAGGTCATATTGTATATATTAGTTGAGTTTGAGTTCAAGTTTAGAAAAGAGAAGATGTATATGAGTAAAAGATTTTAAGAGTTGGTTGCTAATAAAAATTTAAGCAAAATTATGAGTTAGAAATAAAGATTTTCTAGTGATAAATTTTTTTAGAGAAGATTTTATGTTAAGAGTAGTGATCTAATCTAAAAATGGTTTTTGTATCAATATACTTGATGTATAATTAAATATGAGAAAGGTTTAGAACGTTGTGAATTATTGTAATGATTAATTTGGTTGTCTAGCTAAGAAGTCGTTTACAAGAAAATAGATTTGGAAAATTGATATTGAATGTGAATATAAGAAGTGTTTACTTCATGATTGATAAATAAAAGAATGGATGAAAGAATTGAATAAGATGTGAATAAATGAAATTGAACACATGAATAATGAGGGTATGAGTACCCCATAATGTTGACCGTGAAAAGATGTTTATTCTAGAGGCTAAGTGAGACCCAGGTACCGAGAAGTGATGATAATGATTAATTGATTTTGAGAAGTGGCCAATATGGGATGTCGTTCTCGGTATTTTGTTTTAAGTCCGGTAGGAGGGTAAGCTAGCTCTTGGTGGTATTATTTATTCATGTTTGAAACTTAAGGATAGGCACTAGGAGAAGATGTAATAAAACTTGGGAAAATGTAAGTGGGATGCCTCTATATAGTCTGACGGTGGACTCTAGGACTATAGACCTAGTTTGACACTCCGAAACTGTGGTTGCTTGCGATGTGAGATGGACCTTAATTAAATCCAGGACTATGATTGGTTTGATGGTGGACTCCAGGATCATAAATAGTTGGGCGGATAGGAGGCCGTTCTCCAGTGTATATGCGTATACCAAGACTAGAGGGACACTTGCGGGATGTTCGCACGATGAGGATTCTGTAAGGTTTGACGGTGGACTCCAGGACCAGAATCCGTATTCATGGAGTGTCTAAATCTTGATTTTGTTACCGAGTAGTTTCGCATGGCGAGGGATTAAACCCTTTAAAGTGGAGTACGTAGGTGCTTGCCCTCGGACCTATGTAGAATGAGATGCATAGAATCCGAACAAGTATGCATTAGTGTCATCATAGTATAACATCTGCATTAGGCATTTAAGTTATATCATACACTGCCATGTTTAGGATAGTCACTTTTTACACTTTATTGTGCATTTATGTTTGTGGTTGCTAAACTAAGAGAATCGTTGTTTTATAGCATTGCGTCAGTTGTATGCGACTGACGTGCCCACAGTTTTCAGTGCAGAGCTTGGATTGGCAAAAATACATAAAGATGAATTGATGCTAAAGATTATTTTCAGATTTAAGTTGTAGATGTTAAAGTTGTATATATCATGTTGTATTCATTTAAATTCTGCTGCGTTGATGTAAAGAATAATGTTATGTAATTGAAAGTTTTAAATGCCTTGTAAAATTGTACAAATTGAAGTAAAAGATTTTGTATCTGCTACGAATTATATGAATTTGGAATTCGGCGTTATAGAGTGGTATCAGAGCCAACTTCAAAAAATAGTTCAAAATGACAATGACAACACATTAGGGTGGACATTTAGAAGTGTGAGTTCAGTTTATAGAGATTTAAATGTAAGTTGATTTACATTTGTGTTGCTCTATACACTGATGTCTTCTCCTCCCTTTCCCTATAAGATGGCTGATAACCCATACCCAGTAAATGAAGTAGTTATTGAACTTGCATTCATGATTCTCTCCTCGTATAGATTGATGTGAGATTGTATGCGAGCATATTTTTCCTTGGTATCACGAGTAGTATGGTTGGTTTGAACCTACATTCATGATTCTTTACACGTAGACTAGCTTTTCACTTTTATTTTTCTTCGTGTATTTTCCTCATGGTACTTTTCATCTTCAACACTTGATATTTTTCAAATAATTATTTTCTTACACTACTAATTTACTTTGATATTTATTATTTTATTTACAACCCTTAATTTTATTCTTTTAAGTTCGACTTACTCGTTTTCTTTCTTGATGTTTCTTTTATGCGCTTTTATGTTACATATTTATTTTCGCTATTACTCTCATGTATTCTATTAAGTTTTGAACTACTACTTATTAAATTATTATTAAGACTATCATTTTTCATGGTTATTATTTCGATTGGATCTTGAAAATTCTAATTTTGTATGTTTACATTCACTTTACAAATACTTGATTTTTTTTACGATGCTTTAGTTTGTCAAAGATTGAAATATTCTACTCATATAAATATGACAAATCATTTTGTTTTATAGCCTATATTCAATACTGTTATTATTACATATTATTTGCTAATTTGTTTTGTTATATTCACTTTTCACTATTTATTGCTACTTAATAATTTTATAGCTTTACACTTCTTTAATATGATACATACACTCACCATCTTTCCACCTTCCGTTTTGGTGCAACCTGGTGTCGAGAGGAAAAATCTGCAACTTGACATCAATGGAGGCAAACTGCAACTGGAAGTCGGGGAGGCAAAGTCTGCAACCGAACGTTCAGAAGGCAAACTGCAATGAGATGTCATAAAGGCAATTCTGCAACTTAATGTCAAGGAGGCAATCTTGCAGTTGAACACCAACGAGGCGAACCCACAACAGTAGACGATTTTCTACCATAATAACCCTCACTGTTATTTCTACATAAATTACTTACCACTATTCTATCTTTGTACTAGTTTATACCATTTTATAGTATTTTACAACCTAGCATTAAACTAATTACCTTATATTTATACTAGTTTCTATATTTATCCTACTTGCATATTTACTACATAATATCAATTATCTTGCCATCTTCTTCTTATTATTTTGAATCTTTACATAAGTTAGCATTTTATACCACTTCATTGTATTTTATTTTGCTGCTAACTTATCTTAGATTTGGTGGCTACTCACCTAATTAACAAAAAATCTTATTAATTATACTTTTTCTTACGATTCATAATTTATTTCTATATAACTAGTTTTGTATTGTTCCAATAATATGTTATTACTTTTCTACTATGATATCTTGTTTTACTTCTACAAACTATTTATAATTTTCATATCATAATATTGTTTGTTTCACCCTATAATTTTACGCCCATGTACATATATAATTTTGTATGTTAGTTTTTCTTGCTCTACTTGACAATTTGAAAGTAATTTTGATATATGCCAACCAGTATTCTATATCTTTAATTTTTAAATCGTATATATAATTATTGTATTTACTTTACAAATTATTTTATGATATTAACTGGTTATACAAAATTATTTTATCTTAAATTGTCTATACTTTTAACTAAATTTCATGCTCGTATATTTTTCAAACTTTTGTCCAATAGTATTCTCTTAAATTGCTAATTCAATTTTTATCTCATAATATACAGTACTAATTGAGTTTTCGATTTTAATCATTCTACCGCTGATTACTTTGATAAATTTTTTGATTACTAAGCCTATTAATAATTTATTAAAGTATCTATTAACTATGCTTCTCTTTATTCTTCCTAACTGCATTGTTTCCCAAACTCTTTTACAATTAATGACTTAATTTATATTTCCCTTCTATCTAATACTTTACCTAATATTATAGTTGTATGTAAATTTCTTTCAATCTATACTATCTTTTATGGTCACAATTCTTTTCTTATGCTATTTTCCTAATTTTCTTATTCAGTTTTTATAAAATTTTTAATACTTTAGTTTTCTTATATAAGTTTGCATTGTTTTTCCACATTGCATATTTTTAAACTACATTTATTTTCTTAATGTTACCGCTAAATCTGGTGTGGGGACAAACAGATAGAATTTGTGGATTCTTAGGGAAACCGAATAGCAAACCTGGAACCTTTCCACCGGAGTTTGACCGTTGACTCCCGCCGTTCACTTGCAAAAAGTGCGATACACCGGGGTTGATCCCTCCGACGCTTAAGTCAGTAATAAGAAAAGATTATGAATGAGCGTTAACTGGCAAAAGATTGATTAGCTCTTAATGGTGGTGGATGGGGGGTATTTATAGCCGCCTTTGGGATCAGTTTAGGAATGAAATCCCTAATTCCCTGTGAAAGGATAGAGTGAATCAGGACCGTTGATTTAATACAATCAGAAACCCTAATTCTATCCAGCTGGACTGGGTTTGGGACCCACACCCAGTTAAGGCGGATCCATTCGTGGGTTATTGGGCCTTTGTAGAAAAGACCCAATACCCATCTCAGACCCATTTATAGGTGAAATTACCATTTTACCCCCAAGCTTTAAGATTCGTGCTCGATTTGGATGATTCCGATTTAACCCCATTTTTAGCCATATCACGAGCCCCCCACTCCCAAAGACTGAGTTTGATCAGCCTTTGGGGAGTAGTTTTACTGTTTTAATGGCTTTCGGAGTTGTATCGGAGTCCAAACGAGGGATATTGAATCTTTGTATGAGCTATTATGGTAATTTTCGAAGCTATTTGCACGCTCAAGGTTGTTCTTGAGCTCTCTAGGACTTCTGGTGATTTTTCTTAATTTTTATCTATTTTTCGGACTATTTATTTAATTTTGCGAAGCAGCAATTTGTTATTCGAGGGTCTTAATTGACTCTTCTAAGCAATAAATTATTTACCTAAGGGCTCAAAAATATTTTTCCGAATTTATAATTATTTTTTAGAATTTTTAATTAATTTTTCCAAATTTTTAATCATTTTTTCGCAATTTTTAAATAAATAAAGTGATTTTAATAAATAAAAATTAATTTTTAATTCCAAATTTTGACGTGGCTTAATCTGGGCCCTTCATCAGCTTTAGGCGTGAATTTTGGGGAGATCTAGTGACTGTGCTCGCTTGGAGGAGTGATTTCTTTCATTTCTTAGCATAAATACTTCGGCGTCGTTGCCGACCCCCTCCAAACGCATGCTGTGAGAGTGGCCGAGGTCTGGAGGGGTTTGGCGACTTTTATCGAAGAGCAGGGATATCTCGGCTAAGCTTCAAACGCGAAGAGATGGTTCGGTTAGCTTTGGTCGAAGTCCGGAGGAGGTTTGGCGAGTTTTGGCCAAAGTCCGGAGGGGGTTCGGCTTGTTCTGGCCGAAGTCCGGAGAAGATTTCTTCCCTGTAAGAAGGTCGGTGCCAAGAGCGCTCGGCAAGGCATGCTGAGGTCCATTTTTTCCATGTAAAAGGGTCGGTGGCAAGAGCGCTCAGCAAGGCGTGCCGAAGTCCATTTTTTCTATGTAAAATGGTCGGTGGCAAGAGCGCTCGGCAAGGCGTGCCGAAGTCCAATTTTTCCATGTAAAATGGTCGGTGGCAAGAGCGCTCGCTAAGGCGTGCCAAAGTTCATTTTTCCATGTAAAATGGTCGGTGGCAAGAGCACTCGGCAAGGCGTGCCAAAGTCCATTTTTCCATGTAAAATGGTCGGTGGCAAGAGCACTCGGCAAGGGTGCCGAAGTCCATTTTTTCTATGTAAAATGGTCGGTGGCAAGAGCGCTCGGTAAGGCGTGCCGAAGTCCATTTTTTTCATGTAAAATGGTCGGTGGCAAGAGCACTCGGCAAGGCATGCTGAAGTCCATTTTTTCCATGTAAAATGGTTGGTGGCAAGAGCGCTCGGCAAGGCATGCCGAAGTCCACTTTTTCCAGGTAAATTGGTCAGTGGCAAGAGCGCTCATCAAGGCATGGAAATGACAGCAGGGGTTGATGACTGTTGAGCTTCTGACAACTTTGACTATTGGCCATTAATGCGACCGTACATCTTGGCATGGTAATTAATGTGATGGTACAGCTCCTTTTGTCGCTTTGTGAAAATTGGCCTGACTGTTGGTCTTCTTTAGGCCTATCATCCTCATTTTGTGTGCCAAGCTTTATAAAACTCCCCCCTCCCTCATTTTTCACTTCTCCAATTTTTTTACTCAGGTGATTATTTTCTACTAGCAAGAGCTCACAGTGATTGCCGACTGTTTTCCGGTTAAAATTCCAACCACGACTGTCCCTTCATGGTAACTTATACTTAGTTTATTTCCAAGTATCAAAATGTCACTTTCTCCCGTTTCCGAGCCCTCCCCCTCTGCTGGCGATGCACTGTCTCCGAGTCCCAAAGCTCGCACTGACAAGGGCAAGAAGGTATTTGTTCGGGACACTATTGTGGAAGATCCGAAGCGTATGGGGGAGTTCGGCAGGTTACCAGGGGAGTTGACAGGGCTCTATAGGGTTCGGGAGCTTCCGGAGCAGCACGCCGAGCGCATATTTCATAGGAGGGGGCACACCTTCGAGGAGAACGTGGCAAGGGAGACCTCGGAGACGGACGACATGGTTTCCATCCTCGGCGAGGTGGACTTGGCAGCGATCTGGGTTTGCTTCCAAATCCTAGAGGAGTACGAACTAATGTTGCCGGGTCCTAGGGTTAGGGCCAATTCGCCGCTGCCAGTAACCATGTGTTTCTGACCGGTCGATGCCTTTATCGCTGGTGCTCGGCTCCCTCTCCACCCGTTCGCGATTCAGGTCCTTAGGTGGTTTGGGGTCAGCCCCATTCAACTTATGCCGAACGCGTGGAAAGTCATTAACGGGTTCGTGCTCCACTGCCAGACAGCCGGGGTCGAGCTAGAGTTGAGGGTGCTTCGGATGCTCTACCGGCTTCACCAACAGAACTGGTCTGAGTTTCGGTATTATTTGGCCCCGAGGCATGGCGCTTGGCTCGTCGTCTGCCCCGACTCCATAAAACATTGGTGCGACAAGTATTTCATAGTGCGGAGCTGCGAGGCATGGCCCATACCCTCCGGTTGGGTGGAGGATGTGACGAAGCGAGTGGGGGAGTCGCCAGTGCTTCACCCCCAAGAAGAAGATATAGTTCGAGTCCTTCTCGACCGGCCCAAGTTCGACTGGCGAGATCTGACCGAAGACGTTCTCTTCAGGGGAGGGCTCTGCTGCGTAGATCCTAGTACGCGGCTTTTTCTATGTTCTTTTTTCTTTTTACTTTGTTCATCATAACTTGTCTTTTAACCAACTTCTCGCTTGATGCAGAGGCCATGGACTACGAAGTAGTGCTAGCGCAGAGGGCCGCCCTCGGAAGCAAGGCTGCCTAAGATGCGCAAGAGGGTCGCTGCCAAGCTGTCCGCTCCGAAGGCTGCAAAGGTCGCTAGTGCCACCGAAGAGGTGGAGGTCGTTACCCCGAGGAGGGCTCCGGAGGTAGCCTCGGCATCGGCCAATGTAGGCGAGTTCCCGATAGCTGCTGCGCTCGGGATGGAGGCGCCCCCGCTGACGGTGGATGCCGAGGAGCTCCTTACAGAGGAGCATAAGAAGATCTACATTCCGGACTGGCAAGTTCGGAAGCTTGACGGATTCCTCAGTGACTCGACGTCGAGCATGCAGGCGGTGAAGCACCTAGCGATGCCGAAGGATCGAGCTGCCATGGATGCTGGCCTCGCGGGCGATGATGCCATCGAGATCGCTCGTGCAGCGGTATCGGTGAGTATCGATTTTCACTCTGTTGATAGCTTGCACATTAAATTTTCTGACTTCATTCATTCCTTGTTGTTATGCTCCAGATAACCGTCCACTTCGGTCATTTCATGGAGCAGATGATGGAGCTGGAGAAGGACCTCAAGAGTGAGGCCGACCGAGCTCGGGCTGAAAAGGCTCGAATCGCCAACGAACTCGACAATTTGAAGGTCGAGTTTGAGGGGAAGGTGATGAGGCTCGAGTTCCTTGAGGGTCTCGTGACGAATCTCGAGGGCGATCTGCTTTGGCAGAAGGAGGATTCGGCCAAGCAGCTGGCCAAGGCGGTGGAGGCCCAGGCTGCTGCAGTGAAGGAAGCCGAAGTGGCCACCCTGGTGAAGGCGCAAGGCTTCCTCACTGCCAATATGGCTAAGGCTTATGCCCAAGCCATCGCGCAGGTGTCGTAGCGTTACCCCGAGGTCGACTGCTCCGGATGGTGGGTATTCCTGGACCACGTCGACGACTTCCACCCTGAGTCGGAGGAGGAAGGAGGGGACGACGAAGATGACGCCGAGGTCGAGGTTGTTGGCGAGGTCCAGGGGTCAGTGGTGACTCCTTCAGGGGAGTCCGCCCCCGTCCAATCTCGTCGCCCTGGGAAAGAGGTCGTCCCCTGACTTCTCCTTTCTCTCTCCCTTTCTTTTTTTTGTCTTTTGAGTTGTTGATTGTATTTCCTAATTGTGGACTGGCCACCGCATTTTTGTGCTAAATGAAAATACGACTTTTGGGCTCGAACCTTTGTTTCTTTCGAGTAGCTTCTCAAACGTTTCTTTGAAATTTGACAAAGTGTCCAAACAAAAGATTTTAGTCTTCGCTAGGTGCACATAGCCTTTTTCAGGTGTCGGATGTGAAGCAAATTTGTGAACATTTACTGAGCATTCTTCGTTGTTTGCCTTGAACTTTTTTCAGCTCGCCAAGGTGACCCAGTCTGCCGACCCTGCCAACTCAGGAGAGGAGTTACGTTCTGAGGTCGGCTTAGAGGTGACGAGGTTGTGTTTGACCAGGTGCCGAGAGCGCCTTTATGAAGTCGAGTTAGGGTTGCGCAGAGCCAAAAGTGAGCGGAACCATCTGCAGCTGATCTTAGGCCGGCGAGACATCGAGATTCGGCGACTAGAGGGCAGGCTCGCTGAGATGGCCCCCGTAGACGAGGATGATGGTTCGTCGACAGCCTTCACTAATGGCCTGAGGCTTAAGTGCCTCCGACACTCTTTGTTGAAGATGACAACGGAGAGGGATGGTCTGCTTACTGAGATCCAACATCTGCAAATAGTGGAGGCAGACCTGCTGGCAGAAGAAGAGGAGTTGACAACGGCGGTGGGCAAGCTGATGGCCGAACGCGATGAATTGACGACAGAAGTTGACGTGTTGAAGAGGGCCACGGTAGACAGGGGCATCGAAGTCACTCAGCTTTGCCGAATCATTGCCAGCCGTCCTAGCATCCCGAGCTCTGCAGTGCCCCCTTGCTTCGAAGTGGATGTAAAAGATGACTCTCTGAAACAACAGATAGCCGAGCTGGAGGCAGAAGTGGCTCGCCTCAAGCCGCGTTCGGGGCCGATCAACGTCAGGAGCACTTCGTGCACTCGCGAAGGAAGTGAACAAGGGATTTTGTTTTACGAGCTCGCGACCCGTTCGCCTGTTCTTGGCAAAGTCCGGGCGACGCCCAAAGTGGTGTGGCAATTTCATCGAGCGGAGCTTCCGTCGGCACAACTGTCAGGAGCAGTGCCGAGGATACGTCTCAGTTCGTCGGTCTAGGGACGAGTTCCGAGGTCAGGCGCTGCCATCCCCGGGTATCTTTAAAGCGTAACATCCCTCCGCCTAGGAGGCATTGAAGCTTTCTTGTTTTCCAAGTTTTGTATTTTTTCTAAGTGTTGCGAGTTGGCTTTGTTGTTTTGGTTTTTCAGCCCTTGTAACTTCGTTGTAAGCAAGTTTGTCTTGTAAAGAAGTTGTCTTGTACAGTTCTTCCGAACTTTATAGAAGCGAGGCTTTTTCCTTCTTTGGACTTGTGTGTTTCGTTCTTCCAAACTTTATAGAAGCTTTCATGTGCTGTCATGTTACTTGCGAAGTTGGACTATTTTTAGCGCGCTTAAGAGACTTCCTTGTTTGGACGTCGGTGCCAAGAGCGCTCGGTAAAGCGTGCCGAGGTCCAAGAGGATTTTTTCCTCATTTGGGCATCGGTGCCAAGAGCTCTCGGCAAAGCGTGCTGAGGTCCAAGAGGATTTTTTTCTCGTTTGGGCGTCGGTGCCAAGAGCTCTCGGCAAGACGTGCCGAGATCCAAAAGTGAGGATTTTTTCCTTGTTCGGACGTCGGTGCCCAGAGCACTCGGCAAAGCGTGCCGAGGTCCAGAAGTGAGGATGAACCACAAGAACCAAAGTTTGGCTCCTCTAAAGTACTCTTCTCCCATGTCTAGTCCAGTCGTAAGTACTTCGCGCATGTAGTTGGAGCGAGTTTTGACGGGTGTGGGAGCAATTCCGAATGGCGAACCACTTCTAGCTCGCTTTAGAGCAAGCTTGCGAAGCGGAGTCGAGCCAAGTGTTGGACTCCGAACTCGTCGTTTGAGTTAATTTCAACGGTTATGGGCGCAATTCCGAATGGCGAACCACTTCTAGCTCGCTTAAGAGCGAGCTTGCGAAGCTGAATCGAGCCAAGTTTTGGACTCCGAACTCGTCGTTAGAGTATATGTCAACGGTTGTGGGAGCAATTCCGAATGGCGAACCACTTCTAACTCGCTTAAGAGCGAGCTTGCGAAGCGGAATCGAGCCAAGTTTTGGACTCCGAACTCGTCGTTAGAGTATATGTCAACGGTTGTGGGAGCAATTCCAATGGCGAACCACTTCTAGCTCGCTTAAGAGCGAGCTTGCGAAGCGGAATCGAGCCAAGTTTTGGACTCCGAACTTGTCATTAGAGTATATGTCAACGGTTGTGGGAGCAATTCCGAATGGCGAACCACTTCTAGCTCGCTTAAGAGCGAGAGTGCGAAGCGGAATCGAGCCAAGTTTTGGACTCCGAACTCGTCGTTAGAGTATATGTCAACGGTTGTGGGAGTGATTCCGAATGGCGAACCACTTCTAGCTCGCTTAAGAGCGAGCTTGCGAAGCAGAATCGAGCCATGTTTTGGACTCCGAACTCGTTGTTTGAGTAAAAGAAACAGAGAGACACAAGTAATCACAAGAAAAATATGGGGAAAAAGAAGCTCTTTATTGATAACTACTAGTTGGCTGCTTCTAAGTTGCAAGCCATTATTACATTGAGAAAATAAAAAAGCAAAATACAAGTGAAAGGAAAGGAATGGTTCGACATCTGAATACTTAGAGAGGCATTCAGGCGCTCTCTTGGTACTTTAATAGATGATCAGCATTCTAAGTCCTGGGAATCTCTCTGCCTTCAAGGTCTTCAAGACGGTATGCTCCGGGCCGAACTACCTTGACGATCTTGTAGGGTCCTTTCCAATTCTGTGCTAGCTTACTCTTTTGGCTGGGAAAGGAGATAGCTAGTTTTCTGAGGACCAGGTCCCCTTCCTTGAGATTGGTGGGACGGACCCTTTTGTTGTAAGCCTGCTCAATTCTTCTTCGGTAATTCTGCTGGCGAATTGAAGCTCTTTCATGAAGCTCATCAACCAAGTCCAAATTTGCCCGAAGTTCTCTGGCATTCTGCTCTTCTTCATAGGCCATAAGGTGAGGAGATGGTAGGCCTACTTCCAAGGGGATCACAACTTCGGACCCATATGTGAGATTGAACGGCGACTCACCTGTGGGGGTCCGTTTCGTAGTGCGGTAGTTCCACAGTACATTAGGGAGCTGCTCTGCTCACAAGCCTTTGGCCGATCTATCCAGCCTCTTCTTGATACCGGAGAGGATCTGTCAGTCGGCATTTTCCACTGGGCCATTTGATTGAGGATGGAAGACGGAGGAGAAGCGTTGCTGAATGGCGAGGTCTTCACACAGAGATCGGAATGCGGCCCCCGTAAACTGTGTTCCATTATCTATTATGAGGACTCAAGGCATGCCGAATCTATAGATCACGTTCCTCCAGAAGAACTGTAGCACTTTGTTCTCAGTGATTGTAACCAAAGGCTCGACCTCTATCCACTTAGAGAAGTAGTCGATTGTCACGACTAGGAACTTGAGCTGACCGAGAGCTGGGAGAAACGGGCCTAGCAAGTCTATCCCCCACATTGCGAAGGGGATCGGGCTTGAGAGAGAGGTGAGCTGTGCTTGGGGCAGACGACGAATGTTAGAGTACTGTTGACAGGAGCTGCATTGCCGGACATGTCATTCGGCATCCTGTAGGAGAGTAGGCCAGAAGTACCCGTAGTTTAACACTTTCCTAGCAAGAGACCTTGACCCTGAATGGGCTCTGCCTATACCTTCATGGAGCTCTTGCAAGGCGTATGAGGCTTCTTCCGGAGAGAGGCACCTTAAGTAGGGTCGGCCGTCTACCTGGGTGTAGGAGCGTTTGTACAAGACCCCTTCAACAAGGGCATATCTCTCCGATCTCGTTCGGACTCGACGAGATTCCTTTGGGTCTTCGAGAAGGAGGCCATCTCTTAGAAATTCTATCAGAGGTTTCATCCAGTTGTCTTGAAGTTGGACGGGCAGCGACTCCATCGAGTCGGGAGTTTCTTCTTCTATGCTCGATCTTAGGAGCACTTCAATCAGGATGGTCTGCTCGAGACCTTGAAGGGAGGAGGAGGCCAATTTGGAGAGGGCATCTGCTTGGGAATTTTCTTTTCTAGGGATCCGCTGAATTAGCGCCTCTTCGAATGAAGCCATGAGATTTTGGACCTTGGCTAGGTACTTAGCCATTCGGTCATATCGCGCCTCGTACTCTCCTAAGACTTGATTCACAACCAGCTACGAGTCGCTAAATATCCGGAGCCGTTGTGCCCCTGCCTTGCGAGCCATATCGAGGCCGGCTATATGGGCTTCATACTCTGCTTCATTGTTGGAAGCCTTGAAGTTGATGCGAAGGGAGTATTTGAGGATGAAATCATCTGGGCCTGCCAAAATGACCCCGGCTCCGCTCCCCTCAGTGCAATAGGACTCGTCTACATATACTGTCTAGATAGGAGGCCCTTTTGCTGCTTGACTGACCTCTGGGATGGTGCTCTCAATAATAAATTCAGCCAAGACTTGAGCCTTGATTGCGGTCCGAGGCTGGTATGATATGTCATACTAGCTCAGCTAGATCGACCACTTCATCAGCCAACCCGAGGTCTCGGGTTTGTGCAGAACTTGCTTAAGTGGCTGGTCGGTAAGAAAAACCACTGAGTGGGACTGAAAATAAGGGCGCAGCTTCCTAGCTGCCATAATCAAGGCGTATGCCATCTTCTCTAATCTTGGGTATCGGAGCTCGGCATCCCGAAGTACCTTACTCACGTAATAGATGGGCTTCTGAGCCTTGTCTTCTTCCCTTACTAGGACAACACTGAGGGTTTGCTCGGAGGCAGCTAAGTAGAGGTAGAGTGTTTTCCCGGGGATAGGCTTGCGGAGGAGAGGGGGGTTAACCAGGTAGGTCTTTAGCTAATCGAAAGATTCTTGTTGCTGTTGACCCCACTCGAAGTCCTTAGCCCCCCTGAGAGCTTTAAAGAAAGGAAGACACTTCTCCCCTGACTTGGACAGGAAGTGCCCTATGGCTGCGAGACGCCCCGTGAACTTCTGAACCTCTATCACACTTTTGGGAGGAGCCATGTCCAGTATGGCTTTGATCTTCTCGGGGTTGGCTTCGATTCCTCTTTGGCTGGCCATGAAGCCCAGGAATTTCCCTGACGAGACCCCGAACAGACACTTGTTCGGGTTGAGCTTCATATCATGATTTCTCAATACATCGAATGCTTCCTGTAGATCGGCAACATGGTCGGCCCCTTGGATGCTCTTGACTAGCATATCATCAACATATACTTCCATGTTTTGGCCGATTTGGTTCTGAAAGACTTTGTTGACAAGGCGTTGGTAGGTCGCACCTGCATTCTTCAACCCGAAGGGCATTACCCTGTAGCAGTAGAGCCCCTGATCGGTGACAAAGGAGGTCTTCGGGATATCTGGGGGAAACATTCGGATTTGGTTATACCCGAAGAAGGCATCCATGAAGCTGAGCAGCTCATGGCCTGAAATGGTGTCAATCAAGGTGTCGATGCTTAGGAGAGGGAATGGATCTTTAGGACATGCTTTGTTCAGGTTCGTGAAGTCGATGCAAATTCTCCAACTCCCGTTGGCCTTCTTAACCATAACAACATTAGAGAGCCATTCGGGGTTGTTAACCTCTTGTATGAACCGGGCCTTAAGGAGTTTGTCCACTTCTTCCTTTATAGCTTGCTGGAGCTCAGGGGCAAATTTGTGCCTCTTCTGCTAGACCGGTTTGGACCCCGGAGAAACACTAAGGTGGTGGACGAGGAGCTCCTCGGAGATTCCTGGCATGTCGGCAGCCGACAATGTGAAGAGGTCATGGTTCTTTCTAATGCATTGGACTATGTCGGAACATAGGGCAGATGGGAGGGTCTTGCTGATAAAGAACTTGTGGTTCGGATCCTGTTCGAAAAAGAGCACTTCCTCCAGCTCATCCACCTGTTCGGACATAGGTTGGGCGTTCCCTTGGGGAATTTCAAGAGTCTCGAGGGAGAGAACGGGACCCTCGGTGGAGGTCATGTAACACTTGCGGGCCATCTCTTGACTACCTCTTACTTCCCCTACTCCTGCCCTGGTGGGGAACTTCATCTTGAGGTGGTAAACCGACAGGACGGCCTCTAGAGCAGCTAGGCCAGGTCGGTCTAGAATCACATTATAAGAAGCTGGGACATCGACGATCATGAAGTCCATCGGCTCTGCACGGGTAGTAGGAGTTTTGCCGGCAGTTACGTCGAGGGTGATTACCCCTTCGATAGTCACTGGCACTCTTGTGAACCCATGGAGCGTGTAGCCGGCGGGCTTGAGCCTGTTGCACGATAGCTTAAGTCCTCGGAAAGCTGCGAGGAAGAGAATGTTAACGGAGCTACCATTGTCGACCAGAATCCTCTCCACTTTGAAATTTGCCATATGGAGGTTGATGACTAGTGCGTCACAATGGGGGGTTCGGACACCCTCGAGGTCTTCATCTGAAAAAGTGACTGATACTCCGAGGCCTTTGGGAGGGGGCATGCCATGTACAGAGTTGACCTCCCTGATGAAAGCCTTTCGAGAGGAGTTGGAGGTGCCTCCCATGGGGCCTCCATGAATGAGATGTAGAATGCGCTCCTCTTCAAACTCGGGAGTTGCGCCTTTCGGGACGCTTATTAGCCCCCCTGGGGGGAGGAGGAAGATCAGTTTGGTCCTTTCTCAGAAATTTGGACAGCTGCCCCCTGTGGATGAGGGCCTCGATTTCATTCTTCAGGGCCCGACAGTTATTGGTGTCATGGCCATGGTCCCGGTGATATCGGCACCACTTCTTTTTGTCCCTCTTCTTTCCAGGGGTATTCATCTTCGGGGCAGGAGGCAGAACCCCTTCCTTCTCAACCTCCATAAGAATAGTGGAAATGTTGGCGTTAAGAGGGGTGAACTTCTCGTATCTGGGAGGTGGGCGGCGCTGGCCCCCATTGTCCATCTGGAGCTTCTTAGCTCCCTCTTCTTCAGCTGCCTTTCTCTTATTTCCGGAGGAGGACCCCTCGAAGGTGGGGCGATGCTCAGCTTCCTCAGCCCGAATATACTTCTTGCTCTTGAGAAGGAGGTCGGAGAAGTTTTGCGGGGGCTTCTTGGCTAGGGAGGACCGAAGGCTGGAGTTAAGGACATTTGACTGGAAGGCTTCTGCAGTGACCGACTGGTCGAGGGAAGCAATGGACCTAGCTTCCGCGGTGAATCACTTCACATAATCTCTGAGCTTCTCACCCTTCTTCTGACTAAGGTAGAGTAGCGAGATGTTGATCTTCTCTGTGCGGCGGCTACTCACGAAGTGGGTGACGAAGAGGGTTTCAAATTGTTCAAAGGAGAATATGGAGGATGGGGCGAGGCGAGAGTACCATTCCCGAGCTGGACCCTTGAGAGTAGCTGGGAAGGTTTTGCACAGTAGGGCATCGGAAGCTTGGTGGATCAACATAAGGGTCTTGAAGCTCTCGATATGGTCCACAGGGTCTGACTCCCCGGAGTAAGTCTCGAACTGCGGGGGCTTGAAGCCTATTGGAACCGGTGCCTCCATGATTGTTCGAACAGAGGTCAGCTGGGATGAAGGGTCCTTCCTCTCAGTTCTTCTTCCCTATCTAGTTAGCCAAGGCACATCTCCATCTCATGGAGATGACAATAGATAGCGTCATCCCTTTGATGGTAGCCAAACGAGTCTTTGGACTCGTCTTCGTAAGAAGGGGAGCGTGGAGTTCGGCGATGGTAGCTAGGGGAATGGCGAGGACTGCAATGGCGGTTACTCGGAGCTTGAGGAGGGGTTAGGGACCGATGGCGAGGAATTTGGACCGGAGGAGGAGTGGGGACCCTCCGGGCATTGTTGTTGTTCGGCCGGAGGTTGAGGGCTTGCAAGACAGTTGCTTGGAATTGCTGGAATTCGGCACGGGTGATGGGTGCAGTATCATCCCCAGGGGTTGCCGACCAGCGGGAGAGTGAGGCCTTCTCCTATGGTGCTCAGGGGACTCTCTCCATCTTCTTTGAGGTGGGGACCTCTGATAGTCCCGGCGACGAGGAGATCGCTCATTTGGACGTTCTTGGCGGGAGGCACCCTCACGGGCCCGCCTTTCATCAAACGGTGGCGAAGGTCCTCTTCTTTCTGCCGATTGATAAGGATATTGCGGAGGTCTTCGGAAGCTCGGGGCTTGTGAGATGCCATCGAATCAGTAAAGGGGTTGTGCATGGAGACGTGGTCATGATGAAGGGGTTGTTTCTGAGGATTGGGACGGGAGGTCCCTGCACCGGCATTTTGGGGCCTGAGCAGAGCCCTGTGGGATTGAAGGTTCTGAAGAGGAAGTTAATCTTGCTGCGGGGGCTGATCAGGCTGTGGTGGGAGTTGCCCCTGTAGCTGGACGGTTTGGAGGGGGATCGCCGGTTGCGGTTGAGGAGGAATGGGTCCACGGTTGGACCCTTTGGATCTTAGCTTTCGGGGAGGCATGGCTGGAGATGATCTTAACCAAGGGAAGAGGAAGGAGTGCTACTCGTGGGTTCCTACAGACGGCGTCAATCTGTTACCGCTAAATCTGGTGTGGGGGCAAACAGATAGAATTTGTGGATTCTTAGGAAAACCGAATAGCAAACCTGGAACCTTTCCACCAGAGTTTGACCGTTGACTCTCGCCGTTCACCTGCAAAAAGTGCGATACACCGGGGTTGATCCCGGCGATGCACCCTCCGATGCTCAAGTCAGTAATCAGAAAAGATTATGAATGAGCGTTAACTGGCAAAAGATTGATTACCTCTTAATGGTGGTGGATGGGGGGTATTTATAGCCGCCTTTGGGATCAGTTTAGGAATGAAATCCCTAATTCCCCACGAAATGATAGAGTGAATCAGGGTCGTTGATTTAATACAATCAGAAACCCTAATTCTATCCAGTTGGACTGGGTTTCTTGTGGGTTGGGACCCGCACTCAGTTAAGGCGGATCCGTTCGTGGGTTATTGGGCCTTTGTAGAAAAGACCCAATACCCATCTCAGACCCATTTATAGGTGAAATTACCATTTTAACCCCAAGCTTTAAAATTCGTGCTCGATCTGGACGGTTCCGATTTAACCCCATTTTTAGCCATATCACTTAATGTTTGCAGTTTTTCTACATACAACAATGATATTTTTTCTTGGTGTGTACAAAATACAACTTTTACCCTAGTAAGTTCTAAAGACAGAATTGTTCTGGGGGTGGGGAGGGGGGGTATAATACCCCGTAAGATTGAGTTATGACAATTTTGCTCCACTTGTGTTACGTACGTGTATTTCGTACTGTTACGAGTAATAGTTGTAACGTACATTCCTACGTATTTCTGCATTTCGACTATTTGTACATTTCCCTTCTTCTCAAGATTCATTCTTATCCTATTTAAGCCAACTCAAATATCAATTTTCAATCTTTGTGTTTTTACGCGCATTGCACATGTTATCGATGCACGTGTCGATTACGTATACTCTACCATTGCGTGTAGTATTTTCTATGTGTTTCAATTATTTGTTTTATGAGCTGTTCAAATTCATTTTATAAATTGAAATTCATTTTCCTCATATTCTGATTAACATATTTTATACGTGTGGTGCACGTGTTTTCTATGTACGTGTTGATTACATTACGGTATATGTATAATGAGATATATTTTTATGTTGTATTTTGGTTATTTATAAACATTTCCCCGTTGATAAAAACAATTTTGTATTTGAAAAATTGTTTTACGTGCGACGCACGTATTTGCAGCACATGTGTCGGTTGTATCCTCTTTCAAAATAAAATTTATGAGATGTGTATGTGTGTGTTTATTTTATTTGTGCATGGAAACTTTAAATTTTAATTTAATTAAAATAGTTTTATTAAATACATATTATATAACATATGCATTTAATTTAAATAAATAAAAGGTGTGCACACATAGCACTCACGTGCACGTGTTTGTGCACTAGAAGAAGTGGCCGGCTGCATGTTAATGTGTAATGTCCCAAATTCCATTTACATGTAATTCATAGCACAATAGGATCTTTTCACTTCAAATTCGTATAATTTTACAAGGAAATTAAAACTTTTCATTATACAACATTGTCCTTTACATCAACGCAGCGGAATGTAAATGAATTCAACATGATATATACAACTTTAACATCAATAACGTAAATATGAAGATAATCTTTAGCATTAATTCATCTTTAAGTTCATGCCAAGTCTAGTCATGCACTGGAAAATTATGGGGCACGCCAGTTGCATACAACTGACGCAATGCTATAAAACAGCGATTCTCTTACTTTAGCAAACAAAAACTTGAATGCACAATAAAGTGTAAAAAGTGACTATCCTAAACATGTCAGTGTATGATATGACTTAAATGCTAATGCAGATTTACACTACGATGCACTAATGCATACTTGTTCGGATTCTATGCATCCCATTCTGCATAGGTTCGTGGGCAAGCCCTTAAGGTACTCCACATTATAGGATTTACATCCCACGTCATGCAACCTAGCCCAATGAATATACTCCAACGCGTAGTTACCGAAGAGTCGCACCCACAGGATATTGGACCTTACCGGCCTACTTCTAGCCCACCTTAGTGGATTTACCGGGCGTATCCTCAACCATGAACCCTAGCAAGTCGATTTCTCGCAACTACGAACCAGTCCTAACCCTAGCCCACCTATGTGGACTTACCGGGTGTATCCTGTCCATCCCGAACATTCCTAGGGACTGTAGTCTCTTTACCGACCTTTCTGATGACAGACGGATGTACCCTAGCCCATATACATGGATTTACCTGGCGTACATCTCGATCTCGGATCCCTAGGAGCCGCATATCCTTTACCGGACCTGTTCGTCTTTGTTTCTATTATATCTTCTTCTAGTGCCTTTCCTTAGGTTTAATTAAAATCCTCACAACCTAGAGCTTGTTTACCCTCCTTCCGGTCTTAACAATACACCGAGAACGATAGTCCATATTGACCACTTCTCAAAATCAAAATATTACTTTCATCACTTTGCCGATACATGGGATTCACTTAGCCTCTAGATTCCAACAATTGTCTCACTATAGATATCAAGTAGGTTATATCCAACATCAACATAAATATTTCATCTTTTATTCAATATTCCACTTTATCCACTTTATGTTTATAATTCACGAAGTATTTAACTTTGCACCACATTCATTAACAATTTCCAACATCGAATTTCTTATAAACAACTCCTTAGTTATCCATCCAACTAATTACCTTCAAAATTCTCTTGAACCTCATTTCTTTAGAACTAATCACTTTCAAACATTTATAACTCTTTCATGTTTATCTATACTTTAGTCAAACTCATTTATTTAATTTGATCACTATTTAATTATAATCCTCACAACCTAGAGCTAGTTTACCCTCCTACCGGTCTTAATAATATACCGAGAACGATATCCCATATTGGTCTCTTCTCCAAATCAAAATATCACTTTCATGACTTTTCCGATACATGGGTCTCACTTAGCCTCTAGATTCCAACAATTGTCTCATTATAGAGATCAAGTAGGTTACATCCAACCCCAACATAAATATTTTATCTTTTATTCAACATTCCACTTTATCCACTTTATGTTTATAAATCACGAAGTATTCAACTTTGCACCACATTCAATAACAATTTCCCACATCGAATTTCTTATAAACAACTCCTTAGTTAACCATCCAACTAATTACCTTCAAAATTCTCTCGAACGTCATTTTTTTAGAACTAATCACTTTCGAACATTTATAACTCTTTCACGTTTATCTATACTTCAATCAAACTCATTTACTTAATTTTGATCACTATTTTAATACGAATCTTCTTTAGAGATTATCGCTCGACATTCTTTATTCTCAACTCATAGTTTGCTTTAGATTTTTTTATAAACCATCTCCCAAATTCTCTAATCATAAACATATTCTTTTTAATTCAAACTTGAACCCAAATTCAAACTAATATATGAAATATGACCTTTACATTCTCAAAATATCTTTAGAGTAATATGAAAATAACCCTCAAGTGTTCTAATAATATTATATAATATTTCTATGAAGTTTTTCCATTTTAAAAACTTGGAATCATGAAAAAAAAAAACCTAAGTGCATGCCCAGGCTCGAACCAGAGCAGACATCACACCAAGCCAACGCCCAACTACCGTGCCAACTCACAGTAGTGTATAGTGGCTCACTGAGTACATTAAATATGCAAATGGCCTTGATTTTCTTATTCAAAAGATTTTGGAAAAAAAAAGAGCCAAACCCCATGCTCGAATCAGCGACCAAAGGATCCCCAGAGTGCCACGTAGCCGCGCAACGCGCAGCGCGCCAGCCACCAAGGTCAAAGCCCAATACTGATAGTATATAGGTTTGATTATTTATAACTCAAGTCTCTACTTCTATGTTAATTTTATCTTTTCATATATTTTACAATTTTATTTGTTTCCCCCAAAATAATAGCTCATAAATTATAACCACAAATCTCTAGAAACATTTTCTTATTGATTTTAATCATAATAAAGTTAATTCAAACATAAATTTTGCAAATAGTGATTTTTAGAAACAACATAAACGTATACTTTTGATTTATTAACAAACTAACTTTTTTAAACCACTAATCAAGATTGTATTTTTCTTTTTATCAATTTCATGAGAAGTTCTCATCTCCAATTCACTTATAAATTTTCCCATTGCTTACACAACTTTTTTGCATAATTAAATTAACAACTTTGTGTATGAATTTACACCCAATTCATTTAATCTAAACATGATATACTATTATGCACCCAACAACACCACAACAACTCTACCTAAAATTTCAACTTATGTACATGACAATTTTATAATAAATCTTTCAACTAGCATGCATTTATTTTCATATTTCATAACTACTAAAATTCTAGTTATCAATACCACATGCAATATAACAAATTTGTAATCTAAAGAACACATGCCACATTTTCATTTCAATCATGAAGAAATTAAACTAGCACACTACAATATCTAGAAAGCAAAAGAAATCACCCACCTTATTTTACAAATTAGAACTCCTTGAAAATTGCTCCAAGCTCCAACACCAAATGCTAGCCTTCTCCTTCCTAAAACAAAAAACCGAAATTCTTCCTCTCTCCAAGATTTCCCAAATCCCCCCTCTCTCTTTCTCTTTTGAATTTTTTTTAAAAAATTTTCTATGCATTTGTTCATGAATAGGTGTAGGTATTTATAGGGCTTTTGTGTGGTGGAGAATGACTCCCACTACTTACATAACCTCCCACTCTCTCACACACTACCCCACTTCCCCCTCTCTCTTGATGAAAGGCCGACCAACACATGGGGGTGCACAACACGTGCACGTGCACCCCATGTCCACACACTTCCTCATATAATTTAATATTTTTATTAGTTGTTATTAATTAATTGTAGATGTTTGTTACATGACATGTATGGTTGCATTTTTTAAATATAGAATAACCCAAATGTAACCATTAAAATAAGAAGTAAACTGTTCATGATTCTTAGAAAATTTTCAGAGATTAGAAATACATAAAATTGCACATCCAATGAACGTGTAAAATACGAAATTTATTTTATTATTTTTCTAGAATGTTATAGCACTCCCTCCTTAGAATAGCTCTGTCCTCAGAACTATGCTTAAAGTATGAGAAAAAAAAAGAAATAAAATTACAGTGTTCAGGCAAAAAGCTCGGGATGATCTCTCATCATCCTCTACTCAGATTCCCAGGTGGCTTCATCAACCAGTTAATTTCTCCACACATCCTTGACCATAGGTATAGTCTTGTTTCTTAAGGCCTTTTCCCGACGGTCCACAATCTCCACAGGATGCTCATTTTTGCTCAGACCTAACTGCAGACCCTGTAGCACTTCCGTTAGATGATGACTCGGGTCAGGAATGTAACCTCGTAACATAGACGCGTGGAAGACATTGTGTACTTGGGCTAGCTATTCCAGCAGTTCCAACCGATAAGCAGTCTTCCCAATCCTTTTTAATATCTTGTAGGGTCCTATGTATCTCGGGGCTAACTTTCCTCCTTTCCCAAACTGAATTACAACCTTAGTTGGAGATACTTTCAGGAAGTCGTAGTCACCTTCTTCGATCTCCAGATCTCTTCTCCAGTTGTCGGCATAACTCTTCTGTTTGCTCTGTGCGTCAACCATCCTCTTTCTGATGAACTCGATCTACTCTGAAGTTTGTTGCACTATTTCCGGCCCATACATTTGCCTTTCCCTTACCTCATACCAGCACACCGGTGTTCTACACTTCCTCCCATACAAAGCCTCATACGGAGCCATATCGATGCTAGTATGAAAGCTGGGTTGTAGGAAAATTCCACCAGAGCTAAGTGCCTATCCCAGCTGCCACCGAAGTCTAACACACAACACCTCAACATATCTTCCAATACCCGATTGACTCTCTTTCAGTCCGCCCAGCAGTTTGTGGATGAAAGGCAGTACTGAAGTTAGTCTTGGTCCCCAAGGCTGCCTGAAGACTTTTCCAAAAGTACGATGTGAATTGCACATCTCGATCTGACACAATTGATACAAGAACTCCATGTAGCCTTACAATCTCCCCAATGTACAGTTCTGCCAGCTTCTCCATAGACCAAGTGATCTTCATTGCCAAAAAGTAAGCAGATTTGGTGAGTTGATCCACTAACACCCAAATTGCATCATTCCCCTTGGGACTTCTAGGTAACCCTGTGATATAGTCCATGCTGATGTTATCCCATTTCCACTTCGGAATAGGTAACGACTGCAACAATCCTCCGGGCTTCTGATTTTCGGCCTTAATTTGCTGACAAGTTGTATATCTTGCAACCAACTCTGCCACATCTCGCTTCATCCCTAACCACCAGAACTATTGCTTGATATCCTTGTATATCTTCGTACTCCCTGGATGTAATGATAAAAGAGTGGCATGTGCCTCCTGTAGAATACTTTCCCTCAGTTCTGTTTTATTAGGTACACATAACCTTTCTCCAAGCCACAATACTTCATTTTTTACCTGTAATTCTGCCAATTTGCCTGTGCAAACCTGTTCTTTCATCTTCTGGATCTCTGGATCAGACTTCTGACTGTTGATAATCTTCTCTCTCAGCGTGGGCTGAAGTCTCTACTGTGCTCAAGACGCTACAATCCTTGCACCTACACTTTTATACCAGCTCGATCGAGCTCCTCTGCCAGTTTCTCCTAAGTCGTGATCAGACATGACAAGCTGATCTTCTGACTAAGCACACTGCTACCAAATTTGCTTAGCCCGGATGATACTTTATCTTAGGATGGATATCCTCTAGCACTTCTAACCACCTCTTCTGCCTCAGGTTTAGATCCCTCTGGTGGTAAATATATGTCAGGCTCTTGTGATCCGTGTACATATTGACCTTCTCTCTGTACACATAGCGCCTCCACTGCTTCAAGGAAAAGATAATTGCTGCCAACTCCAGATCATGGGTTGGGTAATTCTTCTCATACTGTCTCAGTTGCATAGACCCATAAGTTATTACCTTCCCCTTTTGCATCAACTCACTGCCCAGTCCATGATGTGAAGCATCACTGTATATGTCATAGTCGATCCCTGCTCTCGGCAAAGCCAGTATTAGACCGGTAGTCAACCTCTCCTTTAACTCCTGGAAACTTGCTTTGCACTGCTCCATCCACTTAAAGCTCACATTTTTCCTTGTAAGTCCAGGGAGTGGCACGGCTATCTGAGTATAGCCCTGAATAAACCTTTGGTAGTAGCCCGTCAAACCCAAGAAGCTTCTGATCTCTTTCACTGTAGTTGGTCTTGTCCAATCATTCCATGCCTTAATCTTTTGCAGATCAGTGGCCACTCCCCCCTTAGAAAGGATATGACCTAGGAACGGGACTTCGGACTTCCAGAAGTCACACTTTGACAACTTGGCATACAACTTCTGTTCTTGCAGCTTCTTTAGTACCTCTGTTAAATTCCCAACATGCCTTTCCGTTGACTTGGAGTAGACCAAAATATCGTCGATGAACACTACGACAAAGGAGTCGATGAATGGTCGTAGGACCCTATTCATCATGTCCATGAATATAGCAGGTGCATTTGTTACTCCAAATGGCATAACTAAGAACTCTTAATGCCTATGTCGAGTTCGGAACGCGGTCTTATGCACATCCTCTTCCTTCAAACGAACTTGGTGATAACCCGATCGAAGATCTATCTTGGTGAAAATAGCTGCTCCCTGTAGTCGGTCGAACAAATCATCAATTTGCAGAATCAGATACTTATTCTGGACGGTCACCTTGTCCAGTTCCCTATAATTGATGCACATTCTCATCGATCCATCCTTTTTCTTTACCAATAGAACTGGCGATCACCAAGGCGATGCACTTGGTCTGATAAAACCCTTGCCTAACAATTCTTCAATCTGCTTCTTGACCTCATCCTGTTCCACCGGTGCCATTCTATACGGTGCCTTGGATATCGGTGCACTCCCTGGCAGTATGGAAATGCTGAATTCCACATCCCGATGAGGTGGTATCGTGGGTAGATCTTCCAAAAATACTGTCAGAAAGTTCCGGACTACAGGAATCTACTTGACTTCCTTAGAAATCTTCTTCTTAGTTATAGCTGCCATCAACTGCTTGCACCTTCTCTTCTGCCCTTGAAATGTAACTGCTGGTCCTCCCGGTGCCTTTACCATAACCTCCTTGCTTTTGCATTCAATACTGGCATTATAGATCGACATCCAGTCTATGCCAATGATAATATCGACCCCCAAGACTGCCAACTTAATGATATCGATTCCAAAGACTCTTCCTCTGATCTCGATGTCAAAACCATCATAGTACCGATCGGTAGTCAAAGTTTTCCTTGATGGTGTAGAACCTTGCCTGGGAAAATCTTCGGATCAACTCCCAATCGTTTTGCAAAAGTAGGTGACACAAAAGTATGGGACGATCCAGTATCAAACAAAACAGTTTCCTTTATTCCATTTATTAGAATTTCTTCTGTTACATAATGAATACTCTCAGTACATAACACTTATTCTAATACATAAACATGAAATAACAGCAGAAACTCTAATCATTTTCCCCCATACCGGTGATGACATTATCAGCATCATCTGCATCAGCTTCAGTAAGGGCAAACACTCGTCCCTGCCGGTATGGATTCTTCCCTGGGTCGGCCTGCTTCTGATTCGGCCCTCCCTGCTGGAATTGGGGGCAGTCTGGCTTGATATGGACCTCTTTCCCGCAATTTAAGCAGGTTATTCCCTTCCTCCTATTCGGGCACTCCGCCTTGTAGTGATCATTCCTTCCACACAGGAAACAAGTACCTGGCATTCCTGCTATAGCAATGGCATTTGCCCTGGTAGGTTTGAACCTCTGTGCTGGGGGATGTCCCCTAAAGTTGCTTGGTTCGGCAGGCCTCTTGCCAGTACTCCAGGTGTTCTGTGCTACCTGGTACTGTTCCATGTCGACTTCAGTGGCTGCAGCCCTTCTGACCAGCTTATCAAACCTCCTGATACCAAAGGGTATCATCCGAGACCTCAGACCTGGCCTCAGCCCCTGCTCAAACTTCTGCACTTTCTTGGCTTCATCAATTACCAACTCTAGCCATACCTCGAGAGCTGAGTGAACTTTGTCTCAGACTCCCGAATTGACAGACTCCCCTATTGCAGGCTTAGGAACTCCATAGCCTTTTTCTCCTGTACATCCATCGGTAAATAGTGGCTGTGGAATTCCTCCAGAAATTCCTCCTAAGTGATCAGTTCATTCCCCAGGGTTCTCTTCAGGGATTGCTACCAGACCACGGCATCATTCTCTAGCTGAATAGTGTCAAGCTTCACCTTGCTTGCCTCTGGAGTCTCCAAGACCTCGAATACTATTTCTATCTGCCTGATCCAGTCATCTGCTGCATCTGGATCTGCCTTGCCCTCGATCACGGGTGGTTTCATCCTCTTGAATGATTCCACCAATTTAATTGCCCCCGAAACTTGTACTGCCTGCCCCACCCTGGTGTTTCGGGTCACATTTGCGGCAAATGTGTTGAGAGTTTGGTACACCTGGGCTAGTTATGTTTCCATTTCAAGCCTGTTGCCTTCACCACTGGATCCCTCATCATTTTGGGTTCTTCGTCCGGCTATTTCTCGGTCATAAAACTTCATTAATCACCAAAAATAGCAACAGTATAGACTTTCCTTCCAACATAATTCATTTATTCCCAAAATTTAAACTTTATACATTCAAAAATAAAAACTTGTCCATACATCCATTACATGAAACATCAGAAAACTCCAACATAAAACAGTTTAGATCCTACGGTTCCTCTTAGCTTCTCTGAGCTCTCCTCGTAGTTCATTTATTTCCTTCTTCATTTCCTCGCATCTTTGACGACATTCCTGCTTTCCCCAACGAGTTTTATTGTCTAGCTGGGTAAAATGCCGAGCAGTCCTGTGTCGAATCTTCTCTAGCTCCCACACTTGGTGACTCAGAGCTATAATGTTCTGCTTGTGATCCACATGATGAGCTTACAAGTGGTTTACTCTCCACTTATGAATGGTCAATTGCTCCTGGAGAGAAGCGATAAGGTGGTCCTTCTTGTTTTGAACTGGTTCTTCGTCTGAGGATTCTTATTGAGAATCAGGTGGAGGTGGAGTGATGTCCCGAGATTCGGGTAGTTTTCCATCTTCTTCTTCTGGATTTTCCTTCTCTTTGGGTTCTTCTTCTTCTTTGGGCTCTTCTTCTTCGGGATCTTCTTCGAAGAACAATTCTACTTCATCCACTGGATCATAGTTATCAGCCATCTTGTAGGGAAAGGGAGGAGAAGACATCAGTGTATAAAGAAACACAAATATAAATCATACATTTAAATCTCTATAAACTGAACTCACACTTCTAAGGTCCACCCTAATATGTCATCCTTGTAATTTTTAACTACTTATTGAAGTTGGCTCTGATACCACTTTGTAACACCCCGAATTCCATTTACATGTAATTCGTAGCACAACAGGATCTTTTCACTTCAAATTCGTATAATTTTACAAGGAAATTAAAAATTTTCATTATACAACATTGTCCTTTATATCAACGCATGAGAATTTAAATGAATACAATATGATATATACAACTTTAACATCAATAACGTAAATATGAAGATAATCTTTAGCATCAATTCATCTTTAAGTCCATGCCAAGTCTAGTCATGCACCAGAAAACTGTGGGCACGTCAGTTGCATAGAATTGACGCAATGCTATAAAATAGCAAATTTCTTACTTTAACAAACACAAACTTGAATGCACAATAAAGTGTAAAAAGTGACTATCCTAAACATGTCAGTGTATGATATGACTTAAATGCCTAATGTAAATTTACACTACGATGCACTAATGCATACTAGTTCGGATTCTATGCATCCCATTCTACATAGGTCTGAGGGCAAGCCCGTAAGGTACTCCACATTATAGGATTTACATCTCACGTCATGCAACCTAACCCAATGAATATACTCTAACTCGAAGTCACCGAAGAGTCGCACCCACAAGATATTGGACCTTACCGGCCTACCTCTAGCCACCTCAGTGGATTTACCGGGCATATCCTCAGCCACGACCCTAGCAAGTCAATCTCTCGTAACTACGAACCAGGCCTACCCCTAGCCCACTTTAGTGGATTTACCAGGCATATCATGTCCCCCCTAAACCTTCCTAGGGACTATAGTCTCTTTACCAGTTTTGATGATAGACGGACGCACCCCGTAGCTCATGTACATGGATTTATCGGGCGTAATCCTCGATCTCGGACTCCTAGGAGCCATACATCCTTTACTAAACTTATTTGTCGTTCTTTCTATCATATGTTCTTCTAGTGCCTTTCCTTAGGTTTAATTAAAATTCTCACAACCTAGAGCTAGTTTACCCTCCTACCGGTCTTAACAATATACCGTGAACTATAGCCCATATTGGCCACTTCTTAAAATCAAAATATCACTTTCATCACTTTTCCTATACATGGGTCTCACTTAGCCTCTAGATTCCAACAATTGTCTCACTATAGAGATCAGGTAGGTTATATCCAACCTCAACATAAATATTTCATCTTTTATTCAACATTTCACTTTATCCACTTTATGTTTATAAATCATGAATTATTAACTGTGCACCATATTCATTAACAATTTCCCACATCGAATTTCTTATAAACAACTCCTTAGATAGCCATCCAACTAATCACCTTCAAAATTCCCTCGAACCTCATTTTTATAGAACAAATCTTTTCAAACATTTATAACTCTTTCACATTTATCTATACTTCAATCCAACTCATTTATTTAATTTGATCACTATTTTAATACGAATCTTCTTTAGAGATTATCCCTCGACATTCTTTATTCTCAACTCATAGTTTGCTTTAGATTTTATTATAAACCATCTCCCAAATTCTTTAATCATAAACATCTTCTTTTTAATTCAAACTAATATATGAAATATGACCTTTAGATTCTAAAAATATCTTTAGAGTAATATAAAAATAACTCTCAAGTGTTCTAATAATATTATATATAATATTTCTATGATATTTTCGCCATTTTAGAAACTTGGAAAAAAAAAATCCAAGTGCATGCCCAGGCTTGAACCAGAGCCGACAACACCCCAAGCCAATGCCCAACCACTATGCCAACTTACAGTAGTGTATAATGGCTCACTGCGTACATTAAATATCCAAATGGCCTTAATTTTCTTATTCAGAAGATTTTGGAAAAAACCAGAGCCAAACCCTAGGCTCGAACACGCGACCAAAGGATTCCCAGAGCGCCCCGTGGCAGCGCAATGCGCAGCGCACTAGCCACCAAGGCTGAAGTCCCTTACTGATAGTATACTGGTTTGAATATTTGTAACTCAAGTCTCTGCTTCTATGTTAATTTTATCTTTTCATATATTTTACAATTTTATTTGTTCCCCCAAATTAATAGCTCATAAATTATAACCACAAATCTCTAGAAATGTTTTCTTACTGATTTTAATCATACTAAAGTTAATTTAAACATACATTTTGTAAATAGTGATTTTTAGAAACACAATAAACATATACTTTTGATTTATTAACAAACTACCTCTTTTAAACTACTAATCAAGATTGTATTTTTCTTTTTATCAATTTCATGAGAAGTTCTCATGACCTATTCAATTATAAATTTTCCAACTGTAACTTTTTTTGCATAAATTAACAACTTTTTGTATGAATTTACACCCAGTTTATTTAATCTAAACATGATATACTATTATGCACCCAACAAAACCACAAGAACTCTACCTAAAATATCAACTTATCTACATGACAATTTTATAATAAATCTTTCAACTAGCACGCATTTATTTTGATGAAATTTCAACTTTGTGTGGTGGAGAATGACTCCCACTACTCACAAACTCTCATTCTCTCACACACTACCCCACTTCCCCCTCTCACATGATGAAAGGTCGGCCAACAGATGGTGGTGCACAACACGTGCCCGTGCACCCTATGTGCACACACTTCCTCATATAATTTAATATTTTTATTAGTTGTTATTAATTAATTGTAGGTGTTTGTTACATGACATGCATGGTTGCATTTCTTAAATGTGTATTTAATATAGAATTTAATCATGAGCTTCTCTTTTGCAATTAATTTTTAATGGGCATTAAAAGAGACTTTAGGCCTTATGGGTTTTTAATTAAAATAAAATAACACAAATGTAACCATTAACTTGAGAAGTAAATTGTTCATGATTCTTAGAAAGTTTTTAGAGATTAGAAATACATAAAATTGCTCGTGCAATATACGTGTAAAATATGAAAAATTAATTTATTATTTTTCTGGCATGTTACAAAATGGATTTGAGTGGGTGAGTTGACTTAGTGGGTAGTTAATTAGGCATTAGTGGGTTAATTAAATTAACTTATATTTAATTAATTATTTCCTCTTTATAAAATAGCCCCATCCCTCCCATTTCCTAATCACAAGAGCCAAACGAAAATGAAAGAAAAAAAAATGATAGTGTGTGTTCATGGTGCTGCTCTTTTGCTGGCTGGAAGATTGTCCGTGGGGTTTTTCTTTTTGGGGTGCGATTTTCGAGGGAAGTGGAAGGCATTTTAGTAATTGCTCTTGATTGGAAAATTCTTCAAAGGTGGGTGTCTCTTTTTGTTTGTAAATTAAAATAGAATGCATGTGTAGATAATTTGCGGCTTGAAATTGATATTTCGTATGAGTTCTTAATTAGTTTTGTGATACATGTGATGTTGTTATTTAGAATGTTTGGTAGTAATAAATTATGTGAATTATTGCATGTTAAAAGAAAGTTGCATTATGAAATAATTAGGTTGTTGAATTAAAATTCTATTTCATTAGTATGTTGAAGAGGTTAGGCACAAATATTATGCCATGGTTGGATTATAGGCATTTTGCATTTATATGTATAAAAGTTCCTAATTGGGAACAATAAATTGTGTAATTGTTAGAGGAGAATTATAAAATCAATGGGGATTAGAATTGCTAAAAGGAAGTATAAATGTATTCATAATAGTAGTTAATTTCTTCAAATTGCAATATATCAATACTAGATTTCTAAAAATAATTATTTGAGTGAACAATTTTATGCTAATGTGGTTAAAATCAGTAAAGAAGTAATTCTGGAAGTTTAGAAATGTATTTTTATAGCATAAATTTTGGAGAAAAGATTTGAAATAAAAAATAATTGGAAGAGTAAAATATAAGAATCAATAGATAGTGGAGTTATAAAGAATTTAACCCTTATACTATCAAGAATTGGCTTTGGCCTTGGTGGCTAGCACGTGCGCCAACGCGCAGCACGCTGCCACGTGACACTTTGGGGGTTTCTGTGGTTGCGGGGTTTGAGCCGGGGTTTGGCTCTGTTTCTTTCTATTTTTTTTAAAAAAATGAAATCAAATGACAATTTGAGTATTTAAATAACTCAGAGCACCTATATGCACAAAAAAGAGAATACCTTAGTGGTTTGACTGGTGGGTTTCGTTGCTGATGGCTTTGGTTCAAGTCCGGGTATGCACAATCGGTTTTAAATTTTTTATTTTCTTATGCTTTTCAAGTTTTAAAATGGGGAAAACTTCATAGAAAGTTTATATTATTAGAACATTTGGGAGTTTTTTCAAATTACTCTAAAGATATTTGAGAATTTAAAGGTCATATTTTATATATTAGTTGAGTTTGAGTTCAAGTTTAGAAAATATATGATGTATATGAGTAAAAGATTTTAATAGTTTAATAAAATTTAAGCAAAATTATGAGTTGGAAATAAAGATTTTCTAGTGATAATTTTTTTTAGAGAAGATTTTATATTAAGAGTAGTGATCTAATCTAAAAGTGGTTTTTGTATCAATATACTTGAAGTATAAATAAATATGAGAAAGATTGAGAACATTGTGAATTATTGTAGTGATTAATTTGGTTGGCTAGCTAAGAAGTCATTTACAAGAAATTCAATTTGGGAAATTGTTATTGAATGTGAATATAAGAAGTGTTTACTTCATGATTGATAAATAAGTGAATAGATGAAAGAATTGACTAAGATGTGAATAAATGAAATTGAAAACATGAATAATGAGGGTATGAGTACCCCATAATGTTGAACATGAAAAGATGTTGATTCTAGAGGGTAAGTGAGACCCAGGTACCGACAAATGATGAAAATAATTAATTGATTTTGAGAAGTGGCCAATATGGAATGTCATTCTCGGTATTTTGTTTAATGTCTAGTAGGAGGGTAAGCTAGCTCTACGTGGAATTATTTATTCATGTTTCAAACTTAAGGATAGACACTAGGAGAAGTTGTAATAAAATTTGGGCAAACGTAAGTGGAGTGCCTCTATATAGTCTGACGGTGGACTCAAGACTATAGAGCTAGTTTGACGATGGACTCTAGGACTGTGGTTGCTTGCGATGTGAGACGGACCTTAATTAAATCTGGGACTATGATTGGTTTGACGGTGGAATCCATGATAATGAATAGTCAGGCGGATGGGAGGCCGTTCTCCAGTGTATATGTGTATACCGGGGCTAGAGGGACACTTGCAGGATGTTCGCACGACGAGGATTCTGTAAGGTTTGACGGTGGACTCCGGGAACAGATCTGTACTCGTGGAGTATCTAAACCTTGATTTTGTTACCGAGAAGTTTTGCATAGCGAGGGATTAAAACCTTTAAAGTGGAGTACGTAGGTGCTTGCCCTCGGACCTATGCAGAATGTAATGCATAGAATCTGAACAAGTATGCATTAGTGTCATCGTAGTATAACATCTGCATTAGGAATTTCAGTCATATCATACACTGACATGTTTAGGATAGTCACTTTTTACACTTTATTGTGCATTCAAGTTTGTGGATGCTAAACTAAGAGAATCACTATTTTATAGCATTGCGTCAGTTGTATGCAACTAACGTGCTCACAGTTTTTAGTGCAGGACTTGGATTGGTAAAAAGACATAAAGATGAATTGATACTAAAGATTTTTTCTAGATTTAAGTTGTAGATATTAAAGTTGTATATATCATGTTGTATCCATTTAAATTCTGCTTCGTTGATGTAAAGAATAATGTTATATAATAAAAAGTTTTAAATTCCTTGTAAAATCGTACAAATTGAAGTAAAAGATCCTGTATTTGCTAAGAATTACATGTATTTGGAATTCAAAGCGTTACAATAGAGGACATGTTGAGGTCTTGCATCATAGGGCTCGGAGGTTCCTGGGAGGATCACTTGCACTTGGTTGAGTTCTAATACAATAACAAATACCAAGCGAGCCTTAATGTGGCACCGTATAAGGTACTCAATGGTCGTAATTACAAGTCACCGGTCGGTTGGGATGACATCAGAGAGAATAAGCTTTTGGGACAGGTGTTGATCACGAAGCTAGTGGATGTAGTGTCTCAGATCAGGATACACCCGAAGGCAGCTCAGGAAAGGCAGAGGAAGTAGGCTGACGTTCATAGGAGACCGTTGGATTTTGAGGCAGGTGATCATGTATTCCTCAAGGTGTCATCATCGAGGGACATCATCTGTTTTGGAGGCGGGGCAAGCAGAGTCCCCGATTCATCGACCCATTCGATATTATGGAACAAGTGGGCAAGGTAGCATACAGGATTGCGTTGCCACCGACTGTTAGGAATTCACAAGTATTGCATGTTTCCCGGCTCAGGAGATATGTTAGAGACGACAACCATAACATCGACTAATTAGAGTTGTCCTTACAACTGGACTTCTCGTGCGAGGCCCAGCCGGTTTCTATCCTGGATAAGCATGAGAAGGTGCTGATGAACAAGGTCATCAAACTTGTACGAGTTTCTTGGAATCCTCACTTGCTAGGTGAGTTGACATAGGAGCACGAGGAGGAGATCTGGAAGAAGTGCCCTAATCTATTTGGATATTCCGATACTTCCTCTTCCTTCTTCTTTGTCTACCACCCTCTCGTCTCTTCCCCTCTAACTTACTGCTTCATATCTCACAAGTTTTGCATTGGCACTATCCTATGTCCCACCTGAGTAAATTTCGAGGACAAAAATTTTCTTTTAAGGTGGGTAGGAATGTAACCCTATGATTCATCAGTACGTATTTCTTTATTTCGGTTATCTACAATATTTTTTTCTTCTTTTTCATTCTTTTGGACTCATTAGCATGTACTACATTTACCTAGCTATTTATTAATTCATGTGAATGCCTAAATTCTTTAGCCCATTGTAAATTATTTAGTTTTAAGTAAAACTTGTGATTTAATCTCAACCCTTCAATTCCAAAAAACTAACCCAAGATAATCCTAGCCCTTTACTAACTCACTCCACCCCCTTAACTACCCCCACTAAACCACTTATCTCACCACTAACCAAATCCTAGTTGCCATAATATAACCCATCTCCATACCCCATAGTTTGTCCCCTTCCCTAACCACCATCATCATCACTACTTCCATGTAATACCCCGTACTTAAGAGTATGTGTATATAATATTATATTGGAAAGATATAATATATATATATATATATATATATATATATATATATATATATATATATATATATATATATATATATATATATATATATAGGGGATCCTTCAGTTACGCACTCCTCTTTACGCACTCCTCATGCGCACTCCTTCTCAGCCTTTGGATTTTGATCCTCATCATGATCAAAATCCTCTGGCTCTCCTTCCCAGCCGCTCTCATAGTTACAAATGATGGGTCATTTTCCCACCTTTTACTCTATCTCCCCATCTGCTCTCTCTATCTCCCGCTCTCTTTTCTCTCCTTCTCCAAATCCCATTCGAAAGCAAACCCTAGCTTGCCTCGATACCACATCCAAAGGTTGCCGGTTCAAATCCAGCTCCCAAATCGCAACCACCCTCGCCTATCTTCTCTCTCCCCGATCTCAGCTCTCCTGATTGAAACCCTAACGAGTTAGGGATTCGAAGACGATCGAAACCCTAACTCCTGCTGTTGAAATTACTCAACGCCCTCCTTTTGAAATCTCTCGACGCCCCTTCTCCTGCTTTCGAAACCCTCTCTCTCTTCGAAACCCACCCCGCATCTTTCGATGCTCAAAATCCGTAGCTTCGAAATCCACACCCAATATGATTTCAGATGTTGCTCTTCACTAATATGTTATTTATTTATTTTTAATTTTTTACTTTCTAATTTGTATTGGTGATTTCAGAGGGTGAAAGAAGAATTTGTATTTTAGTTTGGATTTTTTTTCATGAAGAGTTGGATTTATTTGGAAACATGGAATTCAGAGGATCAAAGAAGTTGATGATGTGTATAAAACCCCATTGTGGCTGTATTGTAGTTGGATCGAAGGTGATGATGTGTATAAAAATTGTAATACTGTGAGCTTGTAATATTTTTTTTCTTTTTGGTTATGCCAAAGACTTGGTTATAAAAATTGTAGTACTGTGAGCTTGTAACATTAAGTTCTTTGTAATGCTTTGTAATTTGATTATGTATATGATTATGCATATACAATAACAAACTCTCATTTGTAATTTACTAATGTGTAATATGCTGGTTATGTATTACTGAATTATGTTGGTTCGCAGTCATGGAAGTAAGTATTCAGAAAGTGTCAAAAAATGACCCAAAATTTGTCAACTTTGGTTCTACTCGTCTAACGAAATACTTATACTGATACAGATATATGCACATAAAGTGGTTTGATGATTCGTAGGAGCAGCTTAACATGCAAAAGAAAACTCCCACCAAAATGTGTAGCTTTCTATGAACTTTTGAGAATGAATCAATTTCTGTTTTTAGAATAACTAAAGCTACAGCAGGCCAGCAACAGGAAATGGATGTCAAAGTGCAGTTTTTTTATCGTTACAGGGCCCTCAAGAACTTTTGTCATCATTAAAATAAATGCCCGATGTACTGCAAGGCACATATAGAGCTACATATACTACCAAACTTACTAAAATTGTCAGTCATTATATCTGAAACAACAAGACCCATGTTGTAGTACTTGATATTAGATGCACATTTGTTCATCACAAGAAAAATATAAGGATTTCAGCAGCACTTCATAAGACTTTTATACGTGTCCATATAACAGACACTTCAGACAAAACATCATAATATAAGCTAAAGCATAATAGAAGCTAAAGCAAGCATAACGAATCTACAGAAAAATGGACAAAGCACTCACAGATATTGCAGTCTGTTTGCAACAGACTTGGACAAGATTCATGCTACATATTCATGCTACAAATGATTCATGCATGAATATCCATCTCACAGTATGATTCATATTCATGCTACAAATGATTCATGCATAGACAAAGAACTCACAGTAAATCAAAACAATATTCATGCTACATATCTATCTCAGAACATATAGTCTAATCTACAGTAATGTCAAGCGTAGATACAATATATCAATGTAAAATGCAAAATAAAAATTAACAATTTATCTTAAATGATTGTACATCCATTTGACTGTATCACTACAAATGATTGTACATCCATCTTCAATTCAGATCAGCATATATACATCCATCTTCAATGCGGAGAAGCATGATGCTGTTTGCGCACTCCTTCTACTGCTGCTCCATGATGCTGCTGCTGCTTATGCTGTTGTTTGAGCAGCATGCTCCATGAAAAGGTGGCTCCCCTGATCCATGTTCCCCTTCCCCTATGTAGTGGAACTTAAGCTACTTATGATGCTATTGCAACTGCTTGTGCTGTTGCTGCAGCTACTCCAAAAAATGAACAAAACAACAGAATTAGGCCAAGTCTGCATTACAAAACAACAGAAAAAATATTTAATCAAAACAAAGTAGGCTTAGACCACACAGAATTAAAGCTAGGGATGCATTGCAATGCCATGCCAACTAGTTCATATACATATATAATCATGCACTAATAACTGAAGGAGAAGTAGTGGGTGTGAAAACAGCTAAATCTTTGCTCTCTGTTAGTATATGTAGAATCTATTAACTGATCTCTTTTAGTGGCGGAGGGAGAGTGTGCAAACAGGAGTTACCCCCATCACAACTGCAGAGTGCGCAAACAAGAATAAAAAGACAGCATTACCCCAAACAACCTAAACATAATTATCATCCTGGAAAATGTGCTTCTCAACTTATCAACTCCTAGTTGCTGCCAGCTCTCCTTCTCAGCCATTCTCATAGTTACAAAAGATTAGGGGCACTCAGGTCATTTTCCCATCTTTTACTCTATCTGCCCAATCAAGATCATGAACATATATCGGGTGGATGTGGAAGAATATGCATAAAAACCATATGCTAGAAAATCTAACAAGAGTTGCCCTCAATTAACCAACATCAAATGGGTTCTCAGATAATAAGGTGTGTCATCACTTCCTATACCAACACCAAAAAATATAAAAAGACCAAACCCCAAAATGCATAAATGGGAATTCAAATACTTCCCTGACATATTGTAGCTGATCATTTTGTTCCACACATTATTCTGGAGATGCAAACATTACCTGACAGATTAATTAACAATAATGAGGTTGAAAAAGTAGATGAAAAACATTTAATAATTGTCAAAGCATAGAAACATTGTCTAATTAATATTGACATTAAATATGTTATCAAGTTATAAGGATTCAACCTTGGTTTGAACTGGGTTCAGTATAAGCTCAGAACAACAGAAACTGAACATGAAGCTCAAAATGTGTAAGCTCAGAACAACACAAACTGAACATGAATTTCAAAATGTGTAAGCTCAGAACAACATAAACTGAACATGAAGTTCAAAATGTGTAAGCTCAGAACAATAGAAACTGAACATGAAGTTCAAAATGTGTAAGCTCAGAACAAAAGAAACTGAACATGAAGTTCAAAATGTGTAAGCTCAGAACAACAGAAACTGAACATGAAGCTCATAATGTGTAAGCTCAGAACAACAGAAACTGAACATGAAGCTCAAAATGTGTAAGCTCAGAACAACACAAACTAAACATGAATTTCAAAATGTGTAAGCTCAGAACAACACATATGCTCGAAAATCTAACAAGAGTTGCCCTCAAGTAACCAACATCAAATGGGTTTTCAGATAATAAGGTGTGTCATCACTGCCTATACCAACACCCAAAAATATAAAAAGACAAAACCACAAAATGCATAAATGGGAATGAAATACTTCCCATTTCGGCAGCAGGAGAAGATGGAAATCAAATTGGGGGATATGGGGAATTTTGAAAGCCCATATCCAGATGCGTCGAGTAGTTTCGAAAGCACGGCACTTCCCAAAGTTTCGGCAACAGGAGTTAGGGTTTCGATTGTCTTCGAATCCCTAACTCGTTAGGGTTTCAATCAGGAGAGCTGAGAGCAGGGAGAGAGAAGATAGGCGAGGGTGGTTGCGATTTGGGAGCTGGATTTGAAGCGGCAGCCTTTGGATGTGGTATCGAGGCAAGCTAGGGTTTGCTTTCGAATGGGATTTGGAGAAGGAGAGAAAAGAGAGCGGGAGATAGAGAGAGCAGATGGGAAGATAGAGTAAAAGGTGGGAAAATGACTTTAGTGCCCCCATAATTTGTAACTATGAGAGCGGCTGAGAAGGAAAGCCAGAGGATTTTGATCATGATAAGGATCAAAATCCAAAGGCTAGGAAGGAGTGCACATGAGGAGTGCGTAAAGAGGAGTGCGTAACTGAAGGATCCCCTATATATATATATATATATATATATATATATATATATATATATATATATATATATAGGAAAAGGCTCCGTTGCACACTACCTTGGTGCTCACGGCGTGAACACTACTAGTTCGGGCGTTCAAATCGAAAATCCGAACCGTT